>CM022492.1:5891705-5940753 GCA_011952105.1 Coreoperca whiteheadi
TGGTGGAGGCAGAAATGAAAGAACTGGCTGAGAGAGTGCATTTCTGGACCACCAGAGTTCAACAGGTGGAGAACAAAGAACTGGAGGAGGAGAAGGACATTAAAAAGAATGAAATGGAAGAGAAGGTGGAGATGGAGATGAAAAAGAAAGCAAAGGAGGAGAAGAAAGAGAAGAAGGGGTTTTGGAGCTGGTTGCAAGAGAGGAAGTGTGACAGCAACAATTCGGTGGAGGAGGCTGCTGGATGTTCGTCTCAGGCTGGACACCAGTAGCCCCATCTTCCTCCCCCCTTCACCTCTCCCCCCTCCCTCCTCTGTCTCCCTCAGCCGGACCCTCCCTCTGTCCACCTTCTACCCTCCTTCATCTCCGTCACCCCTTCTTTCCATCCTCCCTCCATCCCCCTCTTTCCGTCCTCCCTCTCCCCCACCCTCGTCTCTCTCCCTCACCCTCACCCCCTCCCCTCTCCTAATGCCTCTCTGAATAAATATACATTACAATTACATTTGTATGACATTATGGTTGGTATATAGTATAAGTGCTGGTGTCTGTCATCAAATATTGCGTAAGTTATGATTTAAGCAACATTATTTGGACAGGGTCAATGCTACGTAATAACAGATGTCGTTCCAAATGGGATTTCAGCCACTGGTAAATTACAGTTTAGGACCATTCTAAAGAGCATCGGTTACATCTTTTATACGAAACGGCCAAGATAATAAAAGTTAACAAACTGTACGTAAGTAAATTGTGTGCAGCAGCACATCTTGCACATATACTGCAACAATACCTGAATGACAAGAACCCGTTCAGAGAAATACTTGTTCAGCTTGTTAGTATCACTCTTACTGGGTTTTATGAACCTAAATGGGAGTTCGGATTCTGCAGAAGCAGGGCCGATATATTCCCCACAACGTGTCTTCTGTTTGTGCCTCCATGTGATGATGATTTCCATAAAAAAAATCCAGCAACATCTTTAATTTCACCTCCATTCAATATTTGGGACCTGTGCACAGGAGAGGGGAATAGTATTTACTCTGGTATCAAGGTGCATCTACAAAAGTGCAATAAAAAAATACAAACCAATTTAAAAAACACTGAACATTAAACACATAATATCACAAAACTGAATTCTCGTTGATGTGAAGTTAAAACACAGTGAATATCACTTATTGCGTCCTACGACTGCACTCGGCCCTGGTGTTTCCCTTTTTTAAAGATGTTTATCCAAAATGTTGTGTGGAATCTATAGTGTCCAAGTGAGCCGTGTGAATGCTACTGGGCCAAATGATTGTTGTTGAACGCTGTTAAAGAGGCTTACAGCTTGTGGGTAATAACGGTTATTAATAACACTTGAACCATCGACAGTGAGCAGAGGCGCTGCAGCGCTGTTGCTCTCCACCAGCTTTATGTCTCCACGGAAAGATCCAGCAGTTTGTCCACCAAAAATGTTTAAATTCAGCACAAGCCAGTCATGATTAGCGCAGCCTGCAAAGCACACTGCAACCCAAAGAATCATAAATAATAACTTTAATTAATAATGTACTGGGGGACACCACCCTTAAACAAGGGAAAGGACAGCTAATTAATTTATTCAATCTCATAAAATACACTAAACTATCAATTTGGAGCTCAGATTAATAATTCAGTTAATAACTATAACCAAAATTACCATTAATAGCTAATAGCAAGGTCTGTACAAATTTCAATACTGGACCAAGAAAAAGCAACAGATTATAATGTTTATTTTTGATTCTATATAGTAAGAGTCCAGGCTATGTGTGTATCAAAAACCTATGAAGATCTGCAACTCCTTACGTATTGTTCTGCAGGTGTTTTCATGTCAAATCAGACAGCCGGCAACCCCTTCTGACTAACAGCTACAAACAGGACGTTAGGAAAGCTTGCGCTGCAGCTTCGTACTTCAGTGGATTTGCCTTTAGCTCAGCCAGCACCTTCTCTGGATCCGTTCCACATTTGGTCGGATGATCTGGCTGCTCCTACAAGATCAGCAGATTCTGCAGCCACCTTTTAAAAAGCGCCTGAAAACGCACCTCGTCCATCAACACCTAACCGCCAATCACTAACTTCTTCTTCCTTTCTATCTCTTTATTTTTATTTGCAATTTTAGATGCACGTGTGCTTTTTGTTACCTTGTGGTGTTATAGCTGCTCCCATTGTCTTCCTCACATGTAAGTCACTTTGGATAAAAGCTCCTGCTAAATGACTAAATGTAAATGTAGTACTGTAAGGGCTGTAGGTGAAATTCTAAAAGTCCACTGTGGACATGAACGGGTTACGGGCGTTACTGTTTGTAGGAATTGTCCTGGCTGCAGCAGAAGTGGTTACAATTTAACCATCATGCAAAAGTGAAATTGCTACTCAAGTGATCAAACAGTGATTGCATAAGAGGCAAAAGCTAGAAGGCAAAAGCCAGGCCCATGGATTAGTGGCTGTGACACAGATCATAGAGGGGATCATTTCAGTTCTTTTTCTTTTTTTCTACTATAGAGTGTCTATCCAAAAAGGACATCTTGTTGCTGACCTCGGAAATGTGACAAGTAGGAAATGTTGCATCCATGTTAGATGCGCAAGTGTTCCCTGTTTGTTTCCCCTTAAGCAGCTTTAAGGTGCAAATCAGCCTCTTCTGTCTGAGATTAGCATGTGTGTGTTTAAATCAGCCTGCTCCAGCACTGAGTGAAATATTAAAACCCAAGACTCGGTGTTGTTGGTTTTTTTTTTAGAGCTGCACTATTGCATCAAAATGTAAATAATGTAGAGGTCCTGGGCATCCCATTCAGCCTGACTGACTGTATCTGTACCTTTGGAAACTTTAAGATCACCACTAGCATGTAAAATGTTTGGCTCCTGGTAAAATGTCACTGGTAAGTTTTAAAAAAACTAAATAGAACTACTGGCTCTACACCTCTGGTCAGGTTTAACTTCCCAGAGGAGGCCCACCTCCTCCCGTGTGTCACCTGATCTCCCAGGTACAAGAATCCCCAGAAAAACATATGGACGTTGGTTTAAAGGCACACATAGAACAGAGGTCTATTAACACGGTGTGAGGGAGAACTGATTTCAAAATAAGACGACCACCCTGCAGCCGGGCCACATTGAACTGGCTTTATGCACGACTGAATAAAGATAATATCTATGCTTTCTTTTAGATAATTGTATCCAACATCTACATCCCCGATCCCCATTACATCCAGTAGCCTACTATTACAGAACCTGTTTCTGCAGGGCAGACGAGAGAGAGAGAGAGACCGGAAGAGAGGACAGGATAGCCTGCAGCAAGAGACGCAGCAGTAAGTTAACGTAACGTCCAAGTTCAGTAGGACGCGCAGGCTTCTGCCGAGCCGCTTCGAACTATGACTGAGGCAGAGTTATACACGTTGTACAAGGGGGTCTACGTGCCTTCACGGGTGCACTCCCCGGAGAGCCTGAAATACTACGAGGAGTTTACTTTTCGCCCAGATGACATTGTCATCGCGACGTATCCCAAGTCAGGTGAGGGGGTCACTGTCGACTTGTTCGGTGTGTGTCTCACGCACACGCTTGACGTTTAACGCGTGACGGTCTCTCAGGCTCAGGCTTTCAACGAAGCAGGTAACGTTAAACTACCGCGGCTCAAAAGTGGAATTCCTTGCGTTTAGGCAGCGGAAAAGGGGACGCCAAGCACAGCCCATTCGCAAATGTAACGTTACCCAGCAATTCACACTCGGAGCTTGAATAAGGCCTCTCCCTCTTGTTTCCCCTAAAGACAGTTTTTTTTTTTTGGGGGGGGGGGCACGTGCGTGGTAAAAATGTCTAAAGTAAAATGTGACGTTGAAGACGTAAATGTAAAACGGTCTAAAGACATGGTGGTGTATGGTCCCATACCTGACGTTACCATATGGTACCGTAGTGGTATTCAGTCAGAGGTAGCATATGTGGTCTACATATGGTTACTTTGTACAATAGTACCACCCGATTTTAAGGCCATTTAAACGGGCAGTAATGCTGTTTCTCCGGTCTCCACGGGAGCCTTCGGGGGAACAAAAATGCGGAACACAGCGCGTCCCGTACCAGTTCAATACAGAACACGTAACTTCCATGTAAAATGACTAAAGCGACTCTAAAGACATTTGATATTTTGTGAGGTCGCTCTTCAGGAGTTGCGAGTAGCCGACTGCTCGTTACGCAGTCGTCGGGCACTCATACAGTCCGGGAAAAAAAGTAGCTAGCAGGTTTATTATTGCCTCTCAGCAGTATGTGGGCTCCTGCCTCGGCCAGCACAGACTTGTCAGCAGCTGGAAGGACGTTTAGCTATGGTTTACATTATGGTACTTTTCACAATAGTAGCAAGGAGATTTAAACGGGCAGGAATGCCGTTTCTCCTCTCCATGGCAGCTTTAGGGTAACAAAAATGTCAGACGACACTGGGGCCTTAGCAACCCCGGGGCACCCACGTTCACGTCCACCAAATCTGTTGTAACGTTACTCAACAGAGACGTTCTTACAAATCTGGGGGTTTGAGCTTTAAATGGCTCCACAGTAGTTACCAAGGAACAAACGAACGAGCGAACGGCGATACAAATACAAATTACTACTACAAATAAATACTACATAATGATAGTGGTGGAAAAGGTATATTTTGAAGACTTCATCACGAGTAAATATACTGCGCTCAAACTTTGAAAAAGTGAACGTATCATCAAAATCGACCTAATTAGCAAAGGCCAATGTACTCATTATGCAAGTAACCCTTTTAAAATATGTGATGCCATAGCTGATCAACAACTGTACAATACTTGAGTACATTTACTTTGTTGCTACGTACTGAAATATACTTACTTTTAATTCACTGCATAATCACAAGTGACTGAAGAATGACTGCTGCTACCTGTATTAAATGTGAAATGGCACAGAACTAGTAATTACATACTTATTACATCAATACTTGTTACTATTTTTGTCCCCGCATCCTATCCAACTGACAAAGAGCTACTGAGTTTTCAATAGGAATTCATTATTAGATCATGAACGACCCTTCGTTGTTTAAAGTGGAACTTAGAGAAAAAGAGACACCATTGGTTATATTCAGCACACAGAGTGGACATTGGGCCAGAGACCTTTCGTCACCACGCGTAACACTAAGGGTTATAACAACTTTTGCATGGCTCAAGAATCGAATGACAGGAGAGCGAAGTATCGAGCTTTTTCTTGAAGCCAGGAAAAATCAGGAAGCAGTTGCCCTCAATCGCCCTCGTCAGTTCGTTTTGAACGGGGTTTGCATGCATACTTCTCATGAAGTGTACATGAATGGCATTCCATTCCATAGTGGTTATTGTACAGTGGCACCTTAGTAGCTCTCATTTTGAAAATGCGCATTAGACATTAATTAGCGTAACCATACATTTCAGAGAACCTCTTGTGTCCTTGGTTCAGGTACGACTTGGATGCAGGAGATTGTCCCTCTGATCATGAGCGAGGCAGATCCAGCTTCTGTTGAGACGCTTCCGAACTGGGACCGTGTTCCCTGGCTGGAGGAGAACCGGGCCCCCATCCTTAACCTTGAACAGAGGCCATCTCCGCGCATGTTTTCTACACACTTCCAGTACAACATGATGCCACCGTCCTACTTTGAAGTAAAGCCAAAGGTAAATCGGCCATATGGTTTGTGTCGTGGGTCATTAAGGCATTCACACGGGGCAGTATGCAAGGTTTAACTCCTGTGATGTAGTTAAAAGCTGCAGACACTTTTGAGGACTGAAGGATGAATTCCAGTCCGCACAAACGTGGGTGCGTGGAATATTTTTCAGTAGTTACTATGATGTTCCAGGTGGTTGCTAAGTCAGTACCATGTGGTTGCTATGCTGTTTTGGTGGTGGTTATGATGTACCTGGGACTTTTTTTGGTATCACCTCGTTCGAGGTTCCAAGCGAGCTGAGCAGGTACTATAGTACAGGTGGAGTTCAAACACTGCAGACCACTGATTGGGCAGAGAAAATCGCCTCTAGAATTGTCCCTTGTGCAACATGGGGCAGCTTGCACAAACCCGCCATTGTTAAATAGCCAAGCCACCATTTATAGCGGCCGCAATTTTTTCGAATTGACTCAACCCAGATTTAAAAACAATGGTGGCCCGCAAAACCACCCGACCAATTGACAAAGTGCAGACGTTGCTCTGTTTCTGTTAAAATCAGAACACCACCCCTCCATTGTGTTTGTGTCGCGTTGACGATGATGTCACGGCAGTTTCACGCGGCGTCGCTATGATTGAGGGGGTGCTGTCTGCAGTGGAAAACGAAATCGAGGAAAGTGCCTGGTACCGAAAGCCAGTCGAGCAGAGTTTCCATCCCGTAACGGGAGCCGTCAATTTGACCTGAACTGTCCGACCCCACAGGTGTGTGTGTGTGTGTGGGGGGGGGGGGGGTCCAAAAACACATGTGTGGTTGTGCTACGGGGGCTTCATATACAGTATGCGGGAGAATGAGGGGTGACAGAAAGATAAAATAAAGTAAAATATCCGCCGTGTAACAACTGTGATACCCTGCAGAGCACGTGAGATTGATGGGCCTTGGTCTTGCTGTAACACTTGATGTACAACATAGTCAGACCCAGGTATATCAACACTACACGCAAATGTTGTATGGCAAATGAAAGCAGAGCGGATTGAAATGGGATTTGTCACACACAGTATGCTTGAAGACTGGAAAGGCTTGAGTGCTTAAAGCTCCGTAAATGATGAGTGCATGTCACATCACCGCTGCAGGTCATCTACGTCATGAGGAACCCCAAAGATGTGTTCACGTCTGCCTTTCACTATTTCGGGACGACATCGTTCCTGGTAAACCCGGGCCCGCAGAGCGATTTCCTCCACAAGTTCCTTAATGGAAAAGGTTGTTTTTGTTGTTACACCTATGCAATGTACAGTATTTATTTATCGTACAATCACAGTAAGTGACGGGAACCCTCAACTGAACTGCATTTTATGAAAGAGCTATGGTCTTTCACCTGGTAACAAGATTTAACATGGGCGATATTAAAAGACTATGAGGTTTAACTCAAAGACTTTTATAATTGATTAGAGTTCTAATTTATTCATGATAAAGGAATGCTTATAACTTTCTTTTGCCTCTAGTGATTTTTGGCTCATGGTTTGACCATGTGAAGAGCTGGCTGAATGCTGAAGCTAAAGAGCGCATAATGTACATCTCCTATGAGGAGATGATAATGGTGAGAGCTACTAAAATCGCTTTTTCCCCCTGAACAATCCTGAACCCGACAAGAATCCGCAGCCACGCTGTGAGAATCGTCGCAGGAGTGTGAGATGCCCTGTGTTTCTGTGCGGTGCAGGACCTGAAGGACTCTGTGGCCAGAATCGCTCAGTTCTTGGGGCAATCTCTGGACCCTGAGGTGACCGAGAAGATAGCAGACCGATGTTTGTTCAAGAACATGAAGCTGAACAAGATGTCCAACTACTCTGCGGTTCCATGTGAATTCATGGACCAGACGAAGTCAGAATTTCTCAGGAAAGGTCAGCGTCAATAAGTAATACAGTACACGTTAAATTCCACCGTTACTGGATGCGATCTATAGAGCCAAACGACCTTTACTGGGAGTGGCTACGCATACAATATTGCTGTACACACGCTTTAGACAATGTGGCAACGTACATACTATATTTCTAGTGAGCAGAACTTCTTCTTTTCCTTTCGGCTGTTCCCTTTCAGGGGTCGCCACAGCGAATCATGCGCCTCCCTCCATCTAACCCTGTCCTCTGCATCCTCTTCACTCACACCAATTAACTTCAGGTCGTCTCTCAATACATCCATAAATCTCCTCTTTGGTCTTCCTCTAGACCTCCTGCCTGGCAGCTCCAACCTCAGCATCCTTCTACCAATATATTCACAGTCTCTCCTCTGAACATGTCCAAACCACCTCAATCTGGCCTCTCTGGCTTTATCTCCGAGACATCTAACATGAGCTGTCCCTCTGATGNACTCGTTCCTGATCCTGTCCATCCTCGTCACTCCCAAAGAGAACCTCAACATCTTAAGCTCTGCCACCTCCAGCTCTGCCTCTTGTCTTTTCTTCAGTGCCACTGTCTCTAAGCTGTATAACATCGTGGGACACACTTTTACATACCTTTCCTTCACAAATGTCATCTGATTTCTCTTTTTTGCGTGTTGTCTTTCAGGAATTGCCGGAGACTGGAAAAACCAGCTAACGGTGGCAGAGGCAGAGTACTTTGAGGCAGTTTACAAAGACAAAGTGAAAGATGTCAAATATAAATTTGTGTGGGATTAAACTAAACTCAATGAAAATACTTAATGAAAGTCATGCCGCCATACGGTTATGCCCAAAAACCTGTGAAGAGGATGCATTTGATTGAGGTTTACTTACATTTAGTAAAGGGTTTTAGTGTTTAGTGTTAAGGCCACACTTAATTATATAGCATTTATTATAGCATCAATAATAAATGATTTTTGTAAGTAGCTTTCTAATTTGTCGTTATTTCAATCATCTGCCCTACAGAGACCCTTGCATGTTTTTATTTGCATTCCAGTGAGCGGAGAATGCTGTCTTTTTGACATAAATAGGGCGAGTGTGCCACGCCTTTTAGTTATTACATACAACACTGAAAAGACATTTTACTCACAACTGAACTTGGGTTATGCACACAACATAAATAAACTGAAATGGTAATAAATGCCATACCTCTGCGCTGAGAAGATCGGGCTCGTTAATTCTTTGAGCAGTCTAGTACTGGACAGCATGTTTGACAGCTTACAATGCTGAGCAGCGGGACAAAGACACGAACAAGGCCCAACGAAGCGAGGGCAGTAAGGAAGCAGGCCCCCCTGGGAAAAGAAACCAATACATTAACGCCACAAGACAATCTTACGTTTTGGAAAAGCAATTCCATGTAGCCCCATAATAAGAGGACACGGCGACACTTTGGAAACAGCTTGGCCGTTTGTGCAAATGATTGAAATGACCTATGTTGACATTATCCAGACAAGCGTTGGCTTGAAATACCGTTGCAAAACCTCTTACGCAAGAGGTTAGGATGGATGTTGGACAATTAGAAGCTCATGTGAATTCCAGAGTAAGTAGGCTTTCCGCTCAAGCTTCGTTTGTACCAGCATCTTGGGATTTAAATTTCACCAGTGTATGTGTTATTATTATTATTATTAACATCACCAAATATGGCTAAATACACGGCTGTTTTTGGCTTGCATGGATAGCTACTTCGGCGGTCCATGAAGTGTTTTAGAGAAAACGTTGGCATCCATTACCTTACCCTTACTGCTGCGAATCCAAGGTGACTGCAACTGCTGCTATTCTCTACGACGACTTATTTTTCAGCGGTGTCATGTGGGAGCTGTTTTCTCTCAATCGATACTCCCCGGAGACGTTGCTGTTGGGTGTGTCAAATGTATTTTTTGGTGCTTTGAGCACCCCAAGGCGAGGGCCGTACAACTCCGTTATATTCAACAAAGGCCCCTATCTCCAAAACTCGGCAACTCCCACCAAAACAACCTAGATGGATAAACCGCACTACAGGCAAGCGGGCAAATGTGGATTTTAGATTTTGGGATGAACTGTCCCCTTTAATGCTGGCTGAAACCCACTGCCAAATTTGTGTGACCTTTATTCTGTTTGTGAGAATGAAAAGAAAAGGGCAAGTTTACTGCTTTCGTCTCATCTTCCCACAGCAAGCTGCGACCATGCACGTTAGTTGGAAACGAAAGCGGGTTATAATGAGTGTTAATGCCTCACTTGCCCGCTGCGGAGAGCGAGCCACAGTTGGCGGAATTCCGCTCTGTTGCTGTCACTGGAACTGACTCGGAGATGTTTCTGACTGTGACTACGAGGTGTTTCAGAGACAAGGCTGGGCCCCATCACTGTGGTCCTGGTGTGTTGTCCCAGAAAAGGAGGCAGGGCTGAGTAATAAGATTTGAGTTTGTTAAATGAATAAGTGTGTCTGCTAAGGGGCAACCCCACCTTACATTTGAGGAACTGTGGAGACCCACCCGCTGGGCGTCATCTTTGATGATCTTTGAGGACAGGATCGTGAAGTACCTGTCAGACCTCCTCGACAGCTTGTGACGCCCTCTCTGCTAAAGTCTTCTGACCGGCTCAAACACATCCTAAACGTGGTGCTGTCAGAGGTAGCTCAACCGCAGTTACAACTTGTATCCATAAATAGACATTTTTTCCCCCCAATTTCTTAATTATAGCAAAGAAACAAATTATTGGTGGTTAAGATTAGACCTGGTGGCTGGACGCTGGCGGAGATTAACTCACAGGAGGGCCTCATGTGTGCAGCGGACAGGATTGGCTGGATTTTAGAATATATATGTAAAACAAGCACTAAAATCTAAAAATCAACTCTAAAACTCGCAGGTAACCAGTGAAGGGCAGCAAGGATCGGTGTGATGTGGTCGCGGTTTGTATCCGCTGCAATCTGTGGCTGTTTCGCCTGCTGGTACCGGACTAAAGTGCATTAGAAAAGTCAAGTCAGGGACGAGATAAGAGCACGGATGACCTTTTCTAAGTCTGCAGAGGAAAGGAACGACCTGATCTTAGTTAAATGTCTAAGTTGGAAAAAGCAGGGTGACCTGCGCCACCATGACCTGAGGAACGCCAAAGATGTGTTCACATCTTCCTTTCACTACTTTGGGATGGCATCCTTCCCGGGTAAACCCGGGCCCCTCAGAGCTAGTTCCTCCACAAGTTCCTTAATGGAGAAAGTTGCTCTTATTTTTACACCTATGCAATGTACACTATTTATTTGTAATACAATGCACATCACATGACAGGAACCCTCAACTGAACTGCATTTTATGAAACTGCTATGATCACACGGCTGGGCAATGTTATGTTCAAAGACCATTGAGTTCAAAGCAAACGAATTACCAATAATAATTAATGGCAAAATTGATCATTTATTCGTGATAAAGGAATCATTTTCTTTTGCTTGACCACGCGAAGAGGCGGCTGCACGCTGGGCGAAAAAAAGCACGCATTCTATAATATGTATCTATGAGGAGATGATAATGGTGAGACCTACTGAAAATCCCTTTTTCCGAACAGTTCTGACCCGGCGAAAATACGGAGCCACGCTTTTTGGAAGGTTTTTGACTCTTAATACAGTATGTGGATTGAGGGCTGTCAGGAAGAAGAGCAAAAGTTGATCGTTGCTGCCTTGAGAATTAGTTAAACACAGAGGAACAATAAAGCTCTCCGGAGTGAGTCACAGTGGTTGTCTGGTACTTTACAACAGCGCCAAGTCATTTAGGCGTCAGCAGCTGGGATCGCTTGCCTTTATTCACTCAATAATCTGGTGGCCAATTCAGTTCAAAGTGAATCCCAAAATTCCACACTGAACACACATAAAATACTTTTATCTGCAAGAATGTCAATCAGGCACTCGGGAGACAGGCAGGCATGTAACGCCCGCTAGGGGAAAAACCATGTGCTAACACTGAAATATAAGTGCAAACGCGAGTCCTGGCATTTTGAAACTCTGCAAAATGTACTGGATCGACCCCCCCCCCCCATAAAGGGTCCCTTTTGGGTCGGTACCCATTGTTTAAGAAACACTGTTATATCCCATACCGTAACTGTGTTGTTTCTAGTCAAAACCAATTCATTGCTTCAGTGTGACCGGATGGACATGACACCAACAGGATTAAAATGTATTTATTGCTCAAACACAATAGACATGAGCTCACCATAAAAACAGCTTTAGAAAAGCCTGTGGGTCTTATATACTGGTATATATATAAAACAATAATAACAGTAATACAATCTGAACCCTAGCATAATGACAAAATAAATTGGTTGACTCACTTTCTGTGATGAATAGCCAGCCTGGGAAATAAGAGATCATGAAAAGTGAATGTGAAAATATGTTTTTATGGTTCATTTATCATCCAGACTAGCATTTATCAACAACATGTAACAACCATCGGATATCCAGGAATTCTGTGTAATAAAAAAAAAACTGAATTCAAGAACGGCATTACACCATGATATTACACCTAGTCGGTGCGTGTTATTTTTCTGCAAACAAATGACAAACGGTAGTATTGCAGTCATGTAGTCTCAACAGCAGATTGCTATAGCAGCCACTGGCTTGAACAGCGGTGTCCAGAAAACGAGTTTAAATGTTTGAAGCAAACTCCTCTCAGGTTTGAAATCCATAATTACTATCACGCTATTACGATGTAAATTAAAAAGCTGCACAAATAAATTAAGCAACTTAAACCTGGTACTCAATTCAAGCAGGATGCAGTTGATTTCATAGTGCATTTTTGTCTTCTTAATCTTATAGTAAGGTCCATGTCCTGAACTTGAATGTTCAACAAGCTCTTAGAGTCATCTTTAAGTGCGCTCATGGTGCATTAACAGTCTCGGTTAAAAAATAAAAAATGCTGTCAGCATTCAGTCTGTATTGCCTTAGCCATCCAGTCGGATCTGGCCACCAGTAACCTCAGTCTGTCACCCGATGACTGGATCAGCTCCTTGCCGCTAACAGAGGCAAAACAGAGACAGAGAGGTGCAACAGATGTAAACACATAAAAACTGTATGATCAAGTATATAAGTAATAAGTATGAGTTTGCTCAGATTTGGACTTTAATCATTCTTACCTCTGGTAGTCCAGTCCAAGCAGACTGACTCCGTTGATAGCCAGGATCCTGTCTCCTGGTATCAGCTTCTCACACCGGGCTGCAGGAGAGTCTGGGACCACCGCACGGATGAAGATGCCCTTCACCCTCAAGGAAGTGTCCTGGAAGATGAGGTCGAAATGTCATCGACTCACTGGCACCCAAGATTTTGTAGTCAGCTTGCCACGCTGCAACCTCTTCAATCCCCCGTCACCCGTGTTTGCTCACTCGTTATCATCTGGGTTTCATTTTTAAAAAAACACTGCTCCTGACAATGTTGTTCAGATGGTGACTCCAAGTGTCAGTGTTCACACCGTCAGAGCATTCAAAACGGCATTACCGCCCTGTCCGTAACATATCTGCGATGTGATGGATTCGTTGTCTGAATAAACTTTCACATCGCTTCAACTTGATCTTTCATGGCTCGCTGAAATCACACTAGCAATTGCTGCATGTATGGTCAGACAAACAAGCAAAACAACAAAACAGACTAATGTTCACCATCTGTGTTTAGCATGTTATAATGCTAACATTTGCTAGTTAGCATTAAACACCTTACGCTGAATGAGAGATTGCACCGAGCTACCGAACCCAGTGGGACAGAGGCTGGCCCGGATGCGACGTTATGACTTTGGCTCCCGAAGGCAACAACGTACCGAAGGGCTCATGAGCAACTTAATACCAGGCTGAGATGCAGCGTTTCCCTGCCCTCCCTGGTTGGAAGTTTCAAGTCTGTTGCACCTAACAGTACACTTCTACCTTACTGCAGCAAGGTGCGATGCTAAATCACCGAAGGTCAGCAGAAGCAATATTCACAACTGGTGAGAAGTTGCTCCTTAAGGTTTAAAGGCAGAATGAGTAGGAAAAAAACAACGTATGGACTCATTTATTAATAATCCCGTTCAATCATCACTTATGACCCATTAGCATTGTGTGGCGGAGTCTATCTGCAGAGACGCTGCCCTCTGCTTGTATCTTTTTATTTTGCTGTGTTCGGGCGTCAACCTTTGGGCAGTGGGTGCCACCGTGCACCCCCTGGCAGTGGGTGTGTGTATTTGTTTTTCTAACATTCAAGAACTGATACAGCGACGGCCTCATACACCGCATTGGGGCGTGCGTTTCTGTCGTCGCCGAGCCGAGGAGGAGGGCCCAACTGTGACTGTTGTGTTTACAAACCGCAACCCAATACTCATTCCGCCTTCAACGTTGAATCATGAGGTCCCCATCTCGTTCACTCACCCTCGTGTCAACCAGAGCGAGACCGAGTCCTCTTTCACCTCGCTCCAGCTCCAAGCTAAAAACCTCATCATTACTGTCATCGTAATGGTCTTCCGCCTCTTCCTCCTCCTGCTCCTCCTCTTCCTCTTTTAGTTCAGCAAATCTTTTCATGCTGGGGCAGTCTGATTTCATACGGTCTACTCTTAGTGCAGCCAGACATTCGAACACTAATCCACCTAAGGAGAAAATGCAGGACATGTTCAGTTTTCTTTTACTGCAGACAAAACGGAAGAAGACCGTGAAGGGTGATGTACAGTATTTCTATACTGTACCTTCATCATGTGCCTCTACACCAGAGGACCAGGGGAGTGTCTCGCTGTCACCCTTCATCCCTTTATCCTGGTATGCCTTCACCAAAGCGACAGGTTCCATGATGTGGGGGGTGTTGGGTGGGGTGAGGAGGCAGGAGGGGTCCAGAACCGACCTCCCCATCTCATTGGTCTCGGCCTCTCTGGCCTGCAGCTCCAGATTTCTGAGCTTCTGGGACAAAAGGAGGGCACCGCAGGAGGTGAACTCATCCCAGTACTGGGTGGAGGAAGGAGAGGGTGGTGATGGGGGTGATGGAGGGAAGGCACCAGAGGCAGTAGAAGGGGACGGGCGGTCATGGAAAGTAGCCTGAGATACGTCCATCTCAACTGGCAGTGTATCAAAGGTTTCCCGACAGGCTTTTGGAAGGACATCCATCTTAGTCAGTTCGGCCTCCATTTGATTGGCACCACCCTGGATGACAAATAGCATTAAATCAGTTAAGAGAAATTATAAAACCATGGGGAATGCTACCGATTTTACACATCAAAGTGTGTTTACAGCACTTGGGGAGTATTACTGCACACGTGAAAAAAGGTTTATAAAGCCTTTTGTGGCTCCAGATGGAGCTGCGTGAAGTCTGATAAACAATGGGATACAAGTGGGATGCTATTGTATCCCACTTGATGGGCGACCTGTGAACACACAGCACAGACTGACACACAGAGGCGAACCTATGCAGGGTTCTCAACAGAGGTGGTGGAGGCGTGATCCTCCTCAAGTGATGTCACTTGAGTCCGCGTCGGTTGAGTCCGACCAGTACAAGTTTGAAAATGAGCAAAATCTGGGGGGAAAGAAGTGAGCTTGCCAGACCTCTGTAGGCCACTCCTCAACTCGGCATGAGGCTCGCAGCTACAGGCTCGTTGTTACAGCTGCTTTTTTTTTCGTCAAATCAGCACAAGAAACGCACCGGGCAGCAGTGGTTTTCTGCTCCAAAACACTCCGTGGCAATTCACGCTTAACATAATGTTGATTGCATCTTGCACGTCAAAAGGATTCAAGGGACGGCAGCCTGACGACTGTGGGATATTGAGCAGCAACAATTTGCAGTCATAAAAACACACAAAGTATCCGTCTCGCTTTCATAGCTTCAGCCATTACAGAAAACAAATTGCTGACAGACAGAAATGTTGCTATGATTTCATACTGAATGTTGTTCAACTTACAGAGGTTTAAAAATGCCCAAAATTTTCTGGTTACAGGCCAACATACAGTACGTGGATCAGTTTGTCTGTAAATTCAGTGCTTTTCACCAAAAATGAGATTAGTCATTTTAACATGATTTTGGTTTAGTTTAGCATTTGTCATTATTTTAGATTGAGCAACTAAGCAATCAAAAAGAATTATCAATGAACCTCTTGACCCTGAAAACAGTGGATGACCACAGCGCTACTCGTTAGCCTGTATGAACGGAGCAGGAATGACCCCCAGGTGTTAGTCTGGAAGGAATGTGCCACCAGAACGATTAGAAACCTTTTCACTGATTAACGCTGCGTTAACTGATTTTTCAAAAACGTTTCTTTGTACCTTTTGCTCCTCAGTAGCCGTGATCTCATCGGCCTGTGAGTCAGAAAGCGTGGAAATGAACAGTTTGAGCTTGTCCAGCTCTTCCCTCAGGGCCGAATCTGTGACCTCCCGCCTCACTTGGAACTGGTAACCCCCGTCTGGCAGCACCAGAGGATGGTGGGTGTCAAAACTCTGCAGGATGTCAGCTGAGGAAGGAAAGGCCATATTGCATTAACAAATTACAAGGAATTTAAGGGGGGAGGATGATATTCATAATTGGTAGTGTGAATTAAAGCAGGATTAATAGTTGGCCAGTATAGTGACCTCTTACCGGTTTTGTGTGCCGCAGCCTGGTCATGAGCAGATGGAGTCCAGGTGTGTCTGCAGGGAGATGCCGGGCTGTAGAGACTCAGCAGGTGGTTCAGCTGGGCCGGACTCAGGGCAGGGTAGTCAAACCGCAAGGACACCCAAGATGTCTACATGCGCACGCACACACACACACACACACACACACACACACACACACAGAACAACCGTTCAGCTTATTAGTTTTCAGTTATAAGAATACATCTTTGCATTAAAAAAAGACAAAAACAAAGAAAAAAAATGGATTATTTACAAAAAATGAAATCAGCCTGCCGCGTAGTGTGTGTTGAATGAAGACTGTGCGTGAGCTTTTACCATGTGAAAGAAACGCTCTTCTTCCCTGGAGTTGATTCTAATGCCCTTCCTAAAGAATAGCCACATTCAGAGAAAGAAAGAACTATTCCATCTTCAGGCGTCTTCCTTTTGTGACTGCCGCACTGCTAGCTGGCCTTGCTGCTGCTCTGCTCTTTCCTGTCTGCAGGGGCTGGGCCTGAAGGCAGCGCAGCCAGTGGCATGGGACACACCTGCACCTTCACATCACTGAATTATTTTAAACATTGATTTATATATAAATGTATTATTATCCATTATTTTTTGCCAATAAAGGTTTTAGCTACTCCTAAGTTTTTGTATATAAAAGTATTACTTACTACTATATTTTTTCGAAATAAATGTGTTATTTACTGCAATTATTTTGTAAATATATTTATTATTTTTAATTTGGTTGTTGGGAACCTCTTAAGGGGACAAGTATCGAAGCAAATAATGGCCATAAAGACAGATTTGAATCTCATAAGAAGCTGAATGCCTAACTGTGAAATGTAAAACTACTGAATACTCAATGTTGAAATTTGAACACCACTGAAATTATAGCACAGAATTATTTTACTTTGAAAACCAAGCTGAATTTATGTGTTCTGGATTTCTATGCGAAATTTTTACTCCTTAATTTTAAGTTGAGTCATTTCAAAAACTTTATTTCTTTACTTATATGCATACTATATACATAGAGTATATACAATTATATACTTGTATATATGTATTTGGTAATGGATATTTAATGTTATACAGAAATACTTAATGGCTGTTTGAACTGGACAATAGTTCCTTTCATATACATATTTTATAAAATATGTGGTATAAAACAGTACAATTTACACACACACACACACACAATATAATATTTCATCAACTCTGCAGAAACCACTAAATCCTCAGCCTGTTATGTCTCTAGTGATTATTTATAGATGGATAAACCCACCGCTGCTGAATGTGCAATGTGTGTGTTTTTCACCTGCAGTAAATTCTTTCTAGGTGTAGCCAGCAGATTGATAGCCGACGAGAGTGTGTGCGTGTGCTCCAAGGCCAGTTCCCCCAGTCCAGCTGCGTGGGCCCAGTCCAGGAGCAAGTCCAGATTGGCCCGCATGCGCACGCCTCTGGACCACTGGTAGAAACCTGGCTCGGAGCCTGTGTACACATCAGGAGGCAGTCATCTTCGAAGTCGGTTCTCTGTTCATTTACTGGGGTTTATCAGCCACAATACTCATTCACTTTGTCTTTTCACATGACCCTCGAAGTTATGCTGTATTGGTGAGGTATTTGCGTTCCCCATCATTCCAGACAAACAGTAAACATTGACATCTGCCATCTGCCTTTGTATGAAAAATAGGTAATGCAGATTTTACAGCTACACGGGTACCCGGAATTTGTTAGGGCTATTTTGATAAATGAAACAAACCGTACAGCATCTGTGTGTATTTGTGTGCATGCTTGGGTCTATATAGGTCATATACTATATATATGTGTGTGTTGTACTTGCTGTCAACGAATCCCATGAAAAGAGCACAACCAACAATAAATAGATGCTACCAACAAGTATTGTGCATGTATCCAAAACCGAAAGGAATGGCACTTACTCCACAGTTCCACCTCCATCAGCATATCAACTGGGGCCATCTTGGTGGCTATGGGGTTTACTTAAGACACTGACCGTGTAATAGAAATGTCACTGGCTTGAGTCAAGGTGAGTTAATTATGTTTTTGTTGCACGTCACATACGTGCAATAATTGAAGGTCATAAAGAATGGTCAGCCAGAAAAAGTGGGTGAGGGAGTACTGGTACCTCTCTCCATGAGCGAGTTGAAGAGTGACGCATTGATGAAGTAGAAGAGGTAGCCAATGAGCTGTGAGGAAATCTCCGGGTGGAGCTGACCGTCCGACAGCAGTCTCCGGGTCTCGGTCAGAACCACCACAAGATGCTGGATCTCACCAGGGACCTGCAGTCCACCGCCACCCAGGGCCCGAGCACTCTCACCCATGACCTGCAGCTCAGCACTCTCCCTGAAAGGGTTGCAGTCCAAAAGGCCCGGCAGGATGGGGTAGAGAGCCTGATAAGACAGAATCGGATGAATAAAGGGAACTGTGCAGCGCAGTATGAGAGTGACTCACTCATCCATGTGGAACTGGAAGTTGTTGACAATTCCTTTGGGTCAATTTGCGGTTGGAAAAGTTAACGTTGTGTGGTGGATGGTCTGATCACTGGGATAAACTAAAACATGTAAACCTCTAACCATGAATTTCCGACCACCCATATTGCCTCTGCATTGGACGGAGAAATCAGCAGACATAAGAGAGACAGAGAAAAGGTCTTTGCTGCTCTTCAGAGCCAGCCCGGACAACGATAGCTTTGTTTGGGCTAATTGTACACAGACATCCCCCTTCCCCTCCAATCTCACTCTTACACCCACCAAGCTTTGGTGGCCAGCGCCAGCTGTAGGTCCACATTCCTAAAAAGCTGAATATGGCTCATGTGGGCTTGGCATGGCGCTGCAACAGGATTGCTGAGTGAAGAGTTCTGAAGGAATCCACCCTGAGCAGATCATTTTACATTTACTGTAAGGCCCCGCGGGCCAGGGCAGGCTGAACATGAACAGGAGAGCGTAACAGCCACGGCTCCCATCACACATGAGACAATGGAAATGGAGTGTTGCAGCGTTTCTGGTCGGAAAATGTCGCTCAGCGGAGCCAAGCCAGAGAGGATTCATTCATTCTGGGATTACCACATGCATCCATGGCACGTATTATTCCAGAGTCAAAAACTGAAGTGTGTGTTCTGTGTTGTCTTCGCATTTGCGCACGCATTGTGATGGACAAGTAAACACACACAGTCTGCCCACAAGCCCCGTTAAAGTGTGTCTGTATTCATCTTAACATGTCGTCACTTGGAATAGCTGCTCACCAGTGGCGCCTTTTGTTTTCCATCACATCAGATGGACGAGCATGAAATACACCAAAATACACAGAGATTTAAGAAAACGGGACCACTTCTGTTTGGATGTAGATTTTGCTCTCAACGTAGTAGTGCTGGTGTCACTTGCTGCCTTGTTTCCTGGAAGGTAAAAGAAAAAGGTGAGCTGGAGAAAGAAACGTTCCGCTCAGTCTTCTCTCGTCTGCCTTGTTTACGTACTGGTACATTCGAATCTGCCCTGCACAAACTGAACCCTGGGTCAGACTGGCTACACCGCAGTAAGCACAGGCAGGAATCGTTACGTCAACTTCACTTGCGCTTGTGAAGGGAAAGGATAGATACTAGAGTAAATCATTAGGCCTTAGCCAGGATACGCCTGGTGACTTCACCACATTCCTCACAAATTCTGGTCTGTCAGTCCAGAAAGGATAGGGGAATTCAACATAAAATTGAAATTAGATCCTGCAAGTTAAATCTCCATGAACACACTGTATAATATTTATGGATTATTTATGGATTTTCTGACAAACCACATCTGGAAGTCATTTGGTTCATCAGGCAGACTTTGCTGGGAGAAATAAATGCTGTCTGAGGCAGGTAGTTAGATAACCACACCCTACTGCACTGAGCAAAAAAAAACATTATGCAGGACTATAGACTAACTCCTATAGTTTCCTCTTTAGAGATACAATGCCATAACAGTGGTAGGGATACTGACATAGAAGATGCCTCCAACCTGGCACATCCGGCACAAAGTCCATCTGAATTCCAATTGGCAGGACACGCGAGATCTTGGAGTGGCTGCTGCTCACAGCCCATGAGACCAGCGCTGTGCTAAAGCAATCTCTAATGTGGTTCAGTACTTGACATGGGTTCCTTTTACTCTGGGCCTTGCTGGTTTGGAGCACCCAGGTCTTTGGATTCCTAGTTCGGCCACTGACTGAAGAGGAAGAAATGCTCAAAAGAGAACTACGTTGGATGTCATTCTATGAACGTAAATAGGCCAATCTCCTCATTAGTATTTTTTTGGATGGTGTTTTTAGCCACACAGCTTAACTGGACATTTGTGTGAAACTTTCCCGGCACAATTCCATATAATGGGTGTGGCGCTTCAGTGGAACTGCACACAACTGAATACTGTGGCTACAATGAAATACCATTTTCTCTTTCTCCAAGCGACACTCGTGTGTGGGAATATACGAACCTCACACAATCAAAAACAGCATTTAAGGCATCGCTATTTACCTTTACAGACAGGGAGCCTCAAGTGGCAACATGAGAAAAGAAAACCTCTCCTTAATCCAAAAGTTATTTGTTTTATTAGGGGGGTTGATGAGGTAACGCTGGATCAGAGGAATGTTCACTGGTTTAATCTCATTCATCCCTTCTTATAACCTATAATAATTATTGTGAGAGACAGTACCCTTCTGTAAAATTCATTTCAGCAAATAGGTACATCTGCAGTGTCTAAACTACGGTAATTAAAGCAGTGGGGTTTTATTTTTGGCCACTTGGGGGCAGTGGAACAACTTGTGCATCAATTTTGACATAACAGTTGTTATGGCCAACATGTTAACAATCAATTGCCTAATTACACATCAAGCAGACATTAGCATTTTTTTTTTGGAGTCGTGCTTCTGTCCGCCCAACAAATGTAGGTTTAATATTCACTCTGCTCTTAGTCTTTTTGTCTTGGCTCCTGAGGGAAATATTTGGCTCTTTAGCCGCTAAATGCTCCGCTATGTGCCACTATGCTCACCAGCTCGGCGCTAACTCTGTCTGTCGGCTGTGTGGTGCTGGGCGGGCTGTGTGCAGTGGGTTTACCAGCGCTTTTTCGCTAAAAACAGCTGCCTGCTGGGTCTGGAAAAGAAGGTGATGAGAGCGGTGAGACCGAATCAAACCAGTGATGCAGCGGGGTCATAAAACCAAAACAAGTGGACTGCAGAGTCGGGTGATCTTTGTCCAGGTATAACAGTGGGAGCGACACCGCTCACGTTTCACGTTAACCTTTGATCCGCCGTTACGGGGAAAATTCAAATATTGATGAGTGCAACTTTAAGATCTTGCCTTGTGCAGCTTTTACTTTTTCCTGGTTACCTTGTCTTTCAGTATTTTAATGTGGCAACACATGCCTTTATCGCTCAGTCTTTTTAAAGCATTGTGCCTCATTTGAAATATTATGGGCTGCAATGTAAAGCTTCCTCGGCAGCACTTGGAGATCCCTGGCTTCATTCCTTCATCCTCCCCCAACACACACACACACACACACACACACACACACACACACACACACACACACACACACACACAAAGGCCCTTGGTGTCCTGTCTCTCTCCCATGTCATAATGCCCCCAGTGTGGTCTGGCAGTGCGGCTGCCCGGTCTATTAGAAAGCTGTCAGAGTGGCTAACTGGGCTCTTTCTTCTCAGCCCTGTCTCCGATTATTTTCCTTTCTTGAACTACACATCATAATCATCTGCGAGAGGAACAGATGGAGCCGCTACACACGCCTGGTTTGACTCTTTGGCCAAAGAAAGGATCCTTGTTGGCAAAGGTAAGGTTTGTCATTACCCACTCGCCTTTGCCACAAAAGTGTAGCTTGACGAGCTGATCTATTTAGGTACATAGGGGACAGTACGTCCATTTAAATCCTGCGTATTCCATAGCTGTGTGCTTGGTCATCCTCTCACCCGGGTGATGTAGAACACACACTGCTGGAAGGCGAGCATGATGACCTCCTCCAGGACAGCCATTGTCTCCTCACTGGCTGAACGGACACAGGACAGACGTAGCTCCAACGGGACACATATATCTATAAATGACACAGGTGTAGTTATGCTCCAGTGGCATATTGAATGTACAATATGTTTTAGTTTCACTAGGCAGCTTTAAACCTTTAGTCAGTGTCAATGTCATCAGTTAACTGTCCTTTTTTAGTGGTTCCAAATACCAAAGATTTTGGATTTAGCTCTTAACTTTCAACTTATAACATCTTGTGCTACATCAAGTCTTTATGCCTGCGACCCCCCAGGCGGGATGTTAATTGAGCAGGACAGGCAAATCTGTGTTGTCACGGTCATGATTTAAGCTGATCGGACAAGTAACATTTCACTTAAAAATCGCACTTGGTGCAGCTGTAATTCTCTGTCTGGTCACAGGATCATTGTATCACATTTGAAGCTCAAAAAGGGGACTAACCCAAGTCCTCCACCTCCTTGTTCTCCACATCTTCCCCTCCTTCCTCGTCTCCCTGTCCCTGCTCTTTTCGGGTTCTCCGCTCCAGAAGAAGAGGCAGCTGATACTGGATGAACTGCAGCAGCTCCAGACTGTTGGACATCCACACCACCAGGGGGCAGAGTCCCGAGAGCACCCCGTGCAGACTGAGAGCCCGGGGTTCCTCTGGGTTTGAGCCTTCGACACTGAGACTGCAATGCAGAAGAAGAGATCTGCAGTGTAGTCCGTGGACGGTAATGTGACGATAACTGTGACTGCTGAAGACAAACAGTACGGTGTGCTTACACGTCAGGTTGAACGGCCGCTAGGTCCTTCGTGTGCTCCTGCATGGCAACAAAAACACAGGCTTCGCAATGAGTGCATCAAAATGTAGTGGTAATATCGTAGTGACAACCTTCATTTTTACAACAATGCAGATGTTCAGAAGAAAGCATACACTAAAAAATGGCAAAAAGGAAAGATAAAAAGTGTAAAATGCTAATTATAAATCTAGTTGACAGGGTGGCTTTAATGCCAGTGGAGCACCTCTTGTTTATAAGTAGAACTTTGTAACAGACAATAGAAACCAAAGTGCTAAGGCTGCAGACTCAAACTACAAAGTTTTGTTACATCAAAAGTAATCAGTAACTCTTCAAATTCTTTTTCAAACAAACAGGGCCAGATCAACCCTCTCGGGGGGGGGGGGCTGGGCTTGGGGCAAAATTGAGCCCTGGTCCCCTCTGAACCCTTGCTTTCTCCCACTCGGTTTGCATTGTGCATGCATGGTATTGTCTTTAAGTACCCATTAGATGCAGTGCACACAGCAGGCTACACGTGACAGTTTCTTTGTGTGTTCCCTGGAGCCTCGGGAATACGGCCTTGCCCCAGGTCTGCTGCGTGTTCGTTCATTTGCGCTGATTAAACACAAATTCGTTTAAAAATGTGCGCCGTGTCCGCAATACGTCACCTGAAGGAGTAAAGGTTTTAATACTGCATTTTGACACAGGGCCCCTCCACAAGGCCGCGCCTGGCGATTTGGTATGGATGCTGGCCTTGACGCCCTTAAGGCCTGGTCCCACTAGAAAGTGGCACAGCTATAATGCCTCTTTGCAAACATTATGTGGTTCTAGAAGTTTGAGGATGAACGTTCAGCCTGCATAACATGCAGGAGATTCCGTCTGTTTTCTATTTGCTGGGCTCCTCTCTGGCCCCTTTTGTTCTTGGGATTGTACATCATTTCATTCAATAAAGAGTTTTATTGAAGACGGGGAAAGAGCTCTGACAAGCTGGCTGAGAGTCAGTTCGATGGCGGGGCTTGCCAACCGTCAGGACAATAATCAGATAGCCAGTTACTCTGTCGCTGATAGGACAATACGTTCACGTTTACAATTTCGCCATTTTAAGTGCTGGTGTGACCCGGCCTTTTTCATTTTAGTTTATATTGCGCTTTAGTGCTGCATATTCACAAACAAATATGCGCTTGGAGGCCTAGGGTAGCGCTGCTGTGAAAAGGACCCCCTTGTAACATCTTTTCCCCCACACAACTCACCCACACGGCACTCTGAACTCCACTTGCAATAAGCAACAGCAGCCTGCGCAGGTCTGACGTATGAAGACATGTGGACGAATGCTGAACACACAGACACAGCAAAAATGCGACCGTCAGCGGTGGCCTGTCTTTGACGCCACGTCCCATAGCAAGTATCTCCTTGACGATGCGATCCTCGTCCTCGCTCTCGTATTTCAGGGTCAGGCTGTGGCCTCCGGTTGGGTCGAAAGAGGGAAGGCCTCTGTTCAGGGACCGTTCGCTGCACGAGCTCCGGTGGTCAGTGCAGGCTGTGATGCAGGTGTTGCAGAGGACCATTTCCCTAGTTTTGCTCGTTGTAATGGCAAACGTGGTGTGACCCAGCATCCAGGGGCCGGCAGTCACGCTGGGCTCAGGAGCAGCATTGTCCCCTTCCTTCATTTCCAAGAAAGAAACGAGAATCATGACGTATGATTTATGTGTATGGTTATTTGTTCTCACTAAAGGAATTTAAATGAAGGTCTTACCAGTAGAAAAATATATATACAGGGGATACTTTGCACATGTACAATCTGCCCTCACCTTCCTGTCTCTCCTGTATCTCATTCTTACCTTGTGTGGCAAAGCCAAGGGATCCTTGAAAAGAAACAGGTAGCGCTGCCCCAAGCCGATGACATCACCCGGGTTAAGCGGCACTTCTTTGCTCAGCACTTCGCCATTCCTCGTGACCACGGCGTCCTGACTGGGGCAGAGCGTGGTGGGGCTGCCAACGCTATGGCGATGGAAATAGCAGTGTCTCGGGAGGATGTCGGTGGCAAAGAGGAGGATATCCGATTTGGACCCGTCTTCCTGATCACTTTGCCGACCGAACACAACGCTTGGCCCGGCAAGTAGGTAGATGACAAAGTCCTGAGTGCAGAGAAACATTGTAAATGACCACACAATCCGCCACAATTGAGTGATTATTCTTATGATTTGGTCTCAAACGCATTGATTTTCTATTGCTGCTCCTACAGGGGGCGTTCTTTTCTTTATTTGTTCAGCCGTGCTGATACTAACTAGCCAGCTCACTTCTCTTCTCTTTCGCTTCTGTTCCACATGAAGAGTGGTGAAGTGCAGTTATGCAAATATTGTAATTAAACTTCAGTTACTTAAAATGTACGCACTATATGTCTGCAGGGAGTGTGTTACCTTTTACTCCACTACAGGTGTTGACACAGCTTTAGATACTTTTTAATGGGCATATTATAATTTTACACTCAAAACATATGATCGGTTTATAATATATGATGCATTGTTATATATGTGACTCCCTAACTGTATATAAAAATAATTAACCCCACCTCAACCAGCTAAAATGCTGCTTACACTTTGATGAATCAGTAAAACTATTGTAATAATATAATAAACAGTAATAATAAACAGCCAAACCTGGATAATGAGTACTTCTGATACTTAAGTACATTTTGGTTATAATACTTATATATTTACTTAAGTGTGTTTATCAATGCAGGACTTTTACTTGTAATGAAGTATCGTTACATTGTGGTTTTGTAACTTTACTTAACTAAATGAGTCAGGTACTTCTGCCAGCACTGCAAAGGAATCAATGAGTCGTTGATGGATTATTACTGTGACCTGTACATGTTGGTCTCGAAAACACATCGACAGCTCTGTCCGAGAAGTGCAGCGCATGTGTGAAACTTGAACTGAGGCTGAATCGCTATTTAAGTACATCAGTCGGTGACAGAGTGGGGAATTAGAGATCTGATATAGGGCATGGACTTCTCACCTACAGCTACGTAACAGCAGTCTCTCTCAGTGAAAGCAGCGTGATCATGGGGCGGTATTAGAATTACAGTCTTGATCCAAGCCTGATTAGGCAAACAATGTTTTAATTGATCACAGTGGGCACAATGTGCAGGGATTATTACGTTTGACATTCCCCTTGTGATGCCCGTCTTTTCCAGCGGGACAGATTTAGAGTTAATTCACAGATAAAGACTCCCTAAACCGTGTTCACAAGAGTGTTTCTCGTGTCGGATGATTATATTCTTACGAGGGCTCTTTCGGGAAAACAACTGTGACGCGCAGTCAAAATCACAGCAGCGCGTTTCGAACTGGCCTGTGCGTGTGCGCCACCGCTAAAACCCCGCGTAGTCAGCCCGGAAGCAGTGCCAGGGTCGCCTGTTTCTCTTTCCTGATCGGCGCTTTGACACACACACTAGTTTTTCTACGTACAGTTGCGCCGGCCTTTCTCAGACTTATTCTCCCCTCCGCCTCTCTCTGCCTTTAGACTGAACAAGCGTGCTGTTAGAGCTGCGGCTCTGAAGTGTTTTAGGGCGGGTAAAGGGCATAACACAGCGGTTACTCCATCGATCAGTTTGAATCCGTTTGTTTTGGAGTGACAGATCACTAAGCCCGGCTCCCCTTAGTTATTGCAGTCACGCCTGTCAAGCGTGTGCAACTTACACGGATAACAAGGGCAGATGTGCCGGTCAAAAGTCTCAGCGATGTTTGAAACAATGGGCCCTTAATTTCAGACAGGGGCTGTAATAAGCTGTAGCTAGCTGGCTAATCCAACTAACGTAAACTCCATGAATTGGTTCTAAACGCTGTCTCCGGCTGACTTCTTAGTGCGGAGGCTGCAGCTGACTCCTTTGAAAGGGAGAGCCCTGTGAAAGCACTCTTGAATATCACCATATGGCTACATGCTTGCAGTTGTGCTAAAAGACTAAAGCTAAAGCTACATGCCCGAGGCAGCGTCCTCACTCGCTGGTCCAAGTAGAAGACGTGGAAGAAAAGAAACCGCATTGTTCTCGTACTGCAGTGTACAGCTATTAGTCCTAGGATGACATGGAAAAATGTAAGATCCCGGGGTTTTTTTTTTTGTTTTTTTTTTCGGCTAACACATCCTTGTTTGGCCGCTGAGCTGGTTCTTATTTTCAGTATGTACAAATATTATATCATAACAACAGTATATTACAAGAGAAAAAGGCTTCTTGTTTTCTCCTCGATGCGTTCGGGCAAACGCGACGCTATCTTGGGGTAACCCGAAAAACCCCCTTGTCGTTTCAGTAGAGGACAAAACGCTGCGCTGTTGTTGCCGATTTGGCCCAGAATTGCCCCAGAATTTCAAAGTGACCCGACAACGCCAGGTGTATCACGTTTGCTGCAGGAGTTTCGGGGGAGACCTTCACGTCATCGACACGACCAATCCTTTCTGGAAAAACCTATGAATCTGACACGGCCTCGGGCCCTCTGGTGGGCAAATGTTTGATTCAGTTTTATTTTATTAAAGGGTTACAGTAAGAATAACATTTATACTGTTACTAATATGAATATTTATTGTATTGGAGCAACTTATAATTACCTAATTTTTGCACCTTATTTTAAGCTACAATCGTGTTGAAAATGTGTGTATCAAATTCGATACAACAGGTACACTATATAAGGTAATAAATCCCTCAGTCATCACTGTATTGCATTTCGTGGCGCAATCTGCATTAGGCCTACCGCAATGCCAAATACGCTGTTTCACCTATTTAATTTAACTAATTAAAGACTGAAACGGCATCTTAAGATATATTTAGAATGGAAATTGAGGAGCTTCAACTACCTGAGTCATGTAACATTGTCCATGGGAAAAATCAATGGGACCTTTACTTCCAGGTAGCTCCTCCTGTGTCTGAATGAGATACCTGTGCGAGGCTGCAGCCCTGCAGCAACAGCAGGTAGGGACAGTCGTGGGGAGGGTGAATGGAGTACAGTGTGGTGTTATCGTCGCTGCTCTCCGTCTCCTCCCTCTCGGACTCCTCTCCTTCTCGCTCGCCCCTCGGCCTCGACGGACAGAGGCTCTCTGTCTTGGCCCGCGACCCGCTGTCCCCCTTGGAGGGCACTGCGGGGCTGTGCATGTGATTCTGCTCTGGGCTTGTTTTCGGGCGCTCGTAACTCTGCACTGAAGTTAGAGTCGCGCTCTCGCTTCGATCCTTGGGACATTTATCGTGATCTGCATCCTGTTTGGTCTCCGTATCAGAGTCTAAGAGGTCCATCTCACTTTTGCTCCTCCACAGTTTGTGGCTTCGGCCCATGGTCCTCTCTATGAGGGTGGAGGTCACTCTGGAGCGGCTCTTCTGCAGCTTTCGAGCCTGGGCATTGATACCTAACAGGGAGATGAATAAACAAATAGAACTGTTGGGAATTAGATTGAACACGGCTGTTAAATGATCTGCCAATAGAGCTGCTTTATAAATATGTTAAGCTAAGAGGTAACGGAATGTAGTGATGGGGCAACACCCGTTTTTTCCTGAAGCAAGGTGAGGTGTGTGTGAGCCTGTGCGTGTTCGGTCATTTGTACATTGTGTGTGTGTGCCAGAGTCAACACGGAGAAGCCTCATACAGGAAACAGACCTCAGCGGAAAGAGCGACAGAGCTCATGGAAATAAAATAAAGTTCACCCACGGAGCAGGCATCCACATGCTGACACTGATAGAAGCAATCACAAGCCGCGCCATTCATAAAAGCAAAACACAAAACAGGACGCACTCTTACACTATGACCACAGCTGTGTCAACCACAGCCGGGGGCCTCCAGTAGAAGTGACACAAAGTGGTCCACCCTGCACATTTACAGCGCCATGAAGGGTTTGCGTTCTGCGCGTACGGAAAGTCCTGGCTGTTTTTCTGCTGCCTCATGCTTTGTAAATATCAGTGGACACGATATTTTGCCATGTAGATCTTTTACAGCATTATGTTAAAACCGTAAAGTGTTAAACAAAGGGTGTGTCACTGGAAGGGGTTTAATTAAATCGCAGGGTGTCTGCAGTTTTCATTTCATTTAAAGTATCTTTCGAGAATGAAATAGTCCGAGTTTGGAACAGAAATTGAAAAGAAAGAAAAAAAAAAAAGGAATTGTAGACCTATTAAAATATAGTTTGGTCTGTGTGGCTTGGCTGATTTTCATTGGAAAAACTGCGTGCCAACAAACCACATTTTTACTGTGAGAACTCTAAAACTGGATTTAATACTGACAATACTCTATTTAATGGTAAAAAAAACCAACAACTTTTATTCCAGGACATGCAGACACGCTGAGTGAGGATGTGGTACGCTGTGAAATGATCAGTCCCTAAAGCACCCTGAGGTGACAGTCAGACACTGTACCAGCAGTAATGGTGTCTTTGTCTTTGGATATCTTCTCCTCCACCGACCTCCTCCTCTGGATCTCGAAACGTCTCGCCAGGCCTTCTCTGGGTTTCCATAGTGACTGCAGGAGGAGGGGCTTCTCATTGTCGCCCACGACTCGGAACCCTTCTGTTCTCCACTGATGATTGCCAATGGAGCCAATGGTGTCACAGAGAACGTAGGACTCTGCCTCCTCCTTGCCCAGGCCATATCTAGAAGACATAGGCAGGTTAGATAGAATCACCACAATGATAAAACTGGAACTCTACTTAAAGCCCCTCTGTATAGGATTTGAAAATTTCAGACTTTGGTGACTCCCAAGTATTACCATCAGATGAAACTGGACTGAATCCCTTGAAAGCAACGTAGACTGAACCGATTTTCACCTTTTCACATTGTCTCATTTTGAATTGAATTAATTATTCAAATAAATTATTCAGGTTATTTGAATAATTTCACAACAGCGATAATTACATAACAAATCAATAAATAGGGGCTGCAAAGGAAAACATAGTAACTTTGAAAGCTGTAAAAGGCACCCTTACTCAATTTAATACACTTTTATTGCTACAATCTTAGTTGGTCTGGTACGACCAGCAGCGAATGTTAGCTAATGCTAGCAAACGTTAGATAGCTGTTGCTGTGTGATTAACATTTCTGCGGTCTGAGGTCATGGCTCTTGTCAGTTAAACCGCGTGTTTTACAATTCCATTATCTCGTCATTGTCACTGGTGACCACAGCGGCCGCAGTTCAGGGAACGTTTCGCATATTCGCTTCAAACCTGTATTAGTCTTCTTTTCCTTTTGGGCCACTTGGGGGCAATGCAATGCGCTGTAAACACAATGTTGACATATTATCAGCTTCTAAAGTTGATACAGTCAACGCACCGCAAACAAGTGCCTATTTGCACGTCCAGCAGACATACAGCAACATTTTCTGGCCACCATACGAATGTTAGTCCAATATTCACTCTACTTTTAGCTCTAGTTTGGTCGTAACCCTCTCCTTCGAGGATATGTCTGGCTCTTTCGAAGCTATATATATATATATTAGTGAACCAGCTGGTCACTAACCTTTTCTGTCTGCCATTTGGTGCTAGGCAGGTAGGGTATAGTGGGTTTATCAGAGCTTTTTTTTTGCCATTAAAAAAAAGGAGCTGCCTGCTGCAGCTGGATGAGAGCGGAAAGTTGTGGGCCGTAAAAACCAAAAGAATGAGCTCAAAGAAGCGGCGGAGTAGGATGATAATCTATGGGTTTGTCACTTCATGCAACTCTTTTCATGTTGTACTTGGTCATTTGATTCACAATTAATCTAAAAATATGGATTAGAGCAGCCTTAATATAAAACCCTTCAATATACGCAATACGCAAACATTTAGATCTGCTGACTCATAGAGGGTTGTTGGTTTTTTTTGCATTTTCTTCGAGCTAATCACCTTATCAGGGATATTCCATTAAACCTGCATACGGTACAGAAACAAACTTATCAAGTGTCATAAATGTTGCCATGTGCTTAATGTGTTTGCTAACCCATTACTAAATAAGAGATCTAGTACTGATAGCTAAATGTCAACGCTGCAGAGTACATTTTCACTGAGGGAAAAGAAAAATGATTTACTCTTTCCTCTACAAGCTGAATACCACTTGTATTAATCATTCCATTATGTTTTTGGCTGAAACATAAGCAAAGACTGACAGACATTCACTCCCCGGAGAGCCCGCCTCAGCCCCCTGGCCGACACTGGCAGTCTTTCACGCAAGTCTGTGGTTTGCTCTAGACCTTTTCAGAACTACTAAATGAACTATTTGGCACACTTACACACTGTGTGCACTGTATTGCAATTATAATAAACAGAACAACGGGTCAAGTCGACGTTGCTCATCTGGAATATACTAATCACAACAACATGAACATGCTCCCCTTTCATCAACCGCCAAAGTCTTGTGCATCAAGGACTGTTCTGACTGCTTTCATATACAAATGATGTAGAGAAAAGGTATATTACAGCAGAGGAAGCATGTGGATGGACATGATATAACTCACCCTGCGTAGACAAACAAGGGCCGACACACAAAGCAGACACATATGGCAGGCAGACGCACACACACGTGCACAGATAGCACATGGCCTTACCGTTCAAGGGCCTCTTTGACTAACTCTTTTGCACTAGAGTGTGTGGTGGCCAGGACGCTCTTATAGTGAGCGCCCGCACAGATTTCATGTCCAAAGATCTTCAGGATCCCTGGAGCGGTTATCTGATTGGACAGCTCAGACGGGTCGTCCGCTCTTAAAGCATCGACAGAGATCACTGCATGTCAACAAAGGAAAGGAGTTTTATTGTGGGCTCTCAGTTGTGGTGAATTAGCATTGATGGCAGACATACCATTTACCATACTGCCAGTACAAAAGACAACCAGTGTTTCGCAAAAACATTTACATAACACACACACACTTTGCGTCAGTCTTCGCAGTGCACTATTGTGCCAGTTTGTATACAATCAACCAACCGAAAGGAAATGGTATCAGTGATATCACAGATATATATAGAGCTGGTTCCTCCATTTCTATTATGGAGTAATTTCATTCAAAACCCCATTTGAAAATCTAGCAATTTAAATTAGGGGTGGGCTGATCGATGCCAAAATGTCTGTATTAGAGATATTGCGTCTCGTTTTTGAAGCGCGATTCTAGCATCAATAGGATCGATACCAAACAAGGGATGAGTTTCTCTCTTCTACGTTGTACCCATTTGTATTTCATCAAACAGTAGAACAGCAAACTCCAATGCTGTCATTGTGTTTTTTGCACTACACATCGTTAGATCAGCACGCACCCTGGCACATATTGCAGTGATGGCTGAACTATATTAGATCTTCAGCATTATGTTACATTTTCAAATTATAATTGGTCATCATTAGCTGTTACTTACAGACTTATTAAATATGGCAGACTATATTCAGACATTCAATTAGCCTGATATATTCAATTCAATTTTCCAGTGCGAATGTACTATATAGTAAAACTATGGTTAAAATTACTGCACAGGTACGCATTTAGCACACAGGTAACGATGATATATGTCTCCCTTTTTCTTTAACACAATGTCAAATGCAGTATTTATGACTGTCACTTGTCTAAGTGATGGTTTTGTTTGGTTACCCTAATTAAAGCCCCCCCCAAGCAATTTACTATTGCACTCAATTCAAGTTGGGAACTTACAGAAAGTAAGAAAGTACAGATTCCGAAAAAGAGTGGTCAAGGCCAAGATACCCTTGCTTTTAGTCTCTAGAATAGTTCAAGCGCCAAAAATGTTGAAACCCTACATTTCCCCTAATGCAATCGATTGCACCTTTTTTTAGACCCTCCCTGCCACCATGTCGTTCAATCTCACATTTGGTAATAAAGGCTTTTTGTTGCACATTTGTAGTCTCTAAGCCCAAGATGGGATATTGTCTCAGACTTTAGAAAGCTCCTCCAGAGCCACAGAAGACATTATACAACTGTTTTCACAGACTTCTCCCTGTGACTAAACTGAGCTTTGCGTGCAAAAGTGGCTCCTTCAAAGTAATATATCAAAATGAATGCAGCAATGATTTATTCATTTTAAAATGCTACCCATAGCACCAGCAACCTTATATTTAGGCCTGTATCTTCCAATGACAACAAAATCCCAGGACAAACATGCAGGGGGAAATGTAAAGTCATTGGGACGTACTGCTTCCCTTCCTGGCTTGGACGGACAGCGAGGACCTGATGCCTGCTGTCAGTGCCATGGAGCCTGAGTTGGAGGTGGAGCCGCGGAGGAAGACACCTGAGAGGCGGTTGGTATGGCGACGGATGCGGCCCTTGCCGGGCTGTCTGACGGCCACGCCCTCGGCTGATCTGCTGGTGGACGAACTGCCAGTGGATGAGGCTGATCTGATGCATAGAGGAGAAGGATGGGTCCTTTAGGAGAGTCCTCGATCAAACCCGGTCCTGAAGAAGTCTCCCCGAGCAGGACACTGAATCCCTACCAGCTGATCTGCACCTTCACCTCTGACTTTGACCCCATGCGGAGGGGCAGATTCCCAATAGTGACTAAAAGAGGTTCTTACCATCATATTAGAAAAGGGATGGGGGGAAGGAGAGATAAATGGTTCAAAAAGGCGAGAAATCAATAAGCTGGGTGATGTAAAAGGGGGGAAAACAGAAGATAGTAGAACAAAATTAAGAACTACAATTGATGCAAAGAATGAAGTAAAGTGATAAGAGAAATTATATTGGTGATAAGGAAAAGGAAAGTGTTTAGTAGAAGGGAGGAGCGAAGCAGGAGTAGCAGAAAATGTCCACAAAATGTTGCACGTACGTGCATTTAGACAATATCTAAACCTACATCACGAAGTTCTATCACCATGCTACATTGCACATACGTGTCTGTCGCCAGCACCAGGGTCCAGTCTCCTTCACCATGCCGCCCCTCAGCTCCCCCAGTACATTAATGAAATAATGAAGTGTTGTTTTACCCCTGACCAAGCCGGAAAGCTGCTTATCACTGTGGTTCAAAGGTTCTCGGCCGTTACGCCACCATTTGGATACAAACGATTTCTGATTAATAGTATTAGTGAAACCGGCTGAAGTCCGTGGTGGAAGAAAGTGCTGTGATTGAAGATGATGGCACATGAGCAGATTGTCAGGGGCTTAGTAGTTTTAATGCATCACGCAGCTGCATTTAGATGTTAATGAGAACTTAAGTACTTCATGGTATTTTGTTAGTCGTGTAAAACAAAATTGCATTTAGTCAAAGATATATATTGTTTGAAATGTACTTTTTACACTTCCTCTCCATTCCATCAAATCACTGTACTTTCTCTAAGTCTCTCCTCTTTAAGCAATTAGAGCACCGAACTGTCTGACCTACAAAATAAGAGAGAACTTGTAGACTGACTGGCGTTTCTCAATGATTTTTTTTTTTTGAGCGCATAAGACGATAATAGCACATTCTCCATGAATGAAAAGCAAAAAAGTGAGACAAAAAAAACCCCCCCAAAACGTTTCCTGTCAACACCACTCATGGAATGCATTTGCACAAGGTGTAAAAGATGCGTTTGGTGAGCAGCCGTTCATACTCACTGCTGAGAGCCATCACTTGTCTTCCTTCCCAACTTGACGAAGCGTCGCTTCGGCGAGGCTGCAGGTAGAACCGGCGGTCTTGGTGGGAGGGAACGCAACTCCTCAGGGGGAAAGTTCATTTGATGCATTCCTGTCTGAGCTTCTCTGCTATTCCTGCTCGAGTGGAGTTAGTTGCCGATAACTGCAAATCGAGACAAAGGGTTTCCTCTCATACTATGTCCCGTCAGCCGGTGATGCTTTGGAAAGACCGCTTTGCTTCGTCCCTGGGTTGCCTCAGCCATTCAGCTGCCGCTTCATTTTACGCACGGGCGCCGCAGGTGTTTCCAGCCCCCATCCAGCTGTCGGAACTGCTGCAGCCAGCCTGGTCAGTCCACCGACGGCGGCTTGAGTTGCAGCGTCACTTCACGTTTCTTGCGGGCTGACACGTCAGAGGGGGGAAATACAGGCCTGGCTGACTGGTAGCAGGTCAGAAAGCGGGGCCATCTGAACGCTGTCTTTATTATAGAATGTATGGCGCGTGCTGCCGGGGGGAGGCAGTTTGTTTCAAATCCAGAACGGACCCGCTCTCCAGATGTGCGTCGACAGCGCAAACGCTTGGAGACGCCGGGCGCACACACCCGCCCACCAATAGCCTACTCAAAGTTTCAAAATAAAAGCCTTAAAAAAAACAACAACAACAAAAAAAAAAAGCGAGTTATCTAATATTTAGGAAGTGGTGTCGCCGAGGAAGACTCTTGGGTGTCATTTGTTGAGTTTGTAGAGCTCTGTAGTCCACTCAAATGCACATCAGCCCACTGGCAGAGAGAAGGTCCTCCTGTGCAACACGAACCGAATGAACCAAGGGACCAAACATTGCTGCTTCCACGACTCCATCTTCTGGCTGCGCTCCGATCACGACGGAGATGACAGGGTTTCTGTAGCCTGAGGAACCTTATTGTGTTGCACGCAAGTGATGGAATCAGGCTCTGCGATCGCTTATGGCTGGCCTCGGCGTGCGTAAATATCACTAGGCTTTCTTTATTTATTGCACCCGGTAAAACTGCTGACAAAGCTGCAACATTACAGCTCTTTGACCGTGCCCGACATCAATAGGCTGCTATTAAAAGCGTCTCCACCCCACACTGCCAAGCCACCCCAGCTACTTAGGCTACCGATACTAATGTGAATACCAGAAGTGAGTAACAAAGTACATTTATTCAAGTAAGTGGGACTTAATGTTCCATCTACCTGGTGGCTGCATTCCTTGTTTTTACATGCAGAATGCAAAATAAACTCTGAATAGAAACATCCTCAAGTATGAATTCGTTTTGAAAAGATTTGACAGGTTTTAAATGTTCAGGCAATAATCTGAAGGTGGACATTAATCAGAGGGGGTAGCCTACTGTCACTAGTGAAACTTAAGGACATTTTACTGCTATGCTACTCAAAGGGGTGCTGTGCGGGTGATTTAGTATTACACTTCCATGAAGGTGAGGGGCGGACAAGAGGCAGGTTAAAAAAGGAGGAGAAGATTAAAATGTGATGCAGCCAAGGTTAAGATATGCAGACCATAACGCAAACAAGACCAGCTTCTGCTGGTCAATGCCCCGGCCCTTCATACTCCATGCCCCCAGTTTAAACACTATCTTTCTGTTCTAAAAGTGCAGTCTCCAGGCCTAAACAGAGATGATCCTGATGACATCAGCATGTGGCCTTGACAAAGCTCCCCCCCGAGACACAGAAGAAGAAAAAAAGAGAATGAGCAGGTCTCCTGAGGAGAGTACACAGGACTTTTGATTTTAGCGGAGTACTTTTTCATTATGGTGTTGCTCCTCTACTTGAGCAAAGGATTTAAGTACTTGTTGTAACTAAGCAGGTAATGCCAGTCTTACTGATCCTAATCCTGGCTGTACATCTGCTGCCAGCAGGCTTACCAATGCTAACCTTGATACAGAATGTATGTACTTATACTTACAGCAATGCAAATGCTTATATTAGGCCACTAATGCAACCATGAACAGTAGTGGCAATGTTAAGACTAAATCTGATGCTAACACTAAAACTAATATTGTTGCAACGTCCACGGCGGCTACGGCAAACTCCTACTGCAAAAAACGTATTTGAGTCTTAATGCCAAGAACAAAAAACATAATCCTGATCCTAATCCCCATTTGTAAGTGTGTCACAGTTATTCCTGAGTTGGCCACTAGATGGGGTGCTCTGCCCTGGAAACACGTGGACCAGGTGTGAGAAGCTGAACAGTTCGCAGGAGATGATCCGCTTACATGTTGTCATCGTTTACAGCAGTGGCTCCCAAATCTCTTGTCCGACGTACCCCCACAGCTCTATCGGCTGGGCCTAAGTACCCCTTTACCGCACCCTTTGATAGATGGGATGGCTTGATGGTATTATTCAGTGGTATTTGTTAGTAGTTTTGGCAAAGTTTGCATTCGTACTACTGCCATTTGGAGTGGCTGAGACTGGTTGTTTCTCTTGTCTTTTTTTCTAACTAATCTGTCTGCGGTCTTAATCAACTGACAACTGACTCCTTTTTGGTGGAAAACCGAGGCACGTCTTGTGCAGACTACCACACTTGGGAAGGTGTCGTGACAACAACCGTAAAGATCGGCGTCACACAAATGCGTAATCTCACTTGTGTGTTGACTTTTCTCCGGCTGTAAACACAAACATGTGGCTATATATTATCAAATCACAATTTACATTTTTTTTCCCCCAATTAGCTGAGCTTCACAGATTTTCCACGTGGTTGGGAATCACTGGTTTTACAGGAACAATGTCATACATGGTGCAACAATAATAAATCAATAGATATCACAGTATTAAAATAGAGTAGCAGCAATACAGCTCGGCTTTTAATTCATTTTGTCCTATTTGCAAAGGCAGTTTTTTCTATAAAATCAGCCTCAAGGTTTTTCCAGAACTGGAAACGATCATTCTTTTTTCTTTTTTTTGTGTGTGTGTAACGCAACTTATTCAAACACAGCTTTGGGTCTCCAGTATAAATCAAACACCAGCCAGAGAGCCGGAAGGAAATCCCTCCTGGTCTGCGTGGCCAGATAAATGGGCTTACAGGCCTTTGGGGCGGAGCTGCTCTGTGTCAGGCTACTTGGCCTTAAGTGACGGTGGCGACACCTGATGACTTGTGACAGCTCCTGGAGGGTAAATACAACACAGGGCTTCCCTCACGTCACATTAGGTTCACACTCTGCAGGCCCTCTGCTGGGGGTGGCTTCATTTACCTGCACTGCATCAGAAAGGATATGCAACTAATCACGGACACAGAAGCACCTGCCTGTGGGCCAAGGTCAGCCCTTCTTGGAACATAGGGAGCGAACAGAAGGACAGAAGGGCTTAACGTCTGGTAATCAAATCCCCCGTTGGACAAGGAAGAGTAACACCTGTAGCTGGAGGGCTGGAGACTTAACAAAGCCTTACTGCTGAGTGCCTTTACAGCCTGTAGAGCAGGAATTCCAGCACAATATAGTTTGAAGTCAATGCTGCCTAGGTTTGCCGATCAGAACAACTCTTAAGAATTCCTTTCCTATGTAGTTACCTCTCTCCACTGCTGTCTCCCCACCAACAAAACACATCAGCTGTTTGGCATTACGCACTAAAAACACAGTAACGCGTCCTACAATTCTCAACTCTGGCTTCCTTGCTTGCATTAAAGTGCGAGACCTTGGTGTTTTACGCTTTATCTAAGGTTTTTGTCAAAACAGACCGATCGCATAAAGCACCACCACAACTCAAAGATTACTGAGAACTTTAAAGCTCAGTATCTCAGCACTCTTTATCTCAGGCCGATATAACAGATATAAGCAGATATAGTTCCAAGGGCACACAAGCACAGCCTAAACCAAAACAGAAGAAGGACTCAGTAGCTCTCAGTATGCATTCGCGTGTCCTCCATAATGTGTTTTAGGTATCAAACTGCAGGGAGTTTATTTTAAAACAGATGCCTATTTTGCAAGGTAAGCGTGCATCATTCGTGTGAAATTGGAGTTAGCGTATTATAAATATCTGACTTGTAAATAGCGTTTACGTCAACTCCCAAGTTCACAATCACGAATGGGAAACTCATATTTTTCTATGTGCCTGTCTACAGGCTGCAGGACAAGCTCTGCCAGCTGAGTGCGCCTGACTCCAGCTGCAGGTGGATCACAGACTTCCTGTCTGACGGGAGGCAGCACGTGAGGCTGGGGAAACATGTCTCTGACTCCCGGACCATCAGCACCGGTTGCCCCTCAGGGCTGCGTTCTTCTCCCTGTACACCCACAGCTGCACCCCCGGTCACCAGTCCGTCAAGCTCCTGACGTTTGCGAACGACACCACCCTCACTGGGCTCGCCTCTGATGGGGACGGTTGACCACCTGGTGCAGCCAGAACAACCCGGAGCTCAACGCTCTCACGACAGTGGAGGTGGTTGTGGATTACAGGAAGAAACCAGCCCCACTCGCGCCCATCACCCTGTGTGACTCCCCCGTCGACACCGTGGAGTCCTTCCGCTTCCTGGGCACCGTCATCACCCAGGACATGAACATCAGCTCCCTAACCAAAGAGGATGTACTTCCTGAGGCAGCTGAAGAAATACAACCTGCCAAAGACAGTGGTGGTGCACGTCTACACCGCCATCATTGAGCCCATCCTCACCTCCTCCATCCCCATCTGGTACGCTGCTGCCACTGCCAAGGACAAGGGCAGACTGCAGTGTATCATCCTCCCAAGGTGATTGGCTGCAATCTACCCTCCCTCCAGGGACTGTACGCCTCCAGGACCCTGCTTAACAATAATACTGTAAAGTTTTGCTCATTCATCTGTAAATATGTTGCACATTGCACATAGTATAATTTAACCAAGTAAATATGGATGCCTCAAATCAGCCAATGCATAGTATTTTAATCCTCACATGACCAACTCTGTAATTATACAACTGTCTTGATGACGTGAACGCTCTCAAGTCGTTAACATGGGAATCTTTATTTCTATCTTTACCAATGACCCATATTATGTGAACACTGCATATTCCCTGCATAAATTGCACATTATTGTCAGAATGTTGCTTTTGGAAAGTTTAAAAAATTGATACAAACACACACACACACACCTTTTATACAACAAAGTGCTTGTCGGGGGCATCCGACAGGCACTTTGGTTGGAGCATACTGACGCCTTTAGCCCAGAGTTTCACACTTGCATCCTCAAAAGTGGGATATCCCACCCTGATCTCAGGGGCTTACCAAATTCCACTCCAGAGCAGGGTCACCTCCCTGACCTTCCTCTGTGATCCCCAACAAAGAAAGGTGTAAATGGCTACTGTGAAGGTTCACAGAGGTTTCAGTTATTGATCCCTGCGCAGACATCTGCCCTCTGCATTTGACCCATCCTCACTGTTTAGAAGGAGCCGGTAGCCACATGGCAGCCAACTCGAGTTCTGAGAGGAAACAAGTCACATGCACTTCGAAGAGACTAAGTCTGGCCTCTGATTTCTTACTGTGATCCTGGACCGGGGGCTTACCGCAAGCCTTTTTTTTTTTTTTATAAATGCTAATGTGAAATGAGGTTAAGCTAGCCCTGGGCTTTCTGTGGCCACATTTCTTTTTTTTACTGAAAGTTCTTTTTCTGGTTTGGCTCTGAATGATCCGATAGAAGAATGTGACTCCTTGTATCTCCAGGGGGTTATTTAATTTGGGCAAAATTAGATCTAATGGTCATGGTAAGATAGATGTTATATTAGTTGTAGAGTTGTTGTAGTATTGCAGTGCCTCGCAACGTCCAGTGTAATAAGTATTCATTAAATTTGTGATTTGGAGGGGAAATGCCTTGATTCATATGGAGCTGGAATAGCATGCATATTGTAATGCAAATCCCCAAGATGCATGAGCAGTGAGAAGTCCAGCAGTCCCATGGTGCCTTGCTGGTTATTTATTAACTGTTATTCCGTTATTCCCGGTGTCCCAGTGTGATGATGCAGCTGTACAGACCAGAGCCCCACCGCTGTGTATGTCCATGTCAGTCACTGGTGGCGGCTCTGGTAGTCGTAGCGGCACATGTGTATGCTTGGGCTTGAGACCATAAAGTGTTTACCATAAAGCCTGCTTTACAAAGGGGAGGTGTGTCGGGGGTTGATAGAAGTGTGCATTTCGGAGGCAAGGGGGTCTAACGAAAGATGCTATCCAGTTGGGAAATGGTCCAGTGTTTTTGGAGCTTGACCCATACTTGGGACTAAAAGTCTAAATATCTCAGCCTCTGCTGCTTTAATTTTGGTCATGTTTAGTCCAATTTCATGGGAACACCTGTGCAACTGAGGTGGGGAGGGGTTCTTTACATGCCTTTCAGAATGTCTGTATTCAGCTGTAGAGGTATGAAGGTACAGGTAGCACTTCAGGGAGTGGGGCTGAGGAGTGGGTGTATGTAAAGTATGTGCGAGTGTGTGAAGGCTAGGCCTATGTGTCACGAAATCTAGAATCTCACATTCCTTCTATCCTTACTTGGCCCCGGGAAGTTGCCCAATGGACTTGTCAGCTCCCTGACACACATTCACCTTGCAGCGCATATTTTCACGGGGAGCTGCCAAACACAACCACGCAGCTGTCGCCCCTCACACACACACACACACACGCACACACATTTGCAGTTATAGCTTTGTGAGGACCCACTTAACCCCAAGCCTCTCCTGTTTTGCACCTTAATTCTTTTGGCCAGAGTGAGGGACGTCAAACTCTCGCCAAGGGACCAAGTAAAAAGCTTTCCTTTCCCCTCATCTCTAAACGCTGAGGACGTGACTCAGCAACAAACCGTGTGTTTGTAAGCGAGATAGGAGGGGGGCGGGGCCTAGTAAGCGGGCGCCCCGCCTCGCCATCGCGACAACCTCCTCCCATTGAAATAATTCTCCGCCGCCCGTATGACTTGCCTCTTTCGTCTCCCAGCAGAGCGGAAGGAGCGGAGCGTTATCTGACGCAGGTCGGTTCACGGAGTCGGGGGGTGGGACACACAAACGGAGGCGCCTCCGCAATACTTACCTGTGTGTGTGTGTGCGCGCGCGTGTGGCATGTGACAGTTAGCGAGCGTCTTTTTACGCGAAGGAATAGGAAAGCTGGTCGACAGGAAAAGAGGGGATACAGAGATCTCCGGTGCTTCCCCGCGACGGAGATGGAGCGGCTATGCGGACCAGATAGCCCCTTCTGGGTGAGTAGACTACGTTTCCGTCAGCCCTCGCCGGTGTCAGCTTCGGTGGTTAGTCATGACTGCCGTCTATTTCTCAAGACACTGTAACTCCATTGGCCTTGTGTATACTTCGAGTACTACCTGACAAGCTTGTACAGTGTTATGTCATTGGCCGCGTTTGTTTTCTTTCCGGGCAGCCATTCAGAAGTACAGTAATGGCCAAAGCTCTCTATAAATAGCCCACTTAATAGCATTTACTGTGTTAACAAGCTCCCAATTAATGTCATGTCGAATTAACGTTGCGTGCTTTCGTTTGCTGTGTGAAGACGTAATGCTGTTCTCTCCTCGAGGATGAACACTCCTGGAATAAACTGTCAAATAGCTCTAGCTAAATATGAACGTTATTGTAGTATTTCACCTCCGGCACCATAAGGTCCGTGAACCTATCTCAGAGTCACTATACAGTAGCTATGCGTCCCTCTGGGAATATTAAAGTGATAGCACAGTAGAGATAACAATAGGCCACCATAGTAGGAAGTATCTAATGGAGAGCCTCTTAAAGACACACTATAGTCCCACTGGGAATATATCTGTATGGTGATCAAATCACAAACAGTAGCAGAAGTCACTTTATGCAAAATTAATAACACTCTTTGGCACCCCAGACACCCTATTAATAGTAGAAGTATAATGAATCGGAGATGGGAAATACCATATTCTATTAGGATAAGGTCATCACTCAGTTGTGCCACAATGGGGAATATTATGGAAGATTTCTATTTCTTCCAGCACTTAGTTTTCCATAGAGACCCACAGTAGCGTTCACTACACATTGTAGACTACCTGGATGATGACACTGTGGTAGAGGTAACTGGGGTCATGCTCATTGTCCTTTTTCCCCTTGGAAATACTACGATACAATGATGCAAACATTGCAGTTGCGCTGCTCTGTTGCAATTGTGTATTCCCGCAGCCATAAACCGGGAGCTCCTAAAGTGCACCTATACTGATGTGTTTCATCTTGAACGTGCCATTTTTTGACAACGCAAATGGCGCCTTGAGAGGTCACTAATAATTCTTAGAAATTAATGTTTGTGTCAACGCGACTATGGAGAACGTCGGTTTATAGAACTGTTGCGGTAGTAAAATCAGGTTCCCCACTCTGGGGCTGCGTGATATAGTGAAAAAATGGAGTGCTGTGATTGGGACATGAAATGTGACCAAACAAAGGTTTTTATTGTGCAGTTTCAGTGTGTCTCTAATTGTTTGTGCAGCAAATATAAATAACAGATTGAAAGCAAAATATTCACAAGATTCATTTTTAACTTTAAGGTCAGAACAATAGTCAGCAGGTTCAATATATATGAATATCGTGATGCATTATGGAAGTCAATTAGGGTCATTAATATTTTGAGCTTGTGAAATGATGTTCACAAATCGTTTCACAGCCTGCAGTTTGTGTATCACCTTTTGTGCGCGTGTGAAAAGCAATTTGCATCCAAGTATCTTGAATTTGTGACTTTGTTTAAAAAAAAAAAAAAAAAAAAAAAGGTTTTGCAGCTGTAGAAATATCTCTGTGCATATTTAAGTAAACTTTGTGCAGGAATGCTTTCAGCAGTGAGGCTTCACGCAGTCTCAGACGGACCTGCACGTGTCCACTCATCTCGGTACGCGACACCGAAATGCAAGCTACAAAGCTACGAGCACAGATTTTGGCCCTATTTTAACGCCTGTGCTGACTAGCCAATCAGCACGTTGCCCACGGACCATCCACTCAAAGGAAGTCAAACTGTCCAATCAGGGGGGGAAAAGGTTCTAGCGCGTTCTGGTTACCATGTCGTCCATCTGTAGTATGCTGGCGTCAACATGGGGGAGCTCGAGGCGAACTCGTGTGGGATACAAGTAGGTTGATTAGTACAGTTTTACATCATAATTAACCGGATATATCAAGACTGCTGTTCTTGCATCCCGGAGTTATTTCAATTGCATGTATTAGCTACAGTCCATTGGCTAGCGCTTGTCGTCGTTCTGTTTGAGCAAGTATACGTTAACATTAAGGAAAGAATGGCGATTCTTCAACAGGTGCTTTAAGGCATAATGCTGCGGCCATTTAAATGGGGGAAGGAAGGTAGTTCGCCAAAGGTCGAGATGGTCTACTTACGCTTACTTAGGTTACAATAAAGTGAGATTGAGTGCAAACAAAACGAAACAATAGGGCGTCATACTCTGATCGGCATGACGATTTTGAATCAGAGCTGGCGTGTGCGACCCCCATTCTGTCATTTGTTTGCACAGGATCCTCTGGAGTCGGCCCCCCACTAAGCTTGGTGCGCGTTCCTGCCTTGTACCTGTTCAAAGTTACATTGAGCAACAAATACATTATTATAGTAGAACACTTATACCGATGCCTGTCTTATCATAAGACATTTAGCAGCTCATGAAAGAGCTGCATGACTCGTAATGTGTGTTTATTTATAGCAGGTTGGACGCTTGTTACGGCGTCTTCACGAGGCTCACTCAAAGTCAATCAGACCGCTGCAGCTGCAGTCCAGAGTGCTGCTTCCAGAGTCCTCGCTAACACCGAGAAGGTGGCGCACATTACACCGGCCCTTAAATCACTGCGCTGGCTTCCTGCGTGTCAAGGCATAGATTTTACAATCCTATTACTTGTTTACAAAGGACTAAATGGCCTCGGGCCTAAATACATCCCTGATTTACTTGTACGTTACGAAGCATCCAGAGCCCTCAGGTCATCCGGGACAGGTTTCCTCAGTGCGCCCGGGATCAAAACCAAGCAAGGCGAAGCAGCCTTTAGTTTCCATGCCCCCCACCTGTGGAACAAGCTGCCTGAACATCTAAGGTCTGCTGAAACTGACAGCTCATTTAAATCAGGGCTTTGTTGTTCACTGCGGCGTTCCAATAAGCCCCATACGTAATTTCATTTTAGCCTGTAACTATTTGCTTGCGTTTGTTTTTACTGACTTTGGAATGCAATGTCTTTTTAATCCTTAATTCTGTTATTTGCTTTTTATCGTCTTTTAAATTCAATTTGAATGTTTTTGTTTTAAACGGATTCCTGTTCTTAACGTGTTTCTGTGCCCCTGTAAAGCACTCCGAGTTGCCTTGTGTCTGAATGGTGCAATACAAATAAACTTGCCGTGAGACATCGCTGACTATTTTCAAATCCAAGTTAAAGACCTACCTGTCTGCACACCCCCTCGCGATCACAGAGGTCTGCGGGCCAGATGCTTCTGGTCGTCCCAAGATCCAGAGTAAAACTCAGGGGCGATCGGGGCTATGCTGTCGCTGCACCGAAATTATGGAACAGCCTGCCGGTGCCCCTCCACATCAGGACCTCACCTACAGTGGACCCTTTTAAAACTGGTTTGAAAACCCATCTTTACTCCGTGGCTTTTAAATCAGACTGCATTTGATATTATAGGACTCTAGTTGTGTATGTCTGTGCGTGTCTATCCATGCGTATGTATATATACTCCATTTATTTTGAGCGTTAGATACATTTTATTTCATTTTATTTTTTCCCAGTTTACAGCTCGCTTCATTTTGATTTTGTGCAGCACGTTGGTCGACGTCTTTTGCTTTGAAATGTTCTTATAAATAAACTTGACTTGACTTGTGACTTCAGAGTCACGTACAAAGATCGGGCATTTGTGTGTCCGTCTGCACGAAAACCCCACTGTTGAAAACCTTGCCTGCACATATTTGAATTACACACGCACAGAATGTTTCTGCAGCTCCAACAAACCTTTCACCCCGTGCAAACTCTATCTGTGCGCACAAAACTTTATTATTTATTATTTAAACTTTATTATAACTTTTATTTGAACTTCTATTTCTACAGCTGCAAAACTTTTTTTTTTTTATACACAAACTCACATTCAAGATACATGCGTGCAAATTGTTTTTCACACGCGCACAAAAGGTAATACACAACTGCAGGCTGTGAAAAAGTTTGTAAAATTGGAGCGTCACTTCACAAGCTCAAAATATTAATGACCCTATTTTGCTTCCATAATGAATCAACAAAAAAGTACCCTCACCTACCGTAGACTTGTGTCTACATCATATGTGCTCAAAGCTACCTCGTGGTGCTTCCTTGCTCCATTCCCTGTTGCTTTTGGCAGTTTCTTGGCGGTTGGAGAGCTTATAGGAACCTTGGTCATTTTGATATGCCAGTACTTTGCGATGTCCTTGTTGTGAAAATCTATCCTGCAATAGTGATAAAATGTTGTGTAGCCTTATCGTTACGTGTTGAATAGCAAAAGTCTTAAGCAACACCGACCAAAAAAGTCAATAAAGCTGTTAATGTGGAGAGCGTTGGCCAACAATAGCCTATTTAAACATCAAGCAGTAATGGAGCAAAATCAGTGTTTATTTGTCCAATATTCGCTCGCTCCATAGCTCAGTTTTGGTCTCCATGAAAATCCTGCGAAAAAGGCTTTTTAGCAGCTAAATGCTACACTGAGTTCACCAGCTAGTTGCTAACTTTGCCTCTTAGCCGCTTGGTGCTGGGCAAGTAGTATAAAATGGGTTTAGTAGAAGCTGTTTGTGCTGAAAACAGCAGCCTGCCGCTGGGAACGAGGGTGGTGAGAGCAGTGGGACTGAACCAAAACGGTAACGTTGCGGGCCCTGAAACCAAAGCAATGATCTCAAGGGTGCTGAAACGTTCGGCGGAGTTGGGTGATAATCCTCTGTGGGTTCATCACCACGAGAGACCCGTTTCACATTAAACCCCTCCGTGCATCAAACTCACGAGCCGTGTGGCACTTTGTTGTTTCAAAAAAGGGTTAAGACTGTGCACCTGATTTTCCTCTGGCTGGATATTACAGGGCTGGGTTGTTTACGAGGCCATCTGAGGTGGCCCAAACTAGTTGCTGCTGTTTACGTCCACTTCAAACAAACCGGAGGCAGTTGTAAATCCCCCAGCACTCCCCAGTGCATGTCCAGTGCGGATCAGGTTTAAACACTAAGGCTTTATTCACACCAAATCAGGCGTTGCGGCGATTAGCGCAGGGTTGTGCGGCGGCATTTGAGTGCCACTACATGGCCCGTTTGTGTGACGTGTTGTGCTGATTGTAGAGGAAGTAGAAATACTAAACAGAAATCCCAACTTGAAGGGCGATGCAACCAGGCCTGGAATTTCATGGATCCAGACTCTTCCATCTTCACAGTTGCTCTGTAAATTCAATTCAATTCAATTTTATATATATAGCCCAATATCATAAATCACATTTGCCTCAAAGGGCTTCACAATCTGTACAACATACGACACCCTCTGTCCTCGATACGAACAAGGAAAAACTACCCGAAAAACCCTGTTATCAGGGAAAAAATGATAGAAACCAGCGGAATGCTACATGGTAAACAAGGTTTTTCTTCCCGTGGGCGTCTTCCGGTCTGATCGACTGCTTACATCATTGGCCACCGCAGCGTGATGTCGAGGTTGCGTTTCTCGAAAAGTTGATTCTGTTTCAACTTCCACTGCCGCAGGCTCAACGCACTACCCACATTCACATGAATGAGAGGCCTGATGGTTTCGCCGCAACCCCTGCTTTGTTGTGAATACAGCCTTAGGCCTGGCCAAGGGCCTTATTTGCAATCCCATTGTTTGTAAAAGGTGTTCTATGTAACCTGCACCTTTATCTCTGGCTGATAGTTCAAACATTTTTACGTTAGTAAAATCAGCACTCGACTTGGTCGTTGCTTTCTCGGTAAACATTCGGGCTTTCAAGCTATAATCTTAACTAAAAGGTTTGAAAATCCTGCTCACATGCTGATATAACGGAGGCTTTAGGTTGAAGCTTTTAACTTTCATACTTCACCTTCACACGATCCAGATACAAAGCAAGACTCCTTTGATGTGTGATTCAGATCTCTTTGATTTTATCCCAAAGCATCCCAAATTTGAGACCACAAATGTTGCGAGACAAGAACTTGCAAGTCATTGAAAAGTCCTGAAAAGATTTTGTGGGGAAGTATGTTTATGGCCCTGCTGCTGTGGAAAATCAGTGTTTCCCACACTAGGGCTGGGTGATTATATATTATATATTAAATATTATGATGGTAGTATCAGTTTGTCATTGTTTGTGCTGTACAAGTATTATACAGTCACGTGAAAACATTCATTCTTGTTTAACAAAATCTAAATATATTCTAGCTTGATTTTTACCTAGCGCTGCACGATATGGTAAACAAAATCCTATCGCGATTATTTTGACGGATGTTCCGATTGCGATATGATAATTTTTGCAGCACAAGTTTCATTTTCACTGAAAGAAAACTATTAAAATCATGACGATGTGACATTTGTCGGCCATCTGTAAGATTTGTAGGCCGGGGCATCTCTGCAGCGCTACGGCACTTCATTATGATGCTGTTTTGTCATACATTTGACCTTTGTCCCAAAAAAGAAATCGCATATTACGATTTCGATAATGTTTTGATTAGTTGTGAAGCCCTATTTCTAACCTTTTCTAATACCAGATTAGGGCAGCAACTAATGGTTGTTGTCATTATTGATAAATCTGACCATTATTGTCTTGATTAATCAATTGTATGGTCTCCAAAACCTTATAATATCAAGTTTATCAAGTAATTTGCTGTCGATCGACTAATCGATTAATCAACTCAACATTTCATGCTAACCGTTACTCCGTGGGGGCGGGGGCAGCTGAAGAGTGGGTCATCCACCAATCGGAAGGTCGGCGGATCGATCCCGGCTTCCCCCAGCCCACATGTCCAAGTGTCCTTGAGCAAGATACTGAACTCCAAATTGCTCCCGAGGGCTGTGCCTTTGGTGCGTGAGCGTGTGTGAATGGTTAGGTTACTTTGTACTGATAAGCCGTAAGCTCCGGAAGGTGTGTGTATATGGGGTGAATGTGAAATGTGGTGTGTGTGTGAAGCGCTTTGAGTAGTCGGAAGAAATGGACTGTACTTGCTGAACAGGTATGAAAGGTTGAAATATTGTGTGCACTGGCAGTGAACTGTGTCGTGGATACATGCAAATGTTGGAGCGCGTGGCTGGATGCTTCGGCTGGGAAGTGACTGGCATGTGGGAAATGTTTTGCATGTTGCGTGAGCTGTGTTCCCTGTCTGCTCATGAAAGTCCGAAATACCGAGAACAGCAGTTTGTAAAACAATCGCGCCACAAAACCCATTAGCAACAGGTTTTTTGGGCTTTCGATCGAATCTTTCTCAGCAGGTGACGTTTGTCCAGTTGTCATGGAATTAGTAGATTTTCAAATCTTCCAATACATTGAATGTCTATTGCTGAAAATGTGTCGACCATAAATAGCATCAGAAACTGGGTTTGATTTCATGAAAATCTTAAGGTTTAAGGAACTTTAAAATGCTCGGGGGGGGGGGGGGGGGAAAAAACGCCACAAATTCCAGGACAAGGGGGGCCCCTCCCCTTCTTAGGAAGACGGGTGGATCCAATCGAAACCCCCTTTCTCTTATCCCCCTCC
>CM022492.1:5940778-5984174 GCA_011952105.1 Coreoperca whiteheadi
GTATATGAGTAATATTTGTGTTGGGGTGGTGGTCGATGGATAAGTGGGGGGTAGTGCGATGGGGGGGGGGGGGGGGGGGGGGGGGGGAGAACAAACGTCTACAATTCCATGACAATGGGCGCACTTCATCTGCTTAGGAAGACTGTGTGATCCAATCGAAAGCTCCAGAACAACTTCTAATGGACTTTTTGGTGAGATAGTTTTCCCAAGTCCCAAAAAAAAAAATTTAAAAAGTTGTGAAAATTGAAAAGTAAAAAACACCAGCGCATGTTCAGCAGTGACACCAATAACGGCCCTTGGTATTTGATATAGAGTGAGCTTCACTGGAGTTTTCGCCGAAGCGTCGTGGTTACTGGTATTACATACTAGTACGTAATAATTATTATGCTATCGTCACCCTAATGTGAACTCTGCCTGGAACACACACACACACAGACACACACGTGTTTTTCCAATATCAAAAGCTGTCACGAGTGTATATACAAGAAGGCGTAGCAGAAGCACACATGTAGGGCATGTAGTGCACAGATGAACAGGCTGATCGAACGTTTAGCAGCAGCAGCACACGAACAGCTCAGCGTGTCAGCAGCAGCTTGGATTCTAGCTGTGTGTTGAGGGAAAGCGCAGCCAGGCAGGAGGCGCAGAGTTTGCCTGTACAGTTGTCACGGACTGTAGAAACTGTAAGTTATGTTGCATAAGTCTGGAATAGTTTATGCCTCCATTAGTTAGGTTTTGGGTGCTCTAGGGTGGAGGTGAGGCTTGAATGGAAACTGAAAAAGAAGAAGCTGTAATTGAAGAAGTCAGTCACGATGACAAGGCACGTTTTGGCTGGAATGTTCAGTGCTTTCCAGTAGTTAGTGTGCATTTGTTAGGGTGAGTTAGCTTGAACTCAAATTAATATAGTGCAGTGAAGAGAGATACTGTAGCAAAAAGGTCCGAGCCCGTCCACACCGTGAAGGAACAATCGGACTGCAGGGAAACAATAGTAGTAGGGGCTGTATAATGTAATGTAATAGGGAATTAGGCATGTAGTGTTCTACTTTTGGCTTGATGACTCATTTGTCATTTCTTTGCTGCCAAGTTTTGTGTGTATCACAAATGTCCCACAATCACTGCATCCCATCATCCGATCATCGCACGCCACTGTCAGTCTTTCCGCTTTGCCGAAGATGTTTTTTTTAATTTACAAAGCAAGGGAGGAATGAGCGCGTTTGCTGTTCACAAAGTCCGTCGCTCAACAAACCATCGGGCATTCGCTGCCTGTGTACGTCATTTGGCAGCGCTTTATGGCTAGATGGCAGTAGAGCACTGACCGACAGCTAACGCTAGCAGATAGTCAACAAACTGTAGTCAGAATCCCTTAGTTATACTTTAAGTACACAATATTAATATCTTAATCACTTTAATCAGGCTCTTTGGACCTTCAGAGCAGAGCAGCAGCAGTCTGTGAAGCTGTTCGCTAACTTTACATTAGCTCAGCAGCTAAAGGAGGAGACTGAGGCCTGTCAACAGCATCCATTTAGTTTATCTGACACCTTCAGATAAGTGGTGACTGAAGCAGCAAGTCTGTCAATATTACCCTTTGGTGGAGAACTACTTAGCAGTCATCCCTGCTGTCTGAAAGCTGTATGAATATAATGCCACTTTTGAATGATTGGAATAATCAAAAGGTCATTTTAAGTGTCCCAGTAACGAGTAGAAATTGCCACAAAACGTGATCAACAGTAAACTGGGTTTCTATGTACGGATTAACTTTGAAGTTGACGTCAAGTGAAATGCTGATTTAAAAAAAACATTTACGTTTAGTTCATTCCTGAGTAAGTACTTTCTCACCCTTATTATGCATTCGTGTGATTTTATAATTTCTTAAAAAGTCTCATTTCTTTTGTGTAGTCAAAACAAAACTAGTTCTTAAAAGAAAAAGTCAGGCTGCCGACATAACAACCCTCCCAAAACCGCCCAATCTGGGCCCTGTTGATCCACTCCCATCCAATCCTGGCTCAAACACTGCGTCAGCCTGCTTGTAACCTTTTTTTTATTTTTTTTTTTATGTTCTCACAGAAAATCCCCTAATCTAGTATCTATTTCCTAAACTGAAAGATTGCTAACTCAGCCTAAAGTCAGGAATTGAGGGTTGTGAAATTCTCTCATTTGCACCTCACGGAAGGGGAGCTCACAACCTTGTGACAAAAAAAAAGAAGGGCTGTGAACTGCCTGATGTCAAAAATGAAAAAGTCCCATTCCTTTCAAACCTTCCAAACGTGTGGGTAGTTCTTCTATATTCTCCGTATCCAGCAGCAGGCTGGGTTCTGATTTATTAACCAGTCTTAGTCACTTCCTGCGTGTCAGACAGCAAATTCCCTTTCAATCATAACCTTTTGTCCACTACGAATAGGAATGTTTAGCCTGTGAGCCGCATTTAAGGTATCCGGTAGTGTCCAGTGAACTATGAAAAAGTGTGTTCTTCAATATTAGAATAACATTGCTGATGTTTTCCATGTCGGAGCGTAAGCGAACATGGCCGGCAGCAATTCCTGTCCTCCTGCAGTCTTTATTGTCGTCGGCCTTCCATTCATACCACTCGACAGCTGTTCAGTGTAACAGCGAACAGATGGACAGCCTGCCACAATTTATCTCCTCTAACCTCTAAATACACTAGAAACCATAAGAGGAGTCTGTCACCCCCACGCGACCTGCTCAATTTAGAAGTGTGTTCCTTCACTGTAACTGATGAATCATCACTGCCATGTTGAGCGTTTTGATGCTGAAGCAGGTACAGATTCATGTAGCATAATTCCACAGCAAACACTGTTGCAAGCTCCTAGTTTTTTGTTTTTTTTTTCTTCAATGATCTTCCTTGGTCCGTTATATGGCTTTTAGTGCTTTGATCATTGGTAGTAAACCATCACTACATCTGCAAAATGATGCGTACAGTAATTTACAACCAAAGTGTGATGAGGAAATTGTATTAGTTCGAGCACTACGGATGGACTTCTTTACTATGATATTAATATCTGTAACACCTCTTTTTCACTTGCCTAGTAAAGCGGGCTTTAGCCGCACCATGGTGTGCCAAGTTGTGATACATTTCCACTGCAGCCTCATAGCATGGGTTAACCATACTGATGAGTATGAAGGTTTATATCACTCTCATAGTTTAGCGTAAAGACTGGAAACAGGGGGCACTAGAAAGCCTTGCTCCGTCTGAAAGGCCACTGGGACGCTCCCGCTGTGATGATTTCTACATGCCTTGTGATGTTTCGCTCTGTGTAACACACAAGTGTTTGTGTTTTGGAGGTTCCACTGTTTTCTGGTCTGCTTCCCTAAAGCCTTAGCAAAGCTGTGATATGGTACTGGGGATGCAACCTGATAATAAGCACTTCCTGCTGCTGCTTCACATTAAAAGCTTTCCATCACTAAACCTGAAGAGTGCTTTTACTGTGAAGGAGGCACAGGACGTTTAGCAGTGTTTTGAAGTAGTGACCGACCAATGGTGTGACTTCATCACTCACTCGGCAAGTCAGCGACAGACCTTCGCTTTGCTGCCAAAAAGCTAAGTGTAAATGCGTCCAAGAAGCATTCAAGACGGATTGAAATCCCATTGCTCAAACTGGCCAGATGTTGAAACAGTGCGAATGCAACCGTCTCTGCAAGATGCATGCGTCATTTTTTGACAAGGAAGGAGAATGCGTGGAATCACATCTCTGAATTGAATTTTTCATTTTAATATTTGCTGACTGTCCCAGTATAGAATTCGTTGAGTCAATGGACTCGGTCATGTTTCCTGACTGAGTCCTGTACAGATCAGTTATGTGTGACTCACTGAGTTTCAGAGACAAATCAAATGTAACAAGCCAGTAGGAATATAAGATTAATGTTAAGTTTTGTTAAACCATCAAGTGATGGGACGAGTTTGTACTGGCGTGCGTGCTGTGTTGGTGTGTTTTATTTTTTATCGTGGGGGTGGCTTGGCTGGCTGCGTGATTTTTATGGTTTGTTTCATTGGGTAACCATCATTTGAAGTCCCACACTGCCCAGCATAGTATCTCAGGCTTGTACCTAAGGAAAGGTGGATTTGCTTAAAGAGTCGTGAAATTGGCTAATAGCGCTTATGTTGCGGTTTAAATTAGTCACAATATCAAGATTTTGCATGGCATGTCGACTTCAGTGGAGAGACGCCGCGCAAAGACACCGAAGGATGGAAGGAAGAGGGAGATGACAAGTGCCCAGGGATGTAGCCTGGGAACAGGATGGATTTTTGTCAGTATTCCTGGGGTCGGATTTTAGATTTCCTGCATTGGAGTCTCTTTCGTGAACGAGAGAAAGGGCCATGCAGTGCCACTGTTTTAAGGGTGATTGAGATGATTTTGCAGCACTAAACTACACACTTTGTTTGTCTGAAACTTTAAAGGCCCTGAAAACATAATTATTATTTTTTTTCTCAATCAGCTTCGTCCTCTGAGCGATGGCGTTCCGACGAGAACACTTTTTTTTTTTTTTTTCTGTCCTGATTATTTCGCATCAGAGATTTCTGTTTGCGTTTTTGTATGTGCTCCTCTCGGTGGTGGGGCGGGGGCTCGCACAGAAAATGTCACTGCTACTGCTTCCATGCACCAATCAGAGTGTGATGACAATTGTGGGGTCATCAGTCAAAGCGGATCCAAACGCCCCCCCCACACGGTCCTGATGAAGCAGATCACCTCAGTTCTTGAGCGGTTACACTTTAATGCATAACACCTACCGATGTTTTTGTCTTAAAGGGGCACTCCACCGATTTCACACGTGCTGTACAGTTTCCTCGTCACAAGGCGACTCAACCAGTGAAAACAGTCGTAAAATGGCTTCTGTGGCTCAGGAGGAGCTTATTCAAAGCTCAACCGTGACGATGTCATCAGGGCTATCTTGGATCGTGTTCGAGACTTTAGATTTTTAAACTGGCAGCATGGGGTTTGAAAGAGTCCAGTGCTTTCGGAGCACGATGGCTTCGAATTCGACCATTCTTTTATTTCATCTGTCTCTTATGAACGTCAGGATTATTAACCATTGCAGGGAAGTGCTTTCAAACCAATTTTTCGAGGGCTTTAATTTTTTCTTTTGATTAAAGATTGATTGATATGAATCTAACAACAATTGCTGCTTGCATGTTACCTGATCGGAGTCCAGCCTCTATTAACATTGACCCGGCTCATGTTCATCAAGCACTGATTATTTTCACAAACTGATGATTCACTTTGTGTTTATGAAGTCAAGTGTTAGCATTAGATCACTGGGGCTCTGAAAGCAGCGTGTGATAATAACTAGGTGCTATGCAACAATCCCGCCGAGTGAATAGACTCACAAGGGAGGAAAATGCCAGACCTGTCAGTTAGCACTGTCTGCTTTGTCTCATAGTTGATTGGGTTCGGGCTCCCTGGTCTTTCTTTGTAAGGTTTTCACCCGGGCTGAGTAAAGTAAGTAATCTGCCTGTCCAAGTCTCTGCTGGCTGGCTGTTATCGCAAAGCGCCTCACCCTTTTCATCTCACCTGTTGCCGAAAGTTTTCAAGTGTGGCGATGACTGCCCTGAAAGTCTGTGAAATGGAATAAGGGCCAGACATTCTGCATTTAGTCAGCGCTGCACCTGTGTTGAGGGCAGCATTTCTCTTCTCCTTCATGATAATCATCAGTAGAAGTCTGTTTTGCTGTGACATTATGGTCATTTCCGCTGCCTCTCTACAAGACAATAGCTTGCCTTTGATATGCTTCTCAGCCTCATTGAGGCTTACATGTGTTGTGTTTGAGTGTCATGTATTTTATGATCAAACTGCATGTGAATTAATAATGTTAACCGTTCACATTTTCAAGGCTCCACGAGCTCTGATGTCACACAATCTTCTGTTTCAAGTCGTATCGGTAAGCTTAAACATTTTTAGCTTTGATAAACACCAATGTAGAAAACCACCTCTGTATCAGATGAAATATTTAAAAAAGGGAGTGAGTTTCTGCAAGACGCACGTTCTCTCATAGCAACCAAGCACAGGAGAACACAAAAGTGTTAGTATCCGCGTACAATTATCTGGTATGCTCACATGACCATTCCATTTGAAAGGTGAGCACCGTAGCAGAAACTAATTAAACCACACCTATCGTACATTTAGTGCCTTTGACACCGAGATAAGAAATAACGTATGTGTGTGAGCGAAGAAAACCTACTTGTCTGGTATTGGTCAGTCGTTACACATGGTATTTGCTCACTGCCTTTTCCCCAGTGTGCAGTTTCTGAATGCTTTTAAATTTGACATTTACCTTTCTTCTGTTCCATGCTGAGTGAGATAGGGATGTGTATCACACAAATAATGTTTCGTTGGCATGGGTGAAGGAGAAATGTGCACACATTTGCAAAGCAAACACTGCAGACGCCATGCCTTCTAACGAATATATAGCGTTTAAACTGAATGCATATGTTGGGAGATAAATACATTTTTCTTTGTGTCATTGCTTTGATGGCTTTGTCTGCGGTACCATGGGCAAAGGAATAGTTTGCCATATTTGGAAATACGCTCCTTCGCTTTTGTGTTAGCAGATTGATACCACTCTGTCGTTTTTTTTCGTGTCCATTTTTGGCTGTAAAACAATTAATCAATTATCAGAGAAGTTGAACCTACCTACCAGCATGCCTAAAGCTCGTCTTTTTAAGCGGTATGAAAACCGAAGAGTAAAAACGACTTGTGGTTTTGCACGGGGTAAAGTGAGGGATTGGTTTTTGGCCGGTGGATTGACTTCCAGGATTTTTTTGCACCAGCTATTCCTAAATCCCCGCTAGGTTTGTGTGTTAGAATTAGTGGGAAATATCTAAGTGTTGCTGACGTTATCCGATCACTTAGCCTAAGTTTGAAGTGAAGGAACAGCTGGTGCAGCTAGAGTCTTGTTAGTACTGAGAGGTTGCCAGGACGATGCCAGGAAGTCACTGCACCAACCCCTCGCGTAACCTCCCAGTGAAACCACAAATTGCTGTCTTCTCATCTAACTCACGGCAAGAAAGTAAATAAGTGCGTTGTCAAAATGGCAACCTATTCTTTTAAAGTAAAACCTAAAAAGTTCCCGTATTAAATGATGAGATATACCATTTGCACAATGGCCGTCTCCCTCCTTTATCACTTTGGTTAGCAGTTGCATCAGATGGAAGTGATGCGCAATATTGTCACTATCATAGCCTTTTTTTCCTTATGATTCTACATCACCGTTAAATGGCAATGTCAATTGAATGGCATGTTGTCATTCAATTGACCTTTTCCATTTTAGCAAGCCTGAAGTGAAGCATAGACACTTCAGGCTTGCTAAACTGTTCATAAAATTTGAAATGCATCCATTTTTGTGGTAGAGATTGAAAACAGGTTCCGGGTGTATGACAGAAATGGGCCAAAGATATTAGCAGGTTTTTGAAAGGCGGGAAATTCAAAGATGAGGAATTTGGGTTCAAAAAAAAAAAAAAAATGAAGTCAGAAGCTTTTGGCTCACGGTCTGTTAAGAGGTAGAGAGGGACACGCACCAGCAATCACCCATCACCGCCACACTTTCACACACACACACACACACACTTTGCCGCGCGGCGTACACACACACGCTTCGGCAGATGGGTGTGGTGATGTATGGAGAGTGGCGGGACGCTGGCAGCTGTGTTTATCCTGGCTCCACCTGTGGGTGGGCCTTTAAATGTGTTTGTCCAAGGGAGCACAATAACCGAGGTGTCAGGGCTGCATCTCGCTATGATTCATGTTTACTTTACGTTTCCTCTCCGGATGTCCTCTGGATCGCTCAGTTATTGTTCTTCAGCAGCCGAATAAATGAATCATACTGTTTTCATACTATGTCGTGGAAAAGCTTTAACACTAACATATTATCGTGTTTCTTAACCTTTAATGGTTTTCATGTCCCTGCATGCTTTTGTTTCTGTTTTCAAGTGTGTGAAAGCAACAGAAGTGGCCTGAATTGGTTAAAGTACATAAGTTAGGGCATGCACAAGTATTGATTCTGCACTGTTCTTTGTCCCTTCAGTGTAGTTTCTAGATACACAGTATATAACATACAGTACACTTCATTTGTAGAACCACAAAACAAGCCTGGGCTTTGTCTGGTCCAGCAGCAGCAGCGACCTACTCAGGACAGTGCATTGCGAAGGTTACGCCTATTCGTTTTCTATGGGGCACGCAAGTGATTCGCCAGTCCAGGCATTGTAGACAACGATACATGTCAGAACACCTGAACCTATTGTTTTTGATGTAAAACCCGCACGGGCCGCACCTTAATTCAAGTCAGCTCACCAGAAAAGCGCCGGCGTTATCGCATTGGCGCCCCAGAATGACACGTCGGCTACTTTTGCCGTGACTGCTTCCTCTTGTTGCCGTCCGGTGTGTGCCGCCAGCCGCCCTTCGAGTGCAGCAGTAAAAACGGAGAGAAGTAGTCAAGGGAGAAAAAGTGGCAAGAAAGAGGCTCTGTCACCCCTTTTCATCATTGGAAATTTACATTAAAAAAAGCCTAAAAAGTTGCTTTTTAGGTTACAATTTCCAGAGACAAAAAGGCTTGATTGTAAACAGTTTTTAGTGGAACTACTTTCTGGCAAAGAAATAGTCTAGCCGTCTTTGAATCTGACTTCAGTCTAAAAGGCCCCTCTTACATTCCTGGTGAATAATTGTTTAAAGGTTAGAGGCGAATGTTGTCGGGCTGCTGTGGCTCTGCCTGTTTAACGAGGGTTGCTTGTAAAGCGGGTAATCTTGGAAATGAAAGTGATTATGTTCCTGCACTTAGGGTGTCAGCCAAGTTTCTAAAATGTGAGGAACCGGATTTCACATCATCTCTCCGCCCTCCGACCATAGAGACGGGAGAATGTTATTGAAGTGTTTACATATTTCAGTTCAAGGGGAACATCTGACCCGATGGCGTTGTGGTGGTGTGTTTGTGTGGGTGGTGGAAGTGTGATGATGAATGCGTGCACTGTTTAGAGTGGGAGTCTGGATTTCTGCTGGTCAGTGGTTCAGATTGCACCGTTCGGGGGGGTGGGGGTTGTTTGATAAGAGATGCAGGTCTTTAAGCTGAAGTGCTGTTCCCTGTGTGTCTCTGCAGGTAGCCAATCAGACGCTCCACACAGATCGGCCCGACCTGCCAGAGTGTTTCCAGCTCTCTGTCCTGTCATGGCTGCCGTGCATCTACCTTTGGGCTGCCTGCCCCTTCTACCTCTTCTATCTCAAGAGGAACAACCGAGGCTACATCACGATGTCCATTGTGAACAGATTCAAAACGGTGAGAGGCGACTTCATTGTCGTATGTTGATCGCAGCGCACTCCAAAGCAAGGTTTGCCAGATACATCTGGGTAATGTCGCTCCGTCCACTTCTATTATGAGAATAGTTGGTTGATCAGTGCTTCATTGGTTGCCTCCAAAACAGTTAGTTATGCTTTTAGAGTTGAAATGAAATTACAATTTTCCTCACTTTTACTGTAAGGAAATGACAATGATGCTGCAGCTGTGCATAATTTACGATCCGGAAGAAGATGAAACATTGCTAGGAAACATGCTGTAAACTTTAGCTGGAGCTCTGACTGGAGCACGTTCTAGCCCCAGAACCAGTTTCCAACAAGCATATCTCAAGAAACTGAGACACCCCAAGGTCTTCTCATCTTCACGACTAGACAGTCTAAACCTTCTCTCACGTCAAAGGCCCTTTTGAGTTATTCAAAAGCTGATTTAACAGTGATTCGGCAATTTTTACATATACATTTCAGTCATTTTCTACCGCACCTATATAGTGTTGGTTGTATACCGTTTGTGATTTAAGACATCTGTCCCCTTTAACATTTAGGAGGAGCCATCCTGTTGAGTTTGCTTTTCACTCGGAAAGTGGAAGCTAGTTAACCTAGTTTACGAGGAGTCATTTTAGGGGGTTTGGGACCTTCAGAAAAATGTATTCACTGTTTCACACCTGCTCCTTTTTCTAATGATTGTGTGTGCGGGAAAATGTTCTTTTGTGCCAGTGTGCGTCGGGAAGCTGCAGTACCGAGCGTGGCCACTGTGCACAAATCACCTCACAGCCCAGCGTTGATCCCGATTGGGTAGTAGAGAGTGCTAAAATCACAGATGAAGCAGCAGCTAACGTCACCCCCACCCCCCACCCCCCAGCTGGCGAAGATTATTTTTTGGCATTTTGCCTTTCTTTGAGAGTCGTGGAGTGTAGAGAGAGACCGGAAATGTGGGGAGAGAGAGGGGCACGACATGCAACACAGGTCTCCGGGCAGGAATAGAGCTGTGGATGTTGCGGCCATGTGGCATGTGCCCCAGCCAGTAGGCTACTGGGACACCATTTCGGACTAGTGCCTGCACACACAGTTACTGCACCAATCAAATTACCAGCAGTGACAGTCCGAGTCAGAACCAACAAGTTTGCGCCCCCTGGAGAACAATAATACTAGAGGAAAGAAAAATCAAACTGAAATATTTTCTCTTTGGTGATTACACTTTTGACCAAATAAGTACACGTCAGAACAAGCACCAAAGACATACAGCATGTACCGATTTCTTAGGAAAAATAGATTTTAATGTCACTTTAAATAGAAATGGTTATCACTAGACTGAACAATGAGCAGAGGAGTGCCAACAACACTCGAAACCTTTACTTCCCTTTGTTTTTACAGTGTTTAACGTCTGTTTTTTCACCTTTTCCCCTTTCTCTCTGTGTCGGCTCTCAGGTGTTGGGCTTGTTGTTATGGATTGTGTGTTGGACAGATCTCTTCTACACATTCCACGAGCTGCGGCAGGGGCACAGCCAGCCGCCCATCTACTTAGTCACCCCGCTGGTTCTGGGCATGACCATGGTGAGGATATGTCCATCGGAAAACAGTTGCACAAGAATGCGACCCCTGAGAAGATGCCTCTTCTAGGTTTTTTTTAAGAGGACGTGCGGTTCGGGTTTTCAAACTACTGCTCTCAATAGCTCTTTCTGTCCCGTCTGTCAAATGTCTGTTGTTCAGAAATCTTGGGCATGGTCATCATGTTCAACGTCTCATTCCTTTTTGAAAATCATTTGTGAATAAGTCTTGGCTTGGAAGCAACGTTGGTACAGTGTGCAGATTTCACTGTGGATGTACACAAACGTTTCTTTGCATATGCAAATGCAAAAGCAAAGCTCAGCTCTTATCTGATCGTCACAGTAGCCAACTCCTTCAAAGTCAAAAATCCTTGGCTTTTCCAGGCGTTCATAGCAGAGCCGTGTGCGTTTGTGTGTTCATTTTTCAAACAAATTCATTAAAAACACCAGAGGCTGTGTAAATAGAGATATTTTGCCATGCCACTGTTACACAGGAACATTTCTTCCCCTCCTCCTCCGAAACTCGTCCTGTTGTTGTTACTGTTGGCATGTAATTGCTGTCTGGAGAAAATGTCCGGAGATGCAATTAATGTTAGTGTTTTCTCAGGGAACTGGCTATTAAGTCTAAATCAAACAGCTGATCTAAGGTTGTGGCCATGGTAACCACTATACCAGCTATTAGCATTTAGCTTCGGGCACTGCTCTGCCTAAGATAGCTGTAGCCTCTTAAGCCCAAATCCATCCTTCAAATTCTATACTATATGAACTACATACTATTTGCCATAGTTGACTGTTTTAGCATTTAGCACACAAAAAAATACACATAGTTTATACCATTTTATACTAACAGGATATTAATACATTATGTGAACATCGGCTGTCCATTAAACTGCGACTGTGGAATGTCACTGCCAATTAAACTTTACAACCGTAAACTTTCTGGAGCTGTCTCACCACCACCCACAATTTTATTTTATTTTATTTTTTCAGCTGTGACCATCTCCTCCATTTCCTTTGTACATGTCATTGTGGAAGAAAAGGGGCCGTTGACAGCACATTCAGAAGTCGAGTATGTAGTGTGGATTGGGGACACACTGTTTCCTGTCAGAGACATGCCAGTGTTCTTTGCGGACCCTATGCACTGGCAACAGAGCAAACAGTAACACGCGGGTACCAGTACATTTGAAGTCACAGAGAAAAATGCTTTAGGAGTTGCAAACTTGTAGATTTTTTTTTTTCTCTCCCACAAACGCAACAGTCCCACCTATTTTCCAAGCTGAATGGAAGTGGGCGTGGTTTCATCTAAACCGCGTTGGACAAACAATAGATGGACAGGGGCCCAAACGAGCTCCTTTGATTGGCCAAAAGGGAAAAGGGGTCTTCATTTGAGACTCGTAGCAGCAGGTTCAAGCAGTTGTAGTTACTAACTTGTTGGAAAAATAACCAAGAAAAAAAAACAATTTGTGAGAAAATGTTCCGCTGGTGTGCAGCTCTCATGGCATCAATTCACATACGGACATGCAGATTTTGTCCACGACTTCGCATTTTTTAATACGGGTGTGTGAATGTGTTTTTCACCATATTCACTGCAGCAACTTTAGCCAAACTGTGAGCGTACGAGTCTCTTAGTTTGTGATCCGTAGCAGAGGATTTGTGCACCTGCAGTGAAATATTTGAGAAGGTGTGACTGTTGTGTTTGTGGGAGAGAAAAGGAAATCTACAAGTTTGCAACTCCTAAAGCATTTTGCTCCGTGACTTCAAATCTACTGGCACCCACGTGGGACTATTTTCTACAACTACAGATTCCACTGTCACAGGTGCTCAGTTGTTTTGCTCCAATAATACCTTCATAGAAAGCATTCAGATAGAGTATACTTGAGGAGAGATTGTACGTAATTCTCCCGCAGGTTATGTTGGGTAACAGAAAAGCCCGACTAACCCAGTGTTTGGTGGAGGAACAGTCAGCACGAAAGACTGACCCAGTCAGACTGCGGTTTACCTTACATGCCCTCAGTAATCTTAACTAAGTCTCTACCTCTGCCCCCCACCCCCCCACCCCCCCACCCCCCCCTTTCCTTTTTCCTCTCTCTGTGAAATAACCCCCTCCCTCCGGCTCTCTCAGCTGTTGGCCACGTTTCTGATCCAGTTTGAGAGGTTACGTGGGGTTCAGTCCTCAGGGGTCCTCTTCATCTTCTGGTTCCTGTCCGTGCTGTGTGCCATTGTGCCTTTCCGCTCCAAGATCCTGCAGACCTCCAGCCAGGTGAGTACACGCCGTAGCCCTCAAACGCCTGGTACATGTCCGTGATCATCTTCTCTGCCCGGTGCTCTTTCATCCCCCCGCCCCCCCCCCCACCATCTCCCTTGAATTCTTATCCCCAATTCTTGTCTCCTTACCCACTTGTACTTCATGTTGTCTTTGCTCTTGTTCTTCTTTCCCGTTTTCTTTACTCCTCTGCCTCCTATCCTCCTAACTGCTCTTGACGTTTAAGAATACTTCATTAGCCAACTCTGCCCCCCCCCTTCCCCCTTCCCCCTTCCCCCTTCCCGTGGCCTCGGGAGTTGGTTTGGAGCTTTCAGTGAGTGGGTGTTTTGAAGGGCTTACCCCAGGGCGCCACTGAGCGGAGAGGGAATAGTGGGCCTGTTGTTCCTAGCATGCTTATCTCACCTCTAGTGCTGCACAGCTCACCAACAGAGCTGCGGCACACAGTACACAAACCCTGCAGGCAACGAAATAAGGAAGAACACTTATGTTATATATTACTAATATGTGTCAGAATACAAAACCTGTCAAACCAGGTAATGCTGTTTGAATAAGGTGTTTACACAGTAACCTCATTTCCCCAGTAGACCGGAATTGAAATAGCAACGTAGCTCAAGCTCTGTTCCTTGTTACGTGCACGCTGTGCTGCTGTCGCCCCAAACATGTGCTGATGTTTGTAGTCGTTGGTATTGTCGCTTTGCCCATACAATTTGGTACAGTAAAATGTGGTACAGAAAATCATGTTCGCCACAGGATGATCTCCAAAGTAGATCCCCTGACTTTTCATCTAGTGCTATCATCAGGCTCAACTCCTCTAATGACAGTCCCATCAGCCTAACTGTGCTGCTATTTCTTCATGCCACCTTGCATCTTTTTCACTCTTATGTCTTTTTTTAGCCATGCTAGCAGCATCGTTTTAGAAGCGGCAATGCCGGTCTGTCCGCTGGGCCGCCACGTGTGTGTAAACCCACCGCTTGACAGGGGATGCTTGTAATTGTATCACAATTGTGTGTGTGTGTGTGTGTGTGCGTCCTTGTTTCACATTTCAGGGCGAAGTGACCGACAAGCTGCGATTCACCACGTTCAACTTCTACTTCGGCCTGGTGGTCTGTGAGCTGATCCTCTGCTGCTTCAATGAGAAACCTCCTCTCTTCTCCAATGTTGTCACGGACCCTGTGAGTCATACACCGTGCCGCCCCCGTCCACTCAGAACTCGTGAAGCATGTGTGTTTCTGTATGCTGTATATGAGAACCTCATTTTCCTGCTGACACCTTATATTCAGTGTTCTGAGCGGGTGAAAGTCTGAGGGTGTGCTCTTTAAAGGAGGTCACACACCCATTCACCCACTCAGAGAGCACGGCTGTTACTGGCTGCTCACACGAGTGTGTCCTCCTTATCCTTGCTTAACCTCTTTTTGTGCACATTTTTCAATTTCCTCTCAGAATCCCTGCCCTGAAACCACAGCCGGTTTTCTCTCCTCCATGACGTTTTGGTGGTTCACAAGGTGAGTCCACACTGCTTTCTGCCCTTGCACCCAGCATCCATAGACCCACACTTTGTTGTCGATTTGCTTTAGTAATAAGGTAAATACAAAGTAGTTACAGTACATATTAATCTTTTGTATGGAAGGTGAAACTGTTTAATATTAATTAAATAAAAAATACATTATTAAATGAATATATATATATATATATATATATATATATATTATATATATAGAGAGAATTTTATGTTACTTTTTATGACAGTAATGTTGCCAGCAGTCACCGCTCCCTCACTTTTCAACCAATCACAAACCCCCTGCCTCTCCTAAGCTCGCAAACTCAACAGTGGCTGCTACATTTAACCAATTAGCACTTGTTAGCTAGAGCAACAACAAAGCCAAAGTAATTGGTTGGTCTTTTTGATGGCTGGCAAGGTAGCATTGAAAATAGGAAATGTTAGTTTGTGAGTCTGTGTCTGTTATTTACAGCACAATTGCTGTAGCCCTAGCTAACCAGAGCCAGCAGTTCTTTAGCCTGCTGGGAGGCTAGGCGCATGTGATTGGCTAATAGGTGAGGGGGCGGTGACTAGTGACAACACCTCTGTCATGGAGATTGATGTTATGAAATTCTAAGTGACTTTACAGAATGATAAGTGGCATGAAATAAAAGTATCGTTGGATGAAAAAATGCCATTATGAAACTGGACTATTGAAAAGTGACATTTTGAAATAAAAACTAAATAAAATAAAAATGAATTTTTAGTTTAAATGATTTATTAAACTATTCCACAAGTTATTTGTTCATTTATACATTTTACACAATTAATTCACATGATTAATCATTTCATATTGTCTTTTTTATTTATATACTATTGAACACTTTATTTGCCGGTGTAGTTTTCACTGCTGACATTTTCCCACATTCTTGGTAATTACTGTAAACAGTGTTTGAGATGATTGGTAGCCTCTGTCTCACACCAGTGGTTCTGTTATTGACTGTTTTTGTTATATTTTATTCCTGTAACAAAGAGGATATTGCTCTTTTTCTGAGGGAAGTACGGCATCCTCCTTCTGTTTTCTTCTGTAAGCCAATCCCCCCTTTTGCTGGAAAGTACATCAAGCCTAATTTCCAGTGAAATCCGATCCACTGGTACATAACGATGATTAGCAAATCCAGGAAACGCAATCAAGTGTCTTTGTGGAAAGCATTTGTACTGAGTTGTCTCTGAAATGAAAGGATTTTAGTTTTAGAGTCACATTTTGTCAAGAGAATGAAACCCACAGCAGGGGGAAAACACTCTGACAAAGATTGAAAGAGCAGTGAGACAGGTGGAGACTGACAACCCCTTTGGTAGTGTCTCATTTGTTTACAGACATTTTATCTTGTTAGTGTTGAATTGCTTACAGTAGTGTACCAGATCCAATTTAACTGCTCTTTTTTCTCCCTCAGCTTGGCCATTAAAGGCTACAAAATGCCCCTGGAGGCCAAGGATCTTTGGTCTCTGAACCCGCGCGACAGCGCCAAGGTGACGGTGCCCAAACTCCTCAGCGAGTGGGAGAAGGAACAGGCCAAAGCGAAGAGGTGCGTTTGTAAAAGAAGAGGGCGGGAGGAATGGATGAATTGTTCATTTCTGAAGTGTACAGTGCAAGCTAAATGTTTTCGAGGGGTTTCGAGCGTACTTGAGGGTTACGGTGCATGAAAGCAGTCACTGCGTTTACGTGCAAACACAGTAGGTTATTGGGGGAAATCAGGTTCAAGCATGAAACCGGAGAACCGCCGTAACCTGGATACTCCAAAATGCACCAGCTGGTCCCATTTATCCACTGCCATCTTTTTGAACCAGGGCTGGCTTATTGTAAGTGTATTACTGACATATGATGATGCAGCTTCAAGAGCTTTTTTTATTTTGCTTAGTTTTTCCTGGTTGGAGCAACCGTACTGATGCAGAGCAGTGAGAGACCAGGCTCTGTACTGGGAACACAGTGTTTCCTTTACATATTTGTACTTATTTATTTCAGTTGCAGTTGTAGTCGGACTTTGGATTAAATCATCTTCAGCGCAGCTAACGCCACTGGTATTTCCTTTCTTTTCTCTGCACTCCTGCCACACTGATACTTTCCTTGTCTGACGTTTTTGTCAGCCCCAAGCTCATTGGTTCCTCCCGAAGATATAAATCTTTAAAAAACAGGTTACACTCATGTAGTTTAAGTTGTGTTTTTGACAAAGGTTCGATCATTTCCCAAAACATCCTGCCACTGTAGTTTTTACCAAACACAAGACGACGTAAGATGTGTCGGGCTTTACATACACACACACACACACACAACACCATAATCCGTTAAGTGATCGATGGACAAGAAATCTGGTTTCTCCAGCAGAATTCAAGCTGTGTTAACCACGTTTCTCGTGGCATTTAGGCATCAGGTCAATGCAGAAAATCATGTAAATCTACTGAATGAGATTTGTGGTCTCAAGCTAATTCTAATTCCCAGAGAGAAACGTTTACTCTGATTTACTTACATCTATACTATTCTGTTTGTTTCAAGTTCGAATGTAGTACTACTGTCATCTGCACCACCTTCCACTTCCTTGTCAGAACAGAGAGGGGAGAGGATGTTGTCTTTGAGGGCAGGGCTCTTTGTGTGCAGACGTATGTTCACTCTTTTTGCACAAGTGAAACCATGTTTTTTTGTAAGCAGGATAGCTACGTCCAATACTATGAAACTCCTACCACTGCTGCTACATAATGCATTTAATTGAAAGAACTGTAGGACACTGAAGCTTTATTATGTACCGTTGTTGCTCTGATGTATTCTGTATGTTTGTGGAGTCATTTTTGCTTTTTAACGTCCGAGCCTTTGAAAGCCTTAAATCTACCCCCCCCCCCACACACACACACACAAACACACACTGCTCTGGATAATGTGCTGCAGAATGAATAACTTTACTCATGTCTGCCATATTGCATTCCACAGTTCAGTTCCACAGAAATCCGTTTAGTTGCTCCACACATTTCATTCCCAATCACACTCGACATATCCCGGTGAACTCTGACCTCCAGGCTGCCTCAGTTTCATTGTGCCTTCTCACTGAGAGCAGCATGTAAAATGATATGGCAAAGCTCGATTAGGCCTTTTCACTTGTGGTCTAGAAACCTGTTTGGTGTTAAGCTGAATTCCATCTCAGTTGTCCTGTTGAACCGTAGTCGCCAGGTAGTACACTGCTGGAATCCGACTCCAGCGATTTAAGCTGGTATTGGAATAGACTTTGTGTAGTTGGCAGAACATTCCTTTCACTGAAAACTTGGAGCATTTCTTGCAATCGTGTCTCACTGCCCGAGATCTTTCTGAACAACTGAACCTTCTTGTGAACAAATGCGACTACGGCCTCAAGCAGTCAGGCCTAACAGGACGAGGAACACGCTACAACATTTAAGGTCGTCAGGATTGTTTTTGCACTGTTTGTATTACTACTTACTGCTGCAATGACCCAGTTTCACCCAAGGGATTTATCATAGCTGATAAAGTATGAAATGGTTTTTATGTGGTATAATTTAGAGCTAAAATAATTTGTTGATTACTCATTAGTGAAAACAAGTGAATAGTTGCAGCCCTAGTGTAATTTATCCACAATTTAAGACCGATTATTATTTAAGCAACTTGACCTAAGCCACTTCCTGACAGTGAATTACTGCTTATCTAGGACACATCATTATCAGTGCATCTCATACCGTTGTTTCTCAGCTATTCTAACTCACTGCTTATCTGCAATTAAGAATGAGCTGGCCAAACATTTCCTTCATTTAAACCTGCATTAAATGATTTTCTGGGCACCTGGGGGCAGCAGAAAGACACCATGTGGCTAACATGCTAGCAAACCGTTGCCTATTTACACATCCAGCAGATGTGTAGCAAAATTAGAATTCATTTTATGTCGTATTTCCGGCCACCTGGCGAGTGGAAGTCCAACATTCGCTTTCATTTTAGACCTGGTTTGGTCTCCACCAACTCCTGCAAATATTTGGCTATTTAGCTTCGACAAGCTAGTTGCTCACTCTGTCCGTCTGCTGTTTTGCGCTGGGCAGCTAGCATTCGCTTTGTCGTTGAAAACAGCTGCCTGGTGGAAACGACGCTGATGAGAGCGGTGAGACTGCAACAGTGAAGTTGTAAAACCGAAACGATGAGCCGAAAAAGGCTGAAGGGTTCTGTAGAGCTGAGGAGAACTGCAGATTAATTCTTTGTAGGCTTATAATTACACGTGACCCCATTCACATACATTTAGTCATTTGATCCATAGGCAATATAAAACTACTGATTATAGCAGCTTTAAATTGTTACAACATGGGGGTCCTGATTATTGGCGCTAGTAGCGTTGTATCTCAGGTACAGCTTAGCCTTCCAGCCTGTACTATATGGTTTCTAGGACATTAGTAGTCCTTTTTTTAAATCAAGATAGGAATTTTTCCAACTAAGAAATATTTCAAAATGATGGACTCTTGTCTTACTTACTGACTTACTTATTGACTTATTTACATTCTCTCCATCTTTCGGTCTCTTTCCTATGTCAAACAACCTCCCAACTTTCATATTCTCCAGTGAACAGAATCTGTCCAGCCAGGCTGTGTTCTCCAAGCCCTCGCCGTCAACCACCAACCATGTCGGAGGAGGAGGAGGAGGAGATGAAAGCAGCCCGGAGGAGGTAGAGGTGCTGCTGTCCAATCAGAAAGTTGCCCCCCACCAGCCCTCTTTCCTACGCGCCCTCGTCAAAGCCTTTGGACCCTACTTTCTGATCGGCTCGGCCTACAAGCTGCTGCAGGATGTCATCACCTTCATCAACCCTCAGCTGCTCAGGTAAACCGAAAGGTCCCGTGTTACTACTGTGTGCTTTCTTTGCCACGCCGTATTTGCAAGTTTGGAACACCTACAAATGACCATTGTTCCAGTGTTCCCAAATACTATTTTCAGGATGCCTTTTTGCATTTTATGTTTGTGTTTTTGCATGCTTCCTTTTTTTTTTTTTTTTTTTATCCAAGTATGGTAGCTGCCTTTATATTTAAATGCATAGTGCCCTTGTTCAGGAAGTCTATATGTAAATGCAGTATGCTTCCTTTACGCTTCCAATGGCCCGGGATGGAAATGTTTATGATAGTAGCTGTTCTGTGAAAGCCTTAGCTCTGTAAGTATCAGTGCGATAAGCTATCGGAGATGGCTGACCAAATCATTTTCCTGTATGTATTTTGTTACGGACATGTTGTTGAATAAGGTTATTTAATACTGATTGCTGCTTTGTCACTGGTGCCACACGTATACTGTCAAATTCAGTGGATACAAAGAGTTTGAACTCACTTGTAGTAGACCTGTATCAATATCAACGTGTGCGCAGACATCGTGATATCAAGTGTATACTTCTTACATGTTTCTTTATTTGTAAATATAAACAAATATTGTTTTTACTATTAATATATAACTAATATTACTCAGAATTATCCGACCAAATAAATTCATGAAACTTTCAGTGACATTTCCATGAATGCGCCGATATGTATAGCTTTTGCATGACTGTCTTTTTTAGTACGGACTTTGTAACTACTCCATAAGAAAGTAAACTTTATTAACGCGCGCCGTGGCCCACTCCGTTGGCCAACCGCCATCACTGTGTAAGTGGTTCCACTAGACTTACCAATAGCCTCTAGTTAGCAACCTCTCTGGCATATGAACTATGAGAAACTGTTCAAGACTTATGCCCCTTGACCTGTCTTGCCAAAGGAAAAAAAAAATGGGCGTTTTTTGTCGATTTGGGCCAACAACACCACGAAAGTCACCACTCCTGTCTAGCGCAACACCGAATCCCATTAAGCCAACTAGCATGCTAACCACATGCTAGGCTAGCTATCATTCTGCCCGAGCCACCAAATGAACCAGACAATCCTTTTCAGCTACGTCACCTTAGCAATCGACAAAGCATACACCCCTGTCTGTAGTTAGACTTAAAAAGGGCAGACAATAAAAGTAAAAAAGCATATAATAACCTAACAATAAATATTTATTATTATAAGAAAATGCTAACAAAGGCAAGTGTGTCAGCACACATTTTGTTTTCCTGAGACTTTGAGGAACTCGAGTAGCCACAGAGGATGTTTTGTCAGAAGACACCTTACGCATGCTGGCTTGATTTCTGTAACACACGAGCAGAAGGCTGATGGAAGTATTGATTTTGATAACAGTCAGCATGTTTCTGACTAGCCACAGGTGAGATTACAACCTTGGGAGGGCATGTGTATGGAGGGGTGCTGACCCTTTCACAGCAGTTCTTATGAGTGTGTGTGTATGTATGTTATGAGTATGACAAGTTGTGTGTGTGTATCTACAGACCATGTGTAGGGGAAGGAGAGATTACATAAGAAGTTAGCTATCAAAAGAGCTGTTTTCAGGATAGTTGTGTGTTAAATCTAAAAGAATTGCTCCCTTTCCTCACCCTTATAGGATGCTGATCTTGTTCACAAAACAGAAGGGCGCTCCTGATTGGTGGGGTTACTCGCTGGCCTTCCTCATGTTCTTCACAGCCTTCCTGCAGACTCTCGTCCTCCACCATCACTTTCAGTACTGTTTTGTCACCGGCATGAATGTGCGCACAGCTGTCATAGGAGCTATCTACAGGAAGGTATGCAAGGAATTATCTCAGTTTTCTGGCTGTGATTTTACCATGGACACGCACAAATGCTCAAACTCTGAAAGAGACCTCAAAGCATTAGCTCATTATAGCTCATTTCATTCTGGGGGAGATATACATTATGCTTCACGGGAAAGAAATGTATTACTGTGTTTAGTACAGTTGTTCTTTCCCCCCATCATTGTTCTGCAGGCGCTGGTGATTACTAATGCTGCCAAGCGTTCATCTACAGTGGGAGAGGTAGTAAACCTGATGTCTGTGGATGCACAGAGGTTCATGGACCTCACCACCTTCCTCAACATGTTGTGGTCTGCTCCTCTTCAGATCATGCTGGCACTGTATTTCCTTTGGCAGGTATGCGCACAAATTGTACATGGATTACTGTAGGAGTAGGCATTTCCCTCCATATTTTGTTTACATGTACATATGTTTACTGAGTCTGCTGTATTTTACAGAACCTCGGGCCATCTGTGCTGGCTGGGGTGGCTGTCATGATCATGCTGATCCCTTTTAATGCTGTCATTGCCATGAAGACTCGAGCCTACCAGGTATGAACAGTCAAAATCGGACTTGGAAAAAAATTGAATGTTGATGTTTATTGACTTTCAGTGGAAACCGCATTGTTTTACACATGTGACGAGTTATTTCTGAAGAATGCATACAACTACATAAATACATTTTGAATGTGATTTTGCATAACTTTTGCCTTGTCTATCAATATCTAAAAAAAATACTCCAAAGGTAGTTTCACAATTTTTCATGTCTGCCTTAAAACAATAGCCAGGTGCTCATATGTACACTGACACATGTTGTGCTGTCTGTAATATAAAATCCACAGTCCTTATTCTGTGCAAAAATGCATTCTGAAGTTCATCGGAGTCTATATGAGGCTTTAGCAGTCTGACTTCCAAAGCTATAGTCTTTTTAGCATGACTTTTTTAATTATCGCTCAACAAAGAAGCACTGTCTGTGGAAACACAAGGAAGGAAATTCCTTCTGAAAACACTGTAACTTGATTTCTTGAAGTCAGACTGCTGAAGCTTCATAATAGCTTTAGATAAAAAATTTTGAATAGATTTTTACACAGAATGACGACTGTGGACATCACTGACATTGGAAGACTTTAATTGTATAGCTATCCTTTAATATCATGATATTAGCCGGTGTATATTAGTGGATACCAACAGCAGCTCTGGCTTTGGTAAAGAACAGAGTACCCAGGTTGAAACTCTGAGTTGTATCATTTTGTTTTCTGTAAGTTTGACTACACTGACTCCTTTGCAAAGTGTACTGTAATTCAAGCAAGCCTGAAATATTTAATTTTACATTATTTATGGAGTTTGCACTTTAAAAAAAGCTACCTTTCTCCACTTTTGCCTGTTAATTTACAGATAAAGAACAGTTTGTCTTTTTGTCCTCGTCTTTGTCCTCCTCTTCCTCCCTCCCAGGTGGAGCAGATGCAGTACAAGGACTCTCGTATCAAGCTGATGAGCGAGATCCTGAACGGCATCAAAGTCCTAAAGCTGTACGCCTGGGAGAACTCCTTTAAAGAGAAGGTCCTGGCCATTCGGCAGAAGGAGCTCAATGTGCTGCGCAAGACAGCCTACCTGGGAGCGCTGTCCACCATGGCCTGGACCAGTGCCCCTTTCCTGGTAGGCTCAGTTCAGATGGCAAGAAACTGTCGTTGAAAGTCGAATGTGGGACCCAGCAAATACAAACAGGCTGCATGAATGTCTGCAAAGATGTCCTCACATTTGGTATTTTCTGAAGGTGGCACCATGTGTATTGGCACTGTTGTTTGCCGATTTAGGGCTTGTTAGTTGTTAGTCTTGTTGGCTCCAGGCAGCCTTCTTAAGCTTAAGTCTTGTTTGACCGCTGTAAATACAATTCGGTAAGTTATTATCTGAAAACTAAGCTATAAGAGCAGTAAGAGTGAACCAGAACAGTAAAGGTGTGAGCTAACAATCGCTGGAAAGCTCCGTAAGGTGGAGGGGAGCTGCAGATACAGGTGATAGTTCTCTGTGGGTTCATCACGACAAGCAACCACCTTCACACTGTCACAGTCTCTTCACATTTCCATATATTGTTATTATAAACAAAATATAGTGATTTATAGCTGCTTTCAATAAATGCCATACGCATGATATGCTATGTTAGCTGTGGGGAGTGTGGCACCTGCCAGCACCAGTGATATACTGTTTTAAGGAGCCATATGTCAGTCTAACAGCGGGTCGTCTACCAATCGAAAGGTCGGCGGTTCGATCCCGGCTTCCCCCAGCCATGTGTCGAAGCATCCTTGAGCAAGATACTGAACCCCGAATTGCTCCCGAAGCTGCACCTGTGTGTGTGAATGGTTAGTTTAATTTGTACTGATGGGCAGTTAGGTCCTGCCATCAGTGTATGAATGTGTGTGTCTGTGTAAATGTGATATGTAGTGTGAAAGCGCTTTGAGTAGTCGGACGACTAGAAAGGCGCTATACAAGTACAGTCAACATTTACATTTACATTTATATGGTGGTGAAAAGTGGTACACGCCAGTGAAGTGACGTGCCTTTTATAAGCGTCCCACAGCAGTGACCTATCGTAATCATCAGTGGCATATGTCAGTAATGATCGGTATATGGGAAGTGGTATTTGCCAAATGGAACGTGAGCGACCTACTGTTTATAAGTGCCATAAGCCAGTAGAACAGCAGCGGCATACCACTCAGAATCAACACACCATCCGCCACGTTTTGATCTCCGTGTCACTCGCTGTTTTATATACCATGCTCGGGGGGGAGGAGGGTCAGTGTGGATCAGTTGTAGGCGGAAGGTTTGGATGGGTTTGGTGTAAATATTGGCTGGGAATATCTGTAAAGGGTATTCACCTATCATTCCAAAATTCATATTTCCTTTCCTTTATTTTGAAATGTACAACCTAATTGAGTCTTATTAATGTGCTCTCCCCATGACGTGAATATTTAAGCTTTTGAAAGCAGCATCGCCTTGCTACAGATTTATGGTGCAGTCGTTTGGCTTCAAACTCTTGGATTGTGCTGCACAAGTTTGCAGCAATATCATGTTTAATTTTACCCTTCCTGGAACTTCAAGCAACGTTTACATAAGATGACCTGCTGGCAGAAAGCATGGTTAATAATCTTACCACTGACAACACCAGAGACGAGTCGGGAATCATTTACTGCAAAGCAAAGCCAGTCAAGCTCAGGTGCAAATGTCATAGCAACATTACACACCACTTTTCATCAGCTGACTGCCCGTTCACCGACCCAAACCCTAAACCTAGAGAAAAGCATGATCTGCTAGTTTTGTGTTAAGTAAAGCAGAGAAATGCCATGACAACCATGGAAATCAAATAAGAGAAGTGTGAGTGAACAACTGCTCTTTTTTTTTTTTGGCTGGTGTGTTCATCAGTTATCTGTGTCAGGTTTTATAGCTCACACAACAGCATTTAATTAAGCTATTGGTTGATTGATTGATTATCTGTTTTATTTGTCAGATAAATACACATTTTACCAGCTAAAAGCCAGTGTATGTTATATATATATATATATGATTATAAACACCATGGATACCAGCAGCTGTTGATAATGAGGTCATTGCTGAGTCACTGCTGTGTGTAACATCACAGCAGTGACTGCTGTATATCTCAGTAAACTGATGGACCTGGATGTCTGAGCGGCCTGTTTTCCGATGTTTTTCCAGGTTGCCTTGACAACGTTTGCCGTGTATGTGACTGTGGATGAGAACAACGTCCTGGATGCGGAGAGGGCCTTTGTGTCGCTCTCGCTCTTTAACATCCTCAGGTTTCCTCTCAACATGCTCCCCCAAGTCATCAGCAGTATCGTGCAGGTAAGAACGTTTCAGTTTCCCTTTTTCCCTTCCCTTTCTGCATGGGCCTGTTTACGGGTTTCATTGGGTGCCTGCGTGTTTATTCTGCGTCGCAGGCCAGCGTCTCACTCAAGCGAATCCAAGGATTCCTGAGTCACGATGAGCTGGACCCAAATTCAGTAGACCGAAAGAGCACAGCCACAGGTAAAATTAAACACTGCTCCTCCTTTAATTAAAGTTAAAACAGCATGTCGTTTCTTTTTTTCCCCCCACCCTGCCCAGCTTCAGTCTTTTTTCAGCATTTCTGATGTCACTGCACATGCTTTACACAGACTTTAATGATAGCAATACCTTGAGAAAAATGTGCATTGTTATATCTCAGTATTCCATTGTGTGAACTCAATAGGCTCTGCAAATGCGAGGCTTTAGTGCAAAGTCCCTGCTTCCCACCTTTCATCCAGTGACTCAGAGCCTCGAGATCTTTTGGAGGACTAATAGTTAACAAATGCCTTTCAGTCTTTTGTCCTGTCAGACTACATAGCCCTGCCACCAATTCAAAAGCACCTGAAAAGAAACTCACGTGACGTTTTGTTGCTCAACAGAGTTTTCAGTGACCGTTGTCAACGGGAAATTCACCTGGGCTAAAGACGATCCTCCTGTTTTGCACAAGTATGTCGTGAAATTGCCACAAGCTATATGTTTGCAATTGTCAAAGGTTTGTGGTGCCATACCTGGGACTCTTCTTAAAACATGTGAATGTTTCCTGTGTGTTTGTAGTATCAACGTGATGGTGCCCCAGGGCTCCCTGCTGGCAGTGGTGGGTCACGTTGGCTGTGGGAAATCTTCCCTGATCTCTGCGCTGCTGGGTGAAATGGAGAAACTGGACGGAGAGGTTTCGATTCGGGTACGACTCTACTTCATTGTCTGTGTAACATACGAGCAAGTTGCAGGTTATTTTACCCTCATCATTTTCCCTTTCCCTCCTTTAGAGCACCACTAATCAATATTTTGATGTTAACAATGGGTCCGTTGAGCATGTAATGTGGAAGGGGTCGCTCATAGTCATGAACCCACAAGGAATTATCACTCTGCAGTTCAACTGTAGCAACTCTTTGTTTTGGTTTCATGGCCCACAGTTTCACTGTTTTGGTTCGGTTTGTCCAAAAAATTAGTTATTGCAGATTTTTTTAATGTCAGAGGTCGCTCATAGTGACGAACCCACAGAGAATCACCAAACTCTGATGTTTCCCTCAGCTCTGTGTAGCTTTTAAGCGTCTGACTGATGGTATTATCATATTGGATCTCCTGTATGACTGCAGAGCACATGCAATCCAGGGGTTAATACACTTGAAGGCATTAATGGTTAGATCATTCACACCACCTCCAGATGTATTTCCCACCCATCCGTCCATCCATCTTCGACCTCTTATCTGAGGCCGGGCTGCCGGGCCAGCAGTCTGAGCAGAGACGCCCAGACTTCCCTCTCTTGTATTTAATTAACTTTTTTTTTATAAGCATGCTAGTCATATTAGAGTACCTCTGTTATGCATTGGAACCGTGTGTACACACATTCAATGAAAAACAGGGTAATCAAGTCAGTCAGTCAAGTCAGTTGGACTTTTTCATATAGCGCTGTCTGCACAAGTTAGCACACAAGTGGTGTTCAAAAGAGTCTTTGCAGTTCAAAGTGTTTCAAAGTAATGCAAATGTCACTGACAAAACAAGCTAGACACTCAAAAAGGAAATCCACGACAAATCAACCTTATTACATCAGGAATAGTTTTTGGAAAATGAGAAGCATTAGCACTAACAATATCAATGACATGAAAAAGAATTGACTAGCTGGGACAATCTGCCTGAGGACACCCATGGGCCGTACTAGTAGATATAATCTGGGGGCAAAACACATGTTAAGGGTTTGCTAATTGCCAGTTCTGTAATTAGAGGACGTGGTCTGAAGAGACGTGTGTCTGCCCCTCTCCTCAGGGATCAGTGGCATACGTACCTCAGCAGGCCTGGATACAGAATGCCACCCTGCGGAGCAACATCCTGTTTGGGAAACCCTACGATGAGCAGAAGTACCGCCGCGTTCTGGACGCCTGTGCCTTAACTCCTGACCTGGAAGTGCTGCCCGGAGGAGACATGACTGAGATAGGCGAGAAGGTGCAAATGAGAAGCACTCCATTCTCTTATATCAGTTCTTAGTTTCCGAAACATTTTCGTCAATTTGATTAAGGATCTGTCTTGAGAAACTCCTTTTGTAGCATGTGAAGTATTAGTGAAAAAATTCACACGGTAACTTGGCCAATAGCCACAGAAATAAAAGCGATTCTGATGACGCGTCTCGATGCTGCAGGGCATCAACCTCTCCGGCGGGCAGAGACAGAGGGTGAGTCTGGCCCGAGCTCTGTACAGCGATGCGGATGTCTACCTGCTGGACGACCCGCTGTCCGCTGTGGACTCCCACGTAGCCAAACACATCTTTGACAACCTCATCGGTCCAGAGGGGGTGCTAAAGGGCAAGGTGAGGACAGTTGAAATCCAGCTTTTCATTTTTGATTTTTTTTTTTATGAATCTGGCAAAGTCTGAACAACCCGGTTTCGAGGACTTTTAGCCATGCTAGTGATATCGCTCTATGGACGGCAATGTCCGTCTTTCCACCACTTTGGTCCAGAGTGAAATATCTCAGCAACTATTGGATAGATTGTCATGTCATTTTGTACGTTTTGTACATACATGGTCCCCAAATGATTAATCCTGCTGACTTGGGTGATCCCCCGACTTTCTCCACTCGCACCACAAGCAGGTCTATGTTTTTAATTATCCATTCAAATATCTCAGCATATAACTTTTGGCACAAAGTTCTGTTGAGACACTCATGGTTCCCGGACAACGTATCGAAAGGATGGGGATCCCTTTTCATCGGGTCCTCTCAGCTGTACGGTGTGTTTAGTGCTAAACATCAGCATGTTAGCATGCTACGTGCAGCCTCACAGAGCTGCAAGCATGGCTGTAGATTGTTCCAATAGAGGAAGTTGTATCTTATCTTTTTAGCAGAGAGGAAGTTGTATCTTTTATCAGTTTATTACTTGTTGGTTTTTCATATTTATGACACCAATTTCTGATAAGGGCTGCTTGACTTCCTCTGTGACTGGATTCTGCTGGTCAAGTGCACATACCATAGCAGTGACTGTGCGATTGAAGTTGAGCTTGTTGTAAAAGCTGTGCCTATGTTTGCCCGTGGGTTTGCTTTGACAATGTTACATGTGTGGTTTAGAAGATAACAAGGTTCCTTTTGTTGTTTGGCTGCAGACACGGATTCTAGTCACACATGGCATCAGCTTCCTGCCTCAGGTGGATAACATAATGGTGATAGTGGATGGCAGGGTGTCAGAGATGGGCTCCTACCAGGAGCTGCTCCAACAGAACGGAGCCTTCGCAGAGTTTCTCAGGAACTACACGCTGGAGGACATCATGGAGGAGGACGAGGCCACCGGTAGAGCGTCACTTCCTCCACTCGCATTCGACCTCCTATATCATGCATCATATCAGCATCTCATATTTTATGGTTTGAGCTTCTTTGAAAAAGCTGTATGACATGCTGCTTATAATGCTTTTGCAGAGGCGTTAATGGAAGATGAGGAATTGTTCCCGGACGATGCCCTTAGCAACCACACAGACATGGTGGACAATGAGCCGGTGGTCAATGAAGCCAAGAGAAATTTCATAAGGTAGAGCAAATGTTTTAAGATTTTAGATTCTTTCGAACTACCCATAAGGCTAGATGTTGTATTAAGACTTTTAGTCTTAATACAACATCTAGCAACAAAGTTTAATGAAAATAATTCGGTGAGGGGAGCCGTTTCACTCAACAGCCACCGGATATTATTATTTGGTCATTCAACAAACATACAGGAGAAAATTCTGGTAGAATGTTTGTATGTGGCATCTTCCATAGGAGTACCATAGACTGACGTTGCTTTCTCACCTTTTACAGGCAGATCAGCATCATTTCAGCCGACGGAGAGAACCCCAGATCCCGTTCAGTGAGGAGACACGGCTGCAGCCAGAGGAAACACTCCGAGACACTAGAGAAGAAGAAACCGCATGACATGGAGAAACTCATCCAGGCAGAGACCACGGAAACGGGCAGAGTCAGTATTACTGGGTTCATAGCCCCACATCCGTCACGTTGCAACAGTTATAGGAATAATTCTCAATATTCTAAGTAATCGTTCATCCTTTTAATCCATTATTTCAGGAGCCATTACATCTAATACGATAAAGATAAAGTAAAACCTGGAACCATAGAAATGTTCGTAAAACATTTCCCATCTGAACGTTTCAGGTCATAGACGCATCGTGGTGCAGACCGATCAAATCACATTTACCTGAGTGCCCCCTTTCAGATAATAATCCCAGGGGGAAACACTGGGTCTGATGTCATCACATTCACAAAAGAGCTCATTCACAAAATACAGTTTGTACCAAATTTGTACTTCTTTGTCATTATATCCTCAAACAATAGACGGTTCCTCTCCATCTCCATATCATTGCAATATCACACTATTGCACTGGTGTTATTTTTGTAGAAACCCAAACACACAAAATACAAATATCTCCATAGTAAAACATTATTGTAATTCTCCTAACTTGTGTCATTGAGGCTTTCTGAGCTGTGTTAACTGTTCACTGTCACTCCTAACCAGGTGAAAACAAAGGTGTACCTGGAGTACGCCAAGGCAGTGGGAGCTCTGCTCTCAGTGTTCATCTGTTTCCTGTACGGCTGCCAGAGCGCCGCGGCCATCGGAGCAAACATCTGGCTCAGCCAGTGGACCAACGACGCCTCAACAAATCAGACTAAGGAGAATGTTCATATGAGGGTGGGGGTGTACGCAGCGCTGGGCATTGCACAAGGTAAGAAACACTAAGTGAATGAAGCACTAGGTTAGAGTGAAACCCCCATTCATTTTCATTTGTTGTTGTTGTTTTCAGGTTGAATATGCTGCCGCATCATGGTGCTAAAACTATTTTTCAACCTGAACAGCTTACTTTAACTCCATGGTGCCAAATGCCGCTTCCACCCACACAGCGTCTTGTTGCACAGTTCATTGAAATTAACTGAATGTATTTGCTTTGCAGCCAGTTGAAAGTTTAGCTTTTTATTCAGTAAGCTCACCGGAGAGATGCTTTAGGCAAGAGGTCACTCACCAACGCTAGCTTTAATACACAGCCCTAAAGGACCAGCATCACATCTACATGTAACCATTACTATGCATTGTTGTTGTTTGGTGGTTTTTGTCCGTGTAATTAATATTTACTGCTGTTCCTTTTTGCGTTGAACTGTTACCTTTTAGATGCAGGACAGACGCTGCCTGTATCTACTAGGAATTCCATTGCTTTCTCATTCCACAATAAAACCCTCCTCTCCAACATCTTTTTCTTCCACTCCTACTCTGGTTCAACCCCACCTCAGGTATCCTGGTCATGATGTCTTCCTACACGCTAGCCATGGGGAACATCAGCGCAGCCAAGAAGCTGCACTATAACCTGCTTGCCAACAAACTTCACACACCCCAGTCTTTCTTTGATACCACGCCCATAGGACGCATCCTCAACCGCTTCTCCAAGGACATCTACGTCATAGACGAGGCTCTTCCAGCCACTGTGCTCATGTTCCTGGGCACCTTCTTCGTTTCTCTCTCCACCATTATAGTTATCGTTTCCAGCACACCAATCTTTGCCATTGTCATAGCGCCCCTGACTTTCATATACGTCTTTGTCCAGGTACTTGGGAAAATGTTGCTCATGCGCCAGATGATGCTCTCTGTTCCTCTTTTCTTTGCAAAGTTGTGACTCTTCCTCTTCCCTGGAATGGCATGCTGCATGCATGTTGGCGCAGCAGCTTTTTTTTAACCTTCCAGTTTGGGCTTTTGTTTCTCCGTAGCCTGCGATGTTGTCCGTCTGCGGGTGCGATTATCTCCTTTTCAATCACAAATTTGCTCTCTCCACAGCCAAAACCCTTCCTGTCCTGCGTGCAGCCTGCTTCCCCGCCCTTCCACACACACACACACACACACACACACACACACACACCCATAAATACATGCACACCGGTCCTGTTGGGCAATACAGCGCGCCCCAATACGCACACAATAAACTGAAACTGACCTGATCTGAGAGTACCACTTATGTTTGGAACCAAAAGAAATGCTACTCAGTCTTTAGTGATCCATAACCTCCCTCTAGTGGTGGACCAGTGTTAATACAACTGGATCGAATTCATTCAACAGTTCTTTATTGTAGCCAGTGTGACCAAATTCAGGGTTTATGGATTTGTTTTAGGGATTACACAATTCATGTTTATGGAGCTGTTAATGCATGTGAGTGAAGCGTTTTGTTTTTTTTTGTTTAGTTTAGTTTTTTGGTTACCATGGGAAAAAAAACTGAGTTCTCAGTTGAAATAGTAAAAGAGTAGGTGGCTGGTATTTAAATTCGGCAGAGATGGACAGTAATACACATACAATGACTTGGTGTCTACCTAAGTAACTGTAACTAAATAATAAGTTGGAAATTAGCAGATTTTCTATAACATTTAGGTGTACTACTAACACTTCAAGAAATGCTTTAAACCACTGTGTCACACGTAGTTTGGGTTCAGCTTTTAGTTGCCGTTGTTCAGACAAGAGATTTTCCATTTGCTGTTCTAAACATCCGGAATACTTGATCAGAAGCACAGCTCTGATGTACCTGAGCTGCAGCTGTGTAAGAGGCTGGATTAGGACTAGGGATGCACTGATTCGATCCACTGGATGGGTATCAGCCGTGATGCAACCAGTCCTCATTAAGTACAATTTCTTCTTTAACATCATTATACAATTCAGTTACGTTCATTCAGTTGTGGCAAGCTGCAGACTCAGCTTTTACTGCCACAGCAATCCCTGGCTTCATGTTACCTTACATAAAAATTATTCTAATAAGTTTCATGAAGCGAGTTCAACTTTAAAAAAAAAAAAAAAAGAGCACTGTCATTGGGTTAGTACTCGCATTCCACAGAGACCTTGAGTTGATGAATTGGGATCATTATCAGGAGAGTTCAATTGGTGTATCCCAAACTAGGACAAACGCATTATATGAAGGTAAAGCAGTGCCCTGCATCAGTCATTCCCAACACTGCTCTCATCAGCATTACAAGCGGCGTAACCATTGCCCTAACACATTTACAGCTGTGTAATGTACACATGAGGTACAGAGTCACAAGGTGCAAACCTTTAGCACCCACAGGAGCTGGATAACGTCCCTGTAGGGGCTGAATTCACACTCACACTGGAGGAGATATGAAAGTCCCTGTGGCTGGAGACATATGGTGATAGAAGGAGATAGAAGTTTATTTTCTTGTACCGAAGTTGTGTTGTACCACTTAATCTGTACAGATGCCCACCTAGTACTTTTACGGAACTGTGCTGGCACACAAGAAGTGATGCATCTACATAGTAAATATTAGACCTTGTAGTTAGTTTGAGGAGTAATAACCACCATGACAGCACACCACTAAAAGGAAAAAAGAGCACCCACCGAAAACCGATAATGGAAAAAAAACAAACAAGTTTAGCTTGGTCTTCTTTTCAGTCTCATGAGGTTTTACAAAAAGCCACAATCAAGTGCAGCATTTGTGAAAGCTGCACTGAGAGTGCACTGACATTAGGGACGGGTCATAATCCATTTAACGCAGGTGTTGTTGTGTTGTCACACTTGACCCCTCCCCCTCCCCTCCCCCCTTCTTGCAGGTGGGCTGTTGTTGGCTAACTGCCTGTTGTGCCGGGCCTACAGTATGCTGCGGGCAGCCAAGCTCATGCACCGCAACATGCTTCACGGGGTCCTGCGAGCTCCGCAGGCCTTCTTCGAGAGCACCCCCTCTGGGCGGTTACTAAACCGCTTCAGCAAAGACGTGGATACTATAGACTCCCACATCCCCGACAATATTGACATATGGATGCGCACTTTCTGGTACACACTGAATGTGCTGCTCATATGCTCTGCCCTCACCCCAATGTTCCTCATAGTCATAGTCCCATTAATGGTGTTCTATTGGTGGGTTCAGGTAAATAGGAAACGAGTCTGCTAACTCATTAATACAACATGTATGGCTGCGAGTGCTGTTGAGTGTGTGTGCGGCTAGACTGTTGCATGTGGTCGAAGCGTTGATCGCTGCTGTTCTAGTGCTGTAGCTGCAGTGTAGTGTGGTCTCTGCTAGTCCAGTAGTCATAGTTGGCTAGTCTCTTAGTGGCTCATGGGCCGGTCTGCAGTTTAAAAGTGTGGAAGCTCTTGTCAGCAGCCCCACTTGGCTCAGTTGGTTACACCGATAATCTTTGAAGTTCATACTCTGAAACAACACGTATAACAGTTCAGTTAAAATAGTGTTGTTGTTTCTGGTTTGTTTTTTGGCAAATAGAAATTCTAGCTATATATACGTTAATTCTCAGAGGCAGGGCTGATCTGGAGGCAGATATAATCTAACTGAATGAAGCTATCTACAGCAGGATAGAATCTTCCTGTCCACCCCATCCTTTTATAACCATAATTGCACGTGTGCAAAGATCTTGAGTGCCGGGAGGACCGCTTCGTCAGTCCGGCTGCAGTGACTTCTGCCCGCTGAGGTTTAATGAGGTTATTCCTGCCACAGGAGCAGCCCTGTCTGTCCGGGACTGTGTTGTCAGCGCCAGATAAACTGCGGTAGCCGTAGAACAGCAGTTGTTAATGGTAGTGTGTGTGTGTGTGTGTGTGGCAGTATTGATTTTTCTTTTGATTTTTTTCTGATACCGGTAATAAGGCAAATTCCAAATAACCCAACATTAATTTTTGCAAAATAAGTGCTAGTGGCTTGCATCAGAATATTTTAATTCTGACCAGTTGACGATAAATGAGCTGTGGTCCGTCTTTGTGCTCATATTGTATTATTTTACGATCTTGTGAGCGTCGGTGGTCACATCAAAGTATTTTAATGGGCATTTTAGACTGAATAATACACTATCTAGTGATCAAAACACACTCCTGCAATTGACTACCTGACCTCAAGATGGCACAGTTTGGGATATTTTTGCTGTTACATCTGGTTAAAGGGGTACTCCACCAATTTTACACATGGATTTCTGTTTACTTGTCACAAGGAGTACCAGTCAGCTTGTGAAAGCAGTTGTATAACGTCTTCTGGAGGGATCCTTCCAAATTTTGTAAAGAATCACCCAGATTATGTCATCAGGGTTATCTCAGTTTGGGCTTGAGACTTACATTTTCTAACAGAGGTCCTGTTATTAAAAAAACTAGAGGTGTGGATTTTGAAAGGATCTAGTGTCTTTGGAGCTTCTGGAGTATCTCGGGTAGCTCAGCCTCTGCTGCTCTGGTTTTTGACCCTTCTTCCTTTTAGTCTGGTGATTCCTGCAGCTTTAAGGAAGTCACACACTAAATCGCTGGAGTAGCCCTCTAACCCCGCTGGGTAGAGCTCATACACTGTTGGCAATTTGGCAAACCAAATTAGCTTTGACGCCTACATACTTGAAATTAAAGAATCAAACGGTTCATCAATCGCTCAATCAGTAGAACATTTCATATACGGTAGGCTTATGCAAGGTAAGGTGCCTCACAGTAAATGAGAGACAGTCGGACAAAAGAGATAAAGATAAAAGAAAAAGAGATAACACAAGATAGTCAGTGTGTCTTTCAGGCATTTCCTAAATACTAATGAATCTGTGAGATATCAAAAATCTTGCTCAGAAAATTGCACACGTAATCGTTGGGTCGTTCACCTTTAGCATTTATACCCTACCCTGACCTCCAAATGACTCAAATCAGCTGTAGTAGCACAAGCTCATGTTATTCCTTTGGCTTTGTCATGGCGTCCATCTTGCATGGCCTGCGTCTGTGCCGCATCATTTGTCTATAACCTTACTTCTGTTTGAATGATACATGTCGAAATCCTGCAAAATGAAAGCCAAACCAATCGCCATCAACATGAGGGCACATCGAGACACTGAGGGAAACTAAACTTTTAACATTGCCAGAGTTGTTGTTCTATTTGTTAGACTACACGTTTGATTTTGAATGCAAACATATGTGTGATTAAAAAAACAAAACACCTGAAGTTTAACATCGACAGTGCCTTAGGCCCTGTGGATAGCACACATTTTAGTTACTGTACAAAAAGTTACTATGGAACAATGATTGGTCTCCTTACACGCAGCGGAGAGAGGTTAATGCAGGAGAGCTGATTCGCTTGTAGACTTTGAACTCACCACCTCGGAGGAGCTTATGTAACGTTAGCTGGCATCCCATCAAACATTTGCAAACTGGAATATCAAATGAGCACTCCAGGTGTTTTGTTCACACAGGCTTTCTTTATTACTCTGCATGTGTGCGAGTGTGTATGTGTGTGGGCATCATCTGTGTGCATCACAATTGTTTTTGAATATCTGACCATCTGTGACGTCTTGTTCAGCTGTAACGTTGTGTTTTGTTTCTCTCCCCCCTCAACCCCTGTAGAGATTTTACGTTGCCACGTCGCGGCAGCTAAAGCGTCTGGAGTCAGTCAGCCGCTCTCCCATATACTCCCATTTCTCTGAGACCGTCACTGGCTGTAGTGTAATTCGAGCCTATGGCAGACACTCTGCCTTTGTTCTGATGAGTGATATGAAAGTGGATGACAACCAAAAGAGTTACTACCCTGGTATAGTGTCCAACAGGTAAGTTTCCTGTTTCAGCTCAGCAGAACAGCAGCTGTGTTCCCGTATTAGGCGGCGAGATGGATGAGGCCTTCAGAGGAATAGTTTTGTATTTTAGAAAATGAGCTTATTCACTTTACTTCCGTAAGTTACATGGGGATATTGATAACACTGATGGCCAGCAGCCGCTTAGCTTAGCTTAGCGCAAAGACTGGAAACAGGGGGAAACAGCTAGCCTGGCTCCGTGCAAATATGACAAAATCTACCTACAAAACCCAAAGTGTAAAAACGACTATTTGCGGTTTCACGGGGAGGTTATGTGCAGGACTGTTTCTTGCCCAGTCGCAGTCACGGGCGTGGTCTCGATCTTCTCATCCAACTCGAAGCAAAAGTCAAATAAGTGCATTCCCCAAAATGCCAAACTATTCCTTTAAGACGCCGAGTGTCCTTGTTGGTTTTTCAAGGCCACTGTCAGCACTGAGAAGCTGCTGTCAGCTGATATATGCGACAAGATCATTAAATATGGGCGTCAGTGGTGCTAATATTTATTCATTAAATTGCAAAAGAACTTTACAATCAAGTGTAAAAGCCTCTTAACAGCATTTAAAAATCATCATCCATTTGGTCAAAATGTCCTCCTCAACTCAGCTTTACACTGCTCTCGCAAATTTCACTCCAGATGGCTTTTGTCAGAACATAAACGTGTCATAGTTCAAATGGCGATGCAACTGAGTAGGAGCATTTTCATTTCATTCCAAGCACTAAAATATCTTGTCATAATTCAAGTTCAAGCAAACAAAAAAAAATCCTTGTTTGCATTTCCATGTTAAGGTATTTACATTTTCTAGCAGATATTTAAAATTCATTTTAAATAGCATTTTATATAGACTTTATTCGTCCTACGTGACCCAACCCTGTCATCATTTAAATGAACACAATTGCAGTGATTGCATGATTCAGGATTTATAGTAAATGTTCATTTCATTGATGCCATCTACAAAAGCAAGGTAAAAGGCTAGTGGCTCTAGCAACACTGGCATTTTTGAGTTTTAATTCAATCAAATTGTTATGTGGCTTCATGAAAACAGGGATGGTGTTGCAGTTGCCAATTTGTGTTTATTTGAAATCTGGCATTTTAATATGACAGCCAGTAAAAAAGCTAAGCACCCAGAACCTCTGTACGCAGGCATTGTTTAGTTTACATTACATTTACACGATACAGACCACTCGCATTGTGCAGGCTTGCCATCAGCAACTGTGTGCTGTAATACTGATCACTTATCCTATACATATTCAAAGTAATCGAACAAACTCCATCGCATCCATCTTGTTGGAGAAACACTGGCTCTCCCGTATTTAATATCAGGCTCATGTAAACCAACTAAAGCTTCGGCCCCGGCTAAAGTAAACTGCAGGTCTTATCAGACGAGAGAACTAAAGACTAAAGAAAATGAAAACATGTCAACACTGGAACACAGCTGCTGCCACAAGTTTTATGAAATAAACATACACCAGAATCTGACACCCTGCAGAGGGATACGTTCATTCAACTCTACCGATGGTGTATAAACTCACATACATTTCACTTACCGTGCACTATACTTCATGTACAGAACCTGTTCTCAGCAGACATTATGACTGGTCATAGCGAGTAAGCCGTGCCAGTGAGTAAGCTGGCACAATAGCAGAAAAAGAATACAGCCGGTGTTAATGTTATTAGTTACACCTGTGCTTTTTCCGCCACGTCATGTCGAAATATCTGCTATGTGAGTCGCTACAATAACTGTTTAGCATGTCAAAGCAAACCAATAAACTTTAGGTGTGACCAGGAGTACAGCATCCCTGACAATATGTGACTCGGTGCTTCATTTCTCCGGGAGTTTAGTGTTTTTGCACCTACCTACATATTCATACCAGAAGCTGAGTTCCACAGTTCTCCATTAGGCCTGACGCCTTGTGACTGTAGCCCTGCTGTAACGCTGTCATACAGGTGGCTCGGAGTGCGTATCGAGTTCATTGGGAACTGCATCGTGTTGTTTGCTGCGCTGTTTGCGGTGACTGGGAAGGAGAATCTGAACCCCGGCCTCGTGGGTCTGTCAGTGTCCTACGCTTTACAGGTACGCTACAATCCAACTCCTGCAATATGAGTCGTCTGTGTACATAGGACATGACGTAAATCAGCAGCAGAGGTTAGTTTCGTTTATAATGTAGGTCAATATATGGTGTCTTTTTAGATACGTTTGTTTTAACAGTAATTTCTTTTATAAAGGGTCACGTTGAGTCAAGGTTTCGAATTGGGCTGCACTAATCATTATTTTTATATTAGCAATGGGTAATGTGAAAGGGGTCGCTCATTACAACCAACACGCAGGGAATTGCCACCCAGCTCTGGAGTTCAGCTCAGTACAAGCGGTCTTCCAGCCTCTTTTTCAGTGGCTCATTGTTTTGGTTTTACTGCTGCGCTCCTTAAACCACTTAAGCTCTGATAAACCCATTGGGCGCTACAAGCCCAGCATCAAAAGTTAGTGACTAACTGGTGAACATAGTGGAACATTTAGCAGCTAAAGAGCCAGATATTTTTCTCACGAGTTGGTTAAAAAACCAAACAACTAGTCAAGAAAATAATCGGCACATTATCAGTCAATGAAAATAGCAACCCTAATCTACTGAATCCTAATAGGTTTAGCATATGCCTATAAAATACATCTGTGGTTCCCAACCGATAAACCCCCCCCTTCACACACACAGCCCTGTCACAGATGAACAAAAGTACACCTTCATGGAAACCACTCTTCATGTTCCAAGTGTGTTCATTTGCGCAGACCAGAAAAACTACTATATGTTATTTAAGGGTCCCGCGTGTGGGAATGAGTGACATCTAGCGGCGAAATTGCAGTTTGCAACCATTTGAATACCGCTCTCCTCACCCTCCCCTTCCAAGCATGTAAGAGAAAGTAAAGGCGGAAAAACGCGAATAGCCCTTTGTCCGTTCTGGTCTACTGTTCGAACATGGCAGTGCAAAATGGCCGCCTCCGTGGAGGGGGACCCGCTCCCTCTGTATATTAAAAACAGCTCATTCTAAGGTGATGAAAACACGACGATTCTTATTTTCAGGTGATTATAGATTAATAAAAAAACACACTTAGAAATATTATATTTCTGCCTAAATGTTACACACTGGTCCTTTTTTACCATCACTTGTATAAAAGTGGTTACTGATATGTAGAATTTTTTTTTTCTCCATACAATTGAAATTTTAGCGTAAAGGTTGGTAGGATTTATTTATCACTTTTACCTGATTCTTTTAGATTTTTCACCGTTTATCTACCTTATGCTACAGTAACTATTACTTTTAGCCAACTTTTTTGCTAATGTTTTCACGCACTCTCACTTGCGACGCTTGGTGTTCAGGTGTTAACAGCTGATTCAATATGTTTTTCAATCGAATCATAATCTACAGTGAATATTTTATCATTTTTTTCAAATTAGTTGAGCTACTCCCCAGTCTTTCCACATCTATCCCCAGGCAACAGCAGAAGTACTTACATGGGATCACTGAAATACATTATGTGGCATTGAAAGAGCTTTTAAGCAACACTTTAAAGCACGTCTTGTTTTTGTAGGTGACCATGTCTCTGAACTGGATGGTGCGGATGTCTTCGGATCTGGAGAGCAACATAGTGGCAGTGGAGAGAGTGAAGGAGTACACTGAGACCAAGACAGAGGTGTGTGTGTGTGTGTGTGTGTGTGTGTGCGTGTGAACATATAAGATGTGTCTACTTCTGTCCCTTTCTAATATTCCACAGAAGCTAAAGTTGGACGGTGCATGCATTTGCTATCAAAGTAAACCAGTGTTGGCTTTTTGCTGCACTTAAAAAGTAGGCATTTACCCACATTCCAAGAAACTGTCCTGCTGCCAAGTCATGCTCTCAAAACAACACAGGACCTATAAACTATAACTAGATCCAGAAATGTTAGATCACCTGGTGCCAACAAGGCCCCCTCGGGTGCATAACACAAACAGGGCATTTGTACTGTACACCGTGTACTTTTTCAGCAGCCATCACAGTATGTGCCCCTTTTATAGCTGGTATAGCTGTTAGTGAAAGCCTTTGTTTGGAGCATCCAGTGTCTCCCAGAGGTGAAATAAATGTCTGGCAGCTCTGAGTGACAGAGGTCCAACTCTCCAGGTTTGTAGAGTGATAAACAAGTCAGTTCCGCTGAAAGCCAAGCGAGCTAATGAGTTGTTCAGAAAGTTTTCCTAGTCCGAAATGCTGTGTTTGTGTTCACAGGCCCCCTGGGAGGTGGAGGACAAGAAGCCCCCACCTGAATGGCCCATGGAGGGGAACGTGCAGTTTCACAACTACAGCGTTCGGTACAGAGAGGGACTGGACCTGGTTCTAAAGAAACTCACGCTGAGCGTCAAAGGAGGAGAGAAGGTGGGGAGGCTGTGAAGAGGCGTTCAACGCGCAATTATGGGTCCACAGGGAGGCTTCACTAACCACAGCGCCGCGTTTGTTTCTGTACAGATTGGTATCGTGGGTCGCACAGGGGCCGGCAAGTCCTCCATGACGCTCTGCCTCTTCCGATTGCTGGAAGCCGCAGCAGGAGAGATCACCATCGACGAGGTGAAGATATCTGACATCGGCCTGCACGACCTGAGGTCCAAACTCACCATCATTCCCCAGGTACACAACACATTCCTCACAAGACGAGTGGGAGTAAAAACTCTGGTTTGACAGATATCTTATTTTAAAGCCCGGTACATTTTCTTTTTACCTGGAGCTTCTGATAGCAATAGTTTGTGCTGTTCATCTTTATCACAATAATATATGATATCATTCTTGGCTGGGTTAAAGCAGCATTTCAGAAATGGCGTTTCAGGCAGCGCTTGTTGTCCAGCTCTCTGAGACTCGAGCAAATGAAAAATGACTGGAAATATTACTGCTGAAATGATCAGTGCTTCATTTTCAGTTAAAGATAAAATTTTTATATTTTTATCAGCAGCTCATATCCCCAAAATACATTGTGCCTGCTTTTAATGTTGATGTTTTATTCGCTTTCTGTTCCACAGGAGCCTGTGCTGTTCTCGGGCACACTGAGGATGAACCTGGACCCCTTTGAGAAGTACAGTGATGAAGAGGTGTGGAAAGCTCTGGAACATTCTCACCTCCACAGTTTTGTCAGCAAGCAGCCCGCAAAACTGGATCTGGAGTGTTCAGAGGGAGGGGAGAACCTCAGGTAGGCCCAGAGGAAACGTCTGGGTGAATAGTTGTGGTTAGCAGACAAACCTAAGCGCTCCCGGTGTTTCATGTGTTCTGTTCTGTTGTATCTACAGTGTGGGCCAGAGGCAGCTGGTGTGTCTGGCTCGAGCTCTCCTGAGGAAGACGAGGATCCTCGTCCTGGATGAAGCTACAGCTGCTATCGACCTGGAGACAGACGATCTCATCCAGTCCACCATTCGGACCCAGTTTGAAGACTGCACCGTCTTCACCATCGCTCACAGACTCAACACAATCCTGGATTACACAAGGTTCGATTATATAGGGAAACTTGCTTTAAAGGGAAAATCCATAAAACTTTTAACACTGTAAAGTCATCGATCCTTGAAGCCTAACCGACGCGTGGAGCACATTTCCTTCCACATAACACATTTGCAAAGCTGTTTTTATTTTTTTCCTTAAAACCTGCATTCTGTCCATCCATGGTTACTTGTTAGCAGTCTTCTTCACTGCCTGCATGTTACTGCCACCAGTAGATCAATGCGTAATGCTTCACTTGGGTGTGCGTCCTCTAAACTGCTCCTAAGCGCCACTAGTGAAAACTAGTCAAAAACTCCACAAGATATGCTTGACTATTAAGACTACAGCAGCGGAGTTCTATGTGCACAGAGAGAGAGAGAGAGAGAGTTCAATGCATGTCTTGCTCTCGTGGAGAGAGATGATAGAAGTGCGAGTCCCAACTTAGCATCTTGTTGTTCTGTGTTTGTGCATTGTTGGGCCGTACCGAACAGGCCGTAGAACTGAATGAGGAAATGTGTCCGGACATTCACTGTGAGAGGAGGGAGCTGAGCGTCCCTGGCGCTCACAATAGTCCTTAATTAAGGTTTCAACAGCAGGATAGGTTTTTAAAATCCATTTCCTTTGATCAAACCTTTTCAACTCACCGCCGTGACACCGCTCCCTCTCGCGCACCAGGTGCCAAATCTTGTGCAACCACTGTGGCTCTTTCCTGTCCTGTCATGTCTGAATTAAGTCATGACGACTGTTTATTGAACCGAAACCTACAGTATGCCTAAATGCTAAAAAGCAATTAGTTTAACTGATGGATGAAGACTGCTGTGTTACATATTCCATGTCGGAAAACGCCATTAGGATTGTGCCGTATATACTGTACATATACTGTGTGTGTATATATACACACACACATATAAAATAAAATGTAGAAAAAGTGATTATACCTTGTAAACCTTGTACAGCCTGCTTTGGCACTACTGTACTTCCAGGTAATTAGGGTCACGCCAACGATGCAAATTGAATTTGATGATATGCAACATGGCGATAAGAAGGTGGAATTTCCCTTTAAATGCAAATGTACTGTACTTGAATTTAGCCTTTTCAGCATTGCAATGAAAACTATACAGGCTTTGTGAATGAATCCCTCTCTCCTGTCTTCTTGCAGAGTGCTGGTGTTGGACAAGGGACAGATAGCAGAGTTCGATACTCCTTCAAACCTCTTATCACAGAGAGGAATCTTCTACGGCATGGCTAAAGATGCAGGACTGACCCAGTAGAACCGCCTTTTGTCCCAATGTTACAAACCAGGGTTGAGGATCAGCTCAGTTCCGTCTGACTGAATTTCAAACCTGGCAGTGGAAGTGAAGAGTACCTGTTTCTCGGGGCACTCACTGCTGGTTTTGAATTATGCCTGAACTCCTTTGCAGACTTGGCTCAATTAGCAGTTGCGAACACTTGTGTTGTTTGTGTGAGCACCACATCAGGACATTTACATACCCTTCTGTGATTGTGTTAAGTTTCGGGCACTGACTATTGTCCTGTGTGGCTAACGCCGTCGCTTTGGCTTCTAAATAGGAACAAACGAGCCATAATTGCAAGTTCTAGTTGATCCAAGTCTCCACTTTAGTGCCTTCTGCCTTTTGGGATTAAGAAAGCCAGTGAATGTATCATTTTCTAATCGGCTGTCTGCTGCAAAACAACAACAAAAAAACAAAGAAAAAGGAGGAACTATATTGTTTTATTTTTTTTCTACAAAGAACAATACTGTGCCACTGTACTTTACTCATAAGCAGAAACATACACTTTTGTGATAAACCCACTTATTTTTGTACTGTACCATTATTTAAGCTACTTTTTAAAGAATTGTGTCACCTAGGGAAGTTTGCAGTTAAATATGTGATTCTTCTGTGAACCAAATCTATAAAGACTTGAATTCTGTACCACCAAAATATGAAATATGATAATGCCTTTATTAAAAAAAAAGAAAAAAAAAAAAAAAAAAAAAAAAAAAAACAAAAGTTTGTAAACAACCCCTAAAAACAACCAAAAATAAAAAAAAAAAAAGAATAAAAAAATAGGATAAAAA
>CM022492.1:5984199-6005294 GCA_011952105.1 Coreoperca whiteheadi
GTAAACCAAATCAAAAAAGAATTGAATTCGGAACCACAAAAAAAAAAAAAAAAAAAAAGCATTTATTAAAAAAAAAAAAAAAAAAAAAAAAAAAAAAAGGAAGACCAATGTTTGTATGTTGTCTTGAAATGAGGCATCGTAAGAAGTAATAGATTTGTTAACTCCATGATTTGCCACATCAAGGTCAGTTTACAAGTGAAAAGGACTGAGTCCCGCAAGCCTCATTTTCTTAAAAAAAGGAAATAAATCCGTTGTTGCAGTGACAGTCATTTTGTTTTCGTTTTATTAAGATACGTTTTTCGGGGCTGTTTTTTTGCCTTTTTGTTTGGATAGGAACAGCTGGACAGAGACAGGGAAAAGGGGGGAGAGAGAGGGGGGGGGGGTGACATGCAGCAAACGGCCCCGGGCTGCTGCCGTAAGGACTCAGCCTTAATATATGGTGAGCACGCTCTACCAGGTCAGCCACCGGGGCGAGACTACACATACGCAGATTTTGTGCACTGAAAAAAACCCAACATTTTACAAACAGTTCATATGTTCTGAAAGTGAAATCTTACTATCCAAAATAACTATTACATTCATGTGAACTTCTTAGTTATTTTAGTGAAGTATAAAGCACAATATGTCCCTCTGAAATGTAGTTGTGTAGAGTATAAAATACCCTAGTAAAGTACAAGTACCTCAATGTTGTAGTTAAGTACAGTACTAGAGGATATGTACTTAGTTACTTAGCTGATTTTAAATTGGGTGTACTGTTTCCAGCCACATGTTTTAACACTTCTGCAGTTCTTTCAGCAACCGGGAAATAACATCTGCTGTCAGAAAATTTGGACTTTTGTCGAATTGTGTCTTCATAGAATATCCATTTACTTTTAGGTCAAATGTCTATTATTTTAATATGAAACACACTCAATTGCCTGTTTATTAGGTACACCTAGCAAATGCAGGGCTGTTTTACACACACACATATATGACATTGACTGTGTCTGAACTTAGCAGATGGCGATTCCCAAACGTCAAACAATCGATTTAATGGAGGGGCACATACTGTTCAGACAAACATGAACATGGTTTCAAGAGTTTAGTTGTTTATTTGCTCTTGGCATCTTTTAACAATGAGCGTGGGGGACGATGTGTCTCATCACTTAGAAGTGGCGAATCTGATGTTGCCGGCTCTCCGGAGCGATTTAGGATTAAGGGGCTTAAACGAAAGTAATCGGATCCAATAGAAACATACACACAGCACAAAGAAGACGAGTTCACCTCAGATCCCGGGCAGCAAGATGTCTCTTGCCCCAGTGTGCCGGTGTTTTACAGAGAAGCTGCGGTTAGCATTTCTCAATGTTTTCCTCCAATTACTGATGCCGCACACACGCTCTCTTTGTCTCTCCGACTCGCCAAAACTGACAGATGCTGATGGCCCGGGATGAGTGCGTGCTCGGCTGCCAGCTTGCTTAGTAATGTCCCTGCCTATGGGCAAAGCTACATGACGTGGCAGGGAGCTTTGGCTGTGGCCGTCTGCTGACTTGCCCCGTCAGTTGGCGCTGCAGGCGCAGGAACCAGAAGTGAGGGGAAGATTGAAAACAACCACAGCAAAGTGGTGATAAAGCAAGAAGCGCCTTGTTTTTCTTTCCACACACTGTCCAGGGTGTTGCTCAATGTTGAGCTTGTGAATACCAACCCGGTAGAGGTCTTCTAAACGTTCTTTTTACTATGTCTGGACCACCCACAGATGTCTAAAAGTCTTAATATATTTGTATTTTGGGACATACACATATAAGCTTTTGTTTGCTGGGAGTTCCATGAGAAGATTGATATGTGTGGAGCTACAGTCAGCAGCCGGTTAGCTTAGCTTAGCATAAGGACTTGAAACATGGGGAAACCTGGCTCTATCCAAAGGTAACAAAATCCGCCTAATTAACGCGTTATATTTCGTTTGTTTAATCCCTATCTTTACACGCTCAGACAGAGCCAGGCAAGCCGTCTCCCCTTGTTTCCCCCCTCTTTGTGCTAAGCTAAGCCAACCGGCTGCTGGCTGTAGCTTCATATTTAGCATACAAATATGAGAGTGGTATCACTCTTCTCACCTAACTCTCGACAAGAAAGCGAATAAGCGAATCATTCCCCAAAACGTCAAACTATTCTTCTATGTTTCAAAATGATATCCATGTGGCAGATATGAACAAACCTGCTGGCTTGTTTACAACCGAGGCGCATTTCTCGCTCACCGTACCATAAGCTCGACAACACACATGAAAACGACGAAACCTTACATTTTTGTTTACGTTGAAGAAACCCTTTAAGTATAACACATTTTAATTCAATTAAAAAGGTTCAAAGAACACTTGGGGGAATACGCTTCTCGCTGAGAGTCAGATGATGATTGGTACCACTCCCGCGTCTAGCCGAATAATATAAGGCTACAGCCGGCAGCTAGTTAAAACGTTACATCACAAAGCGGACAGATAACAGAGTGCTCTCAGTCTTCTCATCTAACTCGCGGCAAGAGCGCAAATACGCGTGTTTCCCAAAATGTCAAACTATTCCTTTAACCTTTAGTGGTTTTATCTTGTGTCGTGCTTCGGTGTTACGCGTAAACCACCGTTTGTGTTGTGTGCTATTTATAGTTTCAATTTTTTTCTTTTTTCTTTCTGCACGTCGCATGTTGGAGTCAACTTGTGTCTTTTTGTTTATATTTTTATTTCTTTTCAATTTTTTGTTGTTTGTTTGTTTTGATTTGTGAATATTTGGTGTGTGTGTGTGTACTGTGTACACTATGCTACAGTAAGCTCATTATCAGGTGCTTAATAGTTTAATGTCAACCAAGCTGTGCAGTTTGACACTGGACTCACGAAGGAACGGAAATTTGCAACTTAAATCTTATCTACAGTCACTGGTGTGGGGTTTTCATTCTTCAAATTACACAGAAATCTAGTTGAGGAAAGTTTCTAGTAGCTGTTAGAAGCTCGAATCCTCAAATAACCCCTGCCTGAGGGCGTGCCAGTGGATGATTTTGTGCTTTTCAGGGTTCCTATTTTTTTTATTCCACGGAATGCCTGAGTGAATAAGAATAAGCCTGTCATTTTCTACGTATTTGTAGCCCCGAGATGTATCCTTCTGCACTGGGTTTGACAGGAGTTTATTAATTCCGCCACGGTATGAAACGTGTCATTTGTACATGACAGGTTCAGACTGCGTGGGGGCCGGGTGAGGTGAGCCGCCTTCTTCCTGTCCTGGGGGAGGTGGCGGGTTATATTTTGTCTTCATTTATGTCAGCACTATTGAGCTTTTCAAATTTAGCACCAAATGAAAAGTTTGCTGGCTGTATGTCCACAAAGATTCCTGCAGCTAGATTGCAGACAAAACTAGAAGAATGTTGAAGGTTTGAAGTCAGTTCACAAATCACAGGAAAGACCCAGACACACGGTAAATAGTTGCAAAAATAAGCTGATAAAGTTAATCACGCATGCAGAATGTGTGCAGTTTGGTTTGTCACTGGCAGTGAGATGGAGCAAACAGGATTTGAGACCTGCAGCCCTGGAAGCTCGGCAAGCTCGAGATAAACAGGCTTTATTTCTTCGCTTGTCACACACACACACGCACACACGTACACACAAATCACCATGTCTGCATCAAGAACAAACAATCTCCCACACAAACACTTAGACACAGCAGGGGCCCACTGTTATTGCACTGGAAGGCGGTCTAATAGCTCCCCTGTCCTCAGCTGAACTGTGGAGGAAACCAATCGAGGTAGTTTTACACAGGAAAGGAATGAGCAGTGCAAATTATAATAACACCTTCATTCATTAAACGCTCTGCCAGCGCACACGCCCACTGTGGAGTACATCACCTGATCTTCAAAGTATTTTTTTTTTTATTGTATTGTCCTCATCTCACCTCTGCTGGCCAGCGAGTCGGATTTGAAAAGGGGTGTATTCAGAGCTAGAGTTGTGTTTGCTATTTTAAGTCCTAGGTATGAGGCAAAACTCATAAACGAAAACCTGTGAGTTTCTGGCTGATAGCCTGTTATAATATGTTAAGCTTTTCTTGTCCAGATAAAGTCGTCTTTCCCGTATTTGCGACAGCCTCAGCTTGTGCGTCTTGAGGAGGAGTCTGTACATTTTCCATAAATCCACAAAAAGGGGTTGGATTGACACAAACGAATCCTGCGTACGACGACGGGCTTTGGGGAATGGAGAGCACGTATACTGTTACGTTTAAGCCCGCAGCTGAATGCTGGTGAAAGATGGGAAATTGTTGTGCAGCAGCAGTCACGTATCACTGGTCACATGTAGGTACTGTTGAGACAGGAAAAACTCTTAATCCATATGGCATTTACTGTACATGCAGTGTATTATAAAGTTATAAACCTGCCCATTTTTGAATTGGCAGTATTTCACTTTATTGTGAGCTGCTTTTTATGCACTCGATGTCAGACTTTTAATCAACAGTAATTCAATCAATTAAACAATACAGCAACTGTTTCAGCTCGTTCCTTAAAAAGCAGTTGCCTGCCGGCAGATTTTAATGTATTAATTTTATTTTTGCCACCAAACGATCTGAGGTTTTGCACCAAGCTCAGGAGAATAAATGCATCTGTGTTTATTTATTTGAACATGTTTCACTTTATATTATCTTGTCAAACCTGAAAGAAATGTAGTATTTGTGCATTTAGTACAAAACACTAAGAGGATACTTTTTTCCACCTCCTTTCTTTATGACTAATTACTTTGTTAGATGAATCATGAACGTGAGAGAGTTTTACTACACATTATAATAATGGGAAGGGAAAATTCACAAGTATAATATTAGGAGGAAATATTAAACCCCCAATAGCACATCCTCATACATTTCCTGTGGGATAAATCATACATGTATTAACAATAGTGGTATTTTCCACGAGCCTAATCTGTGTAATAAAAGAGATCACAGCTAAATAGAATTTCTCCAGGGGACCTGGTAAAAAGCACACAGAACAGACTCTACTATTTAAGATGATCCTGGAACCTCTGAAGTGCTTATGAAACATGTATTTTGTTGCAGCAAAAACAAATGTGTTGAAATTAGGAGACTAAAAATGTGAAGGAAATCACCTCTGTTATTATTTCACGGATTTCTATTCTTTCAACAGGTAAGTCAAATTATAGGCTATGGTTTACACATCAACATGAGAACAGTGTGCCTTCATAGTCAATATATATGAAAGTAAAATCAATGCGCGTACACGTACAGCATCATTTCTAATTGCTATAAAGTAAAAACAGTGCGGCACACACGCGATTGAATTGAAACATTCACAGTTTGTGTTGACTCAACATGTGGTTATAGTTCGTACAATCGTTTACTAATATGTCTGGATTTTTTTAAAGTAACAAACTGCCTTTGAGTCTCTTCTCTCCGTGCGTCTTTACGCACAGTGCGCTCTGGCGCCGCTGGAGCGCGCAAAGGGTTAAACGGGGTTACCAGCAATCCTTTTAACAGGCAGGTGCCACGCCAGTCCCAGCCCAAAGCTTACCACTGACTTTTTTTTTTTTAAAAGGTTCTTCCAACATCTCAGGAGCAACTCACAACTGTCATGCGGCGAGTAGCTTCGCGGGTCATGTTAACGGTGATGGCTGCAGATCGGTAGTATAAATAGGGCATCATCGCCGCAGCAGTGGGATATCAAACTGGATAAATCAGCTGACACACAGCCGGCCTGACACGCAGTTGAGTTGTGTCGTCCTCCCACCTACTTTTATATTCAGAGAAGAGGAGTTTGCTCACTGCTGGATCACAGAAATCTCCAACTGAAAAAGGCTAAAATCTTCACCACTTGCTGAGTTGTGTACCCGCTCTGGAGATGTGGTGGATGCTCTTTCCACGCTGGATCTGGTTCCTGGCGTGTGTGTCAGTGTGGATGGAGCACCAGGTCGGAGTTTTGCCCCATATCACCTATTCACACGCGGGGATCTGCCCAAATGACATGAACCCCAACCTGTGGGTGGATGCCATGAGCACCTGTACACGAGAGTGTGAATCTGATCAGGTAACCTTTCATTAAATTAACCTCATGAATTTTAAATGTGAACCGCATGACAGCTTTTAAATGTGAATTTATTTTTCATGCAGTTTCTGTATTATATAAATTATTTTTGATATGTTTTATCCACTTGCATTTCTCAAATTTATGTCAATTCTAATTAATTTCTGTTCTGTTTTCTAATTTCATCATTGTATGAAAATGCCTTCCAGATGCACGCAGCCTCCTGCATCTGTAATTTCTCTCTTCTCCTCTTACAGGAGTGTGAGTCGTTTGAGAAGTGTTGCCAAAATGTGTGTGGGAATCGGAGCTGTGTGGCAGCGCGTTACATGGACGGGAAGAAAGGCCCCATGGGAATGCCCAAGGAAGCCACCTGCGCCGGTTTTATGTGCACCCAGCAGGGGTCTGAGTGTGACATCTGGGACGGCCAGCCGGTGTGTAAGTGCCGGGACCGCTGCGAGAGGGATCCGCACTTCACCTGCGCCTCCGACGGCATGACCTACTACAACAAGTGCTACATGGACGCAGAGGCGTGCTCCAAGGGCATCACCCTGTCTGTTGTCACCTGCCGCTTCCACCTCACCTGGCCCAACACCAGCCCCTCGCTGCCCCAGGCGACCACTCTTCGCCCTACCACTGCTCCCCTTCAGGCGACTCATCCCACCCGTCAACGCAGCCTCGCCACCCGTAAAGGTCAGCAGCCCCGCTCACCAGACTGTAAACGTGGGTGACACAGCCAGCTTCCTGTGTGACGTGACAGGTCGCCCCCAGCCTGAGATCACCTGGGAGAAGCAGCTGCCAGAGGGGGTGGAGCGGGCAGTCATGAGGCCTAATCACGTGCGAGAGAATATGGTGGTCACTAACATCGGTCAGCTGGTCATCTACAACGCCCAGCCACATGATTCAGGCGTCTACACCTGCACGGCTCAGAACCCATCTGGCTCGGTGCAGGCCAACCACCTGCTCACTGACCCCCGAGCCCAAGAATGTGACCCGCTGCCTGCCTGAAGAGTGTCTGAAACCCCCTGATAACCCAGAGGATTGTCTGAAACCCCCTGATAACCCAGAGGATTGTGGGAGCGAGCTGGAGAAAGTCAGCTGGTACTACGAGCCTAAGACCAATAACTGCTTCTCCTTCAACCACTGCCACAGCAGCAGCAACAGCCAGCAGCCGAGGAAGGTGTTCGAGACATACGAGGAGTGTATGCAGTGCTGCGGTCCCGAGCTGTCGGGCCCCTGCGGGCTCTCCAGCCTGCAGGGCCCCTGTAAGGCCTACGAGCCACGCTGGGCTTACAGCAGTGCCCTGCGGCAGTGTCAGTCCTTCATCTATGGAGGATGTGAGGGCAACGACAACAACTTCGAATCTAAAGAAGCCTGTGAGGAGATGTGCCCCTACCAGAAAAACCACCACTGCAAGGCCTGCAAGCCGAGAGGCAAGATGGTGACGAGCTTCTGCCGGAGTGACTTCGTCATCCTGGGTCGCATGACAGAGATTACAGAGGAGAAGGACTCGGGCCACGCCCTTGTGACTGTGGAAGAGATCCTCAAGGATGAGCAGATGGGTTTACGCTTCTTTGGCAAGGAACCTCTTGAGGTCACCTTCCTCAACATGGACTGGAACTGCCCGTGCCCGAACATCACGGGCGCCGCCGCTGAGGGACAGGTCATCATTATGGGCAACGCGAGCGACGGCATGGCCGTCCTTCAGCCGGAGAGCTATGTGGGCGCCTCCAGCCCTCGCCGTGTGCGGAAGCTGAGAGAGGTCATCTCCAAGAACACGTGTGACATTCTCAAAGCGATCACTAATAGCCCTCAGTAGGGTTAGTGTTAGGGATATAATCTGTACATAAAGTTAGAAAATCTGACTCAACTGCAACAGGCCGTTATATTCTGAACATTAATTGCAGTAACGTTTTAAATTTTATGACCATTCATGCTAAATTTAATGGGTTTATTTCTGGCTTTGAAAGTTTTCAGGAGTACCTGATGGGGAACCCTGTCATATGACCTTTTGTATGTCCTTGCGTGTTGTCTGTTCGCAGCGGAGCGTTTCTGTTGTAGTGCGGTCATTGGTGTGGTTGATTGAAATACCATGAGACATCCGTCATGAGCCTCTTGTTAAAACTCTTAAACTCAAGACTCCGTCCTCCCTCATGCCCTCGCTTGCCTCCAGCAGAAATGGAGGTTGCAGACTTGCATTGAAGCCCAAAACAAACATGATTGAGTTTTGATTTTCATGTATATAATATAACTGTCACACATCTTTTCATTCTTTTATTTGCCTGCCGTATTTCCACCTGGCTCTTAACTTCATACATTTACCCCATATTTCTCTGATTTCATGCTGAATAAATACATCCATAAACCTGTGCAGGGTATTGCACATACAGTACGACAAGGTAGGTTTGGTTCTTTCAAATGAATGAGTTGTAATATATTTTATTAACCAGTGCATTTTCTCACAATCAATCATTTATTTTTTATCTACTTGCTCTTACTTTTTGGCTATTTATTATCATGTAAGCTTCTCCTTTGTCTTGTTTAAATGGCATTTTGTATAATTTTGTGTAATGTATGAAGAAAATAAAGATGTGGAATTTTTCTTCAATCTCCTTTTACTGATCTTTGTTCATATCAATGTAATGTTGAATTACATTTTAATTATAGGGCAGACTGAATGGTTTTATCTGTTGAAGCTTATGGAACAGGGTACACAATGACTTTATGTGAACAAATTAAAGTAAAATTTTAGCTTGGTTTTGGTACCTCTGTTCCTGTTGGAGAACAGCTGCTCCGTGTACCTGTGTGGTTACTCTGACAGGTTGTGATAAAAGAGACTTGGGAATAGCATGTCCCCAGCCAACCCTGCCCCCCAACCCCCCCAAACTGAACCCATCCATTCTAAAGACCCCTGTGGCATTGTAAAAACTTCACCCTAGTTTGCTTTGCCTCCATGATCCAGTCTAATTGGGTAAGGAGCCCAAGCAGTAAACCTCAGATCCACTCCCATACAAGAGTTATGTCTTTCATGCCGTGCCAGCAGGCGTCTCTGGGTTACTAGGAACAGGCCTTGGTGGGCTTCGACGAGGGTGTTCTACTTCCCAGATGATATTCTGTTTCTCCCATCCAGAGCGGCGAGGGAGGCAGGAGATCAGCCCATGTACGGTGTTCCTTTACTGGCAAAACCACCAGGGAGCTCAGACCTGCACTTCAGCAGCTGTTGAGGCTATGGAGCAGAGAAATATTAGATCTGCAGCACCTTGGAGAAAGCAATATAAACATCAACAACACAAACCTACCAACAGTTCTGTTGTTTGCCAGCCATTTTATCACTTTTCGATACACGTCAAGGAGACTATTCATTTCAAAATCACACACTTGTTATTTGTCCATAATGACACTAGACTTCTCTTGCTCACATTCTGCGGGCAATGGGTTTGGTTGGTACATACACATAGCTAAGGTAAGTCTAATAATGTTAGAGGTTTTATTTGGGATTATCTACTGCTGATTTTGGTGAATAAATTATTGCAGCTTCTACAGACTATGAATCTTGAACACCAAGCATAAACTAGCATGTGTGAGCACTGTCCAAAATGCTGCTTTAAAAAATATGAATTTCATAAAATGAAAAAGAAATAAACTATTTGTTTATGTTAAATAGCTGAAAAGAAACATATGCTTTATTCATAGATTGGGGTTAGTGTTACCTAACCTCAGGGTTGGGACACCCCCAAGATAAATCAAAGGAGTCACAAAAGGATTTGTTCCCTCCTTGCTCCATGCATGCACATACACAAATGCAAAAATGTATTTTTTTTTTTGGTTTATTCATCTGTAAATCTATTGATGTATATGTATGGTATGTATGGTAGATGTGTAGATTCCCAGGGTATACTGGTGCATGCTTCTCTGGATGCATGTATGTATTTAGGTTTGTGTGTGGCACTACGGAAGCTCATTTCCGCTAGGAAAATCCAAAAAATCTAAAAACTTAGGGTAAGTCAAAATTCTGAGATAGTAAATCAAAATTTTAACTGACTACTCCATCATTTCTTATCAAATTTCTTATAAATTGCACTTACTATCACATAATTTTGACTTTGGTATTTCAAGCCCATCATGGGGTAAGAGAAATGGTTGTATAGTCAAGTTAACTGTTGTGCATCTACCCGTGAATATAGTCATGCAAAACTTAATACTGTAGTAGCAAAATGTAACGGCAAAAAAGAAAGGTAAACGCTTATTACACAAAATTCAGTTTTCTCAAATGTTGACTTTTTCATGCTTTCACCTCTTCAGGCCTCTAAAAACCCTTCAAAATGACCTTCTCTAATCTTGTTGGTCTTAGGGTCTCTTTAAACCACAGACTGGTACTTACGGAGAAACCTTTGGTTTCTCAAAGGGGCCATGTGTAGTTTTCAGTGGCCTCTGGCAGTGAGGTTTCCGATTGCAACCACTACCTTCTCAAAAGCGTGGCGAGCCGAGCACTGTGGATATCGACCAAAACACAGACATTAAACACAGGAGATGGCATCACATAACATGCTGGAAACTCAGGTAAACTCCCACTGCAACGTTACAGTAATATTTTTGACAGCTTGACGTTGAATGAATCCATTCCCGTTGCATTAAATCTCTACATTGACTGCATACATATGTAGCGGTTAGCTAGCATGCCAGTGTTTCAATAACTATTTGTTTATCTTTCATCAGAGAGGCTCAGAGACGTCAACATGGCAAAATGTATTTAATGATAATGAAAACAGTTAATGAGCTGGACTGAATATTATTAATGAAATGTTGCCACTTTAGTTTTTCAATTAGACCATAGTAAGTAAGTTACTGTAACTTACTGATCAAGTTAGATAGCGTTAGCTTGCCCGTTTGCAAATTGCTATCGTTGTACCGTTAGGGCTTGCCACATTACTTCACCGGCCAAGTGTTGATTCTGGCATGCAAGAAATTATGTCATGGTAAAATCAACACTTAGCCAGTGAAGTAATGTGGCAAGTCAGTGTTACAACTATAGTAATTTGCCACGGCTAACGCTAGCGAGCGAGCAATGAACTAGCTAATCACTGAATACAGTTTTGTCAGGTATCTAATGTTAGCAACTGGCTGGTGTTACCCAACAAGCTAACGTTATCTAACTTGAGCCAACTAAGCACAAAATTACAATAACGTGCTTTGCAGTAATGTTAGCTTACCTAGGATGAAAGCCAACTCTGGGTCACTTTTTTATGCCCAAAACTAAGCGAGGCTTCAAACGCCTTTCTGATGTTGCCCCGTGTCTTACCCCAACATCGATCTGATGTGTCGTTTGGCGGGGAACGGGATTCAGCAGGTAAAACTTATTTACGTTTTTTACCCTTGCACGTTTGTGTTGGAGTCTGTGTGTTGTGCTGGGAGCCGCTCGTTTTTTGGTGCTGGCGGACTCCCATGTTGCTAGCTGTGGAGTGCAAAATCAAGCGGCTCGGGAGCGCCCATGAAAATCACAGCCTATGTAAGCCAGTGGATTTCGCAGAAAATCCTACCCGATACCTTCTCAAAGAAAGAGGCATACTGGCTGTAAGAGTCAACCAAGAAAGCCGGGGAATGGCTCATTTTTATGTGAGGTTAAAACCCCTTCACACAGCCATTAAAAAAAGTGATTCATTTCATTAAAAAACTACATAGAGCCCCTTTAATGGTTATTGGTGGTACATATGTGCACTCTAATGTCCCTCTAATGTAGCTGGGATTGAGTCCAACTGGTGAATTTAATAGCATTCACAGGTGCAACCTACAGTTCAACTGAGGGAACTAGTTCGACTATCAAACTAAAACCCCCGCAAAACAACCGCAAATGCCATCAATTACTTTTCTTCTCCTCTGATTTTCCAGCCTATGTCCATTAAAAAAACACCTTTAAAACCACTTCAGTGCGAAGTCTGGGCTCTACAAAAGCACAATTTATCATCAATTAAAATTCAACATATTCGAAACATGTGTGATCCTTTTTTTTCCGAGCACTTTTATGCTTTTCTAATTTGAGTTGGGCCAAGTAAAAAGGTACAAGAGTTATGCTTTGATATGCTGTACAGAATTTACGCTCACATATTTTTTTCCCTCTCCTTCCTCTCAGGCTTTGTTGATTTGATGGGGTCATTGCGTTCATGAGCTCAGTTCACACAAGGCAGGAATAGTCAGTGTGGTCCATGCGAGGCTCAGATGTAGACCTGCACCAGGTAGAAAGGGCACAGCAGACAGCAGAGGAGAGCCGGTTACACTCTGCATATTTCTATGTGGTGCATGCATGTTGTGTTTCCAGGGGAGATCGGACAGTAGCACCTGTTGAACAGATCAGCTAGCCGGGTGGTTTAAGACCTTTGATTCATGACCTGCATCTGTTATGGCCATATCATTTGGAACGTCTATTGAAAAGATACAGTAGCCACTCACACGCATTGGAGTGGAGACGAACAGGATCCCATGGCAGTATATCATCCTGGGGCAGAAAGCAGCTGTAAGATTTGAAGCTGGTAGGTGGTAGCTGCTCTGAGGCTGGGAGGTACAGATCCTCTGCTATGGATGGGAAAATGATTGAGACATGCTGCCACTTCCCTGAATCACACGCATAGGTGGGCTTGAGCAAGGCACTTTCAACCCTAAATGTTGCCATGCCATATCCAGTTGCTGCTGCTGCCACTAACAGTTAAAGCTGGCACTGTTAAATTCCCCTACACTATTAGTAACACTTTATCACCCTACTCGCAAAAAGGCCACACACTTTCCCTGATTAGCTCAAAGGGTTTAAATATTACCGTTACATCCGTTGGTAGATAATTTCATCTCAAACCACTTCTGCATATCTGTCAATATGACCTGGCACCCCAAGGGCGACAATGCAGTCAGAACAACAAGTAAGTGTTTTATCCGTGATAATGCATTAGGTATGTTTTTTAGTCAGTATGCAGACGCAGCACCCCCCACCCTGGCTTCATGCAAAGCCATGCTGGATAACTTCAGCTGTGTTCTTGGTCAAGTTCTTGACAGCATTGCACTCACAAAAACCAAAAAGATATCTATAACTCCGAAAATGTTCCTTGGAGAAATTAGCGAAGGAATATGAATGCTTAAGAGAACCTGTCGGAAGACCAAGTTGCTGGGGCACTATTGATAAACTGCTAAACCCAACAAGATCAATGCCTGCCGAGCTCCTCTTGTCCAGCCAATGTCATGAACTTGCAACCTCCTTCCAGGAAAAAGTCTCTGATATTAGGAAAAATCTAACAATGTCATATACTAATGGATCTCGCCAGCCCTGCATCATTTTTCACCTAACAATGATTTAGAAGACGTGATACAGCAGACTAAACTCCTCCACCTGTTCCCTTGACCCGGTTCCCGCAAAAACCTTTAAACGTGTATTTCACTCTGTCCCATGACGTATTCAATTTTGTAAACAGTTCTTTACAAATAGGAGTCTTCCCCTCTTCCCTCAGGCATTCTGTTATCACGCCACTACTGAAAAGGAACAACTTAGACCCATCTGTGATAAGCAACTACAGACCAGTCTCCAATATCCCTTAGTAAAATACTTGAAAAGTTTGGCTACAAACAGCTGCATAGTTACCTATCACTTCACAATCTGTATGATGTATACCAAATCTGGCTTCAGGACCAACCACAGCACTGAAACAGCTCTCTTAAAAGTAGTCACTGCTATAGCTCAACACTGCTGCAAACAAACTTTTCATCTTACTATTACTAGACTTGACTGCAGCTTTTGAAACCATCAACCACAACATTTTACTCAATAGACTAGAAAATCCAGTTGGCCTATCTGCCAACTCATTAACTGGCTCTATTCCTATCTAACATGCAGGACATTCTCTGTGCAATTTTAACATTTGTTGTGGGGTCCCACATGGCCCAGTTCTAGGCCCATTACTGTTCAATCTCTACATACTGCAACTTGGTTCCGTCATACAGATATGTATGATATGTATCTTTAATGCAGATGATACACGATTATGTATTTCACCTTCACATGGTAACCTCAACCCCATAAAGACCTTGTCAAATGTATCAGTGACATTATGACCAGAACTTTCTGCAGTTGAACAAAGACAAGACTGAGGTCCTTGTGGTATAGGTGCTAGAGGTAAGAGACAGGAGATCTACTCCAAACCGATCTCGCTATGCCGTTGCATGCAGTTATTATGGGCGTACTCTCTGGAACAAACTGCCTAATGATATAAGATGTACCACAACCGTGTCATCTTTTAAAAGCAAACTTAAGACCTACCTATTCTCTCAGGCCTATGACTAGCTAGTGCTTCCATCTGTCTGTCTGTATCTCTCTCTGTCTCACACACTCTTTTGGGGTGTATGTGCATGGGTATGTTTATGTTGGTGGGTGGGCAGGGGAAGAATTCATGAATTTGTTTTTCTTTTAATATGTGTTTAAATATGTATTCGGGTCTTATTTTATTTTGTCCATATTTGTTAGCTTACATTGTATGAAATGTGCTATATAAATAAATTTGACTTGACTTGCTTTTTATATTCCCTTATTGTATAGTATTAGCTTATTTGATCTAGATTTTAGGCTCTACTGTTAGTGTTATCTGCATGCATCGGGGGTCTGAGAGTAACGCAATTTCGATTCTCTGTATGTATGTAATGTACATGTGGAAGAATTGACAATAAAGCAGACTTGACTTGACTTGACTTGACAATAGTGACAGCCTCTCTGATGCTGTGAAAAGGTAATCAGTGCATGACTGAGTGAAAGCCAGGAAAAGATGAATTCATATAAAAGCATGGATTCAGCCATTGTTCTAGTGTTGAGTCTTCATTTTCTTTAAAAAAAACAAAGAAAGAAATCTGCCATCCATCCATCCATCCACCTTCTTCCGCTTATCCGGGGGTCGGGTCGCGGGGGCAGCGGTCTAAGCAGAGACGCCCTGACTTCCCTCTCCCCAGACACTTCCTCCAGCTCTTCTGGGGGAATACCGAGGCGATCTCAGGCCAGCCGAGAGACATAGTCCCTCCAGAGTGTCCTAGGTCTTCCGTGGGGGCCTCCTACCGGTCAGACATGCCCGGAACACCTCCTCAGGGAGGCGTCCAGGAGGCATCCAGGACAGATGCCCGAGCCACCTCAGCAGATTCCTCTCGATGCGACTCTACTCTGAGCTCCTCCCAAGTGACCGAGCTCCTCACCCTATCTCTAAGGGAGCGCCCAGCCACCCTACGGAGGAAACGCATTTCGGCCGCCTGTATCCGGGCTCTTGCCCTTTCGATCATGACCCAAAGCTCATGACCATAGGTGAGAGTAGGAACGTAGATTGACTGGTTCACAAGAAATCTACCAATATGCTTCAATAGTGTTACTTAGTTCTGATAAAGTCAAATTGCTTTATTGGTTTTACTGTTTTAACTGACATTCTCACTCAGATGTCTTCAAGACTCAATACTAAATTGGATTTCTCATGGGACCTTCTCACTTGCATGTAATTGACTGATTCAATAACAGCGCATAATGAAAGTTGACAAAACTGCAGCTATCTACTGATCAAACCTGATGCCTTTTGTTTGGCTTTCACAAATGTGCAAAAGAGGAAATGTATCAATTAGTTCAATTTTAGCTGGGGGCTTCTTTTCCATTTAAACACTTATGGACATTAACGCCACAATAAACATGATGTCATAAGTGCAGAGCAGTGTGTTTGCCCCTGTGGCTCTGTGTTTGAAGAGGCTGTGTGAGCCACTGCCTCCTCTGGTGGACTGAAGCTTGTCTACATAAAGCTGCTCGGTTCTGATGATCAACACAATCCAGACTAGACGGATTAAATGATAAGAATATGTAAATATTTAGTAAGCCTTAGTGGATAGTGTTATGTAGTGTTGTGAACTGTACTGTAGGTGTACCTGTGCTAAGACCTGTGAGATTACAATAGAAGTGTAGGGATTCAGGTATCTATACTCTGTCAGATAATATGCATCTGGAAAGCAGTAGAAAATTGAAATTTCTACCTCCGCCTAAAAACCCCCACATAATTTATAGTGAAAACACATTAGAATCATCAAGGAATAAGCCTAAACTTTGTAGGAATGATTAAAATAATATTTGCTAAGTAACTGTGCAAAAGTAGATAAAAGTAAAAAAAAGTGAACCTAAGCAGTTTAACACACATTTTATCACAGATATTTCCAGGCGGAACCAGCAAATATGGCATTTGGGCCCATTTGGATCCATATGTGCCATTGACCTGTTTTAGGTACCAGGCAGTAGCCACTAATTATATTTCACTAATATATCATTATAGTAACTCAGTTCATCAAATACAACTGTTTTTGAGTCATTTAGAGCTTATAATCTGGCTCAGATTCACCTAGGCACTGTCTCTGCTCCTGTATTTATTTCTCTGTAGGTGTCTGTGTGTGCCTGTCAAACACTCACAAATCAGCAGCCCATTGGCCGATCTGCATAAATGACACCTCTTTGTGACCGTTAGAGCCAATAGAATCGATTGAAACCACCCATGGTTGGCTTAGCAACACCAATCACCATCCAGAAGGCAATAAGACCAGAGCCAGTGATTTCTGTTCGTGAGCTCCCTCCGACTGTTTGTGCTTGTGGAAAAACCCAGGGAGCCGCCATTGATTTCAAAGGGACCGTAATACACGGGAGAACACGCTAGAATCGTATTTTTCAATCGGAATATGACTTTTGATCAGAAGACAGCAAAGGTAAGACATGCTTTATGATATGTTTATGACTGTAGATCGCTGATATTTCATCGTATGGCAACGTGGTTGGTATCTTTGTTTTCTGCAGAGTCTGCTCTTTTCAGAGGGTGTAAAGCTTGTGTGGATTGCTGAAAGTGGTGAAAATAGCAAAATCATGGAATTGTGATTTGCATATTTGTATGTTTTTGGTCATTATGATATGCCTAGGTTGTAATTGTGTTTTGTTCTGGTTGTGGATGCTTGGTACTGGCTTTTAGCGGACTTTCTGGTCTTTGTTTTGGTATCTTGCATGACAGGATTGCTGCTTGTGCTGCTAGCTTGTGTACTGTTCATTTGGACTGGACAGGACTGCATACAGCCTCCTTTTTAGGGGGGTTTAGGGATGTAGGCGTTGCTTAAAATGTTGAATACATAGCTTTTTAGCTTTTACCTTTAGAGCTTTTTAGCCTCTTTTACTGTAGTACAGCAGGCAAAGTCATTGATTAGCTGGAACATAGTATTTAGAAGCTAATGAGCTAGTTTAGCTGGTAGAGGTCTGGTGCTCAAAAACCAACCTAAAACACGACTCCAGGCAAATGCACCTTGCCTGCTGGATGTGTAAGCAATTCACTGCTAACATGTTCGCCATAACGGATTTTTCAGCCAAAAACCCCCGACAAACTTGAACTTGAAGGCAACACGAGACTGGGTTGATTCCTCCAGGAGTGTCAGGGATCTCATTTAATACACATCTGTAATAGGGGACGCCCACTTGTGATTTTACGTTTGCCCTCATTCTAATATTCAAGTCAAGTCAATTAGCCTGCCTCTCACCAAGAAAGCCACTTTGACTGATGGCTCCCATATTAGTAGAAGTTACAGACACTGCCTAGCTGTGTCAATCCTGCAACTGACTTGGGCTTTCAGGGTGCTTCGCAGTGCATGCTGGAATATGACCTGCTTGTAACCCCATATAAGAACAAGCAGGTAAAAACAAATGAATAAACGAAATACTCTGTATGTCTCAGCTTCCAGGGATTGTGTGAGCAACTGACGCAGTAAACGTTCAGCTCCACTAGAGGGCAGCACAAGCTCACATAATGTGTCTAACAGGGACACTGCCGCACAGTGACACAGGGACTGCATGCTTGCAACATCATTTCACTTCACTTCATCATATCTGTTAATCTACTTTCTCATAGATTCACGAAGCATTTAGACAACTTCAAAGCACAATGGGTCCATTGTCAGAACCTTATTACCCGCAATGCAGGAACACGTTCAGGAAAAGTAGCTCTGGTGCTGCTCAAGTTTTATTATCCTCTGGTGGCAAAGTGCTGTTATCTAAGGCCCAGATAATTGACCATGTAATGAAGACACTAAAGGGAGCTATTCAAATGGACTGCAGGCTTCTGTCTCCCATCCAGCTGCTAGATTACGCTTTTTACAACCTCACGCTGTGAACCAGTTACTGAGCCAGTGGTCACTTCCGTTCCACTGCTGCTGCTTGTCCTTATGTAATGAAACGGCTGGGACAACACATAGCCACACACACACATACACACAATGCACACTCAGCAAGTTTCACTGCTCGGAGCAAAACAGTGCCTGACTGGTGGAAAATGATTGGAGAAAGTGCATCCTCCCTTCATTTATTTTCATGTCATGTGGCGGCGAGATAGCCGAGTGACACTTTCCGAAACAGTTTCCTGTCCGTTGATTGACTGCTCTTGAATATTTCATTGGTGTCATGTTTTTTTTTTTTGCATAATGAGATCTTTTGTGGATTGTGTGGTATGGAAATCCTCAGATCAGCAAAGATTACATAAGAGCGAGAGTGTATTTCACATTAAATGTTTTCATTCAGAGCGGAATGTCACGTCCTTGTTTACTGAGGGTTATAAGGAGCTTTGTGTGTGAGGCGATGTGTGTTATGCGACGTAAACAGAGAAAGGGTGTGTGTGCACAGATGTCATGTGGTCAAAGGTATAAGCACACTAAATTAGAACTTTATCTCTGGAAAGGCCCATGCCAAGCAATCTCTACTGAAGGTAGAGAAGAAAATTTTAGCTACAATTTTCTTGTTTGAGTTTGACATTAGCGTCTGGTGTTAAAATAAAATGCCTTAAAACACAGTTTCCCCCCCTCAAATTTCACTTGAGAAGCTTTAAAGAAGTGGTTCAACATTTTGGGAAATAATTTTTTCCAGCGAGTGTCTTTGCGTTAAGTACGGAGCTTTAGCCAGGACGTGTTTAGCCTAGCTTACCAATAAAGACTGGAAGCAGGGGGAAACAGCTAGCTTAACTCTTTCCAAAGAGAAGGAACATGCCTACCAGCCCCTCTAAAGCTCACAAATTAAAATGTCAATACAGTCAATGTCAATGAACACACAAAGTGTCATTTTTACAGTTCTGGTCATGTACGTGTTAAAAAACAAGATAGCTTTAGGGTTAGCCAGGCTAGCTCTTTCCCCTTGACACAGTCTTCGTGCTTAGCGAAACGAAACACGTCCTGAATCCAGCATATTACATTATGCATAGTAACTAGATTGATCTTCTTATCAACGCCTCTAAAGCTCACTAATTAAAATGTGCCAGGTTTTTTCATTTCTTAAATGCAAACAGAAATGTAAAAATGTGGTGTTAGGGGAAGTAACTTTCTCAAACTATTTCTTGACAATGTCTGAGGTTTTTTACATTTCAGTTTGTGTATAGATCCAATAAACCAGATACAAGATGTTAATCAGTGAACCTGAGGTTTTTGATAAGTTTATTTTTGAACAGAGCCTGGCTAACTGTTTCCCCTTGCTTCCAGTCTTTTGGCTAAGCTAGCGTTAGCGCATCCTGACTCCAGCTCCGTACTTAACACGCAGACGTGAGAGCGGTATCAATCTTAACTCATTCTCGAATAGAAAGTGAAAGCGGATCTTCTAGAATGTTGTAGGCTACTATTCATTTATGATTGGAAAAAATCACTTCATCCCATGACAGTAGGGACTCTGAGCCATGACCTGAATTAATTTTGTTGGAATGTTCGGTCGCACTGCCCAAGTTTGTAATTGCTGACCCACCCGTGAATCAGTAAAGTTGAAAAAGTAAAAAAAATACATTCCAATGTCAATAATGGTGTACCATATTGTTGCTATATGTTACATAGGAGAATATACTTTTGTGTGGTTTAGTCTCTTAACCTGACAAAACAAATGGTTTGGATTATGTAAAAAGCATCCAATAAGCTTCAATAAAACCCAAAAGAGGCCAACTCAAAAATGTGGGGGAACTAAAACTGTGAAGACGAATCCGATGTTGTTGTAGGCCTACCTACCAAAACAATTTTTAATGTGATGATTATTTGGAGTTTGTTTTATTGAGTTTTCCGTCTTTACAGCAGAGAAGGGCTGCCTAAATGACACATTAAATGAGATACATTTTTTGCTTGTTCTAAATGTGAGTAGTTGAGCGTGCATATGTGTGTTTTCAGGGGAGGAGGGGGAGTGTTGCTGCAAATGCAAGTGCTCGCCCACTCCTTCATAACGTTTTATTTTTGGAACAGCACACAGGCTGGTCAGGAATAGAACAGCAGTCAAGTGGAATGGGTTGACAGCCTGCAAAGCCGGTCTGTGTCTGTCTCTCGTTCACATCGCTCCTCTCCAGACAGGGAGCGAGCTCGAGTTGCCTGAGTGTGTCTGGTCTAATCACTCACACTGGCTCCCAGAGCCACCATGACCTGAATCCATCCCTTCTCCTTCCTTATGCAATCCCTTCATCAGAGAGAGAGACAAAGGGAGAGGGCGAGAGAGAAAGGCTGCTGTTCTAAATCTCCACTGCCCCGCTTCTGTTGTATGTATTATGCAATCTGCTTTAGAAGTTTAATCAGGGTGCTGGCAGACCAGAAAGGCACAGAGTGAGAGTGTGTGTGTGTGTGTGTGTGTGTGTGTGTGTGAGATAGAGCTCAAAACTTGATCTGTCAGGGATGTTACACACTCAGCCATGCAACACACTCATCGTTACCAGCAGACGTACAGTAGTGTAAACATCAGCGTCATAAGGAAGAAGCCTGATTTAGCTTCAGATTAGAGCTGTATGGAGGGTAAACCGGCCTAAACTCAAACGAAACGTCTATTTTTGGCACAGCGGAGTTGATCCACCTCGATCTAAATATGTGTGACATCCTTTCAGATGTAAGTTGGTGTTGCTAATTGCATAAAGAAACGGCTGTATCAGGACAGGCGGATCCCAATTAATTCTCATTTGAAGCTAAAAATGATTGTTTATTTTGGTTGTCAGTGGTGGAAAGTACATTTACTCAAGTAGTGTACTTGTACTATAGAATTTTGAGATACTTGCACTTT
>CM022492.1:6005862-6045867 GCA_011952105.1 Coreoperca whiteheadi
ATTAAACTACACAACAGTATATAAAGTGGTTAAAATGAGCTCCACCTCGACCAGGTGCAATGTTCAAACGCTGCTCACATGATGAGGCGTCCGTAACAATAAAATGATTATACATAATAATGTTACGGCATGAAAAGGGAAATATTGGATAACAACTACTTTTACTTTGAATACTTTAAGTTAGTGCTGAAATGATTAGTCGACTTATCAATTAATCGACAGAAAATAAATTGCTGACAATGATAAATTCATCGTTTAAGTAATTTATCACGCAAAATAGCCATTGTTCCTTAGCTGGTCGAATGTAAGGATTTGCTCCCCTTTCGTTGTTTTTATCACTGTAAATTAAATATCTTTGGACTTTGCAAAGTTCCCCTCCGGATGTGTTTCTAAGTATGTAAAAATACTCTGCTATATAACATGGTTATCCCTCATAAAAAAAACTCTGAAAAGGGGCTGGAAGCACATCTACTCTTTTTTTCACTTAAAACAACTGTCTGCTGTGGCTGGAAACGCAGTTGATAAGAGCAAAACAAGGCTCAGCAGAACTGCCGGGAACTGCAGGGTTCTCCGTGGGTGCGTCACCGCAGAAAAGACCCCTTTTACTTTACACACCGTCATGTGATCCATGGCTGATTAAAAGATTGATGACTGCAGCTTTAAGTAGCATTGTGGATGCAGGAGCTTCACTCTCCATTGGGGCAATTCCACTTTTACTCAGGATCGGAGTACACTTGTTGGGGGTTGTTCTTGCTGGTGATAATTTAGTCCCCTTTATCACCGATCATGGTGACGCCACATTTTGGAACATAAAAACTTACTGCTGGGCTACTTATTTACTGCTTATTTGTCCGGTCGACCTTTAAACAGGCACAGTTGTCGCTCTAAATCTAAATAGAATAACATTAGATAGTCATTCAGTACAAATTGATGTAAATAGGGGGCTCTGCAAACACAAGTTTTTACTCAACTTTAATTGCGTGACAAATCAGACAGGAAACAGACAGAAATCACCCTGGCTTAATCAGTGCAGCAGTTGTAATTGGAAAATGAAGTATGAGAAATTTCTGTTTTATCAAAACACAATTAAGCGAGTGTCTCCAGCCTCCAGACGGTAAAATCTCTCTGCTGTGTGTTGGCGGAGAACTTCATTAATTCCTACATGGTGTTGATCTCAGCTGAGTCCTCTTCCTCTCTTGGCTCCATTGTTTGCGGGCTCTGAATAATTTGCTCGTGTTAAAGCGGAGCAAAGCTCTTAAACCCAGATTTCCCTCGCTCATCCCGTCGGTTCCCTCATTCCCTCGTTCATCTCCCTCTCTCTCGCTCCCTCCGCCCGTTCCTCTTTCTGTATCAGTGTTTCTCCATCTTGTCGGACCCGCCTCCCTCCTCCCTGATCTGGGAGGGCGTCATCCTGAAGAGCCTTTACTGCAAAAAAGGAAAATCCATCTCAGCAAGTCATTTAATCTTGTTTTGACGCTTCAGATCTCCTGCCAGTTTCACTTTAAAACACTGAACTTGTCTCCAACGCAAAAACCCTCTTTCTTGATGCTAGAATCATCTTTAATCAACTTTGATTTTCTTGATACTTGTAGGGAGTGATCTGCCTAAATCCGCCTTGCTTGTTGTTTCAAATTACTGACATTTGTTTCTTGGGCTATCATTGTGGATTCAGTTCAGGCTCCGCGTTGACTACACGCCATCTTGTCTACAGCCATGTGTGCACTGTCCACAACCATTGATGTGCACACAATGCTGCTGCACTCCCGTCCTCACAAGAGTCAATATAAACCTGGGTATACCTGTGGGTTCCTTTGTACTATGCTGATTATTTGGTGCTGTTTAAAGAGACAGATTTGAGTTCAACACGGTGTTTTTATTTGACGCGTAGGGTATTTTATAAATTGTCACCCACCGATGAGCAGGTGAAGCAATGTTAAGATTATGTTCCCTGAACAAAAAAAGATTGCTCTGTGTGACCACCGGCTGATCAGAGATATTTATCACACAGAGCAAATCTTCAACAAGGTGTGCACAGTCAGCACGACCACAGACTGTGATGTCTAAAATGTTGTCAAGTACACAGCAGGTCTATGCTTTACCGTGTGAGAGGAGGAAGATGGCGGCTTGAAGATAGCAGAAACTTTGGGATAGGTAGCTAGTTTAGAGAGCCAACAGAGGACAACTAATTCTAGTCTCGTTCTCTATTTTTCTTAACATCGGCCGTACAATGTCAGGTCAGACCAGTGCCTATGTTTAGGCTCAGGCTATGTTTAGCCCGAAGATCACAACCGAGTGCAGCTAAGATAACCGCAAAAGCAACTGGTTCAACCATGGCGTCATTTCAGGGTCGCCTGAGCGACCAGGCGCAGGTATGGTTAAGAAAAGGCATTTCACCGCTCAAAGCAAAAAGCGCAGGGACGGTTTACCCTAGCCTGGTAATCAGACTATACTGCCATTTTAGCCATGTTATTGGTATTTTGTTTTGTTTTGCTCTGACCAATCAGTAGTGACTGACATATCTATCCAGCTGACGTCATTTTCAGAGATGGGAGAGGACCGTGCCAGGTTCTCTGTGATGCTGATTCCCAGGAACCTAAAACTGCTCACCTGCTCCACATTGGCTCCACTGATGTAGACAGGGGTGTGTGTCTTTGCCTCCTTTTTCCTAAAATCAGCGATCAGCTCCTCGGTCTTGCTGACGTTGAGCAGAAGGTTGTTCTCTGTGCAAGACTGTTGATTTCCTCCTGATATGATGTCTCATCGTTGTTTTTAATCTGGCCGACGATGACGGTGTTGACCGCAAACTTCAAGAGTTGTCTCCAAGGTCGGGGACTGCAGTCATGGGTCTCCATGGATGGGATGTTGTTCTTTGTGTGCTGGAGAACCAGTTTCTCAAAGCACTTCATCAGACTGAGGGTGAGAGCCACAGGGCGGTAGTCGTTTAGACTAGACACTGCAGACTTTTGAGCTACAGCGACGATGGTGGCTGTCTTGAAGCAGGTGGGAACACACTCCTGTGCCAGCGATGTTAAAAATGTCAGTAATAACATCAACAGTTGATATTAGAAGCTGCGGTAGCAGCTGCGAGGAACTGCTATCTTAATGTTTGTCATGTTGATTAAACATATGTCACTTTAAGGGTTGTACCCTTGAATTGGGTTAGACAGCTGTGTCAACCTCATCCACACTTGTCGCTATTATTCTGTTGCTGTTTTTCATATATGTAGCTAGGTAGCTATTTGGGAAGATGATGTCCCCATTCGTGGTCACTCCTACTAAGCTCTGATAGGTCCATTGTTTTTCTAAATAGGGAAAAAGGTGTAAGTGTGCACCAGGCCTACAGTATATGAATGAACTAATCTGAGATGTGGGCAACGTTTCACAGCTCTGGAACCAGGCTAGGTTTACCCACAATCCCAAGCAGCTGGTGTCTGGTAGTTCTTGGAATGTATTAAGGAGAACTGGATATGGTATAGCAAAATCATTGCCCTTTCATTTGAATTGTAACTTGAATTGTGATGGGTAACATCACCTTTGGGCAGCAAAAGCTTTGTCTTTCATCTTCTGCGTTGCCACATTTCTGTGGCCCTGCCGTGCTTTTTAAGGTTCTGTTTTAGATCATTAAACCTGCATGATTCCAAAGTAACTGACCCTGTGTGGAATTTGAGGTGTCCCCTCAGCGGTTTTACAGATGTCTTTTATAAATTTGTTCATGTTTATAATGCTAGTCCACGGGGAGAAATGCTTTCAAAGCCACAGTGGATGCTTTTGTTACGCAGTGGTCTTTCCTGGGAAAAATACCCTGCCACAGAGGAGTGTTTTTTTTTTTTTGTTTGTTTTTTTTTAATGAATGAATGAACTTTAGTTAGAAACCTTATCAACAGGAAGGTCTGGGCCACAGAACCAAAACACCACCATAATGACCGCTTAGCACCAGATAGCCAAAATAAAAACAGGAGGACCTCAAGGAGTACCACTTTAAATTCTCAGTGCACGTGTTAGTGTAGCGCTTAAAAGTGTGTGTGTGTGTGTGTGGCAGTGTGTATTTTAGGGGTTCTGTTTTGTCTTCATGCCTCCGGCACCAGCCTGCAGGCTTGGCACAGGAGACAGCATTCACCTCACATGACCAAACCCTCTACTCCACTAAGCTTCCAGAGGACAAGTGAAAGGTAGGGAGGGCCGAAAGACGAGGACAGAGAGAGAGAAGGAGGTGGCTGTATGGGTTAGGTGGTGGAGAGGTGTTGTACAGAAACCATCAAGGGTCTGCCGAAACCCATGAAAGGAATGTGTTGGGGGGGGGCTGGGGTAGATCAGGTTAGGGTGAGGACAGAGAATAGGGAGGGGCGTGATTGGAGGTGTCCCCAAAGTGCAAGCAGACTCCTACAGTTGGACGCCGCCCAGGAAAACTGTGCCTGGGTACATCGTGTTCACTCTCCCATTTCTCTCTCTCGGTCCCTCTCTCACACACTCAGCACACACACACACACACACACACACACACACACACACACACACGGCTAGCACACCAACACTCCCACGCTCAAATTTGCTCAAAATTGCTGAGACATATTGACACAAATAACAGCCTAAACACAGAAAACAATCTGTTAAGCCACACACATGTACAGATACACACACACACACCCACGCACACTGCAGTTACCTGCTTAGCTCATGTAAACTGTAATCAGTGACAAAATTCAAAGAAGATTCAAAATTGAGCTAATCCTATATAATTGGTCATAAACACAGGATTTGTTTTGAAGGTAATGCAACAGATTACAGTTTTAGCACTATGGGACATATTGCTTTGATCCTGCCTGTTAAAGGGACGATCCGTGATTGGAATGGAGACACAATTACTATCGCACTGTAAATGGTTTTGCTCATTTATGGACAGGCAATTGCAAATTAAAATTACAATCTTCCCACGTGCCAGCTGAAGAGGTGTGGTGCGTGGACGGTTGTTTCGGTTATTAACCTACCCTCATTGGTATAAATGGGGTGGACAAAATAACAGAGACACCAGTCAGCATAAAGCAACACAATTCAACAGCACCACAACCTACATCCTCCAAAATGACCGTTGAATCAACACCCCTCTTAAACAGTTTCAACAAAAGCTGTGGGTAGGAGTTCTTGCAGGACTGTTTTATTAGACTGCATTAGTTTTTGCTAGGTGGACCTAATACGCAGTGTATAACCAAAGTAACTTGGGAACCCATTTTGAAGGGGGGGGGGGGGCAATTAGGGGCCCACTGGTCACTTTTGCCCCAGGCCCCCCCTAGGAGGTTCATCCAGCCCTGCCGTGTGATTGCACTGTGCAAGAGTAAGGCGAACACACCACTGAAAACACTCTCTACACTGGTACTAATGTGATGAATGTTAGGTGAAGAGAGGCTCCACTGTTAGATTTGGTCGTCAGCCATGAGCTGATGCCATGGCAGCTCCTCGCCTCCCCTGGCTCCTCGGGAGCAGCCTGATGAAACTTAAATGAGTCTGTCTTAAAAAAAACCAAAACCCTCCGCTCCATTATAGATTTGCGACGACGCAGCACATCCACTTGACTGGGAAAGCCTCGGCGGCGACAGTTCTGCGTGAACTCACCAAGGAGTGGCATAGTGGATCCACAGACAGACTCAATCCAGGACAGCTGCTCTGCATGAATACAGATGGAGACAGTGCAAAAACAAGATGAGTCACTGCCTTTTCAAGTTTCTCATCTTGCCTTCTCAAGGTTCGTCTCCAGGGAAGCTGTCGATATGAATTTCAAGCTAACCTCGGGCCAAACGCTCGTTCACAAGTCTTCTGACTCTTTATGCAATTCTCCCGTGCATTCCTTCCAGCTGCACTACAGCTGATGCTAATGGCTCAGTAATCATACAGCCTTTGGTACATCATGTTCTTCTGTGTGTGTTTGTGCATGCTTGGAGGCTAAAGAATGTTATTCCTGATCACTATTGCATGTGATCTGCTCTGTGCTTTGCTTCACCCAAATTTCAGGAAACATATTTTCTCACTTACCTTTAATGGCCATGCAAATGGTTGAGCTTTTATTTAACCAGGTTTTGAGCTATCCGCCTGCAACCCAACACACTGGTGGAGGTGGATGGAATTTGTATTGTGGTGCTCAAAGCGTTTAAAAATGAATATTCAACAGCAAAATGTCTTTTCATAAACAATGACCTGTTTACTCTGGATAAATCACAGACTACAGTGTTCATTGGAACCACTTTCTACGAAAGCAATAGAGAAGACAAAGGAGATACAGATGCACGCACAGTGGAACAGGTTAACAACATCAAATTTCTCGGGAGTGCACATCGCCGATGAGCTCTCCTGGTCCCTGAACACCACAAATCTGGCCAAAAAGCCTCAGCGGAGGATATACTTTGTGAGAAGACTGACGCAAGCAAAGCAAACGTAGTTATACCTGTTCCAGATGGTCGCACTCAGAAGCGGGGGCGTGAAGGCTGCTATCATAGCCTCGTCCTGCACGCACCACGTTGCCTTCCCAATCTTTCTCCAAAAGTTCAGTGTGTTTTGTTTTTTTCAGACGGTCTCTCCTCAAAGGCCTTCACGTTGGTCGTTGTGTAAAGAATTCAAAAACGAGGGCTTGAGCGAGACGTACAATCCCTGTGTTCTTTCACACCTACGCACGCCTTGCCAATCACCGCGTTACGTGGGTGCGAATGTTGTTGAAAGTTACAAAGATCATTAGTATTTCCACCATTGGAAAATAGGTTTTTGTTTACTGTTAAACAATCAGGCAAAACTTAGTTTTATGCATACTGAGGCCCACACTGTACTCTTCAATAGTCTGAGCGCCACAAACAAAATTTCCATTTACCTCCATTGAACTGGGGTGGCGGCAGAAGGCTCATAGATGAATATCTCCAACTCTGGACAAATAAACCCAAAATTCTTTGCACAGATAAATACTACTAGAAGCAGTGGTGGAAAGTAAAGTACATTTACTCAAATACTGTATTTACAGACATATATCAAGGTACTTGTACTTGTTCGAGTATTTCCATTGTATGCGACTTTATACTTGTAGTCCACTACAATATAGAGGGAAATATTCTACTTTTTACTCCATTTATTTGACCATTGGCTTCTTTTCAGATTAAAAACATTTAATAAACTTATATAACACAATGTATTATTAAAGATTAAACCTATTTCTGACTTGAGACTCTACACAAGAAAGCATCTGTCTATGAGTTCAACAGTGTTCTGTAAAGTAGTTCAAACCAGCGCCACCTCAACCAGCTACAACAGTAAAATGCTGCTTATGCATTGATGATGTAGTATTAACAATCCAATAATGTTGTGTTTAAGCCCACATATCAATCAGAGGTGTAATTTTTCTGCTAACCGAGTTTGTTTTCTACTTAACACATCACATTTTGCTGATAAGACTTCTGTATTTTTAATCAAGTGGAGATATAATTGCAGGACATTTAGTTGTAATGGAGTATTTTGCATTGTGGCATTGGTACATTTACTTACATAAAGGCTCTAAGTACTTCTTCCACCACTGACTAGAAGTAAGTGAGAAAATATGTTTTCTTATATATTTCTCACATTAATATAGCAGCAAACAACTATTTGCTATGGAAAGATATAGAGGAAGAGTAATGGCGTCCTGAGCAGAGGATCATGTCTGCCTGTGTTATCGGAGCCTCTCTGTACTTTGTCTATACAGACAAAGTATAGACAAAGTACAAAGTTTCTGTTCCTCTTCGATGAGCGCTGGTTCTTTTCTCATCTAACGCGGTGAATTAGGGATTTATTTCCACCAAACCGGAGTTAGTGATTGTTGGAACAGTGAAAAGACTGACAAAGGCGGTTTTGGTGTGTTTTATTTTGTTTCTGTCCAGTTTGAACGAAGTGTGTTTTATGATGAACTGCGCGGTAAAACAAAGGCATTTGTCTTGGCCTGAGATGCTGGTGCACTAGTGCGACATTTCGTGGCAGTGAATGTCGCTTACAGCTCCTTTTAGTAACTCCGAAACAATTTAAAAGGATAACTCTGATCTTTACTGCAATTTTATTACATCTCTGTACATTTGAATGGCAGTGTTTGTTGATTCAGACACTGAACGTGCCAATGTTTCTCAGTTCGCCTGTGTTTATGCTGGACAATTGAAACTAGCACACACACACTCACACATCCGTTTAGTTGATCCTGATGACTCACTCGTCCCCCTCTCCCTCCTCTGCTATATTTGGCCTTATCTCTAGGCTTCAGCTAAACATTAAACAGTGAAAAGAGGCAAGCGGAGGCAGAGCAGGAACACATCTGTGTTCTGTGTTTTCTGTGTGTGTGTATGGAGACAGCCGGCACATGATTACATTCACAACTGGGAACAATTCCTGCTGTGCGCACTGTGTAAACTGTGTGACGTCAAGGCGTACATGTCAGAGCTGGGGAGACACTGGTTGTTTGCACAGTCGTGCTCTCCCCTGCTGTTTCCAGTCCTTCAAGTCAGGGAGTATGTACACAATCCATCGTGACGCTTTAAGTTTGGACTCCAGCTGCAGCATGGCAACAGTGCCCCGCCAGTGCCAGGTCCCAATATGGGCCTAATGTCTGGCTTGATTGGAAGAAATAAAGGATCACGCTGATTGCACCACGAGTGGGATTTGGAAGTTAACAACAGCATTATAGTTTGTAACACCAAAATAAGTCAGTGCCTGTTTTTTTTTTTATGCTGTCTGTCATGGAGTATGAAAACAAAAAAGGGATCTGAAGTTGAGGTTGGAGGCACAGAGGGAGAAAACACATTCCAATATCTCATTTTAAACACCTTCTCCAGCTTATTAGACTGTTGGTTAACTCAAACTCTCCACAGCTCTGAACAATAGAGGCCTTCGGCATCTACTCCCCCTCCTGCTGCGTTCCATCGCTTACACTCATTAGTTCTCCGATCCTACGCTGTAATTAGATGGTTATTCCTCCAAATCAGCATGCTCGCTCCCTTTTAATGCGACCAAAATACATTGGTGTTGCCACCCTTGATCTCCCTGGCGGCACAATGATTGTGTGAGAAGAACCGCAGGAGGGAGCACATCGAGGGTGCATGTGTGTGCTTTTTGCTGAAAGACCTGTTTATCAGTTTGTTTTTCAGCTCTAAGCCTACTGACTGAGAAATTGAGCTTGTCTTGAGAGGCAGCTACTGTATCAACACATTCTGATCTGCATTGCCCTGTGACTTTTACTGCACTGTGCTTTCATTACTGCTGCACTTATCACTCTATCAAGTAAGATGCCAACGCAGAGAGATGAAGTTACACTGCAGCACTAAGTGTAGGTGGGCATGTGGCTTCGCAGCATTTCAACGGAACAGGAGTCTTAAAATTCTCAGGTCAACAGTGTAATTGCCTTTGTAATAACTTTCATCATACATAGATCTGAGCCTCTATTAGCACGTGTGCCTGTTTGTGAAAGACTAATATTTAACTTGTTCCCAAGGATCAGACCAAACCATGTTTCTCTCCCTAAAATGACTAAATGGCTCGTGGAAAACAGAGAAGCTGTGTGTCTTTGGAAAAGAGCTTCAGTCTACCAACCAGTCATAGACTCAAACTTCCTTCTTCTGCTGCTCTCAAGACAACGCTAGCATGTTGTAAAACAGCACGTTTGGCCCCATCAAACAGCAGTAAAAAGAAACCAAATCTCATCACACAGAGCCTCATATACCAGCTATGGATCTCTGCAAAAGCTGCACAAAAATAAATAAATTCAAATTAGTTTCCATGAGGCGAGCTGAAGGAAATAATAGGTTTCCTGAAGGCACATCCATTCGAAAAATGGAAAGAATCCTTTAGGGATTGATTAGCAACAGACCAGATGTTATTGTTCTTTTCTGCCAAGATAATGTTGGCTATGTTTCAGTCTGTCTGTCAATGGAACAAAGGAATGTTGTCGTGCATCAACTATGGGTTGGACAGTCATGATAGGCTGATGATCAGTGGGAGGTGAACAGAGTGGACGAACACTGTTAAAACATCCAGTGTCATTTTTCCACCGTATATAAACGTGTGTCTTTCCTCTGTTTCTGCATGTGTAAGTATTTGTTGAATTAATGAAATACGATGTCTTCTATTATTATTCTGTGCATTGCACATTGTCTAGAAAATAGTATCTGCTTCTAATGATTATAACAGGGTTTTTTTGGTAGCTATTTTTAAGGATATTCTGTTGAAGTTTTCGGAAGTTGAAACATTGTAGTTAACGCTACACTAATCAATACGTTTTATATTTACATAGGATCAAATAATTATGTGTAATGTCTTGGCTGATGCCAAGCTGTCAGCTGAAGGTAGAGAAGAAATCATTTTAACAACAATTTCCTTGTTTAAGCTTGACATTAGAATTCATTTTCTGGTGTTAAAGCTGTATTAATCAACCTTCTTGCGTGAAAAATTGATCAAATGACTACATGAATTGCGAAATGTGTCGCTTATAGCGACGAATACCCAGAGAATTACCATCCAACACTGCAATCCCCCTTGGCTTCATGGCGCTTTTTAGCCATTTTTAGCTCATTGTCTTGGTTTGGCCACCATACTGTGCTCTCATTAACCACCATTGCAGAAAATAAGAACACAACTAGCTTATCTTTTGCTAACCTTTGATTCACCGCTTTGTTCTCGCTAACGCTGCTCCCTCTCTTCATTCATTCTGTAGCTTTCTCTCTGGATCTGAGTTGACCTTTGAATCGTGTGTTTGCACACAGCAACTGACAAATCCTATTTGAATGCCTCGAATGGGATGTTCCCGTCACTTTGTTCTTGAGTGTGTTGTAACATAAAAATCTCTCTCACCGCAAGCCGACTTTCTCTCTTTTATGTTCTCGCCACTCTCTACTTTTCCTTGCCTCTACATCTACCTCAATCACACCCGCCGCTCCCCTCCTCCGTTTGCCCGTCACTTGTTTCCGTGGGGATAACGTTGCTGACATCACACTCATTATGCAATTCCATCAACTCGGAACGGGGAGAGCTGCTTTTTTTAGCAGCTGCTCGGAAAACAAGGGGTCATTCAAGTCTGCACATCTCCCTTGAGAGGGTTTGTATGGGTGTGTGTGTGTGTGTGTGTGTGTGTGTGCATGTGTGACTGCAGTGGCACGTGCATATGCGAGTAAGCACGTCTGCATGTTTATGTCTGATACAATTACCCGGGAGATTGTGAGAGAGAGAGTAATAAAGGGCCACAGAGAGTGGGAGAGAAATACTGCAGTAACCCAAGGGCAGCTTGCTGCTCAAGTGGAGAGATGATGTACCTCCTCCTAACACACACACACACACACACACACAGAAGATAGCCCAAAACAAACAGCTCCTCTGACTAGCCAAGGTTAGCTGTGGTGCATTAAAACATACATTTCTCATAAGGGAGTTCGACTCTCCCTCTGCTATAATGCTACAGGCTCTCCGATGCCGTGTCACTTTGCAATATTGCACCAGCATCCACTTTCGCACAGCAAAGCTAATATAAAATTCTCATATATCAGGCTGGTTTGAATGTGTACATACAGAAGAGAAGCGTCCCATGCGATGGAGAAACTCTTGGCAACTTGTGTCTGCCTGCCATGCGGCCCCTGGAGTGCTGATACAGAGAACAGTCTATCGCTCCTGCTCTCCCCGCTTTACACAGCCAGAATAGAAAACAGAGGAAGAGGACTGGAGCTGAATCCCAATGTTCCTCCTGAGCCAGCTCCTTCCTGTGCTGAGGTACAGGCCCTCGGTGCTACAGACAGAATTAAAACAAACTAAGATTTTCTGGTTTCCTTCTCCTCACTCTCTCCATTTATCTCTCATTTGGTTATTCTTTCCACATCAATAGCTTTGTTGCCTTTTAGCCATGCTAGCGGCTTGGCTGTACGGAGGGCAATGCTGGTTGGTCCACCACCGTGGATCCAGACTGAACTATCGCCACAACTCTTGGACTTCGCCACAAAATGTTCTGTTTTGCATAACTTCCTGTACTCTATTAGACAGAAGTAATTATTTCTGATCCAGTCGGCCTTGTCTCTGAGATGATGGAAAGTCTCGGCTCTTTAATGTTAAACCCGGGCCCATTGGGTTCTGCCAGTTACCTAAAAGTTCTCACGTGACACTGCTCTTGATTTCTTCACACTGGCTTCCCATCAAATCCAGAATCTAATTCAAGGTTCTTGCGATCACTTCTGGAGCTCTGCAGGGTCAGGTACCTGCCTATGTTAGACAGATACTGAAGCCTGACATCACCAGTAGGTCTCGGAGGGTCCTCTGTTCAGGGATTGTCCCCCCCCCCCCCACCTTGGAGAAAGACAGCAGATACAGTACACCAGGCCGATTCACCAAATGTTGACCTGGTTATTGAAAACCTCTGCCCAGCTGCTCCAAATTCATTGGACATCAAATAGATCCACTCATACATATTTAGGGAAAGCAAAAAACACACAGGTCCTTGGGGTGAGATGACTTGTAGGGGAGACTGCACTGTTTTGCAGCCTCTGTTAATGAAAGCTATAATTATCACACAGCAAAATCAATACTCTCAGTTCCTTTTAGGGAAAGGGGTGGGGGGGATGTCTTGTTTGAGGTAAGACTGGAATGAGCCATGGGACTCTGCGCAGCACAGCCTGAAAATAAGATTTATGGAAAGCCTGTGTTCATAGCTGATTGGCTCTAATTGTCTCCCAGCTAAGCAAGAATCCCATTCCGCTAAATGAGCCAGCGATCAAATTCAAATTAATTTATTGGCTGCCAAGCACACAGAATCTCTTCACTGTTCAGCAGAGATAGTTTCTAGCATTTTTATTTTTTTTTGTTTGTGTGTTTTTAGGGAGATGAAAAAAAACATTATATTATAACAGCTTTGTGGCTGAAGATTTCGAAAGAGTAACTAACAAGTGCCTGGTCAGGGCTTCTAATGCCAGGAAACACTCCTCCAACGTACACTGGGGACTTTAACTGTTGAAGGACAACACAATTTGCAATGAGGGGATTGGAGTCGTCCATGTGTCTCCACATGACTTATCATTTCTAATAAGTCTCCCTTTGTTAAAGGTTTACAAGTAACTAATGTCTTTTTTTAACAGTTAATACATAATTAAGTAAGGCTTTACAGATCAGCCATGAATAAGAACAACTTTTGGGTTGTTAGGTTGTGAAAAATCAGTTTGACTGGTTGTTGTTGGATAATTGGACCCAGGTAAAAAAAAATATCCAAAAATCAAAAGAATGTGACGTCTCCGAGTTCCTTGATACTATATAGTGTCTGGAGTCTCTTATCGTCCAGCGATAGTTGATGAATACTGCATAGTGTGTAGCTTGTCATTTTGCAGGCACAAACCATTTTATCCCATTTGTTTCTAGTTCTTTAGCACAAACATGCTAAATGGACAGTGACCCACAGCCTCACACATGTAATCAAACCAGCATGCATGTTGCTCCTGATGTAGATTCCTATTCAGTTATCCAACATGGCCATAGACAGGCATTTCAAATGATTCAAGTAAAAATCATGGTTACTTGGAAAGCCATTAACAACATTTATTTAGAAAGTGAGAAACTCCTGAGCATTTATGGAATACTAACATTTAGAACAGCCTTATTACCAAATGCAAAGGATGCCACCCAAAGAGATTTTTCACGACCTGGAAACACAAAAGATGCTCCTAATAGGAGCTTCTAACTGATCTATAAGTATTAGTAAATGATATATTATCATTAATATAGCCATTAGTTACAATTTATAAACCCTTTTTTAAAGGGTTTTTTGGTGAAGAGGTACCATCAGTCCGTAACATAATTTTAATAATGCTTACTTTTAATGTACATTCACAACTTCTCAACTAACCAACTTGCTCAAGGGAACACAAATTTATACTGCCAGTCCAGGGACTCTCACAACTGATCTAATCTTGATCTAATTTTACATCTGATTTGCCATTCATGTGACTAACCAATTAGCACAGATTGATTTTTTCTGTAAACTAATTGAGTGCTTGGTTCGGACAACCTATCTGTAGTATTCACTTCATGTATTCATGTTCTTCACTTAAGATTGCAGTAGTAGCAGTACATATGAACATATTTTGTTGGACGCAAGAAATATGCTTACCCCCATGTGGAAGGCTAGTGACTGAAAAGTCAGTTGGCTCTAAACTGAGATACAGTGAAGAATTTTGGCCACAGCAGGTGTAATTACCGAGATAGAAAGGCCATCTTGGGCTCAAATTGAAGCTTATGAACTGTGGAGGTTTTCTGTATACAAGTAAAGCAGTGATAGTCATTAATAAAATAATCATTTTTGATGAGAATTTGTCAAGTGGCCGGTAGTTTGTTATGTCTTTTTGGGGATGTTGTGGTGGGTGATATTTTAAAGCTTTCCCCTTTGTTTCAGGATACTCCCTGCCGACTTTCATACTTGTATGACTATTTATGCAATAGTAATACCTTAATATTTGCATTTACATAGTTTTTCCAGAAAGATGCCCTAAAAAGGGGGTTTGGGGCCACCTGAGGCCAAACGGCCCCAAGATGCTGGTTATCAAGTTGGGATGGTCCAAAGTATAAGTTAACAGGAAGTAATAGTGGAAAAAAAAAGGTAGCAGAAAACATCCCGAAGGCTGGACCTGTCTCCTGACTTAAAACTGATCCAGCCGACTGCGTGAAAGTGTAACCTCTTTTTTTTTCTCTGTAAAAACCTCTTTTACCTCTTTACATCCTGCATGGATTCTATCCAAATGAGGACAAGTCAGCAGGTGATGGGTTTCTAATGAAGAGTAACTTTGTTCATCTTTTCTGGCTGCTCCAAGCCCTTGTACCATAACTGCTCTGGTACAGAGGTCTGGAACAGGACTACCACTTGCCAGAGGCGCGGAGAAAGGCAGTTCACCGTTAATACTGTGAGTGTGTGTCTGTGTTGTCTGTTTCACTGAGCATTAAAAGAACAATAACAGACACATATCTCACACGAGGGCACACACGTGACAGAAAGGTGTGTGACATTACTGGAGATTAATAGGGGATGATGGGAAGTACAGGCTGCTGGGTGTTTCACAGATGTCCCTGTTTTCATTGTGCTTGAGGCTCAACTTGGTATCGTCCATGCCTGGTATCACGTTAGCTTGTAACCTTTTTATGAAAACACAACTCGAGAGAGACATTTTCTCCCATTGTCTTTTCCCTTTTCCTTCCTTTGTGTCCCTTGCACTTGTGAGGCTTTAACCGCCACACATGGCTCAAAAATCAAAATCAGGTTGAACTTCGAGCACAAAGTGCCGCAGATAGGAGTGGAGTTATCATTCCCTGCGTGAATCCCGGTTACAGGGCAGTCTCAGGCCTGTGTGTGTGCATCGTTGTGTCAAGTGCGTCTGAGTGCCCTCTGCCAGTGTGAGAGAGCACTCAGGATTTATGACCTTTTGCAGGTGCTGTGTGTGGAGATGAAGTCAACAAAAGGGTAGAATGGAGACGCCGGCGAAGGTCGGGATGTCAAATGGGATATTAGAGGACGGTGGCTGGTTGCCTGAGGTGGACACGTCCTCCACTTTCTCCTCTAGCCTAGTGATAGAAACCTATCAAACCTGTACTGCGGAAGTAAACGACTTCTCCTGGTTAGTACAGGCGCTAAATTGCCGTGCTGGGAAATTCACTTTTATTTCAACACGTCAACATCTGAGATGATTTCCGCAGCAAACAAAGCTTAATTAAAATGGGACTGATTTTGTGGTTTTATGGGACATTTGAGCATTAGCAACCTCCCCGCATAACTGCTGAACAGTCGTAAATTTGCTGATACGACCGTCCACCCCTATTGAAGGACTTTCTTGGTGTAGGTGCCAATGTATGTGCTGTATATGGGTGACTATGGGCTTGAGAGGACGGACACGTTTCTGTGCTGTTGGTGTCTTGCGTACAGTTGTGCTCCTGCAACATACTCCTTCCTGCATGCCACCCACATGCAGCGTGAGCATTCATATTTGTGGCCTGTAGCTCAGCTGGTGTGTTTCTTTGTGTGTATGTTTGTGTTTGTGAGAAGGTTGACATCAGTATATGTTTAGAGCCCAAGCAGCTCAGTAGGGTGTTTTACTCAGCTTTAGAGGACCTAAAGGATTAGTTCAACATTTTGGAAAATAGCAGAGTTGAGAGGTAGATGAGAAGAACAATACGACACTCATGTCTGAAGTTACAGCCAGGAGGCAGTTGCACTAATTACCAGCTGCCCATTTTGTTTTTGATCGATACACTAACTCAGCCAAGTGTAAAAGCGTTTTGGTGATATTTCGACATTTAGACGCATTTCCTGCGTTTCCATCCGTCCATCCATCCATCTTCTTCCGCTTATCCAGGGGCCGGGTCGCGGGGGCAGCAGTCTAAGCAGAGACACCCAGACTTCCCTCTCCCCAGACACCTCCTCCAGCTCTTCCGGGGGAATACCGAGGCGTCAAATGTGCATAAAAACAGGTGGATGGAAATGTAATGAGTAAGCTTAGATGGAACAGTTCTCTTGACCAGAGGCCGAGTCGGAGCTACAGTTTGCTCAAACGACTGCCCAGGTGCTCCCTAGATCAACATAGTCAATATGCGTATTGTGAATATACAGATGCACAGCCAGGAAGGGAATCATGCTTCAAGATTATTTGAAGAGGTTTGTATGGATGTTTGCTTGAACATATCAATACTTTTTTTTTTTATACTTTGAAAACGTTTCTGATCTGATCTGGCAATTAAATGCTGATAATAGCTTTTTTGCGAGGAGATGTTTTGACATGTCACAGTAGGGAAAGCAGCACAGGTGTAAATCATAAAATAAATGATGAGATTCAGGGTCCTGGTATTGTTCACATTGTCACACTGCTGGGACACTTGAATAGAACTGGGCCAATCGTTGTGATTATTGTGTTAGTTTAAATGTCTTCTGTGCTCTGACTGGTGATCTTCTCAACGTATGTGTTTCGTGAAACACTTCTGCAAAGGATAATGAAATTCACTGGCACTGCAGAAAAAAAGGAAACTGGAAGATTTTACGGGAACTTCGGCGTCAGCAATACCCCAAACTGAAGGTTTTGCTAAAAATGCTTTCACCCCTTTCTTTTATAGAACCCACCACTGACTCAGTTTTTTAACAGGCTAAAAAAAAGATCATTTGTCCGGGAAAAAGAAGAGGACGTTCAAACACCAAATCTCAACAGAAAGTTTCTTGAGTTTCGCTCTAGAGTTAATTTTATCAGGAGACCACGGTCTTCTCAAAATTCTGGTAAGTATAATTTTAGCAACTTCACAGATGATGTCAGCAATTACCACAAATCACTGGACATGCCCAGGAACTTCTTGTCATTACACACATTTTTATTTTTTTTTTGTACCTTCAATGTCCCCTTGTACTCCGTCATCTCACCGTTGCCTCCATAGATTTAACCCAAACCTGTGCCTGACGGCGTCTTCGTGAGTCCTGGTTATTTTTACCAGTGGGTCAGGTGCTAGGGGCAGCTGGATTGTTGGCTATTTCCCCTCATCATGTGATAGGTTAGTGGGTGCTGTTTCCAAGGCACAGAATTACTGACAAGTGGAGTGACGATAGAGAGGCAGTGGACCTAGCCGGATCTATTAATAGGTGAGTGCTAAAAGTGAATGTATGTGTGCAGGAAAGAGTTTGTGCCCATTTGTGAGTGTGCCCGCAGTGAGAAGGCTAGCCTTTTAAAAGCTACTTTAAGTTGCGATAAGCAGAGACGGGGAACAGCTGAAGTTTGGAAATCATAATAATAATAATAATAATAATAATATTCATTTTGAGTAGCAGTTTTTAGCTGCTTCAGTGAGGTGAGGCGTATCAGCAGTTCCAGTAAACAGCAGAGTCTATTCTTGTAGTCTCCTTTTGCATTAACACATGACCACAAACACAACATCAACACTCAAATGAACACACGTGTACCGATTCACACCTGCGTGCCAATTAATTGGCCTGTTAAGGCAATCACACATTTCCAGGCACGTCAGTGCCGAAAGGTAACTTCAATAACCCTTATGTGCTCTTCTGTTACCCTTTGCACTGTTCTTACACATGCATGTACGCACACACTGGACAGAGCAGACACCTTCAGTCACCTCTTCCCCAGTTCAGACTCTATTAAGAGTTCACATGTACACCAATGTGAGGGTCCTCCAGAGGGAAGCTGCCCTGTGTTGTGTCTATGAAAGCAGGACGGAGGAGGCGGAGAAGAGGCATGACCGCTTAAAACACTCACCAAGTAACTTCAACTGATGCTGAAACTCTGAAAATTCTACTAAAAGTATAGTAGATTGTCAAAACAGGATAATTGTAATAACAGCATGTTATGAAAACTGGTATTTTTGCATCCATAATGGATTATTCCAACCAAATGAGAGCAGCAGGAGCCAACCATCCAGCCAGAGGAGCAATGTGAAAAACCAATGTGCTGGCAAACCCATGCTGGTGATAACTTTAATATAAAGGCATGGAATACTGTTAATGCTAACAGTATTCACAGAGACAAATAAAACCAAAACTATCTGCATGGCTACAGGGTAAACTCTGGATGAACTTACCTTTAACGCAATACACTGCGGTTGACGTGGCCATTTTAAAAGGAATAGTTTGATGCTAATTCGCTTTCTTGTCGAAGGTTAGATGAGAAGATTGATACCCCTCTAAAGTTAGTTTGGCTCAGCAGAGAGACCGGAAACCGCTAGCCTGGCCCTATTCAAAGATATTATAATCTGCCTACCAGCACCATAAAGCTCATTGATTAACACATTCTATCTTTGTTTAATGCAAAAACCAAAGTGTAACATGTTGTGGTTTCACAGGGAGGATATGCTGGACTATTTCCTCGTTCCTTTATGCTAAGCTCCAAGGCTCCAGGTTTTATTCTACGCAAATGCTTTATACCCAGCACGATGTACTGTGAATGGGGCAGGGGAGGCTTCTACCGAGCTCTCTGAAATGGGATTATACATTACATTTGGGACTATGACTCAGGAGCAACGTCTTGGGCCTTCTTACTGCACATGTATTAACATTTTGACACAGGCAAAAATACATTCATGTGCATTGCTAACATGTCTGTGTAGTCAACTTGTAGTCGCATGCTTCGTCTGTCAGCGGTTACACACACGCACGAGAGGAAACACAGACAACTGTATTTGTGTGTTATTTGTGTTAACCCTGGGCTTTCTAGCACCTGCTGTGTTTTCATATTCAGCGAGTCTTCTAATCAGCTGCGTGGTCTCCTAACCCGGGGGGGGCTGGGACAACCATGAGAATAGAACATCTATTTAGAACCTGAGCTCCGCCATCCCATTAATCACCAGGCAGCCAACAGGCCCACTAAAATTAAAAAGAGCAACAGCTGCCAGAGCAAATACAGAGCGAGAGGGAGAGGAGGAAGACGAGAGAGGAAATGTGTAGCGGTAACTGAGTGTATTGAAGAAGAGCAGAGCAGAGGAGGAGGAACGCAAGCAGACAAATGTAATACACACTGCTGACACATCGGTGATCTTTACCCTCAGATGAATTCATCAACAAGGGGTCCACACAAATGCCCATTTATTTTTGGCCAGTGGCAGTGGCACACATGTGGACATGTGTGATGTCCTCACACACACTCTCTTTTACGTGCACGGCTCGGCACTAAAAGACACACACACACGCACACTGATGCACACACACACACAGAGCCCCTGAGGCTGGCATCGACTTAGCCCTCAGGGTCCGAACTAATTTGCGCACAATCTAACACGGTAACTCCCCGCAAACTCCTTCGGACAACTGTCTAAGTACTCACCGTGCTGAAGGGCACAACTGAGACATAATGAGCAAACACGGTAGTGTTTGTTTCTGTGGACGTGAGCGTGTGCGCATGCCCCTTCAAACACGGTTGCCAAAAATGAATATGTGTCGTTGCTTATGCTCTCGGTTGCAATCTGCCTGTGAGCTGAGGAACCTTTAGAATTACTAAGTGTAAACGTAAATCTCAGGCATTCCCCACAGTGTGAAATGTTTGCATCCCGTGTTTCTGAGTGAAACATAGGCCGTCAAACGATCTCGCCAAGAATTGAATGGGATTTACTTCCTCCTGGTTTAGGGACCCACAGAATATATAAAGTGTAAAAATAATAAAAATTGAAAAATATTCTTCAAATATTTTTCTCTTTTTTTCTGACCTTATAGACACTTTTCTAGAGAGGCGTTAATAAGTAGCTGAAATAAATACATACATAAGTACATAAATTAAAAGTTTAAACAATTCAAAAATGAATGTTGGTAATTTAATTTATTTCTTCCTTTATACAGATCTACATTTAATTATTTATATACGAATGCATTTCTACTTATATTTATTTCTGCATTTCTGTGTCTGTGTGTTAATTGGGTAGGTAGGGCCCTGCATCTAGCTAACACCAGTAGCTGCTAGCTGTCAGCGTAGTTTTAGGCAAACGTAATGGCGCTGAATTTAACCTGTGACCAGTGATGCTTTACGGTGAGGTCAGTACCACAAATGTAGAAATACAGAAATAAATGAAAGAAGAAATATGGAAATAAGTAACAATATAAATGTGGAAATAAGTTATTATTTCCTGATTAATTTGCTAAGATTTATTACTTAATTTAATTATGTATAGATTTCATCTTTTATTTATTTGTTAATCTAGTTATTCAATTGAATATTTGTTCATTTCTGTATTTATTTCGGATTATATTATATATTTACTTACTTTATTTATTTATTGACGATTAAGTGAGTTTTAGTCCTCCATATGTTTTTCCACAAAGTGGGCTTGCATATTTAATGGAGATCAAATAACTAAAATGACCATAAAGCATTGTTAATTAACCAAATAAGGAAATAATTCATGTTTTATCTGTTACGCTGGCTTTGCATGAACAAACATATGTTCCTTTTTTTGAGATCGGATGTACTTCTTACACTACAAAAATAAAACATGAAGATAGGGTCCACAAGATATATAATTATTTTCTTTACTGATCGCTGTTGATAACCCTTTTCTTTTATACCGTAACCAGTTTGTACTATAGTCAAAATAGTTTTTTTTATTTGTCCCCTGTTTTCTGTTATTTGGTTTAGCAACACAAATGTCTTTGCAGGTCATTCCAATGAAGCTAATTCAAATGGAGTTTCCCACGGATCCTCTCGTGCACCTGTGTGGGGAGTGTGCGAATGACCTGTGGGTGTCTCTCAGTGTGTCTAACTGTCACATCTCAGTTTGTTTACTGCTGCTGCTGCCCTGAGCTTTTTGTCCCAGCTAAAGTAACTTCCTCCCCAGGATCCTGTAGCCTCATCCTCGGCTGATGAGCGAGAACACATTTGCATAATCCTTGCAAATTCATCCCTGTAAAGATCCCTTGTAATCGTCGCAGCTGTGTAGGTATCGGTATCTATACGAATGCTTTCGGTAAGCCGGGCATCATGGGATAACGGCACAAAAAGGGTAAACAAACCCTCTTTGAAGCCTACAGGCTGCCACTGCACTGTACAAAATGTCTACGTAATTTGGGTGTATTTTACTTGAATACAAATCTGAATTATATGAAATGAAGCTGTGAGCTGAAACAATTGCTGGAACAAGCGGAGTAGCAGATTTGTTCACTTCTTGGAAGAAAAGTGCTACCACACTGTAGATTAAATGACCCGTTGGGATGGGTGTTTTTTTTGTTGAGGGATGGTGAGGTGTGAGTGGAAACAGTGACCCAATCATCCCGAGCCGGTGAGCCCAGTGTCTTTTGGCCTCCTCGTCTCTGGTTTCCCTCCTGTTCACTTGAAACCGGCTGTCAGTCACTGCGCAACGAGAACACACACTTGGATGATCCCAATGTGTCCCGCAGGTGACGAGGCTGCTCTCATTCGTTCCACTTGGACTGTAACCTCTACCTCTGTCACATCCGCCTTCCTCCAAAACAAAGGATCAGCTTACTTTTTGTTTCTCAGGCCCATATTATTCTTTATCGCCGTTGCATACGACCTCCACAGGCTGGATAAGCGGCGAGGGAAATTGAAATATGAGCGCGTGGAAGTGGTTTAAAAAAAAAAAAAAGGAACTGTGCAATATTTACATCGCAGGCGTTAAGCTGGTAAATCTTCCTGAGAGCACGCATGCAATAAGTGAGCAGATGCTTTTGTTCAAGGTCACAGTTACAGGACAGTTGACGGATGCATTGGTTGTTACTGCAAGCACTGGACCTCTGACCTTTTGCTGCAAGGGTTGTCTCCCTGACAACGAGCCCAGCATGCAGCCCATTTCGTTCACTGTTCATGCATTTAGATTCTCTTACGCAGAATAGCTTTATTTGAGAGGTTCACTATCTTGCTTATTGCTGTTTGATTGCTTTTTAATGGATGCATTTTGGGGATGGAAGGGTTTCCACCGGCAACATTCCAGTATATGCTGTGCCATGGTTCAGCAGCAGGAGCCTTAAAGAATGTAATGTCGAAATGACCATACCTTTAGGGTACGGCTTTAGAATTACTGATCATACAAAGGGCCAAATTATTGTCCAAATAAGCTAATTATTGATGATGTGTCATTAGGTCGAAATAGGCTGGAGATCTGATGGATTAGCAACTAGAGAGAACGCTTTATGGCACAAAACGGGTTAGGACGCTTTTCTAGTGCAACAAACAACAAAAGCACAAGCTTATTCTAGCAACAGCCACTGTAGGAAGGCGTGACAGGGCTAATGAGAAAAATCCACAACATGTTCATTGTCTTCTACATTACGTAACAAAGCCTGGAATGTGGAACACAGAACAATCAGTTGAGATATGGTTGTAAATAAAGGTCTGAATGTTTCTGAATCCAATTTAAAACCTCCATCAATTTCCAACATACTTATTTTGTGGTTGGTTTAGTATCATCCACATTCCAATTTTACATAATGCACCTCAAAGTAACTGCATATATTGATTTTTTTTTATTTCCATCGTAATTTGAAATATTTGTATATCTGTTTGTAGTGTGAAGGGGGCTGCAACTTTAGGTTCATTGTGCAGCCTTGTGATGTAGAAACAAATAAATTTACCTTGAAAGACAAAGAGAAACAAACTCGCCTGATAGATAAGCGTATGAGAATTATTTTTGTTATTTTGTGAATGGCATGAACAATTACCTGCGTGCTTACATTTGCTCGTGACAATACTACAAAGGCATCACATTTATTTTGACAATGGTATATCAGTGTTGCTACATGTAGCATCTCTAATTAGTGACAGTGAAATGTTAGCAGAGTGTGCACACCTCCTGATAGCGGGTTAGCAGTAAGTAGCGAAGTGTGTGTGAGCAGTTCACGCCAAGGCTGAGCTCAGCAGAAGGATTGAATTAGGAGCAGTGAGAGGCTGAGTGGGGCTAATTGGGAGCGACAGGGCCTGGTCAGCTACACAACCAATCTCTACTGTTCACCTTACTTACAGTATAGCACATTACCCTGTAGCACAGGCTACTGATGTTCCAGTTAGTGTTCTCACCTTTGCTTTTTTGTCCTTCAACTGTTTCTGCGTACATTCACCTAAACGGACACTTCAAGCTTTAAAAAGTTCAACTCCTTTAAGATGTCTGTGCCTTCATTCACATTTATCCTTAATACTTGTTAAATGTAATAGTTTTTTACCAGCATTTTTCTTATTCAAAAGAACGGACGTAATGTTCAAACTCTGAAAATCTTTGACCCTTTTCACCTACTTTTCAACCTCTTCATACTCCATTCATACTTCCACTAATACATTTCATCAAAACTTTTAACTAGCCACCACCATTTGTACTCTCTCATATTATTTCAACTTTGTCATGTACTCTTCAACTGCTTTCATTACTTAAACTGATATTTCAACTGTTATCTTCTCTTACTCTTCAAGTGATATTTAAACTACTTTATTTTTTTACTCTTCAACTGACATTTCAACTGCATTCATCTCTTTTTCTTCAACCTTCCACTTCTTGCGCTTTGACACTTCAAACCCTTTCAGGTCTCAGAACAAAAAAGACATCTTCAGCTCTTCTTACTCACACAACTTCTACTGTTCATACACAATCTATTCCAACTGCTTTCAGTGCTTGCACTGATACAGAAAATTCAACTCCTATTTTAACTGCCATTTCAACTACTTTCAGTGTTTGCATTATGAGTGCCACTTCAACTACAATATTTACACTGTTTCAGTGTTTTAACTATTTTATCGGAAGATTTTCAGCAGCTTCACATGTAAATCTTCAGAAAATGTTGCCTTTTCTAGTTGTTTATGAGATTTGTCTGCTACTAACCATTAAGAACATGACAAAAGGACAGTCCATACAGTATAAAAGATGATCAGCATGGCACTGAGCTAAAATACAAAGAAGAAGGGGAGTGATCGATACTCAAAATGCTTTTTGGCTGCAGGCAATTATGAAGCAGAGCTTGGTATTCTGTGTTTTCACACAGGGCATTTTGTCCATTAAGTGAGTCATATATCCATTTAGGGTCAGGCTGCTGAACTGAACTGTTCGCTCACACCATAAAACTTCACCGGTTAATGGAGCTAAGAATAACCACAGCAACAGAGAGCTATAACTGCACCTTAATACTTACGCCATAACAACATAATGGTTTGTTCACATCTCTTCTATTTAGGATTACTTCATTTTCCTACATGTGACCACAAGGGCGGATATTTCATGTTACTGTTGGTGGGGACAATAAACTACTGGGGGGGTATTTCGCTAGTGGTGGGCGACCGAAACGTTCTTCTCATCACTACAAAGTCTGCTGCAACTAGGTTTTTTTTGTTCTCTACCAGTCCACCTTGTTGTCGTCCTGTGTCACTCTCCTTCCTGACTGTGTGCACACGGTGCAGTGGAGAGGGAGACACTCGTGCTGCTACAGAACAGTCACTGCAGCATGCAGGGGAATAAACTACAATATAATAGATTTGTGTATATTTCTTACTTTCCCCCTGATGGTCTGAATAACTCACAAGATTTGCCTCTAGTCCCTTTTTAGAAATAAAGTCACTAAGAGGGTCTGAAAAGTCACAAGGTCTAGCGAGAAAGTCACAGAGATTGCAATGAAAACTGCTTGTGTGTGTGAGGGGCAGGGATTGGTATGTTTGCTGCAAAAGCATGGGCACCGGAAGAAGGGGGGCCAAGGGGCCATTGGCTGCCTTGCTAACGCCGACTCCGCTAACACAAAGCTTTTGAAGCCAGCAAAGCACGCCAGTTTCTCTGTTGTTGGCTGAAAGAATCAACAAAAAATTCTTCATCTACTCCCACCCCTCGAGAAAGCAAAGACCGAGTGGATTCACTTTATTTTTGATGGAAATGTCCCCACAATAACTGTAAAATGCTTAAATGTATGAGTCAACCATTTAGCTTTCGATTGTATTCTCAACTAGGCCAGTAATGTTAATGTACAAACCAGGATTCTCTTTAAAACTGCAGCTCCAGGATGGACCGATGACGTTATCAACTTTAAACTTGGAAGCTGTAGGTTTTGCCATTTTTATGTTGCTTTACTGTTTCTTATGCAGGTTAGCCTGGTGGTGGGTGAAATAGGGTGAAACTCTCCCCTTTTAAGAGAAACGCAGTACGCATTTATGCAGGATCGGTCAGGATCTAATGTTCTTGTCACACACAGTCTAGGTTCATAAAGTGAAACTGTTTGGAGTAAAGCAGCCGTCCTCCTGATAAATCCTGAGCTCCATCAGAACTGCCTAAAAATAGGCATTTCAGAAGCTAAATGTTTAATTCCGTTTCCTCTCTCCTGCCAAGTTTATAACTTCAGTTTCTAGTTTTGCTGCTTAAATGTCCCACGATATTTGCTGTGACATTACTGGGCGCATGGAAACCTTAATATGACTGAAATCAGCCTCTCTGATTAATAAAGTAAATCGTTAAAAAAAACCTACAACACACAATAAAGAAATCCCCTGGAACGCTCGCGCTGCTCGACATCATTTAAAAGGCAATACAGCCTAAAGGGAGCGGTGGAGGGGGAGAGAAATGTTCATGCAGGTGCGGGTCTCTAAATCAAAGAAAATAATTTGTTCGGGTGAGTGTCAGTTGGATGATTTATGCGTAGGCTACATGTGGATTCGGATGATGTCAGAGCCGATCCCCACATCACTAGCAGGCTACACAGACACGTAGTAAATGTTTGATTATTTTGTATGTATTATTTTTTAGGCTAATGCTGATGGACAGCCAAGAGAAATTGCGTGAACGTAAAACCTCATTTAAAGCCAATAACCAGGGCAGAAGGTTGGATGCGGGAAACAATTTTTTCATGTTGCTTTTTCGTGGAACTTCATACTGCAACCAACGCTCAGGTGGCTTCGTTGTAACACGAATTGGTAAGCTACTTGTTTAATGGGAAAATTCACGTGACTTGATGCATAAATGAAATATTGCGGGAGTAAAAAAGACCCGTGGCTATGGGCAGTCTGTGGACTCCCACTCATATGAGGGGGAGGGGTTTGCATTGGAATCGTAGTAGAGAACGAGATCTGTTTACCACACACATAGACACTGATGGACAACAGTGGTTATATTTCAATTTTTTTGATCAAAATCATTGCTACGGACATTTCAGTCGTCACTACCCAATTCTACGCCCTTGTGCGACCACGCTCACTAGCTGTAACCCCTCTGCTCCACTGGCTACATGTTGGAGCGGAATATTAATGTGCTGCTGTTCAGTGTGAGAAAGCGGAAGTTGGAGCTGAATGTGATCATTAATTGCGTGCCACAATGGCGTCCATACGGAGAGGGCATGGCTGTGCATAAAGAACCTCAGTGCACAAAGGGCTAAATGTCTCACAATCAAAGCCCGTCAGGGGGAAGCACTCTCTACTGTAATGTGCAACGCGACAGATTAGGCGACAAATTACCCATTAACAAAATCACATTGTGTGGAAAAAGGAGGAGAGGAAGAGGGGGGGGTGGTATACTTTGACCTGGAGTAGGGATAGGGGGGCAGTCCAGTTTAGTGTGTAAATCATCCAGGTTGACTGGCTACCAGGTTGCGTAGGCATCTCCTCAACGACACAAGCATAGAGTCAGACACAAGCAGGAGGCACTCAAAATCAGCAAACAAGAAGGGAAGGTGATGCAAACAATCCGCCTTCATACCACAAACGGGATTGAAACACTGACCCCAACCCCTTTATGTGCGGAGCTCTCCTCGGTGAGAAGCAGCCCTCCGAGGATCAGAGTTTGGAGTCAGCATGGAAACAAATCATTCCCTGGCTAACGGGTAGAGGTTCAATTAGATGCACTGCCTCGAATGGACTAGGATTCAATTATGTAAAGAACGAGTTATGGTTGAAGGATGGAAATAAACAAGGTGCTCTGATGTTTTATTCATCTCGCACCCGAAAATACCTCCTGCATTAAACAACAGCAGCAGCCGGCTTTAGCTTCAGAGTCTGGAGCCTTTTTTCCAGTGCTGTTTGCCTTTAAGTCCTCACATTAGAGGGGTAGCAATTTACACATTTGCAAAGATTGGTGTGATTTTTATGATTTTACTGGAAGAAGCTAATAGAGCAACACAGTCACTGCAACGTCCTGATAAGTGAACGTGCACTTTAGAAAGATTACCCTAGACAATAATTCAATACAGTGACAGCTTTGTGTAAAGGGATTCTCTCTAAAATATGTCAACCCTAATGACCAAGGTATACATTGAATATGGTACTCACATCAGTTGTGTAGCACAAGACTTTCACGTTCATTTATCTATTTAGCATTATTAAACAGTAGACAACAATTAATAAATGGCTCATAACACTCCCAAATGTAGTTGTAAGCAGATGTAAGAACATTTTGACTGTTTATAAAAGTAATAATCCTTAAGATTTCGGTATTGGTTGGGACAAATATGCTGCATTTCCTGTGACTGCTTCCCAGTAAAAGCTCTCACAGCAGTAGTAGGAAAGTGAGGCGGATGTCAATGAGATACAATAACAAACGATTACACGCGGCGCTGTTTCCTGTGAATCCCCTGTTCATGCGAGGGCAATTTCAATCTAGCACAAGGACTGGTGGACTCTAATGACTAAATGAAAGCTACTATATGTAAAGAATGTAAATATACTTGAGTGGCTATTGGTGAGAAAATGGCGACAATAAATTGTATCAAAAATGGGGCTTGATTTCATGAAAATCTCAAGGATTGTAATTTCAATGTATTCATACATAACTATTATGCAACTGGTGTATAAACAGATAATGAATGATTGACAATATTATATTACACTGCAGAGTCCAGCTCCTGCTGAAGGCCATTAGATGCAGCTGAAAGCTCTGTAAGAAATCTAGGAGGGGGGGCGGGGTGGTCAAGGCTTGGAGTGTTATTGTCGGCCAGAGGGACAATAATCCACCTTCTCCTCCCAATTGTGGTGTCCTTTTCCTGAGCTTAGTGCGCGTTGACCCTCACAGCCTGTGGCGTCACTTTAGCATGCAGAGCAGCAGCTCTCCAAACACCCACCACCAATGAATCATGCACAGTCTTACACACACACACACACACACCAACACACACAACATTTAATCTCATCCGCATAGCCGACAGCTCGTTAATTTTACACTCCATAAAGGCGTGAAGAGCATTGCATCAATATTTAACACAATCACTTTGCTGAGACCAGCAGATAAAAACACACGCACACACAGAGGTAAATAAAATAGTTAATCATCATAAATGGTGTGTGCTGCGAGTTATGAACTCTCACGTTTGCAAGTATGTACAGTATGCACGCCTGCAGTCTGGTTAGGCGTGAACCTTAACAACGTAGAGGAAAGAGCTGTGGCACACTTTGAACCCATTTTCCTCTTTAATAAGGTGATGCAGCTGAGGCGATTCCCAGAGCAACTGGAGCAAACCGACAATAATAATCAAACACTTCCTGCTCAGAAACTCAGCAGGTTGATCAGGTCCTGACAGAGAGCACAACCTGTGAAAATAATGGGATGCTCCTGCTATGAGGAAAGGAAAAGACTAAAATGACTAAATTAAGAGACAACACAATCGTGGTATTTGGTGTTTTTTTACTGGGTATAAGCCTCATCAATATGCACATGGCTGACAGACTGAAGAAAAAAAAGTCTCTGAGCTCTATACAGGCGGGATAAGCAGCATTCTTCGAAAAAGACATTCCCTCTTGTGGTGCTCTGATGATGTGGTCGAGGGCACTTTCAAACACGTCCCTCGTAAAATCTCCTAGAGGTTTTCACCTGGGTTGAGATCTGGTAACTGTGAAAGCCATAGCATCAGATTCACACCATTTTCGTAGTCATCAAACCATTCAGCGACCGCTAATGACCTGTATGTATCTGCTCGTTTATTGAGATTTGTCCTTTATTTTGTCATCTGTCTGTTCGCATTTATATAACCATATAGAAATGTAAGTGTGTGTGTGTGTGTGTGTATGTATATATATATACTGTATATATGCATATACTTCATATATAAAAAGGCAGATTAATAAACCACAAAGAAAAGCGATAGATGGATATATATACAGTATTGTATGTATACATACATGTCATCAGATAATATATAAATTGAAATTATGAAATTGTTGACATTGTTTCCGGGAATAGCTCAATACCTAGCTCACATCTGTTAGGTATGGGGGGAAAAAAGCACATTTCCAAAAACCTGCAACTATTTTTTAAAGATTCATCAACAGAAAATCCAAGAAGAATGATAGCACCTATGATCGTTTTTTGGTAGCACAAGTGATCTGTGGTAAGTGAAGTGCAAGCTAGGCCCACTGACACCTAGTGTAAAAACAGAAACCGAAACACCCTGGCAATCCAACAATGCCATTTAAGGAAGCTGACTTTCAATATTAAATGACGGAAGTTGTAATTTTGACATCCACACCTTCGGTTTTGTCTCTCTGTGAGACCGGGAGTTTGAGAGCTAGATAGACGGGCCTTGGGTCTTGATTGAAAACCTACAGTTGACAGAATCATGAGAGCATGAACCTTCTCTCGCTGCCCTCTGTACCTCAAAGGCATCTTAGCAGCCATCGCTGTAAATGAGGCAACAACACACACACACACACACAAAACTGTACGGCCAAGCCAAGCTGAGCACGTTACCTCAGAAGGTCAGTAAATGGAAAGCTGGAAGGCGACACCTCCTGGAACAGACCCTACCCCCTCGCCACCACTCTTTAACCCCTGTTTTACAAAGGAGCCGGACAGTGAGGAGGAGGAGGATGAGGTACAGGTACACACACAAATTCCAGTATGAGTCCCAATCAGTAGTCTCATGTCTCAGGTTGATGTAGAGCTGAAATCCCATACACTCCATTACATCGTCAGACAGATGTCAGCAGCTGTGCACAGAGCTGCTCATTTTCCTGCTGAGAGCTACGCCAGCAGAATGTAACTCTATTGATTTGCTATAGCAGGAACTGTAGGCTATTAAAAAAAGAGAAAATATCTCTGGCCCTGTGAAAAGGCCAGCACACGGGAGGAGGAGAGGAAATAAGACCAATTTGATGAAAACACTTGATATGCAACGTGATCTCACCAAGGCACTGATGAAAAGCCCACTAGTGAGGGAGAGGGAGAGCTGCCTGAGTGCACAAGGCAGCCACAAACGCTCCTCCGCCACCGAGTGAATAATAGAGTCACACTGTGTTGTATTTCAAACGCCTCTCAGTTGGTGTCTGGTACACGGCTCTGTTCTTTACCGGCCGACAACTTAGCAATATGCAAGGGAGCATTATGCATTGAATGCAGACTCGGGCCCTCATCCCTACCACTGTGGTTACATAATCCAGAGACTAGTCCTCACCCAATGTTCCACCTTTCTCTGCCGCGCCCCCCCCTTTCAACTTCCTCTTTCACCTCCTCTTGTGCCGTCCACAGGATTTCCCTCTTTCTCCTCACCTCATATCCCTCCCTCATCTCACCTTCCCCTCTGCTGTGTCCCTCCATTCCCCTCTGGTCGCCTGCTCTCCTCCCCCTCCTCTCCCTCCATCAAATGGTAGTATGTATCTACTCGCCCACTGCCGTCGGCTAGGGCGGCGCTTTGAACCCAAGGATGAAAGAGTTGATCCTGTAATGAGAATCTTAATGCCGAGAAACTGTTTGGCTCAAACACACGCGCGCGCACACAGACAGACACAGGCACACACTCGCGGGCTTTGAAAAAGGGAATTTTACCGTGCTACTCTGCTCACAGCTCGGCTGCATGTCTAATTCGAGCTATTTTGAAATTCTGCTGCCGCATGAAAGTTGAGTTAAAGTGGTTATGCAATTTCAAAGTATCACTCTGGCTTGTTGCGGATGGATTGCATGGGTACGTTCAGAGCACAGAACGTGGCCTTTTTACAGAAGTAAATAACTGACATGGGTGTTAGCTGTGCTTGTAAACTCGTAAACACTGACTCCACACTCATTAAGCATGACAAAATCCACTTGCATCACAGGTTTTATGAATTTGGCCCCGAGCACATCCATATATACAGGACAGAAGGTAAGAGATGCACGAAGATTGTGGTTTTGGTATCATTTACCATTAAGGAAGTGTGTTTTACCAACAAGAAGACTCCGTGTTTTCCAGGTCATGAAACCTTACGGGACAATTCTGGTTTATAACAACCTGAATCTTGTTTTTGTAGGTTTGGTCATCCATCTTATTGGTAATGATAACATTTTACCTAACAAAATAATTGCTGAGATCTGGGAACATGGTGTACAATGTTGTTTTAGCCTTGAATTAGCACACAGCTACACTTGTTGCACTTCAGATAAGCATTTCTATGCAGCAGCACTTCATCTTGCGCTGTCATCTTATCTCACTCCTGTATAGTAATTTCCCTTTTGGTTTTCCAGTGGCAGTCAAACATTGTATTGTTGCTGAAAGGTTCTAATCCAAACCACGTAGGAGGAGAAGTGAGTGTTGGCCTTGAACGTGTGTCATCCTTTGAGTCTGTCAAACAACCAGCTTTCAGGAATTAGAAGAATGCTGGGGCGCACAGTAGTCAGTAACTACAACCTGTGCACTGAGAGTTCACGTCATTGTCAGGCCAACAAAGGATAAGGTGGAGAGAACATTCTTTTAATCTCAGTTTCTGTATGTGTCTATCCTTCTCAGATAAGATAGATACTAAAGTATGATACACTGAGACTCCTTTGTGGGGCTTTAAAAGCTCGGGCGCAGTCAATTCTCAGCACTAGCAAATAGCAACATGATGATGTAATGAATGTGACAGCAATGTTAAATATGTGAAATCATATTACAAGGTTTAAAGCTAAATAGCAGGATTTCTGTGTACATCCTCGGGGCCACAAGAAGACATCAGACGGATCGATATAGCAGAAAGACTTGGAGTTGGAGTAGAGGAATGAAAGCCGTATCGACCCGCAGAGCAATGATCTGAGGCTGACGTTACTCCAGCCGACAGATTTCCCATCAGCACTTGCTCTTGAGGAGTCCTAAAAACGGCACAGATGTGAATCTTTCCATTCCACCTTGACCTTTCGCTGAATATCGTGTAGCGCATCAGGATGCCATTTACTCTCTCGGCTAGTGAAATATTTAAATCGTGGGAGAGGGCTGCTTAAAGTGCAGAGCCGATTCCTCACCCCTGTCTTTTCTGAGAGAAATATGACAGAGGCAGGAGCCAATGGCGCCGCATCTATTTTGATGTGAGCCATAAATGAAACATGGCGGTGGGGTGATGGACAAACATAGGCAAAGAGCATTCTGCTAAAGTCTTTCCATTTATTATTTACTGCCTCTGCAGCCAAAACTCAAACTACCTCACCTGCTCTATTCCAAGAGCAGACACAGATTATGTTTAGAAGCAGGCAGCTTTCACATCTGTGCTCAGCATATCTGTCCTCCTAATCACTTCACATTCCATCAGCCATTAAAGTCATAAGGAGGGACAGGAGACGCGCAGGGAGAGAAATAGTGATGGATGGCTTTTCTAATACTCCTCGGAGCAACTGACTGACCACGCTTTAACTGGCCTCTGTCTATCGGGGAGAGGAATTCTCCAGCACTGAGTCATCTTGGGGTGGTTCCCTCTCTGTCTATACATGCTTAGGTCACATACAGAAACACTTGGAAACCAGCACACAGCCCTGACATTCCTCCGCTCCTTTCATTCAACAGATAGAATGTCTAATAGGCTGTAAAGTGACCGTTCGCTAAAACCGGCCGCCCTTAGTTACTGTTGCAACGCTTGTAAAGCTTTACGTTCTAGTTGCATTGTACGCAGTTTACACTACCACTTCAAATGTTTAGTTGTTTTTTTTTTTAAGTATTATTATTACTATTAATAAAATGGGTCCTTAATTTCAAATGGAGGTAGACAAAAACTGGCCTCTTCTTTTGAGCCACTGACCATCTAATTTGTCGTGTGAAAAGGCTACTGCCACTAGCAGATTTTATCAGCTGAAGCTAACTAGCCAATTAGCGCTAACTCCATGATTTGCCCGAAAACTCTGTCTGACTTTTCAATGTTTCCAGCTGGCTTGTTTTAAAACGAGAACCCTGTAAAAGGGTCTTAAATATGCACTTGATGGCTACTAACGTGATATTATGCTTAGAAGTTCATCAGTTCACAGAGTAAATGTGTCCGTTCTGGGTCTTTTTCTTACGTAACCTGTAACCCCACAGAATAATATAGGTAGCTACTGACATGCTGTTAGACTTTGAACATAATATTTACCGTAGTTGGTAAGCTAATTATGCTGTTAGGAAGCTAACATTTTCAGCTCATGTTATAGCAGACAAACACTGTTTAATCCATTCCTTACAATTTTGCTCTTGTGGTTGTCATTTTGGAAAGCCGATAAGACACCACCCAAACTCTTGAGCTATCAAATATCACCCTAGAGCCACCGCTTCAGCTTTTCCTCGTTCAATTCTCCCTGTTTCGTGTAAATAAAAAAAAAAAAAAAAAAGAAAAGAGCATGAGGAAACTTCGATGGGAAGACATGTTTTGATTTTACCCAAGTAGGCCAAGGCTGAATGTGGGGAGTAGGCAGCTCCAGACACATATGACAGAGCAAAGTCAAAAAAGAGCCCCTTCTTAACTGTTAAATCAGTTAAATTCCTCTCTCATGTCTTAATGCTGCACTTGGTACCACACTGGTACCATGTCTATTGTGTGTCCTATCATTCTCCTGATAGGACACACAATAATAAGTAACAGCAAAGTGTCACTAAACACTAATGGTTTAAGGGTCTCGTCTTCCTTATATCAACCACCCATCCCTGCATCCCTCCCTCTTCCCTGATTCTCTATCACTATTGCAATTTGTGAGTGAAAGCTGGCCTGATCTCGGAGTGGCCAAAACAAATGCAGCCTTATCTCTATGGTGCAGAGGCAAGAGCAGTTACACACAAACATCCACACACAGAGGCAGAGATTAGAGAGACTGTGCCTGGGCTTCCTATTATTAGAGCAGAGGTTTATGGTCGGAGAGAGCTGCAGGGAATCACTGAGATTAAATTACACAGACAGGGAACATCAAATACAGGAGAAACTTCCCAGGCTCTGGAGAGAATGATGGGGTTTGGATGAGTCGGGAAGAGAGAGGGAGAGATATCAGAGGAGTGTGAGAGAGCAATGTATTACACCAAACCCATGTCCTCTACACTCAGTTGTCCTCAAACACATCGCCAAGCACGGCCTTACTGGAGTAATGTGGCCATAGAAATTATACAAATGCCTCGTCACAAGAAGGACCTCAGTGGAATGTCATACAAGCAGTCTCTAAAATGTCTTCGCTAAAGGGTCGATTCACTCAAATTGCAAGACATATTTTTAACTCTAATGGTACCTTGCCATGCAGGTAGTTCTAGTTTCCAATGTTCAAAGACGTGTCTCGGAGATTTTTGTTGCTAACAACCCAATGGGTGTGAACAGAATTTCACCTGTGATGCTGAGTCTTCCCACAAACAACGCCCAAGCTACCTTGTAACTACGTTCTATGGAAATAGTTACTTGCAGAAGCATATTATCCTTTTGCACGACGCTGAAAGATACATGAAGTAGCAAGACACCAGTAGTGAAAACAGTGTACGTTCATTTTGGGTCACTTGGGGGCAGCCGAACAAGGTGTACCACAGCATTGGCATTTTATCAACCTTAAAGGTGGTCTGGCTAATGTGTTAGCAAACAGTGGCCTGTTTACACATCCAGCAGACACATAGCAACATTAGCGTTCATTTGGAGTTGTGATTTGCGTCCACCTGATGACCGCAAGTCCGATATTCACTCTCCTTTTCGCTCTGTTTTGGTTCCCCACCAACTCCTGACAAAAAACGTTTGGCTCTTCAGGAGCTCACTGATCCACTGTGTTCACCAGCTAGTTGCTAACGTTGTCGGTCTGTACAATGTGGGTTTATGAGAGCTTTTTCCCTTTCGTACACACATAGTCATTTGGCCCTGTATAGGACAGGGAGCTGAAGTGAGACCGGAACTTCTGGGTTCTGTTGTAGAAGTAAGAAAACTGGTATTGTTAAATACCACCTGACACGCACATCAAATCCCTTTTTTTTTTTCCTTCAGATTAATAGGAACAATGGAGATGAAAACAAACTCTGACATCTAGCTGCAGTACGGAGATCTCTGGGAACTCCTGACACTGCCATTTTCCCACTGATTATCTGTATGGGAGCCAGTACCTGAGCGACCCTGTTTTCTCAACTTCCCACGTCATTATAAACAACGTTAGACCTGTGCGTTTATTTGCCTTTGGTGAATTGCCCAGGCGTAATTTAGCAGCTAGTGCACTCCGTTCCGCTTCAGCAAGCCATTATCAGCATGAAAAGGTGAAGGAAATGTGTTGTCATGGCTACATGCTTTGCCATTTATGTAGTCAGAAAAACGTCTGTGTATCTCCCTCCTTTGTCTCAGTCTTTTTCACACTTTTCTTCCTGCAGGCCTGCCTGCTTTTCCAGCTTCTCTTCATGCCTGTGACTTGAGAGGGCAGCATACTCTACATAGCTCTAGAGTAGGACCCACCCAGGTTCCTCAAAAGGGTATTCATTCCTTGTCAGGCGTTATGTCAGCGCAGGTTATGATGCAGGTGCGAGGGGAAAGAATTGTTCCATGCCGTATTAGCATCCAAGTAGTCCCTGCTGTGAAGTCAGGCATGGTTGGCGGATGGGAGGAGGAGGGAGGAGGGTGTAGAATTAGACGCGAGGATTCTCCTACTATGACGCAGAAACCCTGCAAGGTCTATTTTTAAACCTGTTGAACCCTTTCGGTGCCGTCACCTTCAACTGCGCCTTCAAACCAAAACAAACGGAGACGGAGAGGCAGGGAAGGAGAGAGAAGGTGCAGTAGCAACAATGCATTCAACTCTTTCCTTTCCTCCCAGGCTTATAGAGCCACAATGAAATATGGATTATGACTTCATATTGCTGAGATGTGGTGCTTTTAGGTTGAATGATCGTCTGGCTTGGAATAAGAATAGGGTCGAATGGATGATCCCCACTAAAATGACTTGGCAGCACTTGAAAGCAGCGGCTGACTGAGGTTCTGTCCTGGCCAAACACAGCACAGCCTGTATTCATTAAAGTCTCCGCTCCGGGTTTATCAGCGAATAACACAGACTGGATGGGGCCTTTTTTTTTTTTTTATATCCTCTTTATCTTCCCTCTCTCTGGTGTTATTTTTTTTCTTTCAATCAAGTGAAATGTTGAGTTGTTCCTTGAATTGCAGATGTGCTTCCCGTTCATGTGGCGGTGTCTCTGGCCCACAAGCCTCTGAAATGTCACCGCCATACTGTACATACCAAACTCAATAACCAGGAACAGGTGCTGACCTCACTTCCTAACGTTCGTGAAGGCCACAGCTTGATATAGAACTGAGTGTTGATCAAGGTCAAAATCTACCAGCACCTATTGAGAATCTATGACAGGATGGAAAAAGTGCAATTTCCTCCATGATTTTACACCAGATTACATGATTCACCTCTGGCCTACTGATCTAAAATCCTTATCTGGTATCAGCCACAATCCAAAACATGCTGGATTTCCCTGCCAGCTCCTCTCTCTGTTCCCTGGCATTGTGCTGGAATACTTGGACCCATCTGTCCTTGCTGGAAGCCTTGTGATATGCAGCACTGTGTTAAAACACAACTGAAATGTTTCATCTGCGCTTTAGGATGACTCACACTGTCTTGCCCTTTGCCTTAGTAAACACTGTTTACAGCGCATCAGCTATTTGGATCTTCAAATTGAGGTTTAAAATATGTGTTTGTTAGAACAAGTGGAAAAAGTCTGTCAATATGGCGACATAATTCAGCTTAATTCTTTCCATAGTATTAGCATGTTGTTTTTATTTGTTCTGAAAAGATCAGCTTTTGAGACTTGATACGAGATGAAGCCATCCAACGGGATATATATGGAAGAAAAGAAAGGCCATGAGGATTGACTTATAAGTGACTGAATACCTAATTTAGAAATGTAATCACTATTAAATACTTAATGGTTAATTTTGGGAAATACCATTTGCATATTCTTGCCAAAGGTTAGATGAGAAGGACGATACCACTCTCATGTCTGTACGCTATAGCCAGCAGCCATTTAGCTTAGCTTAGCAATAAAAAAACTGAAAACTAGGGGAAACAGCTAGCCTGGCTCTGTCCAGTTTCTTGGACAGAAGAAGTTGCCAGGCAACCAGCAAAGACTCCAGGAAGTCACTGCTCCCAGCCAATAAATAGTGTTGCACATACAGTAACCCCCCATAAAAGCACAACTTGTTGTGTACACACTTTGGTTTTTGTACAGATTAAATGAGATATATAGCATTATTTAGCAAGCTTTAGAGGTGTCGGTATGCAGATTTTGTTACCGTTGGGCAGAGCGAGGCTACCTTTTTGCCCCTTTTTCCCGTCTTTATGCTAAGATAAGCTAACTGGCTGCTGGCTGGAGCTTCATATTTACTCTACAGATGAGAGTGATGTACATTTTCTCATCCAACTCTCAAGAGAGAATAAATGTTGAACTATTCCTGAAATGTTGAAATTGAAACACCACTAACCTCATTGTATTCAAATGTTTCATTTAGAAAACAATCTATCTGAATGTAGGTGGTTTAGGTCATTTCAAGTTGTGCTATTTCAAAAAGTTGATATTAAGTATAATTTTTTTAGAGTTAACAGATTCAGACAGAAAATACCAAATGCTGTCCAATATTCAAAAAAAACCCATATTCAAGCTTGTTCGCTTTCCTGCTGTGTTAGATGAATAGCAAGATTGATGCCACTAACATGTCTGTAGGCAGCCAGTTAGCTTAGCTTAACAGCTAGCCTGCCTCTGTCCAAAGGTAACAAAATCCACCACCCAGCACCTCTTAATTGTGCTTAATTAATACGTTATATCTTGTTTGTTTAATTTATAACAAAACCTAAGTGTAAAAACAACACATTGTCTTCCAGTCTTTATGCTAAACGAAGCCAACCAGCAGCTGGCTGTAGCTTCATATTCGTCATGCAGACTTCTCATCTCACTCTTGGAAAGAAAACGAATGACAGATTTTCCCAAACTGTCAACCTATTAAATTTCTACAATGTGATTTAATATGAACAGTTAGGCATTTATTAAATTCAAGTTATCATGGCCTTTCTATGCTTCCATAGGTTTTTTTGACTTTGCAGCATGGAGCTTACATTACAATGGAACACAGCACTCCCCTTTGCCGAGAAACACCCTTCAGAATAAACACAAGTCCTGTATGTGGAGCGCACGACTCTGCCGGGTGTGTGAGAGGTACAATATGGTAAGGACCTGTGTGTAATATGTGATGCTCACGTCCGGAATGTGTGTCTCTGAAGCAGGGGGAGAGCACACACTGGAACCGACAAGATGGAGTCACAGCAAGGCAACACCCCACACCCTGGGAGTCTCCCAGCTGGTGTGACACCAGACCATCTGTGGGCCTGTTTATCCCAGAGAGCTGAGGTGGTCATGTGGAACTGTGTGTGTGTGTTTTGAATATCGTTTTCCACTTGGACTGCAAGGCTTGAAAGACCTCAATATCTTTGAAAAGTCATTGCAAAAGGACAATTTGCGATGAGGACTAAAATAGGTTCTCTGGTACAGGCCAACCCGGTTAATTACAGCAGTGCACACAATGGGGAAATGGACTTTGGATTGGATAGTTAAGAGTTCCAGAAATAGCAACTGAGTGGATATGCGCCGTAGAATATTTACCGACCACCATAGTATACCGACACTACACACGTTAATACATCCTAATGAACAGTTCTAGGTTGTAGGGTATCCCTACGCACAAAGGCATTGACATTACTCACACCATTGACCAGGAAGGTTTTAAATGCGACCGCATCTTACGTGGGCGGACTCGCAACTCGCAAAAATCGCTTTTCCCTCTAATCATCTGCGAGCAACTGCCCCAAGCACCGGAGGAATTAATTTGCAACGCCGGGGATTCCGAGCAATTTACTCGCCACACCAATCCAAACTGAGATTTAGATTTCATCACCGCAAACAGAATTGTGATTTAGACGTATAGTTCTAGGCCATATCCAGTGTTTTAGCTCTCTATAGGCTGCATCACACACTGCTAAGGCCTTGGGGGCACCCATGACTGTCTACACCTACATGATGATACAGAAATGCAAAGAGTAGTAAGTAATTAAGTACATTTACCCACGAACTGTGCTTAAATACAATATTAAGGTACTTGTACTTTTATTTCTATTTGACACTACTTGAGACTTCTACTCTACTAATTTCAGAGGGAATTATTGTACTTTTTACTCCACTACATGTCTGACAGCGATAGTTCACATAAAAAAAATATATGATATGCTTATAAAATACAATGCGCTTTTAAGGATTAAACCAGTGCTTTAATCCTGTGAGGTCTTACCAAAAAAAAAAAAAACAACCCCCCCCCCGGTGGGGCTCAGATATATATGTGTGCCCCCCCCTCCCACTATTTTATTTAAAAAAAAAAGAAAAGAAAAAAAAAACCAAAA
>CM022492.1:6046142-6096976 GCA_011952105.1 Coreoperca whiteheadi
TTTTAAGGATAAATACATTTCTTTAACTATATGAGTACTAAAAAAAAAAAAAAAAAAAAAAGCAGTGCCTCGTTGGGGCTCAGATGTCTATGTCTCCCCTCCCCTCAGATGGTTTTATTTAAATAACTGTTGAGGGCCCAAATTATCCAATATTTCACAAGGGAAAAGATTATAGAGAAGAGCAAAACAAATACAAATTGAGGTAGTTTTTAACTTTGGACTTTCGGTGTGTTTAGGTAGCTACGTTTGCTCAGCTATAATGATACTTCTGTGTACTTAACTAGTCTTTGACAAAGATGGGAGGAGGAATTGTTTAAACATAAAAAGGACAAGCTAGTTTCCGCCTCAGACCTTTGAGTTATACAGAACTGCAAATCTGGTCGTGTCTTTGGCAAGTTGAGCTTTTGGAAACTCGAAACCTTGAACGTTCGGCTCGTTCTTTCCGTCACCAGAAAGCCGAGCCCATGGTATAGCCAGCCAGCGTGATTACTACACGCGCCCATACGGTTGCTGTAACTGATGTTTTCCCAGCCTGTCAACATGTATACCGCGAGCAGCGACACCAACACATGTCCGCCTTAACATCACAACAGAGGCGTGATGGTTCGCACGGCTACACTTGAGTGCGACAGGTCACGAATAGCTCTCCTCATGAGGTCACGCGGCTACTCCCACTGATTAGAGCCGATCCAAAGTGTGCAGCACATAAAATTTAAGTTGCCACATCGACAGATTGCACACAGCCAAGTCTCCGTGTTTAACCTCAAGCTGCCCTCATGACAAGCGAGTGGCAACTCCTAGCATGGGACTATCAGTACTGTTATCTGCTCAGGAAGAGGATGCCCAATGGCAAAGTCTGCTACTGGTTAAATATTAAAAACTAGAAGCCATCATTGTGTTTAAATACAAAAAAAATTTAAAATAAATAATAAGTCCGCTTTCCACAGATCATGTTTAACTGTAGTTTATTTTATTAAAAAGACCAGGGTGCAAATATGAAATTAAAAAAAATAAAGACAAGCATATCATTTTTAAGCATTTAATACAAACTTAACAATATAAACTATTTCAGTCCCTCTTGACATGTAAGACACTGACTCAAAATACTTTGTTATACCGTATTTTTTTTATCAAGTATTGCACAATGTAGGTACAAAATTAATATTCATACGATTACATTTTGTCCATAGTATAGCAAAATCTTTTTAACCTCTTAACAGAAAATACAATTCATCTTTCAGAAAAAGCAAATATTCCTACACTTGAATGCCACCACTAAGGAATACTCTGTACACAATCTTTAGAATATTTGAGGTGTTTTTTTTTTGTTTTTTTTTAAATATGGATTTCTTTAACAATTATCTTTAAAAAAAGAAAAGGGAAAAAAGAAAAAAAAAAAAGGAGAAAAGGAAAAGCTGCTGCAGCCATCACAGATCACTGGAGTAGTAAAAAGATATAAATGCAACACCATGTCATAGAAACAATATATACTCTGATATCTTACAAACTCTGTACTAAATTAAATTATACAATTAGAAAAAGACCAAGTAACCCCACTTAGTGCCAATTCATAAAACTCAGCCTTGTCTTACCACCTGTAAAATACTGTAAGAGGCCAAAACTTGAAGCTTTTGTTTGTTTTTTGTATTTTTTAAGTTTTTGGAGAATTCTCAACACGGTACAAAATTTTGTGCTTGGTTGGCAAAGAGGAAAAAGAAAAAGAAAAACAATGATGCATGTTGAATTGAAGTAACCAAGCTTGGATGTGTTTGTACAACAAGCTTTTCAGTAGAAAGAAACTCAAGGGGGTACAGTAAAAACACCCTTGGGCACATGCGCTTGACTGACTAGATGCTATATCCTTGAAAGTCCAGTTTCTAAGTGTGCATTTTGTTTTTCCTTCTCTTTGAGCCACCATCATTCATAAATAACATCTTGATGAGTTTAGTTAGCCATGACTGGCTGGAATTGCTGGTTAGAATACTGCATGTTGCTCAGACTGAAGTTGAGGCCATCCATAAGGGACTTGTCGTTGAGGTTTCCGTAGGCCGCGAACACGTCAAAGGCATTGTTGTACTGCAGAGCGCCGAGACCCAGGGAGCCCTCCCCGGGGAAAACGGCTCCAGGGCTGGCCTGGCCCTGGAGACTGGGGAACACAAACTCCTTGGCATTAGGGGAGAGAGCAGAGGCCTTCTGCTGCTGACCCAGGCCCAGCCCGTACAGTGAGTGCATGGAGGTGGAGATGGCTTTCTGCTTCAGCAGGGTGTTGACATTCAGACCCAGGTTATTGGTAGGAGAGGTGCGGGCCACCTTGCTGCTGCTACTGCTGCTGCTGCTGTTGTTGTTGTTGCTGCTGCTGTTGTTAGCGTTGTTGCCACGGCCACTGCTCTTCATCTTAGTGGAGCCAAATTTGGTGGCGGCAAAGGTGGCAGTGGTGAAGGTTAAGGGTTGGGTGGAGCGTGGCATGAACGAGGGGCTCACGGCAGCAGACTGCCCGAAAGGAGGGGAGGGGGAGCTGGACTCTGAGGAAGCCCCGACAGGGTCGCTGATTGGCATGAAGACCTGGGCCTCAGGATTAAAGCTGTTCTTGATCTCCTTGTCCAGCTCTGACCCGTTCTCGTTGTTATCATCCACATATAGCACCTTAACCGGTCCCTTCTCCCCAATCTGGTAGGAAACCTCAAACGGGTCGATCCACACACTAAGGTCCTGAGGGAGGTTATTCCGGACGTCTTCGATGTCCAGCCCGCTCTCTTTGGCCGCCTGCTCCACCACAGGGTCCACCTTCTCCCCTACATGGATGCACCTGAACCCTGAACCTTTGTATGGCTTATCCAGATACCAGTGGCCTTCATATTTTTTCTTCAGCTGCCTCTCGAGCTCTTCGCCGAAGATATTCACACGTCGCCGAGGGAGTTTGTTGTACAAGTAGGAAATAATAAAGTTGAGTGCTACTTGAATTTCAAGCTGCATAGCTGCTTCAGTGGCGAGGGTGATTCTTTGTCCGTCACAGAGTGGCTTTTTCCGAGCGTTGCAAAAACCTCCAAGGCAGCAGTGACCGGTGCAATGATAAGGAACTGATTGAGTGCTTGTTGCCAAAATGAATATCCTTCCTGCAACAGGGTTAGGTTCAGGATCCTGAAATTGAGAGGGGGGTAGCATTAAGTATTATGAAGCAGCTTGTAGTATAAGCAAAGATCAGATAACAAATTAGACCCCATTCTGATCGATGACATTCCATCGGTGTTAGCTACTAGTACTCTGTATTACCCAGTCACTCATTACCCTGCAGAGCAGTATCTCAGCTGTACAATAACAGCTATAAATAAACAGAGGCCACTGACTCAGAGACGGTGTGTGTGCTCTCCAGCGGTCTAGTGTGACAGAAATACGCACGCGTAGTTGACCTCTGCGGAGGGCGGCGCATCTGATAGCAGGTGTCAATAGTCAGAAGGATTTTCAATTGCCTCATTTTGGCACGGGGACATGTTCAGGCAAAACTCCTGGCTCGTGCGTCAAAGTGGGATAACGTATTGTTCGTTTTTTGTTTTTTTAATACATATATAAAAAAAAATAAAAATTCTACTGCTTTCCCGTGCACCGACCGAGCTACAGTAGGTATCGTTAGAGGAGCACGTACCAGCTTTTGACGCGGATTGCTGTTACATAAGCAACATTCAAAGTCCAACCACGGACAAAAAGCCCTTCCTACAACATAGCAAGAGACACTCGCTTCACGTTAGTTGGGGGGCGACAGCGACAATAAATACAAAAAAAAGCGACTTGCTTTCTGATCACGTTCAGCCCTGGTATAACGTTAGCCGGCCAAACTAGCATTACCCGGGCAACTTAAAGAATGGTGTGAACAGAAATGTAGCTAGCTAACCTGGCTATCGAGATGTCAGTTAGCTACGGTTAATGTTTAGCTCGACCAGCTGGTTATCAGGGTTACCTGACACGGTGACACCGCGTACGGACAGCAAAGGGGGACGTCACCGCGACCAGAGAAAATTCGCTTTAATCCGAACCGACGACCGTGTTGATCGATAGCAAACTACGTAGCATTTGAATTAGCTAGGGGGCTCCAGCCTGAATATTCGACTATAAGAACAACGTTCAATAATACCACTGAATGTGAGTGTCAGTGGGAGATAGCAACTAAATAATGCACAGCTATTTCAGTTTCCAACAAAACGGTTGTTATGCCGACGTTAAGTTAATATTTACTTACATAGAAATTCACAGTAGGTCCTTCTTGTACTAGTCAGAGTCCGCTCCAGCCAACGTTATGCTTGTACAGCCTCTAATGTTGCTGTCTAACGGAGATACAAAATGATGTCGTCTTTGTAACACTCCAGGCGATTTTGCTTCTGTGGGGCACCGTAGAATTCCGAGTCACTGGCTACCAAGCGAACTCCCCACAGCCTGGGAGTTTTTACAACTCTGCCCTTTAAAACTTGGGCTGATTTGTTTATATAGTATGCCTCCGCCACGGACATGGAGGAGGTGGTGATGCGGCTCACAGAGGTCAACACCCAGTAACGCGTTTCTATTGGCCAAGCGCGGCTTCGTCATCAACAAACACCCCCAACTGCCTCTCTGATTGGATGGTTCTGTGCTCAATTAACCGCAGGGTTCTATTTACGGTAGTGGTTCGCCTTTCATGTGCTGTGGACTATTTTATTCGAGCAGGTTATTGCTAAAATATCTTTTGAAAGCCTTGTTTGGGGCAAAATATGATTCCTGTAACACTATTGAAAACATTAGAACACCAACGTGGTTGATGGGTAAAAGACTGACATGTCTGTGCATGTCTGTTTCATGCCATGCCAAGCCTTCTTAAAGGTGCATGAAACCTATGGCTCAACAAGGAGTCCATTGTGATGACTATAATTACTGTTGCCAGCCAGTTAACGTGAAATGAAACCACAGTTGGCTCTGCTCTTCCCACTTCAGGGTTAAATAGAGATGGATAGTCACTGTGGCGGAGGGACACACCTGTCACTGGTTGTGTTCCTTGCTTCTCACCAATGACATTTTGATGTTCTTTGAGGCAGCTGTAGCTGTGTATCTAAACCGAACAGCCTTCCCTTACCGAGAGCGGGGTTCTATGATACAGCACAATTTCCTCCACTTTTAAACAAAACAGATGGAATCTCATAGTTGCCATCTGTGTAAATGTTGACATTATTTTCCCACAGTGTACCTGTGATACAATTCTCTTCATTATAAGGTCTGTGGACTGTGAAAATGAACTGTTGCACAATGGATCTCTGGTGCCTGCGTGCTGGCTTCTTTTTTTCAGCAGCTGCGAGTGCAGGGCTTAAGCTGGCCCGTCAAGGCCTAAGGTGTTTGACGCCACAGCCTGTTCTTACCTAACATGGGCTCCCGCACCGTGTGTTTGCACAATAAATACAATGCCACATGAATTACACAGCTGGGAGGGAGGTGGCAGGGCAGGGGAGGGGGAGGAGAGAAGGCAGGCTGTTCCTTGGAGGGGGGAAGCGGAGACACAAACCTATCTCCTGACTCAAAAAACCCACTCAAAGGGTGTATGTCACTGCTGGAAATGTTACATTTGAGAGCTGATTTGTAGAAGAGCTGCCTGCTACTTACAGGCTCTCTAGAGGATACAGCAGGGGAGTCAATATAATTTCAGAGGTGTATATGAGTGGTCTGAATCAATAATAATTCACTTAGATAGTCTGTTGCCTAAGTCGTGTTCCTCACTAAATCATGATAGCAGAAATTTAAAAAATGGACACATTCCTCTCCTCTGAACTTAAATGAACATATATGCTTCAAAGTACATTATTCATTATGGCAAACATCAGAGTGGCCTTGGACAGCCTGCTATATCCCCAGTGAGAAAATTAGCTTTAAGAGGATGCATGGCGTACAAAGAGAAGAGTAGCAGAGAGGGAGTGTTTTGTCAGTCTTTTAAAGTCATTCTCGTCTCTTTAAGTGTGTTTTTGGTATTCATAGCATGACTCCTTTTCTTACTCAAGTCTGCAGATCTCTGAAAACAATAGGTAATGTGTACATTAACCCCGCATGGATACAAATGGATGTTAATTGTGGTTTATGGCAATGCTATAGTCGATGTTTTTGCTCAGTACCACATCCCAGTGCAGTGAACAAAGTGCTATAACATGCAGTCAGATCATAGCCAGAGGGCTGCAGGATGCTGCAGGCACAATGGAGAGTTCTTCCAGCCTCCAGATTGAGTCTCAGCAGGGGTGAGAGATGAGCAACCCCCCCCCACACACACACACACCCTCCCACCAACCTCCGAGGATATTGTGTGATGGATGACCCGAGCACAAACTTAACACTTCGTGGGGGCCTTGGAGACACACTAAGGCCACCAGAGCAGGGCAGGCTGGTTTTTTTCCCCTCACAGCACAGGAACTGTGTGACTATGACCAAATGTTCAGACATGTTTCAATTTTCACTAGGCTGCATCGCTACTCAACAGAAATACGTTTTCCCAGCACTGTAAGAAATACCATGAGCAGGTCCAGAATCCTTCTGCTCATTCTCCCACTGCGTCCACGCAGTAAGTAAGTGTTAGCTTTGGCTGAGGGTAGGTTGTGCTTAACAATGGCCCATTTGTTATTCTCCACCAGAGTATGGATCTGGTGAGTGGCGAAAGTTTCCTCCTGTTGTTGTGAGACTGGCTGGCTGGGACCCGGAGGTAAACACAGCTAATGAAGTGAGATGTTGACTGCATGACTCATTATGCCCCCCCCCATCTCTTCACAAAGATGTGAACTCCTTTTCTCTTCTCTCTGGCTTTGTAGCTCTACACAAGCGCCCAGATGTAGCTCACCTGCAATACCCCTTTGCTGCATGCCATCCCATCTCGCTCTCCACCCTTTCCTGTCTTTCTCTGCGGCTATCTCTGTCCAAATAAGGCCAAACTTGCGGGGAAGGGGGAAGTGAGTGCAGATAATATTAAACTGTGCCACTCTTTGCTTGCTTACCACCAAGAAAAGAATGGATAAACAGGTGTTTTATATGGAAAGAAATTGGTGAACTGAAAAGCATTGCTCATGTGAACATGCTGCATAATGAAAGCCTTCATTTCTTTTGGTTATTTGACTAACAGTAAGAGAGCTCGGACAGATTTATTAGATCCTGTTCTTTCCAGTGGACTTCAAGGCTCCAACAGTGTTCGGAAAGGTGACTTCACTCTTTAATGCTTCACTGTGTGGGCTTTTTTGTTATCTTGAGCTCACAATTTCTACATGTAGGATAAAGCAGAGACTCCTTTATTACCCTTTTCAATTTTAGGTTATGGCAGCTCATGTAGCACTTTCTTATCTGGTTGCTTTTTGTTTCCCCGTAGAAGTTGAACAAGTATAATTCAAAAATACAGGCCAAAATAAATGTACTGCCATGACAGTACAGGCTGTAGTTTACCTGCACTTCGTCATTAAAGCCTTTGCCCCTTTGGAGACAGGTTCACTTATCTTCATTTCTTTTTATTTCTACATTTTGTGACCTCCAACCAAGTGCAGCAGCATAAATCGTCAACAACCCAAACATGTTGGATCTTTTGTCCTTTTTAAAGCTGCTATAATGATTCTTTTAATATTAACAATAGATCACATGACTACGTGTAATGTGAAAGGGGCAGGTAGCAGTAACGAACCTACGGAGAATTAACACCCCACTCTGCAGTTCCCCTCAGCTCTACAGAGCCTTTTAGCGTCAATCAGCTCATTGTTTCGGTTTTCTGGCCTGCAACGCTACTGTTTTGTTTCAGTCTCACTGATAAACTGAAAACAGCTAAAAGGAGAGTGAATATTGGACTTGCTTTCGCCAGGTGTGCAGAAACATGACTCCAAATGATTGGCAAAGTTTTCTACGTATGCGCTCGATGTGTAAATAGGGTAACAAGTTTGCTTCCAAGTTGTGTTTACAGCTTGTTGAGCTGCCCTCATGGAGCCAAAAGAAAATCAATTCTTTTAAAGTTGATGTATTTCTTGGGCATTTTTGCATCCTAATAAAAGCTGGACAGCAGAGAGCTGACAGGAAATCTAACGGGGGGGTCATAAAGTCATTGAACCGGCTCAATAACGTAAACAATAACTGGCGCACACACAGACACCAGCGCCACTGCACTGTAGCACTGTTGCACTATTACTGCCCTGGCTTTTACTCTATGTTTTTATCCGCTTTGTATCTTAATTTGTATGTGAGTTAGGTATGTATTTTACATATCATGGCTGCATATCATGGCCATGGCTGTGCTATGATTGTCTGTGATTTTTGTATTGGTCTTATTTGTCCAATGCACAAATGAAGTTCCTCACGGAAAATGAAGTCATTTGAATCGAATTAAATTGAATACCGTCAGCAATGTCGTTTGTTGTCACCAGCTACCATAACGTGCACCTCACCAAGTAAGGCGGTAGCAGCAAAACCCCTGAAAGTTTTAAAGTGCAGTACAGGTGTGTTTTATTGCCTATGAATTCAGCTTTTTCATTTGTTAGACAAAGAATGTGTTCATCTTTCATCAGAGTTCTCTTCAGGGAGCTGGCGTAGGTAAATAGCTACATAAAATGTCAGAAGATTAAATAAACATGTTCAGATTTTAAAAGTGTTATGGATGTAGAGCAGTGAAATGAGGAGTATGACAGAGTGACCATGTAAGCGTTTTGAGGATTATGTTGATTTATTTGATCAATTTCCTGCCTTTTGCTAAAATGAAATGATCCCCGCAAACGGCCTGTCAGTTATATTATGTCGTGTTTCATCATGATCTGTAAGAAATGCTAACAAATTTTTAAAAAAGCCTTCTTTTAGTATTTATCAAAACAGAATACTGAAAACGTACTGATTGCATGTATGTACACAAGGTTCTCTTTAGCAGGTGTAGTCTGTTATTCAATCTGCAAAGAAGCTCTCTGTGCATACAGATCATTTACCAGCTGAATAAATGTGATCCTGCGTGGAACAGAAGTTTTACTGCTCTGTTAGTGAAATACAGTCTTAGCCGTGGAAGAGGAGGTGGTGCCCAATTAGTATTCATGGCGGATCTGTAGTGATAGCAATCTAAGATTACGCTGCTCACTGGAATTTATAGCTTCATGCACACATGCTCGAGCACCTGCTTTATTCTTCCCTCAAATTAAAAGGAATAATGGCCGTGAAACAGTCGACTGTGACGATGAAAGCAGGCAGAAAGTTATTTGTCTGCAACTCGTGTGATCTGTTTATGCAGGAAAATCATTAAAAAGTTTAGAGAATGAGTCTTTACTCTGGTACATGACAGTCCTCTTGAGTCTAGCGTGTGCGTGGGGATCTGGTGTTACGTGCTGCCTCCTCTTGACTTGTTTACAAATGCTATGGCAGGCAGAGAGAGGCCAGTTAGAGCTCTTTTTCACACCAGTGCCAGCAATGTCATTAATGTAACTAGTGGTAATAGCACTGTTACATATCACCCCCCCCACACACACACACACACACACACTCTCTCATACCTCCATGCCTGGACAAACAGACATTTCTCAGTAAGTCTTAGCCTGAGCTTACTTGCCATACATCTGCAGAGGGGAATGAAGTGGTGTTTATGTGGAATAAAGAGCACATTCACGCCGTGTAGCACCCAGCGGTTCCATATTTGAGCCGGGTTACAGTGTTTTGACCCCTGGGAAGATTCATATCAAGCCATCTGGAGGAGAAGGAAGGTTACACAATAGGGGATCAGCTGTGCTCCTCCCGTTTAAATACCATTCTGCTCGACTATTTAGTTTCATGTTGGAGGATTATGTTTAGCATGCCGGGTGCTGTGTCACGAATGAGCCAACAGAACAGAAGAGAGTGACATTAAGCTTAATAACACAGGCATGGCACGGAGACAAGATCACGCCGTGTTTTTGCTGCCGTCCTGCCACACACTATATGGCAAAGTTGTGCCCTGGCAGTCGGATCGACTTCTTGAGAAATTCAATTACGGCCTGAAATGAACAGCCAGTGCTTGTGGATAGAATGGGTTTCAGAGTGAGAGCCATCCATTGGTGTGCGAATGTGTCACATTTCCATGAATTCTGAATGGAGTGTGTTACAGTAGGCAGGCTGTCCCTGTCATTGTGATTTGTATTTTTACCCCCCCCTCCCACCCCCCCCGCTCTGCTCCTCTCCCATTTCGATTTGGACTGTAACCTTCTCCCCCGCACCCGCTGCACACTCCTTAAAACAGATTTCTGTCTCCTCCCCCCGTCTGTGTGGGCGAGATCCATCCCTGGGCAGGCACCGCAATGGCTAATGTCAGATTATGCAAACAACGTGCATCATCATCACAAGATATTAACAGAATCAGTCGCTTACACAAGACTGAAGACACCCTCAAAACATGGCTTTTTCACATGAACTCCCTTCAGAGTGAATGCACAGCCAGAATTTGCACAGACCCTCTATTGAGAAGCCCTCAATCCTCTTTGCCAGAAATGATGTCAATGTAGTCATGGCAACTATTCTTACACATTACCCCATGCTCTTCCACAGTTAGAGTAGCACTCAAGTGCTATTTTTCTGACAAATGTCAAATCGCATCTCTTCCATGGCAATGAGGCTTTATTTTTTTGATTTACTTTTTTTATAGTTGGTAGTGGAAAATGCTGAGGAGAGAGAGTAGCGTATGGGCCGCAGTGACAAACGGGATGGACAGGAGAACGAGAGGAAGCAGCTCTGTTAAGGTTAATCCTTTGCCTTCATTAACAGCTGACCAGGATGGGGAAAAAGGATGAGAAGGAATAATGAGCTAGAAGTCATGATCATTCATGCGTGGAGAGGGTAATGATGAGTGCTGCTTGCTAATTCAATCCATGTATGTATTGTAAACATCCTAATGGGAACTCACGAGGCACTTGCTTTATGCGTCGAATATCCAGTGAATCACTCAGTGAAAGTGACATGGAATTTTGATGGAGACACACGTGTGCAATGTTGGAGTGTGTTTGTCTGTAACCTCCCCTCCACCGCCAGCGGCGCAGTCGGTGCTCTCTGCTTCAGAGAGCTGACACAGTGCTGTTGGGGTAACAAGAGGAGGTGGAGCCATATTTCGCTGATGGATGTCCTTTGATAGAAATGGAGAAAGGTGATAGGCTGGGCAAAAAAGAGCGTGAGAACACAAAAAAGAGCCGCGGTGCAGAAAAACGAGTCTTTCAGGGGCCGCTGTACTGTATGCAACTGCATCAGCAGCTCATTGCTGTAATCTCCGGGGAGGGGAGAAGGAAAGTAATTGTGACATTGCTCTTTGGCTGGGAATTGCTACACAGTGCAATTCAGCCCCAGTAATCAGAAAGCATTGGGGTGAATAGTCAACGCGGTCAATTCAGTCAATTCAGTAGGTTAGATGATGAATGGAAATGGAAACACCAAACTGCAATAAACCTGAATGATAAACGAAAGGATGTCCACATAGGCTCCACCCTGATGTCATCGATGGCAGATAACACTTACTCTTGTGGTTTAGCCTGGATTCTCTACCAGGCCTTGTGTTATAGACTTTTCATGTATTCTATAAACAGCATGGACTAATTATATGTTCACATTGTCAACACATTCAGGGATGTGTCAGTTCTTTCGTTCACATCAGGGGGCGACACGGGAGTGGATTTTCACTCCTGTCCCATCCCACTCCCACTAAAATACTCCTGTCCCATGCCAATCCCATGACAGAGTTAAATGAAATTTGTGTCACATCTGTTCCATTGCTTTGATTTTGCTTGTCATGAACTCACATTGTTAAAGAGTCAGTTTGCTCATATTACAGGAAACTTTACCACTTAGTGATATCTAGCCACATAGATACTTTTGGTTTTATTTGCCGAGGTGGCAAGATGGCGTTTTCATTGGAACCACTTTCTTCTGAAGAAATAGTCCCTGAAAATAGACCCTGAGAACTGCTGACAGCGTGTTCTGTCATTTGTCAATGGTGTGGGCACGGAAAAATGACATTCGCCTCAACTTTAGGTGTCTGAAGTGTCAGAGACGGATATCTCAAAACCTGGGCACATAAAACTGAAACTATCCGCGTGGCCATACACCAGTAGAGGTTAAAGGAATAGTTCAGCACTATGATGCAATTATTTGCTTTCTAACACTTCTAAAGAACATTAGATGAAAGCGCTATGCCACTTTCATGTCTGTACGTGAAGTATGGAGCTGGAGCCAGGAGGCGATTAGCCTGGAAGAGACTAGAAACCTGGAGAAACAGCCTGGCTCTCTTCACAATTAAAAAATAAAAAACCACCAACCAACACCTCCAAATTCCATCAATTAACACGTATCTTGTTTGTTTATTCTGTTCACAAACTGAATTGTAAATATGAACTATTTGTGGTTTTATGGGGAGTAAACTGTTTTATCTTTTGCTAGCTGTTTCCCCCTGCCTCCAGTCTTTATGCTAAGCTGGGCTAACCGTGTCATGCCAACTTTGTACTTAAAGCATGAGAGTGGTATCAATCTAATTAGCTAATACTTGAAAATAAAGCAAATAAGCCTATTTCCAAAAATGTTGAGCTTTTCATTTAATTGAGATATATATATATATATGTGTGTGTCTGTGTGTACTGTTTATTGTACAGACTCCACCTTATGTATGGATTCTACCTCTGCTACAGCTCTATAGTAAAATAAGGACTCTGGGTCGGTGACTTGCCTCTAAATAATATGAAATTAGACCATGGTGGGTCACCTCCCCTCCTCATATCTCTCACCATCGAAAACCAACGTCATTGTGTGCCTTTGTTATGCCACCTCCTATAAGTAGCCTACAATACAAAAGGCCACACAAGGCCACTCCAGTGCTCACCGCAATACAGCTGAGCTGTGTCAATCCCACAAAGCTGCTGGTGTTGGGAAACATCCACTGCCTAGAGACTCAGTCTCCACACCAACAGCTTAGCTTACACTGTGAGATAGGGAAATTCCCACGTCCTGGTTATTGTTGTAATACGATTTGTAGTAAATACTGTACTGTATTAGAAACACCACAGAGTTGAACTCCTTTCATTCACAGTTGTTCTTCACATAGCATTTGGGGCATAACTGACCACGTGGATCCTTTCATTTATTGCGAAATAAGCTACGTTCATTGCAAAATGTAGTTTTTAGCCATGCTAGCAATAACGGTTGGGCCACGACTTAATTGGTCCAGACTAAAATATCTCAACAGCTACTGGATGGATTGCAATACAATTTCATACACACATTCATGTCCCTGAATTGTAATAAATGTAATGATCCCTTGACTTTTCATCTAGCGCCATCATCAGGTCAAAAAATGTATTTGCCCCATGCTTTGGATTATGACTTAATTAAACGAATGGCATTCCCTTCAGCCTCTGCTGTATTTGTTTATAGTTCTAATTAGCTAATGTTAGCATGCTAACAGGCCAGACTAAGATGTGTTACCATGTAGCTCAACGCACCAATGTACTGGCCTCACAAAGCTGCTAGCGTGGCTGTAGCCTCTTAGTCTTATTTTTGTATATTCACTAAAAAACCTGCTTGGCTAAATGTCAACAAAAATTTAAAATACCAGCAACCAGCAAGGAAGCTACTTGGGTGTGCTATTTTGGTCATTTTAGTCGTATAACCACAAGTTGTGTCTATCAGAGAGACTTGTCCATAGTTCAACCTGCAAAGCAAGTGTTAACTGCATGTGTGTAATAAGAGTTTAGTGTGTGCCTCGGCTTACAGAGCAAATAAATACGTTTCTGCGTGTACAGCCCAGTGCAGCTAACCTTCTCCGTCTGAGCTGAGTCCTGTCAGGCATTTACTTAGAGCAGTGTTTACTGACTGCCATGACCTGCAGTGTGGGCAGAGAGACACCCACGGCCCTGAACTGGGATCAGGCCTTGAGACAGCCGACAGATTTGGAAGAATGTCGCAGGGAAGTGGTGAGTGATTCCATGCCCATGTGAAAATCCATTCATCACAAATGCGCCCTGATTGAAATGAGAGGTCAAAGAGTGAACCCAAACGTGCTTCTCTATACTCCCTCCCCAACCTATTTCTTCACTCTGTTCTGTAAGCACATTCTTCTTTACACTTAGCTCAGAAATATTTGCCCCTTTTCCCTGTGACAGTTATTACCTGTACTTTCTTCCATAAAATGTTCTATATTTTCCCCCCTCTCTGCCCTCAGTCACAGTGTGAGTCTGGAGCGATGCCAGTACAAACAGCTTGGGCAAACCTTCTTTCAGAACAGGGTCCATAAGAGCATTTCTCCCCCGCTAGTTCACAAGTGTGTGTGTGTGTGTGTGTGTGTGTGTGTGTGTGTGTGTGTGTGTGTGTGTGTGCATGACGCATTCACATGACTAAGTCCAGACCACAGTGCCATGAGTCTACGAGGTCATCATGTACATCCTCAATTTGATTTGAATTGGGCAGGATCAACTAACCAGCCAAACACAAATATATCCATGTTCCCTTTTCCCTGGGTTGGTGTGATGTGTGCTTATTCTAACATCAGGACACATTACGCACACATGCTGTATTATTGACAACTGGTCTGAAGGCATGCTCATAAACCTACCAATATAGCTGTGTGGTTATAAGACAGCAGTACCAGCTGCACCCGATAATGAATTGATTTATAGGAAGAACATTTTCCAACATACATTTATTGGCAAAATTACTAGGATAAACAATGAGGGCAATAATCTTATATTTAAATTTAAAATCGGCATTGTTTGTTTTAATAATCTAGTGTTGACCAAGCAGGACTATTTGACTTTGTTCATCTAAACATCACATTCCTTAAACTGATTCAAAATGATATCTTAGACACGAACAACATGTCTGCTAGTGATCCACCTCACAAAATCAACAAAAACAGGAAGGCTGCGGGCCATAAAACCAAAAACAATGGAAGCTGAAAGCTAAAACACTCTGTAGAGCTGGTGACAATTAGTACTATATAAGATTTTTATTCTTTTTTTTTTTTTGCTGAAAACAGCATCCTGCTGCGGCTGAAAATGAGGTGGATGAGAGCAGTGAGACTGAACCAAAGCCCTGAAGATTCGGGGCTGCAAAACCAAAACAATGAGCTGAAACTGAAGCTGAGGGGCTGGCTGATTCTCTGTGGACTCGTCACTTTGAGCAACAACTTTCTCATTACACATTCCTCATTGCCATTGCTATAGGAAAAATGCTGACGCAGCGTTAAAGTTCTACTTATCACAGCTGGTTCTGTTTGCTGGTGGGAAGCTGGTGAGGGATCATGTTCTTGTTACACTACAGTGACTCCTACTGGTTGGGTGGGGTGCCTGCATGGAGCCGAGTAGCATCTGGAGGAGTTAAAAGACAATTCATTGCTCATATAAGGCTAAAAAGGCTTAATTCTAAGTCTTTTTTGGTAGTTTAGGGTAGTTTAGTGGGTTGTTTTAGGCTAGCTTCAATAATTCTTTTTGGGTTTATGTTTGCTTGCTTCACTGACCAATTTTTACAAGCAACTATGACTAGACTACAAAATATTTTGATTGTCTCCACAAAGGGATTTTTGCAGGGTAGTTGTAAAAGCTCAGCTGTTGTACTCTCATCTTTCCCCAGAGATAATTCTGCCTCTCAATCAACCTGTTCTAGCTATTGTCGAAATAATGACAGAAATACATGAATGTGGCTCCGGAGAGTAGTAATCACACAGAGCAATCTGCAGCTCGTCTCCAAATTCAAACCTGCATCTGTGCCCCTGAACAAGACAGATTGCTGTCGTTAATGCAAAGCACCCAAAAATTGATGCACGGATGTCACTCAAGCTGCTTAAAAAAACCCACCTCCAGCAACGGTGAGTCATCGCGGCAAACTCCTTGACTCCGGAGGATAAAGCGTGAGAGAGGAGGGGAGAGAGAAAGAGGATTGTGAAGAAGTGAGACGGATTGTCACATCATCGTCATCCACACCCTCAACTCTTACACAAGATTTCAATTATTATTTGTAATAATACACTCAACGCTACTTTCTTCTGCTCTAAAGTTAGTGCTCGAGTTGTGAATTCTGGAGCTGCATTTGACCGTGAGTTTTCCTGACATGCCAACCCAGCGGCACACACAGCCCACGAGCGGAGAAAGGAAGCTTTGGTCCTCTCAGAGAAGCCAAAACAATACAGATGTTACATCTTGTTTCATGCAGCCAGAGCCAACGCTCGGGGAAACAAGCCTGACGAACACAACAACCGTGAAGCCATGCACTTTCTCAGCAGGACAGTGGGCAGCTTATGCAAGCAGAGCTCCACTTTCAACAGCAGCTGTTATCGAATACTAATTCACAATCCCATCTTGTGTTTGTGTATCCATGTATTCATTATTGGCACAGGGCGGACTGAGCACAGGGTGACATTTGTGTGCAGCCACTGGTGCTGTGAATGATTTCAGGAGGAGTTGTCCTCTTCAGTGGAGTGGAGCTGAGTTGCCACAATGCAGTATTGTTCAGCTACGTGCTGATTTGAGCTTTCCTGTTATCCATCTTCACCTTAGCAATAATAAAATATGGAGGGGTCGCAGAGAGGACTCAATAATGTGTTTCCAGTGGGAATCAGAGTCTGTGATGAGAGAGGTTTGTATTTCACCGGGCCAAGCCGGGTTGAAACTCCAGCTCAGGGCTAGTCTCTGTGGGAATGAGGCAGAGGCAGGGCTGAATACTCCCTATTCATGGAGGATGCCCTCTCTCTCTGTTTGTCTTTATCTGACTCCCTGTAACATGTTAACTGTCTGTTGCCTCGGGCCGACCCGAGAGCTAGTTTGGGGGAAAAGTTCGGAGCATGGAAATAGTCGGCATTTGCTGACTAAACTTGGAAACTGCTGGGCCACTGCACTTGGAAGTGAAGTCTGAGGGCTTTGATTAAGATTTGGCACAGACATGCCCCGAAAAGAGGTCGATGAGATAGATGAGACAGAGGTCACCGCCAAATTCATATCAACTGAAACATACATTCTGCTTAAAACAGACGCTTGCCAATGCAATGAGATCATTTGTCACTTCCAACACACTCTCATATGGTCACTGTCTTGAATGAATTCTTACTTGCTTTCAAGGAAAATTATAAAACATTTGAAAGAAGAAATTATACACATTTTTGATTACATATGAAAAGTTGGATTAATGAGTAACAAAACACCTTCTTTCTTAATTCATTACACTCAGAGGTTTTGCTGCTACAGCCCTGTTTAGTCCGGGATGGCCAGTTGCTTTTGGGGGCTAATGTTAGCAAATGCTAAAGTTTGCGTCAAATGGGATTCGTTTTTGCTGAGATTTATTTTGTAGATTAACTTATTTGTTCATTGATGTGTGATGGTGGACATGATTTAAGGAATACAAAATGTACATTTTAGTTTAAATGTCCTTATTTTTGTGTGTTGATGAGAACTACTTACGGCACATTGCCCTGTTGCATTAGTAATTGTTAAGGCGGAGTGATAACAGAGAATAGAGGGAAGTTGTGTATTATGGCTGCTGTTGTCCAACTTTTGTGGTAGTCATTAAAGTGGACTGTCCCCATGCAATTTGCGTTTACCCACGACCCCTGAAAATAGTTTTAATGCAAATGTAGCGAGCCAACTTATAAACAGTACCCAGCGTTACACTAGCATGCAATAAATTCTGTACCTCACCAGGAGACGTGTTTGTGGTTTCCTACTTGTGATTCAAGAATGCATTATGTGAACTGGATACCAGACTTTAAGATGGCGCCCATTTTTACCAATGAAAGTTGCTCACCCAGTGCATACAGCCAAAATGGTTTCTCATTTTCTGGTTTGCTTCCGTGTTGTGCAGCCCGCTGCAAACGTGGATTTATGACTCATTCCCTGGTCTTGCCCACCCGACCCATTCCCCCTGCAGACACAGAGATACATTATCATTTTTGTGTTTCTGGCCACCTGGTGTAGCTCTGTTTTTGGTCTCCACCAACACCTAAATGCTAAATGCTAAATGGGGTTCCCAAAGTTTTTTTCACTGAAAACAGCTGCGGCTATACAAAAACAACAAGAACAGGAAGGCTGTGGGCCATTAAACCATAAACAATGAGCTGAATGCTCTCTAGAGCCAAAATGCTCTCTAGAGCTGGTTACAATTCTCAATGGGTTGGTCATTATGAGTGACCTCTTTCACGTTACACAGTCATTTTCTATATAAAAGTATTATATACAGTATATATGCACTAAGTGCTGCACTAAGTTTATTTTGGTCCTCAAGTCCTCACTCTAGTCCTCAAGAGTTCCACTAAGAGCTTAAGACAAAAAGTCAAGGATCTAGAAAATAAGACACACAGTCCGCATATTTGAGCATACACCACACTCTTGCGTGTGGGAGAGCATGTGTGCTTGTCTACATGTGTGTGTGCGTGTGTGTGTGTGTGTGCAGGCCTCTGTATGAGACAGAGGCTACCTACTGAGTCCCCCTTTAGTTTCCACCCTGTGCTGTTTCACTCTATTTCAGGGTTGGCTAATTAATCATGCATTATTGAGAGATAGAACCAGGGGGTGTTATAGCCTTCACTGCAGTCCCAGCACAATACACAACCAGGTCTTAATGACTACTCTGTGTGTGTGTATGTGTGTGTGTGTGTGTGTGTGTGTGTGAGGGGCGCTCAAGGTCAGGTAGAGAGTAACTTTGAGTGCCTTTGTTTTTTCTGGCTGTGTTCATCTGTTTAAAGACAAGTTCCCCCAAACGCCATTTAGATTTGGCAACTGCCATATTTATTCTATTCCATTGTGTTGTTGCTCTGCATCTCCCTACCACGCGTTTACAGTCTTCTGCGCACACACCTCTGCTTGAGATAGGTCGCCTGAGGGGAACAAGCCCTGTGATTGTGGTGACTGAAGACAGAGTGCTCTAATCCCTGTTCATTGCCTTACAGAGGGACGCTGGTTCGCCACAGTTAGCCAGTTAGCTGTCTGTGACGAGCAGCCCCCCCCCCAAACACCTCCACCCACAACGGTCCCTCCCCTTTTCTCCCCTCTCCCCCCTTCTGCTTCAGACTCTCTCTCTCTCTCTCTCTCTCTCTCTCTCTCTGTCTCTCCTTCTTCTTCTCCTTCTTCTGCGCACACACAAGCAGACATGGGTTCTTGCTAGGACGAAGACCTTGCTTCAGGGGTTTAATCAGCGGCAAAGGGACTCTCGTCTGCAGCCAGCCTCTCTGAGAAATAACACATAATGCAAGCAGCGGTGAGGTGCAGCAGCCCACTTTGCAATCAGACAACATTTTGAATACTAATTGACCATGAGGCAGAAAATTTGGAGGAGCCATCTGCCCATTGATTAGCAGGAGACCACAGAGATCACTCTCCTCTCGGCTGGTGGACATGACATGCATATTAGAAACAACATTGATTGCAGTGTAAGACTGTTTGTCTTATCTTCCTATTTTTGTGACAAGTTCGTACGATTCGATTCCTGTATGTCTATGAAGCACACTGGTGACATTTTACGCTGATTGGCTGGCAGTGTTGCTCCCTTAATATAGCATAAAAGCCTAATTCAGACCTGAATGACCCTAAGTGAATGCGAGTTTGTTCAAATGATGACAATTACAGTATGCTTCCCACGAAGTCTCGTCCAGTGGTCGAACAGTCCAACAATTTCTGTAACTTTCCGAACAAGCACGCCGCCTCCATGGAGGAACTGGCCGGGTGTGTGGAGGTGTGAAAGAAGGCAGTCAATAACCGAGTGCAACACGAATAATACTTAAAGTGCATGCTTGTCACAAATTGCGTGCCATTATCTCCATTTGTATGACCGTTCCGTCTTGCCCCTCTCTATGACGGCGGGCTTCTTGTCCCACCTTCACGTGTGGAACAACTATAAACACTTTAACCTGCGTTTCAAACCCCTAAAAAACCTTAAGTCTTTCTCAGTAATATTCATTATTCATGACTAAATAAGCAATAATCAAAGTTTAAAGTTCAGGGGGAAAAACATCCATAGGTATTATTTATTAAGAGTTTTGAAATCAAAAACAACCACACAATTGTCATCACATTCTAATGTGCTGATTGCTGATTGGTGCAGGTAAATACGTGACAGCACCTTTTCCCAACAGAGCCCCGCCCACTTGTAACCAGGAAGTTTGTCAGAGAAAAGAGATAAACACAGATACAGAAATCTCCCATGTGAAATAATCCCAACTACTCTGTAAAAATGTCGTGTTACTGTGGGCCCTTAGCTTACAGTAAGAAGCTGAGTAAGAAAAAGGTTTTTCAGGGCCTTTAAACGTTGGAGCAGCAGTGTGCACCAGCTTCAACAGTACTTAAATAACATCGCTGGTGGCAAAATTCGCCCAAAAATAGAAAAAGGTTTCTCATAATAACCCCACTTTAGAGGTAACAATAGCAAAGTTCATGGGAGGAATGAACTCTTCAAGGATATTTCCTGTTTATCACAAGTATTATTTTGGTAGTCTGAGCCATAATGTAATGTCTTGCAGGGATAACTTTGTACTCACCAAACTCATCGCTGATACGTGGGAGCGTGGCAAAACACCAGCAGTCAGACGATCGGCCACATTTAATTGGAATAGAAAGGGAAGACCAACGGTAAAATGATTAAACTTCCTGGTTTAACTTAGACTAGATCTATTGCATTGACCATAATACACACACACAACTTTCCAGTGCAATGAGGGATTATTCCCAACATTTCTGGTGCTCTCACCTTCGGTTTTACAGCCTGCTTTATTGTCTGACTGCTCGTGTTTTTTGCCCCCGTTGGACTTTGAGCGATGTCCCTGTGTTCCCAGATCTCAGAAATGACTTTAGTGAGAACGGTTTTGTAACATATTATTAAGATAGGACCCAAGTTGTAAAAACTGCCAAAATAAGTAATTTGTAATAAACTGGAATTATCCTTTAAATGTGACTCTTACACACGTTATCACTCTCATTGTGAGTTGGAGAAAACAAATTCTCCCTATGATCCCCGTTAATTTCCTGTTATTTATTTTAAAATCAGTTGACCTTTGACCCTCAATGCACCCCCCCCCCCTATCTGTCCATTTATACGGCTCTAACTATGAGGTCAGGATAGCATTTGGAGAAAAGTTGTGAAAGCTCCACCTGACCTCACCGCACGCTGTAGGCACACAGCCCTGCTCAGCCCTGGATTATCTGGGCCAAAGCGGTGCAAAGTCAAGCCCACAGATAGAGAGCGAAGCAGCTCAGCTCATCTACATGCCAGGCCCCAGTTCCATGAGAGGGGAGCTCACCTGAGAGTATTCCTGCCCTTGCTTGCTCTTCATCGTAGGAAGTGGTCAAACCGACCACCGACGGAGGGAGTGACCCGGAAAACATGACTAGCTAATAAACACGCTGGAGCGTTTGGCTCGCTGATAACCTGAGTGTGTCATCTGAAGGGAATTCATGGAGGGACCAACAGATTGCTCAACTTGTGAGCACGACGGAGGCGTTTTTCTGTCTTTTAATAGCGCAGAATGGAGATGGGGAATCCTGACGATCAGCAGAAGACTATTCTTGCCAGTGATCTCTTGGGTTACAGCGCAAGATACCACCGACCGACCGCCGACATGCAAACATCAGGCACCATCGCCCTCAACCAGCCACTTGAGCTGCTTACAAGACTGTTAAAGATATTTTACAAGGACTTGAGCAATAAAGCTGTTCAAGTTGGAAGCCTGAGTGGTAATCGTCCCCGTACAGCTGCGGGCAGCGCTTCAGACATTAATGAGAATATGATTGATCACATGGGGGGTAATTGAAATTGATTAATCATTTGAAAGTTGGAACTTAATCTCTCCCGTCTCCAGGAGTTATAGAGGTTATGAGCAGACAGCAGCGAGATTCTGCATTATCATGTGTGCCGTAGGCAGCCCAACAGGCCAACAGAGCAGACCGTGATCAATACTAGCAGAGACAGACCTGAGAAGCCCTGACGGCTGATTTCCATTCCCCAGAGGATTAAAAAGGAGCGAGTGCTGAGGTATTTGTTGACGTCCTTGAATTTTTACCTACAGGCAACGCTTGATTCGATGGAAAACATGCTTGGTATGGACAGCGCGATGGCTGTTATCAAAAGTCCAAAGTTGCGTAATTCGATGTTTCATGCCAAAACTTGAAGATTTGAGCAATAAACACGCACAAGCGGACATGTGCGCACACCCACCACATCTGGCTCATCTTGCTCAGGCTACACACTCTGACAGGAAGTGGATTAGAGCGCCAGTTGGCCAGATGAGGACAGGCCCACTGAGACTATCTATAATCTGCGCATCTACAGATCTAATGGAGATCGTGGCAGCCGCCTCCAGTCACACTAAGAGATCCGAATGAGGCAGCCAGCTGCTGTAGAGACGCAGCCAGATAGCACAGCCCTGCTAAAGACCTCTGTTTATTTAGCACATTGACTCTGTCAGAGGCACAGGACTCAGATGCAGCAGATATATACTGTATCTTCACATCAATTAGCTCATGACATTATGTCATAGCACACTGTGACCATATGTTACCTGTGTGCAAATTGTAAAAGGAGGCAGCAATGTTCAATGTCCCCTCAGATTGTTTGAGCATCCATTTGCGTTTTAGAGTTCCCGTGTTTTCTCAGTCCCAGTCTCCTGGCACATGATCGCACCATGGCTAAAATAAACCATCTGAAAGCTCTGAGGCTTATACCCCTTCTGTCGCTCACATATTAGGTGGACAGAGGAAGCTTGACTTTAAAAGATAATTCCTTTCCAATTTGACTGCAGGAAAAACCTCTAACCTAAATGAGAAATATTTTGAAGGGGAATGAGATTGTGAGAGAAAGTATGAAATAAGCGGCGACAGAGAGTTCATGCAATCTCACTGTGATTAGCAGACTCGGTGTTCAGCATTTTGTTATTTGTCACTCTTACAGTGACAATGGAATTGTCCTGCGTGAAGGTCCACCCGGGCCCGGGGGCCGTCTTCATGGGCCAGCACAGAATCAGGATCACAAAACACAAAGCTGTGTTCTTGTTTTTCTTCCACTCACGTAGTTTTGCAAAACCGGTATGACACCCACATTTTCGACATCATCCCTTGCCTCTGTCACTTCCTCTAGTAAGTCACGGTGACACTTCTTTTTGTCATTTCCCCACAGCATGTTCCTCAAAAAAGGATTCCTTTTTCGCACTCATGTCCCAGTTTTAATGTTGTCTCTTCTGCTGCGTTTTAGCCCCAAACCTCAGCTTAACACCCCAGTCTCCTACTCAAAATTCACCAGATGTAAATAGCCCACTAAATGCTGCAACCAAAAATGTATCAAAGAAAGGTTTTCCTTTTTATTTTGAAATTACTCTAAAATAGATGTCCATGGGCACAGGACAGGACAGGACAATTCCATAGCTCAGTCGTTTCCATGTGTCTGATCTATTCTTCCACCAGCACACTTAGGCACGTGGAAATCGAGCTTTCATCAGCTGAATAAGGTCTGCTGGAGCTGGAATAGATCAAATATGCAGCAGTGGTCCCAAGGACAGGAAATGACTTTGAAAACATGCGTTCTCAAATAATACTGCGCCCAATCATGCTAATTTCAACAAGTTTCATTTTAATGCCATATACAGCTGTACCTATTAAAGAGCTCCTGCAATCAAACAGCATGAGCAGTCAGGCATGTGGCTGATTAGCACTTCAGCTTGTATTAGCCGTTATAATTCTTCCTTTCAGTTTAAAATTTAAATACGCCTAGAAACAAGTGTTAGTCTTAACTCGTATTGCTTGTGTTGCTTCACCATGAGTTCTCTCGAGCTAGTTTACTAGTCTTAGCTAGTTTACTATTTTGTGTTCTCATTTGCCGTTGAAAGGCAAAAGGCATCAGTAGGCTTCAAACTGAGTGTTTGTTGGATCGTCGAACACGTTCTCAAACCTCCTCCACTCACACTTTCCAACGCTGGAGTCGGAGAGGGTGACAAATTTTCTTATTTTTCCAAAAGCAACAATCACACCCACTTAGCAAGACTAAAGCCCCGTTCGGACTGGATTCATTTCTCTAGGAGGGGTGATTACCTGCACTGGTCAGTGATTTAATCCTGTCCAGAGGGACGCCTTTATATTCTGAAGTGGATCTCTTGTTTATTTTCCATGGGAAAAGCTGCTTGTCCTTTTACTTTTACTTCTTTTTTTTTTTCCATCCGCTCAGTGAGAAGTGTTTTTGTTTATAAGATCGATGGAAACATATTAACGCCAACATACACGCCCATTTAGGAACCAATATGACGGAAGGTAAAAGAGCTCATCAAATGGGCTGTTGTAATGTCAGCTACAGGTAGGTACTAGTTTTCTCTTTTAGCTGCCCTGCAGAATGTCCACGTCTGTTACAGACCACATCCTGTAATTTCACGATGGTAAAAATGCCGTCCACAGCGATGAGTTAAATTACAGAGGAGCACAGTGAATATTTTCATCCCACCTCGCCTTGTACTGTTAATCCCACCTGAATGGGGTTGTCTTATGGTCATTTTTATAAAAATCCTTTTCACACCACAAAAACACACACACACTGAGAGAGCTACACGCAGTGACAAATTGAGAATATGTGTGCTACTGACTGAACTCAGAAAAAAACTAAAACTTTCTTGCGCATGTGCAGCCTCGCCCCTCCACGGCCCCACACATGACTCAAGTTCACAGACAAAATAAAAAAAATAAAATCAACATGTCTTCAAAGCATTGTTTACTAATGCTGAATGCAGTCAGAGGCCGGGCCATCCTCCTATAGAGGTGCTGCCAATGCCAGTACCCCCGGGTTCTCTCTTTGCTGAAGCCAAGAGCGCACGTCTCAGGGCCCAACAGCTCGTAGAAGGACTGTAAAACAAATACTCTGTGCTGCACGCGTGAGAAATACATCTGCAAAGTCCATGCACACAGACTTGCCTACTGTCTCACACACGTGCTAATTAGAGTTGACTGATTTAAGTTCTTCACGTTTTTGATTTGCAGCTTATTATCTTATTTCATTCCTATTTATTGTTGTTTATACACCTTGTGGGTGGGGGTAATAGTAGACTAGTATTTTGTAGTTGAATTCCTTATTGTACAGTAGCAAGTATAAGAATATATCCCTATGTTGCCAAAAAAGTTCATGAGTGTTACTGCTTCCCTTCAACAAAATGCATTGAAAACTACTTTCTGCTACTTTCTTAGGCTATACAAGTGCCATCTATTGCTACAAAATCATGTTTACACCTATGTGGTACCCTCAGAAATAATTATAATAAAACTCTACTTTAGTAAAGAAAACAATTATGCAAGGTGCGTTATAATAAAAAATGAGTGGTGTCCACTGATTAAAGGCAGTCTTTCAAATTCAATGAAGCTGCGTTATTTTAGGGGTTTAGCGAAGGCGGGACATTTCTTACCTTTATTAGGACAAGGGGAGTATACAGAATGTTAAGAGGCTATACGGCCATGCTAGCAGCTCTGTGAGGCTACTTACAGCAAGGCTTCTTGCTAAAAGCTAACGGCAACATGTCAAAATGCTCACAATAACAATGCTAACATTCTGATGTTTAGCAGGTATATTGTTTGCAATGTTCGCCATCTTAGTTTAGTGGGTTAGCATGCTAACATTTGCAAATTAAACACAAAGCACAGCTGAGGGTGATGGGACTGACATTAGTTTCGCAGGCATCTGGTTGTAAAACCAAAGTATTGGACATAATGAAACTTTTGAGGTGATGATGGTGCTAGAGGAAAAGTTAAGGGATCACCAGAGTTTTTGCTATTCACCCCAGGGGGCACACCAACGTCCCTCCAACAATCGTCGAGGCCTTCGACTCCAAACCACAAATGTCAGCGTCATGGTGGCGCTAGAGGAAAAGTAAAAGATCTCCAAAGTAGGCCCCATCCTCTGGAAACCAGGAATGTCTGTGCGACATTTTATAGCAATGCATCCGATTGTTGTTGAGATATTTCAGTCTGGACAAAGTTTCAAACCAACATTGCTATCCCTAGAGCCACACCGCTAGCATGGCTAAAAACCATTCGTTCACTTGCATGAAAATGTAGCTCATTAGCACATAGTGTACAGTTAATGAGGAGCTTTACTCATGTAAAATTCTATTACATCTCCACAGTTAACTAATTATGGATTTGATACTTAGGTTCTAGTAGGCATATTCGTTGTAGTTTTTTCAAGGTTTCTTCCCGTTGTGAGCAGTGTGAGTCTGGAACTGCCATGGCAGAGACGTTTGGACTGGCTGTTGGGTGTATGCCTGAATACGTCAAAGATGTTGAAGGTAGCCTCTGGTGACTCGCTTTTCATCAATAATTTTCCGCTTTTTTAAAGTTCAAGTTTTATCCACCAGTTCTGAAAACGTGGTGAGACAGGGTGAGGCAGGCACAGAGGAGGATGAGAGAGATGAAGCAGGAATGCAGCTGTCGAGATACAAGTTGAGGTGAGGTTTGTTTACAATATTCGGAACTGTAAAATTTGTAAAATTCCTTTCCGATCCTATCATTTATCACCTGACCACGCCGTCCAGCCAAAGCTGTCGGAGGTTTGTTGTTGGACGTTGGAGGAATATTAGACAATGTAAGGAGAGGTACCATGCAGCAGGTGTATTTCAAGCACCGCTATCAGAAGTATTTTCCAACCCTCCGTGGTTTTACCTTTAGTGTCACTAATTAAATTAGGTCAGTCTCCCAGTGCCACGTCCAAATACCAGAAAGAAATATCTGCTGGCTCACGGTTTGATAAGCAAAACAACACTGGGCTCCCTGGAGGCTGTGAGCAGGGCTCTGTCTCCGTCTCGTCCCAGAGGCTCACAGACAGTCTGATTCAGGCTGACAGCCTTCTGTGGTCTGAGGAAAAAGAGTGCAACAACAAGGTGAATCACAAATGTGACAAGGCCCTGCAAGGATAAGTAAATGATGAAATCGCAATATTCCCCAGCCTGTCTGGGAAGGCAGCTGTAATTGGATGAGCAGAACCCATTTGAAGAAATGTCCCTCCTGATAGAAATGTGGATGGTGACTTCAAAGAGATGTCGCCTAATTTAAACTGCGTGTCAGCGGCAGCGACGTAAAACATAGGCTGCTTATTTTATGCCTTAGAAATGTTTGTGATAGTTGTCTTTCCGCCTGTCAAAAGTAATGAAACCAGCTTCTTTAAGGGGTTTTTCCTATGATGTATGCAAATAGTTTGGATCTACAAAGAGCACATTGTACCATGAATAAAGAATGAAGTCTTAATGAGGAGTGTTGTATGTTGTCAGGATCATTACTGCTTTTCACATTACTGGTTGGTTTAATACATTAGTAGTTTTTACTTTAGTAACAATATCAAACTGACAAAACAACTCGTTTTAGACCAAAGTTTTTATCCAGTGACCATTAAAATCAGTCACAAATTCCTCATCTCTCGCTGAGAAAGAACCTGATTTTATCATGGATTCGGGAAAGTAAAGTGTCACGCAAAAGTTAATATAACGCATGACCAGCTCAGCATTCGTAGCATACCTGCCAGCTGCAAGCTTTTGACCGACGTGGGCAGTCAGCGGGGCTGACTTAGCAGCTGGCGCTAACTAAAGTTAAGCTTCTAGAAAAATGGCCCGCTCAAAAAGCAACATGAACACAGGTGACATCTAAAATGAAATCACCAGTAATAGCTTATAAATACCAGTAAACATCAGGATTGAATGCTCCACAGTTTTTCCTTATGACAAGCCCTACTACAATTACATCCTCAACAAAAGTCCAACAAACAATAATTAGAGCCAAAATGAAACACTCCAATGTTTTCTGCACAAACATCCCCAGATTGTTTTCATTTTCTAACAATGCCGACTCAAGTGACATCACTTGAAGACATTTGTCAGTTTTCTTACAGCCTTCTCTGGAGCCACAAAAGGCCTTATAGAACTGCAAACTGACTTTTGATGTGTAAAATCTGTTGAGTTCCCCATTAACCTGGAAAAAAAAGGGCTCCCTATTCATTTTCGCCCCTGCTTCTCTGTCTCTGATGCATGCAGCTCTCCGAGGCAGTAACATCGACACTTCCAGCCACAGACTATTCAGACAGAACAGGATCTTAGAACGAGACTAAGAGTCTGCATCCATGCTAGCAGCTCTGTGAGACTGTACCCTTTAGCCACAGTTGCTTTGAGCTAAATGCTTCGCGTCAGAATGCTAACGTGCTCGCAATGACAATGCTAACATGCTGATGCTTAGCAGGTATAATGTTGACATGTTCACTGTCTTAGTTTTGTGTAGCATGTAGATTTGCTAATTAGCTAAATACTGCTGAGGTTGATGGGAAGGTCATTAGTTTTGCAGGTATTGTATATGGTAGGTATGGTAGGTAGGACAAATTCAACTTTTGATCTGATGATGGAATTATATGAAAAGTCAGGGGAACACTAAGAATGTTGCAATCTTGTTGCCACATCAGCGGCAGAGAGCTCGGCCTCTGACAAAAGTGTAGGCAAAATACGGTAAAAATGACAGCGCCCAAGTGGTAACAAGTAAAGAAATGATTTTAATTTTGAAAGTAGTTAGTAGTTCATTAATTTTAACACCGTCAGTGTCCAGTTTGACTGACTCAGTAACCCCTCGCCTTGCTCACTCAGTGTCTTTGAAGAAGGTCTGTAAAAGTGGGTCACAGTCATTTTTAGAGTCACAGATGTTCTCCAGACCTCTGACCTTGGGGTACATGCCTCCGACACGCTGATCTTTACCAAGCCACAAATCACGTGAAGTTAGAAACCCAAAACGCTGACCACTCAGTGGGTTCTCTCTGTATGTGCGCATTCGGCCACACAAAAATGGTTTAACACGGATATGTGACCCTTTCTTGTTTGCTTGTCGGCTTCTCAAAATACAAAACATGCCGCTGAATCCTCCAAGGCTGGAATAAGCATATTATGGAAGAGAGATGATGGCTCTTAAGCATGGTAACTCTGTCCCAATCTATTCACAGTACATGGACTCGCACACAAACGGGAGTCTAAGTATCCAGCCAGTCACAATCCAGCCCCCACACACACACACACACACACCCTGTTTGCGTAAACACCGTACGCCTCATCAGTGTGGCATTATATCCATAAAAGTCCACATTAGCACATGAATGGGCATCAAAACAGGTGAATTAGAGACCCCGTCGTGCTTTCAACATGTCCTCGTCCTTCTGTCTCCTCTATCCACAAGCTCAGGGCCCTTCCCGAGCTCCCCCTTCTCTCTGGTTTTGTGAGATGAAGAAATGAAAGTGAGCAGGATGAAGGGAACAAAGGGAAAGCTATTCCTGTCAGACTAGAAGAGGGCAAGCCTCAGTGACGAGAGCGTGCGTCACAGGTGTTTGTGCTCTTGTGACGCTTCGCCGTGGTTGTGCAAGGACAAGATCTGACCGGGTTCTGCTTTTATTCCCAACAATGCTGAGAGCATTTATTGCCTTAGCCCTGCAGCATTCAGTGGAACAAGGAGTGGGAGAAAAAAACCTACCAGCGACAAAACAAATAACTACAAGCTACAGAGCGAAGAAATAAAGGGTTGGGGGGCGAGGGAGCATGGTAAATGAGAACATAAATCATCTGAATGAGACACGTGAGTCAGTAAGCAGAATTCTTCTCTGAATCTTACCATCAGCAGCTCAGCATTGGTTGTGGAGTCTACTGTACATGAGTGGGGGGTTAATCATCAAAGTTTGGATTTACTACTACAACTACAGGCCAACTTGTGTGGAAACAGAGAGAGATTTTTTTTTAAACAATCTTTGGTCAAACACTTGAAGCAACCAGTGTTCGTGTTTACTGACCTCTTGTGACCATGCAAATAATAATTACTGTCCCTGAGAAGCAAAAGGACGCTACCAGCCGGGCACCAAACGACCAGCTGGTGAACGTAGTGGAGCATTTAGCAGCTAAAGAGCCAGATATTGGACTGGAGTAACACGACTCCAAATGAATGCTAATGCTGCTCTGTGTCTGCTGGATCTGCAACTGTTTGCCAACAAATCCATCATATCCACTTTTTAAGTTGATATTATGTCAATGTTGTGCAAAGTGGCCAAAAAAAAAAAATCAATTAACGCAGATTTTAAACAACCAGCCATTACGTTTTCCTGGCAAGCAACCACTCGAGCCCGTGCAAACGAGGACTGCCGTCTCTGCGAAGCAAAGGCAGAAAGAAGTGGCGTGATCTCCTTGGGCTGCCGGTTTGGGCGTAAAAAGTGGTAAAAAGACCGCTGTTTGCGTTCCATCTTCTCCCACTAACGATCACTTGTGGTCTCTTTTAACCTGACCTTGACTTTCCCTAACCTTTACCAAGTAGATTTAGTTGGCTAAAATCAACCGAACTTTGATCCATAAAGAAAACGCTAGTTTTGGAACGTAATGACAAACGACCTGTTTTGTCATTTGGAGGACTTGTTGACTTCGTCAATGTTGCCCTGTTACCAGATTTCAGCTATTTAGTTCATACAAGGCTTTCATTGCCAAAATGATGGCCAAAACGACAGAGATAAGACCCACGTCGCAGTAAATCAGAATTATCCTTGAAGGAAAGAACGATAAAGACAGAAGGGTCAGTGAAATGGAGAGCAGAATGAGGCAGCATGTGTGTGTTTACGCAGCGTGTGTGTTTGTGTGTGCGTGGAAGGGTAATTCAGTCAACCATATCTGACCCTTAGCAACCGTCCCCACCAGAGACAAGTCCCCTCCCTGTCAGCCAGTGTAATCCTCAGCCAGTGGGAAGAGCTGGATACCACGCTCGCCCCGGCGTCATAACTTTGTGACCTGGAACTTTTTGATTGACCTCGGGGGGATTTGGGATTAAAGTGGGGGGATAATATGTGCTGGGAGGCTGTGTGCGTGTGTGTGTTGTGCGGTCTGGGTGTTAAGGTAATCCTGCTGGAATCTGTATTTAAAGCCCGGGTGGATACGCACTGATGGCCAAACAGAGACAGACAGAGAGAGACATGGAAATATATGAAGTCAGAAGTTACGTAAGAGATACATGGACATACACACCATCCCACTATCACTCTTTCTTGCTTTCTTTCTCCCCCTCTCTCTCTCTCACACACTCCTACATGTTCAGAGTATGCAGGACCTGAAGCGCTGAGAGAGGTTAATATATTATGACCGATCGCCATTCCAACCTACACATAAACCTCAAATAGACTCAGGACTTCTAGCATGTGAATGTTCCAACCATCACGGCCGAATGGACGCTATAAGCCTTGGAAAGATATAATCATATGGCTGCCTTCCGTATAAGAACACTGCAGAAATGCAGAACTAAATGTTTTGGGACTTTGTTTCGTGCAATTTATCTGATGAGTAGAAGTCACTGAACACCAAAACTGGCAGGTTGATTGAAGTGGGAAGAGCAAAAAAATGCTGGACTTGCTTTCTATTGATCAGCGCACTGCAAAAATATCAAAGTATCAAATGTTGATGATGAAATCTTATTTTTCTCTTATACAAGACATACCCAGTTAAGCAGCAATTGCATTCGATTAAGAAACTTATTCTAAATGAATTGATGTAAATTTTGAGCCCTGCTAGTAGCATGGCTCTGGGGGTGTCGGTCAGTTTGTTGGCCTGTCGCTCGGTGGGTCGGTCCACCACTTTGGCCCAGACAGAAAAATATCTGCACAGCTATTGGCTGGAATGCTGTGAAATGTGGTACCGACATTCAGGGGTGAATTGTAATAACTGTGATGACCCCATTGGCTTTTCCTTTGTCGCCATCATCAGGTCAAAATTTCAGCTTGGGCTGTACCTTGTGTTAGGGCTGATAAGCAAACGTTAGCAGGCAAACACACTAAACTAAGTAAACCTCGAACCTTCTAAACATCAGCATGTTAACATTGTCAGTGTGAGCATGTAGCATCAGCTCACAGAGTCACTAGCATGGCGGTGGACTCTTAGTTTTGTTTTTACTAAGATGTATCTATTTTTTTGGCTACAGCTAACCAGGAACACGTCTGAGAAGTACTATTTCAAAAATCAGACAAATCTTAAACCTATAGGCAAGGCTAAAACAAAATATATTTTTCATTTCTTGAATTGGTTAAAGCCACAGTCTTTACTGCATAAATTACCGAGTACAGTACAGTAGCCTATATAGAATGACCTTAAATCAAGATTTAAAGTCTGGTTGAACTTACTGAAGATCGAGGCATAATTTTGAGAGAAATTACACTTTTAGAAAAAATTATAGAAAACTAGTTCAGGGATCCTTATTTAAAGAGCGCAATTGTATGTATTGTTATGTTTGTAGCCCTGTTTTAAAATATTAAAGGCCCTGCACACCCACACAGGTGATTTCACCTATCCTTTGTGGTTAGACCTCTTCTCAGGACTGTGTGTGTGTGTGTGTGTGTGTGTGTACAGACTAAGTTAGACTGACATCTCCTTAACTCTCCACTTAGCTTTGTGGCAGCTTCTAGGAAGGGACAATTTATACCTTAATCATTCTTATTGGTACATCGAGTCCGGTGACCGCACGTAATTCCCAGCATAGCTCCGCCCATCTACGAGAGATGACTACGAGAGACATCTTCAACCTTTGGGCCCGTTCACTCTGAAAACAGGTTGCACCGTTTTGCTACAAGTTTCCGGGTTGAAGGACATGTTTCCTTTTAACAGCGTGCAACGCTGCGCAACGTGGCTTTCAGGCACGTTTTGTCCCTCGTTTGGTGGGTGTGTTAGAGGTGTTAACCAATCACAGCGACGTGTATATTAACACCGCCGAATTAAAAAGGCAGTACACAACAGGGTGTTCAAGGCACCACCATTTCCGTTTAAATAAACTTTTTGCTACGTTTTGTCGGGGCTGAACGCGCCCCTGAGCAGAGGTCTAATCAGCCAGAGAAAATCCTGTGAGGATGTTTAAAGCGAGCCTATGTAACTTTGGCTAATCTGCAGCCACTGTGCCCACAAGTGGCAACTATAGGATATTAATAAACGCTAAACTCTAGTGTACTCGCTAGAACTTGATACATGTAAATCTTTGGGTCATTATACCTCACTGAATGCCCGAATGGCAGGGCGGGGGGGGTGTTACATGTCACTTAGCACGGCAGCCTAGTGACGCTCTGAGCCTCACAAGTCCATTAGCGAGAACGCACACACACACACACACACACACACACACACAGATTAGGTGTCGTCACACCAAAAGGCAGCCATCGTTGGCTGCTGGAGTGCGGACAGGGTTTCCTCATATGAGGCGGCTCAAATTAGGAGAGGAAATGAGAAGAGACTGCGGCTGAAAGGTCAAAGATACGAGAGAAGCCCTCACTAAAAGACAGCCTCCCACAGAGCAGCTGTGCATCATAAACAAGTATCTGATCGGCGCTGACCCAGAGGGGTCAAATCAAAAAAGGGATGATACACACGCAGCAGGTCACGCTTTCAAATCTTATCTGTGATTCGGTAATCATGGGCTTCAATGATCTCACCGTGCTAATAAACTTAGCCCACGTCTGAGCTGATAGGAGATTGAATGCAGCTTTTGTCCTGCAGCCCTTTACAATGCTTGATATCTGCTTGCGTATTCAGCAGCAGCTCCCCTTTCTCCACTCTGCGCCTATGACCAAGGTGAAACACAACTTGATGGGATTTTCTGTCTGTCTGTCTGTGTTGGACTACGAGAGACATCGAGCCAGCTTGTACCTTCAGCTGCGTAGCGTGGATGCAGCTCTGCGCGCATGAAGAGACACTCAGCACAGAGCGCGGGGAGAATACTGTAGCAGCAGGTGGAATTTAGCCTCAAACTCTGTGTCAGATGATGGAGTAAAATCTGCGCGGCACTTTCCACACCGCCATCCCTGTGATTTACTGCATTCACCTTTGGGTGGTACAGTCATTCTGTCATCGGCTGAGAACCTGCTCAAGAAATACCTCACGTCGCCCTCTTCTCACAGAAAAGTGGCTCTTCTCTACTCACTCGACTTGCTCTCTCGAACTCAAACCTAAACCGCCTTCATCTTTCTTTTCTAACACTTTGCTCTGTCACGATTGTGCACATGGGAATATTTCAAGCAATTAAAGCCATGACCTTTACGCTCCCTATGCTGGTTCCTTGTCTTGCTGCTTGGAATTAAATCTTATTTAATGTTGCATTCATTCAAAGTTGCCCTACATACGAGTATTAGTCTATCAATGCAACTCAGCAGCATCAAGTTTGAACTGCTTCTGCAGCTCGGTTCATGCAACAGCAAATGAAAATGGTGAAATTGTGTCATGTGACTCTCAGGTGGGTGATATTGGCTGATATTTACTACAGCCAGGTAATTGCACAAACAGCAACAACAACGGAATGTTAACAGGTAATCATGATGATCATCATCATGATGATTTAGGGTGATTAAATAATATATAGATTAAACAATAATGTTAATAGATTAACATTGGATGCAACCGGCAATTTGAAGATGTCACTTTGGGCCCTGAAAAAAAAAAAAAATACATGTATAAAATAAGCTTTACCATCATCTGCCACCCAGTAAATGCGTAAAACATAGGTATGGATTTTTTTATGTCAATCTTCATTCAATATTTGTATTATTATGCACGTTTGAGAGAGTTCTTGGTTGCTGTAATCATTCCTCGTGTCCATACGGGCCCTGAGGTGATCTCGTCCTAATGTACATTCACTTGTAAAAGTTGGGGGACAAAATTCACAGTCCTCGTTCTTTTTAAAAATGCATTCTGAAGTTTAGCGGAAGCTAATATACCACTAGAAGTCTGAGTTAGCAAAACTCATGTATCTTCCAAAGTTAAAGTCTTTTTAATATGAATTACCATGAATAATCTCCACGGATGAGCTGAGCTGTGGCAGAGGAACAGGTCGTGGAAGTCTCACGCACGGCGACACACACACACACACACACACACACTGAAGCGTCAGCTGAAAATAAGAATGCATGGAACATGCTAGGAAGGACGGCCTTTATGGCCAGTATGGACAGTAGGAACGACGACGGGGATGACTCTGTGGAGCAGCAACTCTTTGAAGGCATGTTCACCTGTGTATTGTACTAGGACAGACGCAAAAACAATCCAAAGCTGTTCTTTGCTGTGAGCGTAATGGTTTACACATAACATGATTGTTTACTGTAAAAGAGATGATGGTTTGGATATGAACTACAGGAACTGTGGTTGACACTGAAGGAGAGGCGTGCAATGGAGGCCTGTGCCGTCTGTCTGTTTTGCCCTGTTTTCTCTGACCTGCTATCCTGCTATATAAACAGAATGGTTGTTGGAGGCGAGGCGGGTCCCCGGTGCCAGAGAAAGAGAGAGAGGGGGGGAGGGGGGCTCCTCCAGCAGTCTCCTGACTCCTGGAGTCCATCTCATCTCTTAATTACTGTCGTCCCTGAGACCCAGCCGGCTAATAACTGCCCGGCTACTGCAGCGGGCTGGAGACTCCACTGAGCACGAGCAGATGGAGGGAGAGAGAGAACCGCTCAGCTTCACAGCCAGCCAGAACAGATAGGGCTCAACTAGGCCTTTCTTGACCATCTGGACTAATATGAAAAGCGCGGCTCACACGCGCAAACACACGCACACACGTCACATTTGCAATAACACAGGCCATGCTTACACCCTGTTCCCAGTCACAGCTGATTTGTAAGAACATTTCTCATCATCATCACCTCCGAACACCCTCCATTAGAGACGCCCTTGTCACAGAGCCAGCAGCACGGATAGTGGTAGATGGCAGAAAAAGTACAGTACATATGGTGCTGTGCGCTCAACAAAACAAGGGTCGGTATTAGTGTTAGGCCTATCGCTGTACTGTGCCACACATGGCTGAAGATGAAGATGAAGTAGCAGTAGCATACACACTGTAAATAGCATTACTGTAAATACACACGGCTTTAACCTGGTCAGAGTACGTAACTGCCCGGGCGCTTCCCTTTCTGGGAACATATGGGCTGATGAGGATCAATGGCAGATATGGGCCAGTATTAGCACAGACACTAACGCGGCTAATCGCTCTAACTTTCTAAGATGTTCCTTTCTCTGCCGTGGACAAGCACACACACACACACACACACACACACACACACACACACGAGCTGACCTCAATCCCCCTTCTCTGGGCCTGTGGGTCCAAGGGCAGAGGTTTTCTCTCAAGGCACTCTTGATCTGGCCAGCACAAACCGCACCTTAAACAGTGTGGGTTTACGGTCAACTAGTGACCTTTTCCTCTCGCGTCATTGGCGAGATTGAGACAAAGAAACACATTCATGTGAGGAGAGTCTGCAGGTGAGAGAGACATACTGTACAGAGCAGTGCGAAGTACCGCAAGGTTGCTGTAACCCTGTTCTGAAGGCTTTCAGCTTGCTCGAAGTACACACTATCCAGAATATTTACAATATGTGAACTCGATCCAAACTCTGAAAGGGAGCAGCCGTCAGAAAATATGTGTCAGTAAAACCGAAGCTTGCTGATGAAAATGCAAAGTGAGCACAAATGCAGCGCCTGAGGCAAAATCAATTTGGGATAATTAATCCTTCCCTTAAAATTGAGGGGGATGTTTTCCCGTCTTCTCTGCAAATGCACACCTTCTGTATGTGTAGATCTATTACTGTATATTCAAAGAGGGTCCAACTGCAGTATTTCCTCTTGGAGACTGCAGGTCTGTGAGCCGATGGGAAGAGCTGTCCCCTGGAGGGAAGGTGTGTCACTTTCTTTAGCAAGACATTTGTTTAACAAGATGTAGAGAGTTCAAGTAGTGTTAAAAGGATTGGTTCACCATTTTTCATGCCTGTTTTTCTGTACAGATCAAGGACTTTGTCCTCCATCATTTACATTGGTAGCACATTAGGAATAAATCTATAAAATGGCCTGTTTCAACGTATATATGGGTACCAGAGTATTGTTTTAAGACAGACTTTACAGGGTGTAATATATACAGCATGTTCACTCCAGTTCACCATGTTCGCTACCCTGGGAACCAGGCGAATCTGCCGAGCTCATGTTTCATCGGCTCTGGCAAGTACACCTGGGCCTTCTCCCATTCAGACAGATTTCCACCCGTCCTGGATTCGGTCGGGCCAATCACAGCCGTTTATCTAATATGGGGCGGGTTTGATACGATGACTGGCAGAGTAGCGCCACCGGTCCAGATTTGAAGTCACACGTCAGATTCGCTGCTCTGATTGGTTGATACAGCGCAAGGCACCATGCCCGCCGAACTCAGATCAAACTGTCAAACTAGGCAGCGCTGATCAAATATAAGTCAGGATGTTACTGCTCTGCCTATCTCCTCAAATGTTTTCAGAAACACATTAGCTGTTTAGCTGTAATTTGAGAAAGTTTGTGAGCAGGCTGCCATTTTTTCCCGGCTTGAAAACGCACCAAGCACCCATGCAGGCACCGCCCGAACTTGAGTGTGTCGCTCACAGACTGTATTATTAACATGGACGACATGACAGCCCCCTAAAAGTGAAGTCAAAACATCTCGATTGCCCCCTTGGCGGCTGTCTGCAGTATAGGTCATAAACCCCGCCCCCTCCATGTTAATTCAAAACTCAAAGTACACATCCCAAAGATGGTTTCTGTTATTTTAGGTACTTCTTATCAAGCTGATGTGTGTTCAAGTTTTTATTTTTCTGATAGGTGTGGTTCTTATTAGTTATTTGATGCTATAAAAAGGGGCTTCCACATCATGATTGTCTGCTGAGGCCGGCTCGCAACTGAGTCGTCGGGGGTGTGTGGGCAGGACCTTGATACCGCGGCCCCCCGATCACTACTGCACAGACTCTGGCTCCAAATGACCTCACCAGATCACAAGATGGCAGCTCCCGCATCCGGGATATTTTGACTTTAGTGCTGTACAGTGGGAGACGGTGGAGACACGTCGTCCATCTAAATATGTAGTGGCGCTCATCACGTTTCGTCGCTCTGATTGGTTGTAGGTCTTTCCAATTGCGTCCAGACTAGAGGCATTTTGGTCTGTGCCTGTTGATAAGGCCATTTGGAAATTGAAAATGAACTGAGAGGTTCCAGACTAAAGGCCTTTTCAGACAGCGAGCGAGTGACACGCCTAATGATTCATTTTCAATGAGAGGCGAGCTGGGCAGGTTAGCGGGCAAACTGACCGCCAGAGCGACAAGTGGGCGAGATCCCGTGGAACTGTCACGGTCATGCTCATCTCACGCACAACCGCCGCCAGAACTGAACTGTCTAGACAAAAATTCAATGCGTTCGTGAGTTCCCTGAAATATATAGGCCTCATAAACGGGACGGCTGTATCGGGGATAGAGCTATAGTTTTAACTTGGCTATAAAGAAAAAACTGTTGTAGAGTACTGCATTGAAGCCGTTTCCCTGGTTACCAACCATAGAGTGCCTGGCGTTTACTCGAGGAGTCTTCTCACATGAGGAGCGCAGTGCGACCCCATGGATCCAAGCGAGTACGCCGGCGGAGTGTCGCTTACCGTCCGAAAAGACCTTAATAGGCATTTGCGAATTAGTCTGGCGATGCCCGGCTACGTGTTCGCCTGTCCGCCCTCAAATCACAACCAGTCCTGGGTGTACAGTATATGATTGCAGCTGGAGGTAGGGTCGAGTGTATTGTAAAATGTTTTTTATTAAACACTTAAGTCTAGACTCAGTGGAAACTGCTACCACTCCTTTACGTGTACATGGTGATGCTTTCTGACTCAACAATGAACCGAATTACAGGTGCTCGTACTTGTTTTTTGGGGTATGAGCTTCCCATCAACAGACACTTGTGCAGCTCAGAATACACTGAGGAAAGTATGAAAAAACATGCTGCCAGCGGCTGTGCAGTACTGTAAAGCTGGCCAGTGTCTCTCAGTTATATTGAACCAAGCAGCTGCTGCAGACCGGACAGAACAGAAGCATCACCGGTGACAGAAACTCGATTGTAGCTCACCTCGACCCACCTCACACACACAAACGACGTCCCGTAAAAGCAGCAGCAGCTCAGAGTTAATGCAGATAAGTCCCATTAACCTTTGTGAGCTCACACTCTCTGTCTCTGCCTCTCTTTCTGTATCCCTGGGCCTACACTGTCCTTCAGTCTTTCCATCTCTCTCATGAATGTTTGATGGTGCTGCCAGCTGCTCTCTGAGTCTGAGGGCGGCATGTGTTCTTGCTCACAAACACAGGCCCTGCATTGTTTTAGCCCTCAGTGAACTTTGAAAAACAACAGCCGCACGCATGTGTTTGTATGGTGGCAAAAAAATAAAAATAAAAGGCACATTCATGATAAAGGTTTTGTTAAGGCGGAATAGCGTGAAGCGTGCAATGACAGTGCTATTTTAGATGTATAGGAAAGTCATTGTTCTTGTGTCCAAGTGTAGTCAACAACAGTGCCTCAGTCATTTCAGAAATCTTTCACAAATGAAGTGTGGGCAACTTTCCCTCCCACACAAATCACCCTGTGTTTTTGTGCACAGACATTTCATTTTCTACAGCCTTCCTCCTCTATTGTGTGAGATTTTTTTTCAGAGTGAAGCATCCTTAATCATACATTTCTGGGCTGCTGTTTGCCAATACAGACCAGGGGGGGGGGGGGGGGGGGTCGTCAGCAAGCTCGGCTACATAAAAACCAAAACATCTCTGTCCCTCTTTTGTTTTTTTTTCCCCCAAACCTTGCACGCACACGCAGCAAGAGCTTCCACCTATCCTGACACCCTGAGGATTCGCTGAAAGGGCCATATGTCTCCTCTGCGTCGTCACAGCAACAATCTCTGGAGCATCGTGCACTTCTGTTTATCATGCAAATGAAGCAGGGATCCAGACCAGTTGTCTGCAGACAGACAGAGAGACTCCATACGACACGGACCAGCTGCCTAATGGGTGCACATGTATGGGTCACACTTTGGTAACGACTGTGCTAGGTGCAAAGTCTGAAACGGAAGTGCCCTATTCTTCTGTTTTAATCGCGCGATGATATATCATCTCGAGAGTCTAGAAGCTGATTGTGACCAAGGAGTTACACAATAACTTGAATGTGAAAAGGTCATGAAAGGCATAAAACTAATTGGCAGCAGAAAAACTGCCTAATGATGAGAGACTGCAACCTGACCTCACCATTTTAACATCTAACATAAGGAGATATTTTACATCTGAAACCTGTTCAATACATTGTCCATTAACCTGTAAGAGCCTGACACACCTAACCCACGTCCAGAGGTGTCAAGTGACGAAGTACAAATGCTTCGTTACCTTACGTTACGTTGGGTATCTGTACTTTACTGGAGTAATTCATTTTTCATTTCGGCTTATTTTCATTCCGGCTTGTCAATGTTCAAAAATAGAAATAAATAACAATAAAACCCATCCTGACAAATCGCGCCATCTGGATAGAGTGAATTTGATTGCGGTTGGATGAGAAGTATAAACATATACCATTCCGACACCCTGTTGGTTTGTATGCGATCCATCGCACCTGCACATGACACACATCATGGGTGGTTACTCAAAACAAGTAATAAGTTACAGCAGACGTATGTAGCCAAGTACGAAGGGGTCCGTCACATATATGGCTCTTTAATGTATTCGCATTAGACTAAAATGCATTCATTTTCAACGGGCGTATATGCGGCTGAAACAGGTGCATCCCAAATGCTTCAACATTAATATTTTAATATAACATTATGGCCTTTAGAAAAATGTTTTTTTGAGGAGGTGGGGTAGGCCCCTAAGCCTTTGTCCTTAATGGCATTTTTTTCCCCTTACATTACTTTTACTTTTATACTTTAAGTAGTTTTGAAACCAGTACTTTTACAGACAGAACCTTATGGAAGTCTAGTTTTTTTCCTCTCTTTTACAAAAAGCACACTGTCCTTTGTCGGAATGGTTGGATTTTAACCAATTTTTGTTAATAAAAGGCTGAGAGCACCTTTCAAAGCCGCCCTCTAAATATAAGAATGAAGAATCCATCCCATGAATGGTTATGTCCATAATTCCCCTTTTTTGTCTGGTTTAGATGTGTAATGTCTAAATACTTAAGAATCTCCAGGTGGAAAAAGTCTTCTCAGTTTTATGTACAAAAGGTGCATTGGACACGGACACTGGCTCGCTGATCATATTCAGGAGAGGAAACTGTTATCCTCATTTATGAAAGCAAGACAGAAGCAGCTGCCAGTTTGAGGAAACGTAATACGGGAACTGTTGCAAATGCACTAACTGAATACATTTCTTGAGAAAGGAGTAATACGTTATTTATAATATATTACGTTTCACGTTTCGCAGTTAGTAAAACTCTTTACATCGACTCAACTGGTGTGAATTCAAACTCTACTAAACCCTATAGTCCACTTAATTTTCCTTTCTCCTCAGTCTCAAGTCTCCGCAGTCTCTTATGTCACCGGTCCATCTCCTCTCCGGTCCTCCTCCTCCTCCAACACTTTCCAGGCTAAACGCAGACAGAACTGGGTCATGGCGAACCTGAGGCCAGCGGCTCCCATTACTTTACCTCCAGAGTCAGGACCTCAAGGCCTTGAATGGGATTCAAACATCAAGACCATTATCTACCACTGTCAGCAGAGCTGGTCAGCAGAGCCGCTCCTCCGAACCAACAGCCCTCCCTTGGAGCATGTTATGGACCCTTTCATGGGTCAATAACACACTTTTCAGACTCTGGGCAAGCGATTGCGTAGCGGCTCAGAATGCTGATTTGAGTCGGAGTGTGTGTGTGTGTGTTTATGTGGGTCATAGTTGTGCAAAGCATTTGCTCTGGGCTGTAGACACTCTATTTCGTGATGGATTCAAAGAGCCAAACCATACAACACTTTACTGCCTCAAAGCCTCCTTTCTCCTCTAATGGAGTCAAGCATAGCTGTTCCATTTTCAGCAATCACCTCACAGCTGACGGATAGGTCATTAATACAGTTACGTTCTTAGAGCCTCATTAACTTCTTAATTGGCTCAATTTCTATCACAGGCATCCATGTGTACCAGCCGTTATAGAAATACCAGAATTGGTTAAAATACACACATAAAAAAAGTGTTAAAGCTGCATAAATTTATTTATTTTTTTTTTTTTACTCCACAAGCCGAAAACACAACATATTATCGCCTTGCTAACACCTAGCAACATTAACACTCCGTAGCAGTCATGTTGCTAGTCACCTGACGCATATAAGCGGGATATTTACTCTCCTTTTAGCTATGTTTCGGGCTCCTCCAGCTCCTGAGAACAATATATGGCTTTTCAGCTGCTTAATGTTTGACTTTGTTCACCAGCTAGTCGCTGGCCCCGCCTGCACGGCAAGGCGTGGTGCTGGACAAGAAGCGTGCCATGGGTTCATCAGAGCTTTTTCGCTGAACACAGCTGCCTCATCAACGGTGTTGGTGAGGGCAGAACTTGTGGTTTGAAAAAACCCCCCAAAACAATGAGCTAAAACGGGTTGAAAACCGAGGGGAACTGCAATGTCGGGTGATATTTCTGCGTGGTAACTACGAGCTGCACTTTCCCATTAGACAGTTGTTTGATGCATAAACATAAAAAATATTGATTATTGCAGCTGTAAATCTGTATCTCATTCAATTTGCAAATGGTTTTTGTGCTATTTGAGCTCATTTTAGTACTATTTAAGTATAGATGTGAGGAATATAATGTAATGAGTAGTAGCTATGTTTTTCTGTAAAGACTTGACTAATGTGTGTGAGTGTGTGTGTGTTTAATAAAAAGTAATGTGTAATTTATATACTTTTTACATGTTGATCAGAAGGAATGAAAACTCATTTCCATCCTGTGGAGTTTCAAGAACCAGCATAGATTACAGCCAGCTCCTTAGGCTTTCCAGTGCATGCTGGAATAGCCTCCCGATTCCCCGAATAGCAATAGGTACGTGAAAGAATGGAGGAGTCGCCGTGCTCATGCAACTGTATAGTTTGCACGTGCTCCGTAGACAGTTACAGAATGCAATACATCACCCAACGGTGTGGGAAAACTTTAAACCACTCCTCCAACATGCTTGGCAGTATGGTGCAGTGTCAGGAGCGCTCTGTAAACTGGAGCCCCAGTAATGCTTAAAATAAGGTGATTGGCCTTAAAACCGTGTTAACCGATCACTTAAGTGGGTCATTGCTGTGGCTCAGCAGGCCACCACACAACTGCACATTCTGAAATTGCAGCCTATTGTGTGAACTCCACATGGATCATCTAGTATCACCCAGACTCCACTCCCTGTGATTGTTTACAGTGTTACAAGAATGTGTTTCCACTGGAAAATCAAAAGGATTGCTCACGTCGACCTCACAGCCTCCCTTAGCCTGTTTCTTTTCAGATTCAGATATGTGCTCATGCTCAGCTCCCTCCTGCCATACTGAAAAACATCATATATTAAACACAGTTCTGCAGTGAAGTAACTACACTGTAATACCATTTCCTTGTCCTGCAGCAAACATTCATGGACACTCATAAACCCTTTCAAATATCTTTCTCGGAGGACACGCGCAGAAGATCTATTCAAAAGGCTGCACGTTGTTTTCTAAACGGAAGGCGATGCTTTTGACCTTGAGACTGCAGTTGGAAATGGAAACGGGAGACGCTGTTACTGCAGCCCTGTCTCCGAGAAATGACGTTTACATACAACTCAATTGCAACGGCATATACGTTTTGCTGATGCCGATGGAATCGTGTTTTCTATTAACATAATCAGGAAATGCTGTTAATTAACCTACCTGGCAAGTCGCAAAAATGTTGATACTGAACGTATCAGTAAAATGTTCACTGACAGGGTTCATTTCAAGATGTTAACAGAGCTTCTGTTTCACAAAGCACACGGGCCTATGTTCACATGCAGGTACCAACGTACATTTAAGCCATTTCACTTCATGTGCTTGGAGAGGAGATGGATGTGATTTAAAGAACATACACATGGCGTTGAGGTGCAACATACTGAAGTAATCAATCTAGTCAGCGCATAATTGACAGTCCCGCCCCCTGAGTTACTGGTGCTGCGCCTGTCAAGTTTTCCATTGTGGCACTGCACATAATGCAGTTTACAGTTATTACAGTGGCAGATTTACCACTTGAAATTCTTAAAACAATGGATCACTGATTTCACACAGAGGTAGACAGAAGCAGGCTAGTTCCGACCATCAATTTTGCCTAAAATTACTGTCTGGCAGATTTTATATATCAGCTCATGTTAGCCCCATGACTTGGTTGAAAACTGCGTCTCTGGCTGACTTTTAAGGGACGCATTTTAGAACAGGAACCCTGTGAAAAGGTATTGATATTGGGCTCAAGACTGAGGCTAAAGTTCGGCTATTCGTCAACTTATTTCTATAAACACAGACAGAGCCGCTAGCACTAGCCTAAACTCTGACAGCATCCAGACACAGCTTCACAGTGGGGACATAATCACACAGTGGATGTACCAGGTGTGAACTGAGCGTTTTTTGTTTCCACCTGTGTAACCCCACAAACTACAGTTGAGTGCTGAGCTTTTACAGTAATCTAGTGATTCTCGGAGTGATTGGTCAAATATCTGCCACACTATTCTCTGACCCACTAAAGGAAACTCAGCAAGGACGCAGAGGAAGTTGAAGCGGTGGGCAGGAGGATGAAGGGCCCAGAAAAGCAAGCCCAGGTGTGTGTACACACACACACACACACACACACACACACACACACAGCATTTGGCTGGGAGGAGTTTGTCTCCAGGCTCTGTAGGGCTGAGGTAAAGAGAGACCTTGTTCTATCCCAACTTCCAACACAGCAGTGCTCCCTGCAGGCCGCAGCCACACCTCAGTGAGAAGGCAAATACCATTAAAAAAAACACACACACACCAGCCTCAGAGAGGCCTTGGAGGCACTGGATACCAAACAAAGCAGGAAGTAGAGTGCCGATTACATTCTTTCCCCCTGAACCACGATTGCCTCAAAGCCAGGTGAAATGAAAGGCATGCCCTGTGGGTCGCTGCGCGGCCTCTGCCCAGTCCATTGCCGGCGCTGTGTGCATCTGTGACAGCGTACAGTGCCGTAGGACGGCTCGACATCCAGGGTGGAAATGAGTGGGATACATTAATGATTCTGCGCTGAACTACAGTCGGCCCGAGGACTGGCAGTATTTGGTACATCTGTCGGCGTACCTCGACGACTTCCTCGTGAGGACATGGGATGTGATGCTGCGGTCTGTAACAGATTTGTACAGAAAAATAGAGGGACGATTGTGCTTGCCTTCTGTGCGTGTTACATAACTTACAGCCAAATATTCTCCCAGAGGATCAGACTCAATAGAATGATATTCACGGTTTAATGTGGCTGAAAATGAAAGCTACGAGAGTGGGAGCGGCTCGTTTTTGCTAATCAAAGGGACTTGGGCAGATGTAATATGCTGTGCTTCATGGTCACGTGGCGCATCATTAGATTACATTTGGTCACACTGAGAATGACAACTCCGGGGGGGGGGACGGAACACCACAATAGCACTTTGTGCAGTTGACAGGTTGAGTGCAGCTCTTGTGCGTTGGAATGTGCGCACCCGTGCGTGGATGAAAGTCGGAGTGTGGAGCAGAGCAAGAGGGCAAGGAAGGTGAGTGGGAGAGGCTGAATGTGCGTGTGTGTGTCTGCAGGCTGTGTGAGAGCCCATCGGGCCCAGTGCGTTTTGGGAGGCCAGGATTACTCATCTCACCCGCTGGCTCTGCTTCTCAAAATACATCTCTTTCGCGTTCTCACTTTCTTTTCCTGTCTGCTCGCCTCATCCCATCGGCGCACTCGTTAATACGGAACCATGCCGCAGTCACCTTTTCACCTCGGCCAATGCTAACGTAGCCTGTGTAGCTCCACTTCTTGAGAGGAAGAAAGAAGATGGGCTGAGGAACGACGGAGAGCGAGGGAGACGGGCACACGGGCCTGACGGACGCCAACGCTAAGGCCCATTCATCCTGACAGTGCTCATGGCGGCAGTCAGGGGAGGACAGACTCCTCCGCCGACACAAAGACTGTCTGAGCAGCATCACCTCCTATGTGCAGGCGGGGGGGGCTTCAGAGGCCATCCCCAAATACTGCCCCCTGAACAAGAACACTCAGGGGACTGCTAGTTTTTCACATCTCCAGAGGATAGTAGTTATTCCATATTAGGATAGCATACAACTAGCCTATGCACTTTCATATCACTATTCACTGGACAGCATACACACCGTCCTTGATAGAATTGTCTTTAATTTAGTCATGTTCTAAAATATTGATTAATTCATTTTATATGGATATCAATGCAACCTAAATGTAAAGTAAATGTGCTCAAAATAAAATGACTTATCCAAAAGCCATATATGTTTGTAAGATGGAACTAATGGCTTAATGGTTAATAAAACATTTTAATACTTCCTACATTAGTCATATTCCATCTAGAAGAGTAACTTTTGGGTTGCCCGGTTGTGTATGAATAAATCCCTTTTGCGGTCGTGTACTGTGTCTTCCTGCAGCATTGTCTTCCGTTGTCTTTTCATGTAGCTCTTTGATTCACCAGGAAGACTCCTCGCACGGAGAGTTCCAGCACTTACCTTGTGGAAAAGAGCTGTAGGGCATCCAGACTAGAATCCATTTATTGACAACTTATTAACATTTACAACGCCGCAGCTGTAAGGCCAAAATGGGTTATTCATTCATTTCTATGAATTAAAAAGGACAATTCCAGAATACATTGCTCCTTCCCCGTTTTACACCACTGTACTTTTGTGCTTTTGAAGCAATAGTTTGACATTTTGGGAAATATGCCTATTTGGTTTCTTGCCAAGATTAGGATGAGAAAATTGATTCCATAAACCAGCAGCCGGTTAGCTTAGCTTAGCACAAAAACAGCTGGCCTGGCTGTGTCCAAAGGTGACCAAATCTGCTTAACAGGACCTCTAAAATGTGTTTTTATAGGAATTAAAAAACGAGACAACTTGTTAATGAAACCACCTTCAGAGGTTTAAAAAAAAAAAAAAAAAAAAACCCCCCCCCAAAAAAAAAAAAAAAAAAAAAAAAAAAAACCCCCCCCAACATTTTCTATTAAAATTAAAAGGGATGTGAATGAAAAGACCACAAACTGCTGGAATCGTCACTGCTATCATACATAATGGGCTAACATGGCAAATCTAAAAGCTGAAGCTCAAAGCCCACGCCAAAACGAGATGCCGCAAAACAACACGACAGGAAAGGAAGGAAATAGTAGATGTGAAATATGTAACATATAGGGAGACACTCTGTCTTTGCCCCAGGCTCTTGGCTGGTAAAAGAGAAATGACTGTGAATAATCAGTGTCTCTGAATATATATGAAATGTTCAGTGTGTGTGTGTGTGTGTGTGTGTTCAGTTATGCTTATGTGGTGTGTGTAGCCCTGACGAAGCAGATCAAAGGGTCAGGGTGACTGGAAATGGAGAGCAGGCAATATGCACTCAGGCATAATAAAAAAAAATTTTTTTTTAAAAAACACATTAAAAAAAATCTTCCTGATTCTTGATAGCCTCACATACACACTGATAGCTCAGTTCTAAGTGATCCAAGAGTCACTCACACACACGCAAAGAAAGAGGAAAAACCCTTTGGTGACCGAGATGATTGTCAAAGGAAGGGAGCCCTTCCTCACATCGTATACGGGGGAGAAAAACCAGAAGGGAAGGCAACGGGATAGAAAGAAGAAGCGGGAGGATACAGCAGAGTGTGAAAAGAGTGATGAGAAACGATGAGGACAGAAATAGATGGTGTGTGTGTGTGTGTGTGTGTGTGTGTGTATCGGGGACTCCAGCTGTGTGTTTACCCTCCACCAGGGAAGACTGTGTCAAGCCAGCTGAGATGACAGAGCAGACGAGGGCTGCGACACGCAACACAGACGACGGGCGGCGTAAAACACACACACACAAAGGTGTGTGTTGTTTCTCTTCTGGAGTGTGTGTGTGTGTGTGTGTGTGCGCGCATTTGAGTTACGCATGACTCATGCTGAATAGATGCACCACAGCAAATCTGTCCTGAGGAGAGGGTGGATTTCTGTGAGCAGCGATTTCTACCTTGTGCGTTTGGCTTTCTTGCGGTGAAAATGGGACATTCAGCAAAGTCAGCATCCACCTCATTACCCCCGTGTGACCTTCTGTGAAATATACAAGACCACACACACACACGCATTATGCATTATTTTACAGCATGTTCTTTGCAGGATTTCACCTCAGAGCAACTTGGTCTTACTGTAAACAGACATTTGCAGTAGTAGTAGTAGGTCAGTGAACTTGGAGCATCCTGGGCAGCAGCTTCCTAAACAGGACCAAGAGGTTATGTTGTGGTGGGACCTGGATAACCCCCCCCCAAACAACCCTGGAGCCACCATCTGGCTACCTTACATAACTACAGAGTAGATTGGAAATTGGTACTGGGAGGTTATGCCCACTGGCAGAATAGATTTTTATCATGTTAGTAAGGCTGGCATAAAGGACCGAAATGTTTAAACAGCCCTTTAGTACACATAACGGTATGGAGCGGATTCAAGTGAAAAGAATTCAAGTCGTTAGTTATATGAAAAGAAAAGTCAGAAAGCATGACCTTGGTGTTAGTTACAGTTACGGGACTCAATTCTATAAAGTGTGCACCTGAGTCCCAAAAGTGTGGATGTTTTTATTCTGCGGAGTTTGGCAATAGCACAGTCAAAGATACTCTTTCCAAACGGTCTCTGGCACAATTAGGAACCAGTTTACAGTTGTTTGCCAAAATAATCCATAGTGAGATTACTTAACTTTTTAGAGGTGAAATAATTAGGAACATTTTCTGCTGGTAGCTGCATATTTTTATACTTTGGAAAGTCGAGCAAATTGCACCACAGTCACCAGGTGTGCTGTACTGTCCAGTATGTCTGTCACTTAGGCGCCTGCTCCACTATCATGGAACTGCGATCCGTGACAGCCAGTAGTCCTCCTAAGAGCTTGGGGAGAGGTTAAAGCCTCTCTATCTGTCAGTCTACTAAGCACCAGCTCAGCCTTATTCGAGGGGCTGAAACCAAGGCCTTGAATGGAAGAGTGGCGGACCAATCACAGGCAGGGGAGGGGGGCTTCTGTCCTTCGAATAAAGTCACTGGGAAAACAGTATCACAGTGTAGTTCAAGCACTCCACCTAGTGTTGGTAGAGAAAAGTGTGCCGGTTCTCCAAGGTGTGACCAGGAATGATCAAGAAAGACCCCGGGCAGGTCCTTTATTTTATATACCAAAACAATAAGATTATTAGCATTTTTTAGAAAGTCAAGTTCTCTTTTAGTTGGATAGCTTCCATATGGTAAAATTATTCTTTAAATGCCTTCAGATAGGCTGTGTGACCCTCTTGTATTTTAATAAAACTGATTATTGTGTTTGTTTCCTTCATTTTATTTCAACGGACATTGAAAAAGGGAGAGAAAAATGATGAAAATACTGCTTAGTATGAGGCTGAGCCATGGGTCAAAGTGGTTTCATTAGCTTTATTGTAAGTGTGATGCATTTAAACGCACTTATATTGACTGCAATACAGTTCAGGCTCGTTTTTAAGCAGGCAGTAAGTGCAGCCCATGTCCAAATGAGATACATTTGACACATTTTGACTGATGCTCACAATGCAGAAAACTTTCAGACTGTCCGATTGATTGTAACTGGTTAGGTTAAGGTGAAGCTAAGCCTGAATACTAGCCTTACCAAGACCAGGCTAGTCTGGAGGGATAGGTTCCCATGGTTACCTAAGTATGACTTATTACAACCTATTTATGGAGTGGAAAATGAGCCTGGTCTAACCAGTCATGTTGCTTTAGGAAACAGGCCTTTGGTGGGTCAGAGATTGTTTGTTTACTGGGGAGTTCCCTGTGGCGCGGGGCAAGGTTGAAGTCGGCCACGTTAAAACAAACCTCTAAAACGCCCTAAAGTGCATCCCAAAATTTTAGACTAAGTGTCAATCATTTCTGATGAGGACAAAGAAAAGCAGACAAAACATGCCCACAAACGTTGCTTTAATTGACTGTCAAAAATAAGTAAGGCTAGAGATGCTGTAGAAGTACAAGATGGTGTGCGCACTGCTAACTCGGAACAAAGACAGTCCCTGCCAAGTTATTGACACGCACGTGTAGATTGGGGGTGGGGGTGGGGGGGGGTGGGGGTGACGGAGACCTGTGGAGGAGGGCGAGAGTGGTGGGATGAAGAAGCCCGATCATTGACTTCAGTTTGATTTTTTTTCCTGTATTAGAAACTGATTGTGCGAGGGTCTGTAGACAGGCTGCAAGAACCCCCCCCCCCACACACACACGCTCCCTCCCCCCTACGAGACATAGTGCATAGCTGAGTAAGGTTAACCCCTACAGAACAAATTTATATCATTCCAACAGCAACAACTGTTGTCAAAAAAAATAAACCCAAACCATTTCCATGTTTCACATACACATATATATATATATATATATATATATATATATATATATATATGTGTGTATGTATGTTCAATGTAGAAAGATACATTCTGAATTGCAAAGGCTCAATCATAGTAAATAAATACTGAAATGGCTGAACTGCAATAACACTCCTCTCCTGGAGAGAAGACAAAGACAGACACACACACACACACACACACAAAAACACACTCATGATGAGGACAGGCCTCCTTTGATACGGTTCAATACAAAGAACATACCAGTGCAGTGTACTGGTACACAGAGGCCAGAAATACAGTCTCATATTACACCCAAATGAACACCTTGTGCCCTGTGCTCAGGGAGTACAGTCTAAAAGACATTAAAAAAAAGAATAGACTTAAAACATTTTCTGAAATAATCAGTTTGCCACCAGGAGGAGACGTCACTGGGGGCTTTAAATAAACAACATCACCTTGCACAAAAGGGTGCAGAACAACGCCGCACAACCAAACGTCAACGTTAGAATTTCGACCTCTAAATGTCAAGATATGGATTGGGGGGGGGGG
>CM022492.1:6097230-6151265 GCA_011952105.1 Coreoperca whiteheadi
AGAGAAAGAAGAAAAAGAAAGAAAACAAAACCCAAAGAAAAATAAGAAAGGTGTGTGGGGGGAGGGGGGGGGGGTTGGGGGGGGGGGGGGGGGGGGGGGGGGGGGGGGTTATGTAATCCTCAGTGTGGCTGCTTGTTTGATCCGCTCATAGTAACAGGTCCTGCACATTCTCTTCTCTCACACCCTGAAAATATTTCAATTTCCTCATATGAAAGTCTAAAAATATATAGCTTATCTATACACCAGGATTTCTGTTACAAAACATGTGCGCGTTATCTAAATGGAGGCAGACTTAATAAACATGCTGCGCAGGTGTCATGTTAGATGAGACACTAGTATTGTTTCAGCATGTGGCAAACTATCAATCTTTAATTCTTTATCCTTTGGTAGCAAACGTAACATTCGTTCAAGAAAAAATAAATATTTTGTCACACTTGAAAAGCCCGTAAGTTAGTCCTTTCAACCCTTGATACCTAAGGCAAAGTCTTAAAGTGTCTACAAGCTGGAGCTGGTGGGAAGACGGCGAGCAGAGGACTCTACAGCATCCTCATGTAATATTGGATTAATTACTGTGGTCTAGGAACCTTTCAGCACTGCAACCACAGCTAACTCAAATGAAGGGAGGACGTACAGAACGTAGTGGCAGCTGCGGCTTCTCATTTCATAATTACGGGTTTTGTGAATGGGATTTTGTCGGTTACGGAGTTAGTTAGGCTCCACTTTGTGCCGCTAATGTTTTATCATTACATTCAAGTCGGAGAGCCAAGCATCCGCACCAAATGTACCAAAAGTGGTGGACCAAGCGACGGACATTTCCATCCATGGAGCAGTGCGGCAAGCGAGGCTAAAAACACGGGAGGCCATTTCACGACGCTTAACACTGCTCTAAAGGTATTTCCAGAATCAGAAATGCATTTAAAATTAGAATATAGGCCGAATGTTTTTTCATTCAGATGGTCAGAAGAGTCTTTGAGGATTCTGGGAATACCTTCAAAACCTCTGGGTCCCCCCCCCCCCCCGAAAATCAGATGCTTAGCTCTGTGACTGGAACGGTCATGGTAACACATGCACGAGAGGAATAAACTGGGGCTTCCACTATCACATCCTGAATGCTTCGATAAATACAGGGCCATCCTCTGCTCAAACAGATACTAACAAGATGAATCTGATGTATTGCGTTTGACTTAAACAAGTCCAGACCTAGAGACAACTGGCGATCAATTCAATTTGACTTGCATACAATCAAAAGCCAAGTTGTCAAAAGGACGAAAAACAAAAAAACAACATCAAGTAGGATTTGGGATTCATAAAGACTCCCACGTGATTGGCTCCCACTCGTGTTTGCCCCAGTCTTACATTATGCAAAGGATAACAGAGGAGCTCACGGGGTACTATCTTCTGCTTTGACCAACTGATTTAGCGTCAGGTGGAGTCCAGCATGAGCACACAAACACTGAACTGGGTGAAGGGAACCTGGACATGTTAGCAGGAAAATTCATTGTTCAGCAAATATAACAAACAAAACGTTCTGTATCCAGTAACAGCTATAAAGAGGCGTTACAGCCGATTCAAATTCAATTTAAAAATGTAAAGAAGAAATAAGAGAGAAACAAATAAGAAGAAAACAACAACAACATGCAGTTTGCGTGACTCCGTTTGCAGCTCTCAGAGCAGTTTTTGCTTGTTTCACTCTTATTGTTCGGGTCTGAGGAAGAAAATAAGTGCTGATTAAAGTCATGCCTGCAGAGGGGCGTCGTCCACCTGAGCTCCTCCTCCGTGGCAACGGGTCTGAGAGAAAAGGTAAAACATTCCTCAGGGGTCCGAGGTCCGAGTTCAGTCCTCGCTGGCCAGGACCTGCCACACGATGAGGTGGCTGCGCTCGGCTTTAGCGAGCAAGGGCTGCAGTTTCATGGTGGGCTCCTCGCCCTCGTCCGCCTCGCCATCCTCATCCCCTAAAAAAGGACACACAGACACCTCACATTTGTCTCTGGAGCTTCCGTGGCGCTTGCAATGACGTTTTTATCCATGACACGTAGCACGCTCACCCATCCTGAAGTCGATGTAGCCTTCTCCTCCGCTCATCACCAACACAGACTTGGTTCCGTCGTGAGTTGCAGCATCGGTCGCCTTGTCACCGGCTGCCTCTACTCCGCAGGACGCAGATGGAACTGCGTGACCTGAAAGCCCAGAGCCACAAACTGTAAACAACACCAAACGAGTCCAGATTGTGTTTTTCTGGTACAGACCTTCTTATCAGTAAACTGTATTTAAATGAGATCTCAGCTCTCTGGCTCACTAGTTTTTAATCTGCATCCAATCATATGAGAGGCCGAGTAGGCCTAGCAAACTGTTTATGTTGACATTTCAGACACATGAGGAGGCCTTCTGATAGCCTACTCTCATTTTCCATTGCACAAAAATTATATCCATCTCATAGCTATATTTGCTTGCTATGCGAAGCTTTAACCAAAAGCTATTGTTAGGATAAGTGCTATATGAATATTATATATATATATATATATATAATATTATTTTACATCACTAGTGTATGGCAGCAGCAACTAAAAGGACAACTTTGACTTTTTTTCTTTTCTGGTAAAATAATAAACCAAATCTCTCCGTTATTGAATGTTTGAGTTTGAGTTTATTCATTCATTCACCATACCACTTCAAGCATTCTAATAATACAGTCGGGGGTACAAAAAACAACAAGGTAGAGTCAAGGGGTCCCCCAAGGAAGCTAACATAGGCTTATAGATGGGTTAGTTTATAAGAAGTGGAAATGTAGATTAAGATATACGCAGTTTCCACTTTTAACCAGATAATGAGGATTAAAAGGTACACAAAAATGCGCACCAATGTCCAACATGTTTTTATAAAATCCAAAGAGTTTGATAGCAGAGTTAAAAAGCACAAAAAAGACTGGAAGATGTATAAACAAATAAAAAAAGGACAACATAAGCGCATGCAGCCTGGTTTGTTTACCTGGCACCGCGGTGAAGAACTTGACCGCATCTCTGTGACCATGGAAACAGAGCTGGGCGTGAGCCATGGAGCAGTATGGAACAAATGTCCCCGCTGTCACTTTGTCACCGCTGTCGTCACCGTAGACGCGAACTACACTTCCTGGTTGGCTACCTGCTGCCTTGGTCACCTTGTTGGCTGCTAATGGAACAGTGGAGAGAGAGAGAGAGAGAGAGAGACTCGGACATGGAGGCGAATCACAAAAGAAACCTACAAGACAATGTTTAGAAGGCACTTTGTTTGATTACTCAGATTTTTGTCTAACTAATGTGATACTCTGCTTGAACGAATTAGGGGAATAATGCCCGCTATAACAACAAAAAGAAATATTCAGTATTAATATTGAGCATTAGTTGTAGCATCCCCTTAATAAGAAGCAAATGAACATGGAGATACGTGAGTGACAAAAACCTTAATCACAACTTGTTCAAACATAAGTATTTTCAGACATTAAGTGTAGAACAAAATGTGCCTAAATGTAATGAGGGGCTGTATATAGGCAGCAGCGAGAGAACTGTGCAGTGTGAATGGGTGTCAACCAGAAGTTTATCCCCCTAAAAATGAATAAAGAGGGAAATATATCAGTCTAGCTCCTGAACTCACTCTCTGTCAAAGGGATGGAGATGATGACTCCATTTCCGGTGCCGATCCACAGACGATTACACGACACCATGAGAGCGGTGATCCGCACAAATGAGAAGCCTAGTTTCCCGGTACCTGAGAAAAAAAAAAAAAAAAGGCATCAAGAACACATTCACAACCAAATCGGCGTTGACGGGCAAAGGTCCGTCGGCGCCTGACAACTGCTGTGTCTGCTGTGCTTCACAGAGGCAGAGCTCTTGTTCTAAGAGGGAACTGACCCAGCATCTTGCTGACGTAGGGCTCGATGTCGACGTCCTGCAGGTGCTGGAAGGTGTGAGCGTGGAACAGCCGGAGAGTGGAGTCCAGTCGGATGGACACCCAGATGCCATCCCCGTCCCAGGCCAGCTGACGAACCTGGCTCTCCTTACGAGGGTGGGCGTCAAATGACTTCTGCGGGGGTCAGAGAATTACGCCGAGTCGAAGTGTAAGAAGAGCGCAGACTCCTGATTTCATGGCTCGCGGGCAGAATTACTTTAACACGGTCAAGCCAATTTGGTGTGTGTGTGTGTGAAAAAAAGAACATTTGAACAAGGTGAGTTTTTCCTTTTTCCCCAGGAAGAGGGTTAGAGCACAGCGTGTGCTGCATTGGCCTGGCGAGCTGGCAGTCAATGGAGGATTAAATCAAGCAAAAACTTGCAAAAGGACACATTCACATTCATCTGGCTAAAGCCGGTCTACTAACCGGCACGGCAGACCATTTATCGTTTTGAGACGCTATAGTGTTCGCATGCTGGCTCATCGGCTCGTGGAGGTTGTGTGTGTTTTACGCTCGTGCAGAACTCTAAAATGAACACGCTCGTGGGCAGAAAAACAAATGACGGAGGGCTACGTCTTATCATACCTCCATCTTCATGGCTTTGGGATGCACCACATAGATCTTGTTCCTGTAGCCACACCACACCTTGTCATGCACTACAGTCATGCAGCGGATGGAGTAGTGTGGTCTCCCAAAGTCTAACAGATGGTAGTTGGTCAGGTCCCACTGTCCATCTGACACAATTAAACGATGTTAAGATACATTATATCTACATATATATTTATATTATATTTAAAAGATAAATCCCACATCAGGTAAATAGTACTTGTTTATTTGAAAAGAACTTGCAAAGTTGGTGCCCCCTCACCTACTCCTCTGTGGAAAATGGCTAAAGTGCCATCAGAGAGGCCGACCAGTACACGCCCTTTCACATGCCTGCGGGAGAGAAACAAATGTTTTCCAAAAAAACGGCTGTTGCACGTTCACAAACGTAGCAACGTGACGTGGCGAAATGGGGGTTGACCGTGTGTGCAAAACACACACCCATCCCGTATTTCGGTGTACTTACACGATGCCGAGCACGGAGTCCTTCAGCTTTATGGAATGGAGACACTTCTTCCACTGAGCCACGGAGGAGTGGACGTACACGCTAGAATCAGAAAAGTTCGCTCAGTCATCAGATTTCTTGATTTCCGGGCCACATACATACATACATACATACATACATAAGTAAGTGTTCTGGGCAAAGAGAGACAAACGTTTATAAAACTCACCATCCATTCTGTGCCCCCAGCCACATAGTGGGCAGAACACTGCTCATTTTCTGAGCCTCTTCTCTCATCAGGTCCTGCTCCTCTGCGCTGAGGTTTGAACTCACTCCATCTTTCAATAGATCACTCTCCCTGGCCATCAGAGACAACAAGTATTATTAAAGAGTCGCTGCGTTTGCATGACTCCACTTTCCACCGAACTGAGTGAATAATGCCCTATCTGTCACAATGCACAGTCACCACAGGAGGAAACAAAAAAAGGAAGTCAGTGGTTGCACTGGATGTATATTTGTGTGTTTCACTAGTTCTATGCCTGATACAACGTGACAGTGCATTTGTAGAGAGTAAGTGGAGGCCAAGGGGAAAACACACGCTTATCCAGCGATGTACGAAGGGAGTCTGACTGGAAGGTTAAATGCTGCGCAATAATAATTTACAGGCGCACAAATATTTACATAAGCTTCATGATCAAACCGTAAATGGTTTAATGGGTGATTCGATGTTGTTGCTCAGTTTGTTTATGGTTGTACTGATAAAACTGACAGTTTTATTGGACAGACTGAACTGTAACAGCATCGTGGCGGGGTTATGGGCCTCCTGACGTTACCTCTGAGAGTAGTTGGCTGGAGCCTCTGCGGTCTGCTGAGCTCCCAGTGGATCGGTGAAGACGTGTTCGGTGTAGACTCCCCTCAGGCTCTCTCTTTGGTCAGCAGGCCCTGCACTGGCCTCGGTCGCCTCGGTGGCTTCCTCTGCTGGTCTGGATTCTGTAGAGAGGATCGCCTCTTAGCACACTGGGCCAACTCAAATGTGTAGGGGATATTTACGGTGCGTTACTGTAGGTGGCAGATGGATGGAATACACAGTATGTTCGTGCACTGATAACAGATTTTCTTCCCTGCCTGGCAAAACTGCAGAATGTCGTGCACGTCTCTTTCTTATTATGTTCTTTAGAAGCAACAATTATCACATCGTCCTCCTTATCCTCATCCATTTGATCACATGATCGAAAGCAACTGTATGCATCTCTGCTTTATTGAAACATAGTCTGGGCCTGTGTTTGAATCTAGTTACCTACCATAAATGATATAAATTTATAGTTTAATCTATGTGAGGGGCTTGCCAAAGTTTACTGATAGCCTAATGCCAATGGCTTATTGGTAAATATCATTATGAAATTCAAGCTATGTTAATTTTAGCTTAAGATTTTTACTTATAAAACCCAGATAGCATAGTCACCCATGATATTTGCCTACAGCCTACACATAAAAGTGGTGTAAACGTGGTATTTCCGGCACTTTGAATTTTACCACTGTTTAATATTTTAACCTGCAGCTGGCAGAAAATTACAATACGCTATGCTAAGCTCCACTTCTGCGGCTTTGAGTGTCACAAAACAGCAAAGTCACAGTCCCTCCGGTGTATGACGCTTCATAAATAACTCTGACGTCCTACTCTCTGAGAGCTGCTTGGGAAATACGGGCCCTGATCGCCAAGAATGCAAGCTAACATCAGGTGGAAAGGGGCTCAAATAGGTCTCTAACCAGATTCTCCGTCTTTCCCTGGACTGCCCGCTGTCTGCGGAACAGCTGCTGCCCCCTCGGCGTCACAGCCAACAACAGTGATGCCTCCGAGCACGCCATCGCCTTCCGCGGAGCTGCGATTGGCTGATTCTGAGCTGCCATCTCCTGCTGGTTCTGTCTCAGAGTTTGGAGGCACTTCCTCACCAGCTGGGTAGTCCGTCTCTCTTGCACCTACATGTATAAAACAGGAATAAGAAAACGTGCTGCCCCTCGTAATCGGTGCAATCCCTCTGTGGGCCACTGAATGCAAAACGAGTCATTTGCACACAGAGGTGATAAAATCCTCCCTTCCTCTATGTCGACTTGCAGCGACACTCAGATGCACGCGCGTTCATCCGCTGACCTGGCACACTGGCGATGCAGAGGACGTGGGAGTTACAAACAAAGAAGCTCTCCAGCATGTTGCCGGGCTGGTTGGCGTCAATGACAACGGCTTTAGTGGTGGACTCGGTGCTGGTGCAGATCCAGACCAGAGACGACAGCTCATCCTGCTGCCGCAACTCCTTCTGCTGCTCCTGCAACGACAAACAAAAGAAGACATGGAGCATGAAACCGTTTGTGTACGCGAATGTGTGTGTTTTTGTAGCTATAGGCACATTTCTGAAAAACGAATGACTCAAACTCTCAATATTCCGGTAAGATTTGGGGATTTGAATTATTTATTTACATGATTATTTTTATCACCATGTGTCCCCTGTGGGATGGGCTGATAAAACGTTTACTGAAATATAAGTAGAACCTGTGTGCGCACCTTGAGTTCTTGATCCAGTTTATCCAGGCAGCTCTGGGATCCTATTTTCTTTTTAGGGCTCTCTGGTCCAGGCACGTCACTGTAAAACACACTGGCTCCTACGATCGAACCGCCGTCTCGGGTTTTCCCTCCAGAGAGGTTCACGCCAGCAGCACACCACAGCTGAAGCACAGACACACCGTTACTGCAGTCACACATGATGATGACGCATGAGATGACGTTACACTACTTAGACAAACTACATGAACGCTGCCAAGAGATACGCGACACAGCTGAGACACATTCACAGCTAAGACTGAGAAAATGAACCATAATTACATGCAGTGCAATTACTACAATGATCTGATGCTGTATCTGGCTAATACTGGTCAAAACGTACCAACATTAGTCTTCCCATAGTGGTTAAAAGCAAATGCGGATTTAATGATGAGGATGACACCAACAAGCTGAAAGAAATACCTTCATAGAAGCATCTTTCTCATCCAGTGGTCTGAGGAAGACCGGAACAGGTAGATTCTTCACCTTACTCTCTGCCTGACCACCATTCGCCTGAAATGGTAAAAAAAAAAACAACAACAAACAAAACGCACCATTGCATTACAGCTTGTTTCAGCTATAGCTTACATCGCAAGAGTTCTACCATCATCTGAGGAGGAGCAGCCAATCTGGAGTAATTAGAACAGAAGGCAAGGCGCTGGTGCTCATCGCCTCACTTTGTATTTCTTAGGCAGACTCCAGCCGCAAGCCTGCACTCTGCCGTCCTCCTTCTGGACGTGGGCTTTGACCTGCTGGTACTGAGCCCTCTTCTGCTCTCGCCTGGACACCACGTTGTCAGCTGCCACTCTGCGGGACAGAACAGCAGCTCGCTCATAAAGAGGTCTTTTCTTGGACAAAAATAAATGAAATTTAAACTGTGAGCAATCTGTTGAAAGATGTACCGAAAGGTGTTTACATTAAGCTATGCAGTATGAAAGCGTAACTCATTCATTGGACAGTTTTGATGAGGTCATCCTGCATCATCATCAGTGCTACTTGGCACACGGGGAGGGAGGGGGGGGGGGGGGGCATGTTGCAATTTAATGCTTCTTATGTGTAGATTTATGTTGTCCAGTGTCAAAACGAGACCACTAAGACATAACTGGTTACGAGAGCAGACCTCATACATCAGATCATATAGAAACAGGGACAAACGCATAGAAATGAGAAAAGAAAGATGCATTTTGTACCATAATACTATGGAGATATTACTGTGCTGTCACCATGTTTCACTTGGTTTTTAAGGGGAACTGCCGATCAAGTGTTGCTTTTGAGTCAATGTACCAAAAGGGATCAATAGTGGCTCAGCATCCAGCACCACAGTAACAGCATCACTTGTTTTCAAACGTCCCCTGACTGACTTACTCCTCATTGAGGAAATCAAAGGCTTTGCTCTTGTCACTGGGCAGCTGCTGCAGGGCGCTGCTCCTCTTCTTGACGGACGGCTGAATCTGAGAGGTGGGTGCGTTGTACTTGACGTTCACCGGGGCCTCCACCGCCGGCTTCTTGGCCGCCCCGCCCGACGAGCTGAACAAACGGCTGAAACTGGAGGTGTAAGGGCGGGGAAGTGGGGGGAGAGAGAGGAAAAAAAAAAAAAAAGCACACAGACAAACATATAGAGGGGTGGACACAAGCAGGATTTCCAGCGGCAGAGGTAGGGCTCAACATTTAAAGGGTAATAAAGGTACCTTTCCCATGCCAACACACCATGCCAGCTTTCATACAGGTAGAAATCAGACATTGTGTTCCCGTTAACTTCTCAAGACCCCATTGACCTGTCTCCCAAACAGCAAAGCATCAGAGCAGCTGTCCGCCCAGAATGGTTGAGGGAGTGCGGGGTTAATATTGCGCACCGACTAGGACGTTAGTCAACGACACAGAGCAAAACAGACCTGGACAGTAACACGTTTCAAATCCCCCTAGCTCTACAGTATCTATCACTTTTCATATGACAGTTTATATATAGCAACACGTGTTTAGCATGTTTCTAAAGAATGCCCTTATAGCAGATACCAGAAGTCTGTAACTTAAAGCTGGAGTGCGGAACTTTTCTCTCCCCCTTCTGGTGGCGAGACACAAACACTGCTGACACGTGCTAATGATGGACGCCTACAGTGAGCTCACCCCAGGCTCCTGTTCGGAAATAGCTTTATAAACTACAGAGAAATTTCCACTATTTCCAAGACAATAACCGATTATCTAGATAGAGTAAATGTAATACACAGCCTACTCCAAATATTTTACCAACCTGTCCAGGAGCAGTGCCAGGATATATCTATATATCTATATCTCTCTCTCTCTCTCTCTCTCTCTCTCTCTGTGTGACTGTAATCCTTCCTCTGAACGTCAAGTTCCTTTGTTGTCTGGAGCATCAGACGCATTTCTTGGGACTCCTAGGGGTTTGTTTTTTTTTGCTCCTAGTTGCTGTAGCCTGCTCCGTCGCTACGTTGTTCCAGAGCCATGTAGAGAGAGAGCTGCGTCAACGCCGTACAAGTGGCTTTATTGGTGTGAGTGCATACAATCCAACGTTGCCAAAGCATATTAACACATACTAAACAATGCTCAGTAATCAACTTTTTATTTTATTTTTTATTTATAGCTCTCTACATGGCTCCGGGTTGCTCCAATCAGCATTGAACTTGTTTGGCATGGGCTTGAATTTAACAGACATTTATATATCTATATATAATATATAGATATATAAAAATAAATATTAGTCCTGCACTCTAGCTTTAAAGAAATAGGCTCTGGTAAGTCTATTTTTAGGAGCATATTTGCTTTGTTTTGACCAGCACACTCCACCCATATTCCTGCCTTCCCTCCCATCTCCATAGCAACCCTCCCAACACACCTCCTGCACACAGACATCACAACATCAAGCAGAATATAGAAGGACACACAGAAACAGAGCAGGAGAGATGGTGAATTTGTCAGATTTTGCTTCTCTTATACGCACGTGTGTCCCAATCCCGTTGCCAAAATCCTGCCCCAAATAACGTCCTCCTTCAAACCAAACCAAACCCATTCCTTATGACACTCAACAAAGGAGAGCCGGGATCAGAGAACACAAATTCAGTCTTTCAGATTTAGTTCCCTCTGTGAGCAAACGGGTGCACTGTCCTGACCGCGGTTCTCTCAAAAGCTTCTGTCATGCTTGATGTTTCCAACTTTCTTTAACTTTTAATAAAGAATCAAAGACAAGTGTGACAGCACAGCGGCTCAGATCGGAGATCGGAGCCACGGTTTCCTGGCTGGCTCTCCTCGGTTAAGAGTTTGTTGTTGAAAGATGAAAACATCAGAAGCCAGTCAAGACAGACACCGTTAACATGTCAAAGATTTACCTACATCCTGGAGAAAACAACCATACAACATGGAATACAGAAGAAAAGCAAAACGAAACGCATAAATAACACAGTAATGACACGGTGGTTGGTATTTAAGCGCTCGAGTGGAAAGAAAAGAGGTGCTTACAACTGCCAGAGGCTGGATTTCTTCTTCTCTGGAAGAGCTGGGTTCTCTTTTGAAGCCCTGAGACAGAAAATTCCACTTTGAATTAGACTGAATGCTTTAGAGCAGGTTTTTACGCTCAGTTCCTCCATTTTCTACCTGAAATATCAAACCATACTCAGTTAGTTTTGTTTGTACAGTACAGCTGTTTTATTTTCCCTTTTGTGTGTATGTGTGTGTTAAAGATCAATGAAAGGAAACCAGGGAATTGTATTCAAGAGCAGCAGCAAATCATAGCAATGTATAGCGTGTGTTAATCTCAACAATATTAGGCAGAAAAACAGAAGGCGGCAGATTTTCTCAGCTGTTGCGATTGTTCTGTGAGCCGGTAACACAACAAAAAAGAAACCTTGGCTGTCGTCTGACTGCATGTGCTCTCTGTATGCTGGGGTCTGTACTGTTTACACTTGGCCACAGATGGTTTTGTGGAAGAAGAAACGCCACTCTGTTGATCATATTTGCTGTCCATAAAAGAGTGGCGAGTCCTTAACTACATAAAGCGGTCGCCTCACATCAGATCAGTGGTTGTCGACCAGAGAGACGTTTACTTAACTTAACTCACCCACATGTCGTCAGACGTCTCATTACTGGCCACCTACAGTAAGCAGCGGTTATATAACGCCACTTTTGAATGTCACGATTATATGAAAATGTCAATGAGTAATGTCCAGTATACCACTAATGTAATCATTGAACAAACATGAGCTGAATTGAGACACTTTTCTCTCTAATGGAATTCACGTCAACAACAAGCTTCTTTTATCGGACTCTATTGATGGAGAAAAGAGATACATTTGATTATGTACAGTGCAATCATATCTTGTTTAACACTACGTAGGACCGCGCAGGCCTGGAGTTTGACTAATAGAAAATCATTTAAATAGCAATTGGTCAGAAATAAACCCATTTAGATATTGTCCTCCCTTTGTTCAGCCCTACTTCATGTTGTCCGCTACTTGTCTCGGTTCCTCCTGACTTACCGGATCATCTCTGTCCATCTGACAGCCTCCTGCAGCTCCATCAGCCTCTCCTTATACTGGTTCCTCTCCATCAGCACTCTGGCCATCTCCACCCGGGTGAAGCGCTTCCTCTGTGCTGTAGGCACGTCGCTCTGCAGGCGCAGCACCAGCATGAACCACTCTTACCATACGTTTACAGATTATGCATGACACATGCTCATAGTGGCCTTTTATTTCAAAGCAGAAGATCCCTATGACGGCTGTGAGGCTTTTTAAAAAAAGGGAACACTAAAGCCTTTATAGCTGTAGAATGTATTGGCACTAAAATGGTCATATTTAGAGGGACTTTAGAAGACCCAGGTAGCATTCTTCAATAACTTATACTGATCTAATCCAAACAGGTGTACACATACACACTCGCACGAAAAATACCAAGGACTCACATCATCCTCATTGTCATTCTTGACCTTCTGTTTGGCGTCCTCAAGCTCGGCTCGAATCCTGCAAGCGAGTACACAAATTCTAAGTCTTTAGCAACCATCTTTATACAGTATGTGCTCAAATACGATATGTAGACTCGTGGGCAGTCCCAGGCAACTCACTTCTTGAGTTCTTCTTCTAATTCTTTGTTCTTCTCTTCCAGCTTGGTCTTGGCCTGAATGACAGCATCCAGCTCCCCTCGCAGGCCCTCCTTCTCACAAGACAGTTCATCCACTTGGGCTATCAGGTCATTTTTCACCACATTCAAAGCATTTCTGAAAACAAATACACATGCACATAAACGTGCGGTACACTCTAATGTAATATCCACACACAAGGTGGCAGCAAAGTCCTGTTTCTCAATAACGCAACAGGACAATTTCTGTTTCCAGTGTTAGCTCATTATCAATATCAATCCTTAGAATAAAGAGCAACAGGGAGGAGCCCAAAACATAGCAGCACATCACAGAAAAGAATTTTAACTGTAGAAACTTAATCACAATTACAACCACTGCTACAGAGGTGGGTCATGTTGGGTTGATTTCCAATAAACAGCATTTGTTAGACATTAAACATGTCCGGCAACAGGCGCTTTGATGTGCAAATTTTTAAAACCAAATAAGGAAAATAACAGAACCTCCAAAATGCAGGTGCATCAGTAGACAACTGCAAATCGATTCAATATTTCAGGGTAACGGTCTGGAATCTCATGACAATATGCCTCAACAAAAGACAATCCCAACAAGCACATACAGCAGAGACGGGGAATATAATGCTGGTATTAGGCATACAACCTCACATGTACCTCACTAATGTAGCAATGTCCGCAATGATGATATGGTCATCAAGTCCTTTTTCATTACGTGGTTATGTCATTATTTCTGGTTCCTTGCATATACACATGGGGTTTCAAAAAAAAAAAAAATAACAGAAATAAACTCTTCAGTAGTTCTAATGAGTACTAACTTGGTCTCCAGCAGCTGGGTGTTCTCGTGGATAAGATGTTCGACCTCCCGACCCATACCTGAAAGTGGTCACCCATAATGGCGCACAAAATTAATTTCATCTTGTCATGTGCTCCAACGTGAAAGGAAAAAAAATAAAGACGTGTTTCTCATGACTATTCTACACACTAACTATTGTTCTCGCAGTCTTACCTAGAAAGTTGTAGTCTGAGAGTCATGCGAGAGATGACGCAAATCAGGAAGAAGTTTATGAGAAATCACTTGATGAGATTTAAGTAAGTTAAACGGTCTCATTTGAACATCTCTAGTCTATGGTACTGTATAACTGCCCTTCACTGCACAGCAGCACCACTCTAACCTATTCTGTACATCCATAAAAAGGTCAAACAGGGACCTGAAACTGAACACAGAAACAGGGACACAAATGTTGAGAATAATGAGCTGGGATCCGGGAGGGAAGTTAGGGATACACACCAGAAAACTCATCTGGAAGGACGATAAAGCCCGACAGCCAAAGAGAAGACGATTCAGAGAACACGGCAGGGGAAGAAAACGGTTTGTAAAACGTAGAGACTTAGACGAGATTATAGTATCAAGTTCACGAGAGAGTGAGGCTTCTTACCCAGCAGGTCGGCGCCATCGTCCACGTCTCCTATCAGGTCGTTTCCTGCAGACGACAGCTCCTCAAACAGAGAGTCAGTGTTACGGTCAAACGCTAGATTCTCTATGCCACCTTTAGATGGTGTGCTGGGTGGACAGATATAGGTAGGAGGAGGAAATGTGAAACAAGACAGAGGGAGAAAATGAGGATTATCACGATTAAGGAGGCATGATATTGCAACATGATCATTTTGCTAAATAAATAAATCGCCGTCTCATGTGAACACAGCTTTTACTTTAAACACGGATACAAATGGATACCAACTGGAATTTGGCTTTCAATCATATCACACAATCTTTGCCTATATGTATATATATATATATATCTCTATCTACAGTAGGAACAAATGTGCTTAGAGCTGAGTGTCGCAGACAGGGCATGGTAGTCTGAAAGTATTGAGACTAAGGACCGATTTATTCTAAAACAGAACTAGTTGTACATCGTGCTGTCTGACCATGTAGGGACGGGAACGTGTTTTCAGCTGTTCCAAACAGCCACACTGGAGCGGAGTGAAGAAGAACCGCCCGTCACCGAGAGGGGGGAGACGCGATATCGTTTCAGTATGGGGATAACAGCGCACATATTCAGTCAGTCTCTCCTGGGAGGAATTCATAGTATTGCACTCATTTGTTCACACGAAAAGTGCCACAGTTGTTTAACAAATGAAAAACAAAAAGGGCTAGAGAATGTCGAACGGACTGTTTCAGAAGGTTACAGAAGCTAGCGGAGCAAGCAGGTCCAATCCAAACCCTACGTTAAAAAGATGGGGGGGGTTAGAGCAGTTCTGACAGAGTATACAGGCGCCTTAAAAGCGGGGGTATACGCCGAACAAACTACCTTGCACGCCAAAGGGCAAAGATGTTTATTGCTGCTCGGAATGGCGTCACTTGAAGGTGGGGGGAGAAGCCGTCCATGATGGGGAGGGCCAAGACGGGATCATTTTTCAAGTGGGAATAACAGCGGACACTTTTGGACAATCTTTGCTGGAAGGAATTTGTATTTGTGACAGAAGTATTTGTGTAAAGAGGGAAAAGAAAAAAAAAGAAAAAGAGAGAGAGAGAGAGAGAGCGCTTGAGAGAAAAGTTTAATCTCGGCCGACTTTCACACCTCCACAAACCTGACCAATCACTGCATGACTGTTGGACTGTCTGTTCAGAAAGGTTCGATTGAAATAGTTTGATCGGCGGTCTCTATAAAGGTGTGGGCAGAAAAAGAACTGAAGGGAAAAGCAAGGCGAGCGGATTAAAGTTTGTGAGTAAACACTAAAATAAGGTGGTGACTTAAGTAGAATTAAAAAGGAAACTAGAAATAGAAATGTGGCAGATGTTGTCTACCAATAAATACACAGTTATCAATTCATCATGTTTTATCTTAATTTAAATACTTCATATACAATGTTAAGAATAGTTAAACAAATAACACAATAAAGAAGAGGCTTCAAATAGAACGCACGATTGGTATCAGCCCATACTGCTTCCAGCGATCTGGCCCCCCCTTCCCCTTTTTGGGGAAAGAAAACCGAAGATTTAATAGATGGCAGTGTAATTTCACATGTGTTTGGGTTACAATATAAGTAAGTTTGTATAAATTGCTTTTATATTAAACAAGCCTTTGTTTTATAGACATGTGTAATAATGATTTTGTGACCTCGCCTGAACCTGATCGGTCGTGATAAATTAAGGGTGACCGGATCGGTCGGCCGTCATGCTCCTTCAGTCTTCCCCCGGTGCAACGCGGCAGCTAGACATTGCTTATCAGCACATCCAGGTAGCGTTAGGCTGAGTGTTAACTGTAAATAACCAACCTGTCAATAAACAACCGTGCGATGCGGCCAGAAATTTTACTGGAGACGACGGTCATGTTTACGGCTGCTGCTATACTGTGACTGCACTCCAGCACTCTCCCACTCAAGCTAGAACGTTAGCTCTCCATCAGTAATAGGCCCTAATTGTCACCATCGTCATTTGGCCATTTACCACACAGAGTTTATATTCATTTATCTTATGTGACTCAAATCTTACTGTGAAGCATTGGTCATCAGAACGGTTGTTTCACTGTAGTTTCTCATGTTAACACATGGCGACACGCTATTCTTTCCCCCAAAAGGAGGCGCGGCCTTGGAGCTTGATGCCGGTCTGATGTATTGTTGCTTTTGGTCTTTTCGTGGCTTTTGTTGAGAAAAAGAATACATAGGCCTGTATATAATGCCAGCCTTAACCTTTAACATTTTGCTAATTTTAGGGTAATGATGATAACATATCTAATCATGTCCTCTACCTTGTCCCTCTGCAGCCATCGAGGTCCATGTCCAGCTCAGGAGTGGACTCTATGATGGCCTGCACCTCAGACTTCTCCAGGTTGTCTGCTCCATCTAGTACAGCAGATATACCAAAAAACAACAACACTCAAACAGCAGGTAGCTGAGGTCAAAGTGCTACTAGTTCTGCGGTAACATGACGGACAAGGTGTTTTAACTGCAGTACGGACCATCACCTTTGAGTGGTGTAGAAGCAGAGTCCTGACCAAGCTGGCTCTGCTGTCCTTCTTGCACCGCTGCGATGTTCTTACTGCCCTCTGGTTTTCTACTGTTCTTGTCCAAGTTCTTGTTGAGCCCGTCTGAAACCTCCTGTTCCTGCAGGGGCGTGTCCACAGACTCCATGGCAACGTCGGAAGCAGCAATAGGCAGGGGCGTGGCAAAGGCAGACCCACCCCCGGCACCGGACATGGGACTCATTCCGGAGGACAATCCCTCATGAGGAGATAGTGGTGTGGTGGACTGAGAGTTGGCGCTGTATGTAGATGTGGGGGTGTTCGATTTCGAGGTACCACTCTGAGAGGACATGGGAGTGTTGGATTTGGATCCTCCACCTTGTGAAGACACAGGAGTCCCACTTTTGGAGACACTTCCCTGGCTGGTTGGAGTACTGGACTTGGAGCCTCGGCGGTTCGCATTGGACAACTCATCCTTAAGATAGAGGAAGAGGAGGAGGAGGGGGAGGAGGGGGATGGGAGAGAGTCAACAAGGAACACAAAGGATAAAACTATGAATTCAACATTCCATGTTTATTTGTTTAACATTATCAAACTCACATTTGTGTATATGTGAAACACAAGAACACAATCAAACAGAAGTGTGATCAACCAAAACAGATCAAAATACCAAAGTAAACCAAAAAATACAAAGAAAAACAGTCTGAAGAAATGGGAGTCAATGTTGACCTTGATTTTGTAAAGTGTAGTTTGACAAAAGAACCTTAAACTTAAGGTCCACTTACTAGCTTTTTTCCAGAGCTTTAAACCATGACTGAATTTCCATACTTAGATTAAATTCAATTGTAAGCTCAGGAAATAGCGTCTAAGTGGACCTTGAGTTGTGATTCTTCAAACATTGAAGACTCTCTCAGGAAACTACATGAGCACACACATCTATATTCCTCCTGTTCAAATAAAAGCAAGCAAATAAAATTACAGATGTTTTACACCAACTGTGGCAAACAGTGAGCACCTCGCCATGCAGCTAAAACCGACAAACACTGACCAAACCACGACATGCAACCAGGTCTCTCCATCCAATATACGCACGCAAATCCTGGCAGTCATAAGAAGCTGGGCGCCACTGAACCATCTCACATAGACCTTTTCCATAGCAGACCTTTTGACTTGTCATTGCAGGCAAAGCACAAGTGAAACTAATTTTTGGCTCGGTTGCATCCCAGTAAGCCACTAGCTCACCTAAATGGATTGGAATGCAGTATTTTTAATGTTCTAAATTACACATGTCTGAAAAGGGTCTTAAAAGCAATTAGGTCCGTTGCTTTTGAGGCCAGCTGAAGATATAAAAAGGGAACAGGTCAGTCTCATGCAGTTGCGATTAGATATGAGGTATTAGCAGTATATTAGCGTCGTTGTATTTAATCACACGACAGCAAAGTCTCCAACACAACCACTAACCTACATACGTTTGGTAGATTCACTGTGGTTAGTTTCTACACGAGTGACAGACAGGTCTACCTGGTCTCGATCAGCCTCCTGATTGGGCAAATTCTCCTGCGAACTTTCACCTTGCACTCTGATTGGGGAGGAGTGTTCCTCAGACTGTGGGATATTAAAGACCCTGCTCATTAATATTTCCTAACTTTCATTCCTTAAAATGATTCTAAGCAAAAAAAAAAAAGATTAACCGAACCAAGGTGATGTGTAATCTACGGATACATAAGGATGTTCAGAACGGATCTGAATGGGTCAAAGAAAATAAAGCAAAGCTGTGGGAAAAGCCTGAACTCCGCGAGTGAAATGCGTAGTGAGCAGTATTTATGGCTTCTTCTGGTACACAAGGTGACCTGGTTGGCAACGGCTGTTTGTGTAAATGAACTGGATTTAAAGTACCAATCAAACACTAAGGCTTCATCACAGGTCTTAGCCGTCCTTTGTGGCATGCAGAATTTCTAACCCTGTATTGTTTTCATCCGTTAATGCCAGTGGCTTCAGTCCTATAAATAGCTCAGTGCCTGATGGAAAATAATCAATCAGGACAACAACAAAGCGCCCATACAGATCCCTCGGTCACCTTGAAAACAGATGAGGGGAGACTTTAAAAACACAGCGGAGACTTTACAGCTTTTACAGACATTGATTTCACAGACATATTAGAGAATTCCACTTTCTCTCGGTGTCTGTCTCTGCACTGATGGGAGTATTTCCTTTCACATCTCTTGTCTGCACGCTGGCGTCACTCTATTGTTGCTATAGTAGCACTGAGCAGCCAATAGGGGGGAGGCTTCCCTCCGCTGCTACTCTGCTGATAATGGCTCTTCCCTAACTCTCCAAAAAACATTCACACACACACACGCACACGCCCCCTCACATTGGGAGAGGCAAGGCATCATTAACTGTAAATCTGTGGAAAATGTCAAGTCAGACGATAAAACACAACAGCACTGCTGTGTCTCTGTACTGGGGTGCCGGGTAAGACTGTGCGTGTGTGTGTGTGTGTGTGTGTGTGTAGAAGCTGAATGAGCAAGATGTACTGCGACACCTATATTTTTCTCCGGGACTCAGGTGAGCGGCTCATTATCAACCACCTTGGCTGCCAGTTATGAAACAATCTAACACAAGTCCCGATAACGTGGGTCAACATAAAAGGTTACCAAAAATCAAACTACTTCCCAAGTCTTACAAGCCCCATCCGACCCCGTGTTAGTGTAATAACAGCATTGTGAATACTTATTAGGCAGTCATTAATATTTATGATGGAGCCTTGCTTGCAGCATGGTTTCCAACAGCAACAATGTGAAGACACTCTGTCCTTTCCACCCTCCCTTGAGGTTAAAGGCAGGCTCCCGAATGGTACCACTTCCTCTACTTGCTGGGCTCCAAGCCACCGCGTTACACACACACACAAACACACACACACACACACACACACACACGCTGCTAAAAATTCTGGACACACTGAGCAATCCTTTCTCTCTGAATAGAAATGTACTCTCTTTGGTGTTTGCTGGCATTGTGTGTTTACATTCTGTTTCCACAACCTCTTTTAACTGAACTTAGGATGATGTCACCAGTCTGATCCGTGGGAAGCTCTACAAGCCAACCTCAGACAGTAACTTTATACCTAGTGATATAAAGAAGTCTTTCTTTTATATTCATCGTGACTTGTGTGTCATACCTTAAGGCTGGCGTTGGACCGCGGATGGCTAAGGTTGTTGAATCTCCATGGCTCAGAAGGAGTGTCCACAGGTTCCCTCTGGAGGTCAGGGGTCATACCATCAGTCCCAGGAAGCTGGAATATGCCCATGGAGATGGGACGCTCCTTCCTGGATACAGAGACAGACAGAAAGAAGGATGATTCAAAAGAAGAAAGCGCAGGTCTATAAGAAAAATCCTTTTAAACAGTGCCAGAGAGATTGGCCTGGCGGTCAAGTCACTGTTATGTAATTAGAATATAGAGAAAACGAGGCCTTTACACACTGGGGTTTTTACTTTTATTTTGGTTAATTCGCACATCAATATACTTATTCAAACTGTTTTTGTCATAAGTACTTTCACATACAACGCGAACATTACACGGCGAAAAAGCAACGTTTTATTCGGGGAACGAGGTCGATTTTTATGAGTTTTCGCCGGTGAAACAAAGGCATCAACCAATGAAGTTGCTCAGAACAGACGTCACGTCCCAGCTCCTAATGGCAAAGGCGGACCTGTTTGATTTGGTTTTTGTCCAAAGCTGCTGACCATCCTGTCCTGAGTGTCTGTGTGGGCAGAGGTGAACATCATGTCTGACAGGCACGCTGTCTACTGAAACAGCTCCAACCCCAAGGGAGTTTGAGTACGAGCTGGCGCGACTCTTTTATTGAACAAGTGTCGCAACTGAAGCAAGTTCAGATCGCTGCAGGTATGAATAGCCTTGATGCGAAGTATTCCCATGCGAATTTTTGTGCCGTTTATGTGTCACCCCCCCCAGTGTGTAAAGGCCTTAAGACTCTACAGCCATTCTAGAGGCTCTGTGAGGCTGTACTTAGGCACAGCAGTGCTTTGAGCTAAATGCTAACATATGAGTGCTAAAGTGCTGATGTTTAGCAGGAATAATGTTTACCATGTTCACCATCTGAGATTTCGCATGCTAACATTTGCTAAGCAGCACTAAACACAAAGTAGAGCTGAAGCTAATGGAAATGGCATTAGTTTTTTGGCAGGTATTTAGTCATGAACCAAAGTTTTGGACAAATTGAAATTTTTGACCACGATGTTGGCTCTTGAGAGGAAAACTTGGGGCTTTACCCAAGTTATTACAATTTATCCTGAGGGGAGCATGAATGTGTGTACTAAATGTCCTAGCAATCCATCCAATGGTGGTCAGGACAATTGACTTAAAACCGCAAATGTCACCTTCGTGATCGCGCTACAGGAAAAGGCAGGGGATCACCAAAGTCAGTAGGATTCATCCTCTGGGAACTACGGATGTCCGCACACAATTTTGTTCCAATCTCATCTAGGAGAGGTCGAGATACGTCACTGGATAAGGGAAATCTTTGACCTGCTGGTGGCACTAAAGGGGATGAACAATGTCATTGGGATTCATCCTCTGGGTACGATGGGTATTTGTACCTAATAGTGTAGCAATCCATCCAATAAGAGAGAGACATTTCCATCTAGACCAAAGTGCTGGGCTGTCCAGCTGACAGACACACCGACATTGTTATCCCTAGAGCGACTCTGCTAGCGCACCTGAAAACAAAAGAATTCCTTTGGTAAAGTAAAGGAGACCTTAAGCAGGGAAAGCAGACCCGACAACAGCATGGTGCAAGATCATGTGATTTACACTGGGCATTAAAAAGTGCACAGTGTGGGATATATTTTACACTATATAAAAACAGGTTGGACATGTTCTCATTAGTTTCAATGTTTTGACCCTCTCTCTATGTTGTGATGAGGTTCCTATAGAAAGTGACACTGTAGAATAGGTGTGAAGCGATGAATACATTCTGTGCAACAGCTACTGTACTTCACTCAACCTTGAGTCACTTACATGAATATACATTTCATTTGCTAAATTAAAATGAGCATGAGGTCAGTTTTTCCAGCCTGCATTTTCATTGGTCTATTTGTCAGTGAAGTGGAAGCAGATCGGCATAATGTAATCCGTTAGACCAAACAAAACAAACTGTGTCTCAGCCAAGACTTCAGTGAGGTGTTGTAGCAAACACACCCTTGAGACAGTTTAGCATTGAAGTGGTGGGAAGAGAAATAAAGCTGGTTGCCTCATTAACTCCATTACCTCCCACATATGAGCTCCGGCAATAAAACAAATCCATTTGCATCTGGCTCTATAATGGAGATGTATTCTGCCATGTGCGTTATTAGAAGGAGTTCAGCGGAGAGGCTTCACACAGAGGCGGGGACACGAAACTCACTAACCGGCTCACTCTCGCGTGGAGGCGTTCATACTCCGACTTCCATTTCACAACAACTAGAAGCACCGAAAGACCGGTGATATTCAGCAACACATCGAAAACACTGCATCCAACCAGGTACACACCAGCAGCTATTTTCACTCCAGTGACCGTGTATGATAAAAAGCGGTTGCACTGTGCGAGGCGAACAATGGCTGCCATGGTGAAGAGAGCAGCCGGCAGGCAGGGATAAAAAAGCAGCAGCCCAAAAACAATGGACACACCACCATATTGAGAGGAAGAGGTCACATGCAGGCCACTGATAGTGACCAATGGTGCCTTTTGTTATTTGAACTGAGGGGTGAGGACAAAAAAAACACACGCTCACCATCAGTCCTCCGCTACCGTTTCACCTTGGAAAAGATGCTAACTGAAATTTGAGAATAAAATCATAAACGCCCATAAACTCTGGTGAAATGGAAATATCTAAAAAAGGTGCTGTAGTCTTCCAGATATGACTCTGCCATTTTTCCCCATCTCTCTCTTGACCTACTTTTAGCGTGCAGTCTCATACTGTCTGACTACACACCCACATGGCAGAAAACACTGCGACTGCATGGCTGCGAAGTGGGAGTGGCTACAGAGGCACAAACTACCAGAGGGAAGTATATAAATTTAGATGACGCACATTAAGAGAACATACACACATACACGTTATACCTGCTTGGTCTGGGTAAGGAGGGTAAGGAAGGCAGGGCAGGTAAGCCGCCGGTAGAGACAGAGTAGTGAACCAGCAGCAGCACTGACAGAGACACCAGTACAGCAGAGTTGATGACCACCGCTCCTCCTACAAAGCCAAAAACAAACAGCAGCATACACCCGGGGCTCATGGCCCCCCCAGATCATGGCCCAGTGCCTCAGCGGGGACCAGGAGGTTGGGGGGCACAGACGCTGAAGGCAGATGAGGCGGGGGTCACCGAAGCTCCAAATTCACCTCGGCAGACCTCTGACTGGACATCAACCACACTGTAAGTGCATCTACAGCCGAGATCGAAGGCGCTGTATCCTTCGAGCTGGGAGTCGAGCAGTGGGCTCTGCAAACTGCAGCTCGATTGTGCGGCAGACAGAGAGTGGGAGCAGGTCAAAGGCAGAGCAATCTGCCAGCAGCAGTCCCAACAGCAGTAATCCTGGTGGCTTCAGCCGCAGCAGCAGCACACACAGCAGAGCAGGGAGAGGCTGCTAGCAGCAGCAGCAGCAGCAGCAGCAACTCCTCTCCTCCGGTGTCTTCCTCTGCCAGGTGATTCTGTTTTCCCTCCTCCTTTCACGCTTCCTCTCCCTCTGGCGAGATGCACCGCGGGCTGCCGCTGTGCAGTCGAGAACACTCGAACGCTCTCCCTCTCTCGCTCTGATAGCACCCACCACCCCTCCCTCTCGGTCTCTCTCTCCGTCTCCCCCTCTCTTTTGGATGCTGAGGCAGCTCGTTCCATATGCCTCTTCTCAGGCTGCAGCTTATTGGCTGCAAAATGGGGAGACTGATCACAAAGTGTGTGTGTGAGGGAGGGAGGTTGGCAGTGTGTCTGTGGGGTACTGAAGGGCTAGTGAATACAGGGGGCTGCCTGAATGCACAGATACGGTACATTAAAATAGCTATTAAACAGTATTCATACCTCCTGGACTTGTTCACGTTTTAGAGTTTTCCAACAGTAAATCCCAGTGAATGCAATGAGTATGTAGTGGCACACATGTCAAAGTGGAAACAAGTTTATACGAATTAAACTCAAGTTCGAGAATGTAACATATCATTAAGGACACACCTGTTTCTTCAAAAGATACGGCAGAGTGATATTAAGTTGAATTCACCTGTATCTATTACTGTCACTTTTTTACAGCCATCCCAACGGCTCTGTGAGGCTGACCTGATGATGGCGCTACAGCAGAAGTCAGTCAGTCAGTCATTTTCCCATAGACAGACAACCATTCACTCTCACATTCATCCACTAGGGGAAATTTTGGAATGGCCAAAGTTATTCCTATTTATTCTGTGGGGACCGTGAATATCTGTCTCATTTCATGGCAATCCATCCAATCCTTGTCGAGACTTTTCACTCTGAACCTATGTATCAACCTTATGGTGGTGCTGGATGAATTGGGCGGGGGGGTCGTCCTGATTCCCTGCAGCATAATCTGTCCTGCAAGTGAGCAATCAACCACAAAGCTCATCATCCCATTGAAGTAGATTACTCCGACAGCTGCCAACCTACAATCCTGATTTACACAACATCCTCTATCTGTCCCACAGAATTCCAATTTAATTCCTTCCTGAAGTTTATAATGAGTCCCTTCCATACTTGGTCTTCTCATTACAATTGCATTACAGTATGAAATATCTCATCATTTTGCACAGTTCTCTTTTTTGCATTTAGCTGAAGCTGCTTTCAAGTTCTTCACCTTTTCCTGCTTTCTTACTTTGCCCGATTTCTCTGCTGAGGCAGGTTCTCTGACCTATATCTGCCTCTTGCCTGTAGGGAAGGTGTGTGTGTGTGTGTGTGTTGGAGCAGAGCTCGCAGTGCTTAAAACTGCTCCGATACAGTGCTGCGGACCTGGACAATCACTCCCATACAGCAGACGAATACATAAAAACACCGCAAGCGTCCATCTTGTCAAGTTTTGAAATCCAATTTGTATTCAGCTATAAATTGGACTAATAACAGGGCGAGTGTAATGACAGGGAGAGATAGATGCACTTGAAAATCAATGGAGTTTCATTTATTTCATGAATATACCTGCAGCAAGTGTCAATATCTTAAACTAAGCACATTATCACTTTACAGTGTCATGGGCGGGGCGGGGGCGGGGGGGGCAACAACTTAAAAATCAAGAAACTTTCTAAAGGACCTTCAAACTGTCCACTGGCTGATTTTTGAAAATTGGAGGTCCTGATGCGGATTCCCTTACGTTTTTAAATGCCGATCTAACAATCAGTATTTTGTTGAATGATTCGTAATGAGAGCAGCAACACGGATTAAAACTGCAGTTACAAATCTGAATGGATAAGCTATTTAAAGAGAACAAAGGCTTCAGAGTGTGGGTGTCTGTTTTCCATTCAAAGTCGAAGTGTTTACAGGACTGACAAATGATTCGGGTGATCACGGCGACTGTGTTGAATTCACAGTATGAAGGGAGGAACAACTAAAACTCACCGTGTCCTGGCGGATGCGCCTGTGCCTGCATCGGAGGGCTCTGCTGCCGTGTGCTGGTGTTTGGTTCGCTCCAGGTGCTCCATGTAGCTGTGGATCATCTGAAAAGGTATGGAACACACAGAAGGGTCGTGGAACTAGCAAAAATGAATTCCATGTTTACACGTTTTATATTCTGTATTAAAATGTACTCTTGCATTTCACGCATTAGACCCTCCAAACGGCCCGTCATTCCTACGGTCCACCCACATAGGGAGTAAATTGTGTCCAAGCACAGCTGTGACAGTCAGCCTCACAATCAATGATGTGCATATACCAACAGTGTGTTGGTGACAGCTTTAATTCGGGCTTTCATCTTCTCTATTCAGCATTATTCGAGAGGTTTGTTTGGACACCGGGGCATCTGTCAGTGATGCATAATGAATAACAGACCAAGGCTGACCAAAGGCTCAGCAGAAACACGTCAGGTTTTAATCACCTTCAACTCTCCCACTCTGTCCCATTTTTTACCTACCTTTGCTTTTCTATCACTCACAGGCCGTGACGTTCTCTCTTCCCTCAACCTGTTACTCTGTTTTGCTCACCCTTTTACTGGATTTACTGTTCACCCCTTTCTATCATTTGATCATTTTTCTGCAAATCATGTATGTTGAGTAGGGTGGCAACAAATGACTTATTAGCAATTAACGTATACATTCATTGTTTCCTCTTTATATGTTTTTGAACAGCTCATTAGCATTATGTGGCCACAATCACAGTTAGCAGGTGATAAACTGTGCTCAGTTAAGGTCCTCCAGGGCACTATCAGGCATTGGGAATGTGGCATTCACATCTCCCAATTTAGCCACAGAACTCAGCAGGTGTGTAGGAGGTCTACAGTAATGTATGCATAACTGTGTAAGCACATGCATAGATGAACAACGCTGTGATGAACTTAACCAAACACGCATATTTTCTATCCCACTCCAGCTTACCTCAGTGTGTCTCTGATGAAGGGCATTATACTCCTTTTTGAGCTCGGCTTCTCTCTCCTCCAGTCTGCTAACTGGATGAAAAAGAGAAACAAAGTACGCATGAGAAAAGCCATAGGTCTGCAGTGAGATTTACTGATAACAAGGAACTCAAAACGCTAACTGTTCTACATGAATTGACTGTCAATTTCAAAAATTATTTGACAAAACATGAATCAAAATGTTCCACTGACAAAGGACGTGTCTCATTTAATTCTGTGGTCCTGAACCTTGGCAGTGGGGTAGTCGCTGCAATACCATCTCAGAGCCAGAAGAGGGCCTGCATGCATCAACAATGCCCTCCTGAGCTCCACCAAGCGGAAAGCCTTGACATGAGTATTTCACCTCCCGGAATCACAGACTCCGCTATGAAATCAAACTCTTATCATCAGCGTTAATGTCTCAACCCATTTTAAAAGATCGATCATACACTCACCGTCATCAACAGCTTGTGACAACAATAATGATGTAAACATCTAAATCCATGGAAAGTGACATAGCATCTCTCGGCTGGTCTAAAAAGTTCATGACATTGCTACATTTTAATGTATGTGGTTTGTAATAATAAACGTCCAAGTAACCTAAAAGGTGAAGAATGGAAACGACACTGTCTCCATACAATTCCATACACACTGTATACTTTCATGATTACTATCTAACCAAAAAGGGAAAGAAACAGGTTGTAAACAATCCACACACTTATCCATAGAGCAACCACCAGCCTCAGTCAAATCCAGTCAGCGGCAATGCTAATCCATTTTGTGTGCCTCTCAGGTGGCATTGGTCTGTGTTTTCAGATGCCAGCCAAGCAACGTGTGGACAGTGGCACTAAAATGTCCCTTCTAAATCCACAAAAGTGGCTATGCACTGAGCGTCTTCTGAGAGCAGATGCAAGTCATCCACAGGACCGTTGGTACTTCATGCTCTGCAGCACAGGTTTCAGGTCAGAAATAGCCTTTTTATAAGTGTTCCACAAGGCTCAAGTATAGAACTTAGAAAGGATTTAACACCTACGTGATCAATGAAGAGCAACAGTTCAGACAGCAGCTGCAAGCAATGACGTAAACATGTGATTCAGTGTGGTTAAAAGAGGGCTGGTAGAGGAACTAGCTGATAAAAGAGGGGAGCAGAAATAACCCCGGTCAGATGCACAGGTGTGTAAAAGGAGTAAAAAGGAAGCGATCCTAGAGGAAAGCCCCACATGAAAAGTCTGAAAGAACTGAGCTTATTATCAATATCCATTTAAGAAACACCTAAAATACTTCGATTTAAGCAATAATGTGAGGTAAACAAGTGATCGTTAGGGTGTGGCCACACACACACTGACTCAACACTGAACAAACAGTCATTTGATGGACAGCACTTCTGTTCATCGGAGTTTCTTTCAGAATTCCTTTGATGCAATTTTTACATTTGCTGTTTACATTTCGGCAAACTGGATGGGGCAAAACAATAAGACACCTCCTGAATTCTACTGACCTGGGGTGACCCGGGGGCCCCTGGGCCAAGACTCATGCATACCATGTAGCCGTGAAGTCCCACGTAGGGCTGCAACTAAGGATTCTTTTCATTACTGGTTAATATGCCGATTAGGTTTTTATAAAATGTCAGAAAATGGTGACAACTTCACGGGGACATCTTAAAATGTCTTATTTTGCCTGACCAAATGTCCACCAGCCAAAGACATTCAGGTTACTGTGACACATGACAAAGAGAAGCAGCAAATCCTCCCATTTTCCCCATTTGAGAAGCCGAAACCGGAGAAACCGTCTTCGCTTGATAAATGACTCAAACAAAGAATCGACTATCGAAATAGTTGCAGATTATTGTTCTGTCGACTCACCGACCGGTTAATTGACTAATCGTTTCAGCTGATGATAAGAGAAAGTAAAGAAATAACAACATCAATAAAGAGAAAAATGAACTTGTGTGTCTGCATTCATCAAAGTGTCCTTGGGTTCATGGAGTTAGCCTGGGTGTGCGTTCCACCGTCATGATCAAACACAGACTGGTGATCTCAGCCGCACCGCTGCCAATATTCAGTCCACAAATATAATAATTACAGACAAATGAAAGCCGCAAAGAGAAAAAGGAGAAGTGTCACATCGAAAGAAATAAAACGAAATTTGCTGAGAGAGCTCTCAAAATTTTCCCTTAGCATGTTACGGTCCTGCCGTGGAACAAACAAGCAGTCACACACACACACACACACAGTCAAAAGTGCAGTTATACACACACATCATGAGGGTTTCTTTTGATGCCCTGCAGAGAGTACCACACTCTGACACTTAAGGAAGACTAAACTGTCCTTAAGATTTAAAAAAGCCTTTCCTACTTCAGAAAAGAAAAAACATAATCAGTTACTCTCAACATGAATTCTTTAGGCATGTGGCCATTCTTTTTATCTAGAAACTCAGATGAATGCTACTAAAAAAAAAAAAGAAAAAAAAGAAAAAAAAAAGTGTTTTCTAGATAAAAAAAAAATACAAGCACGTCGGGGCCTTAGCTCCCCACGCCGAACCTTTCTGGGCTTGGAAAATGTTTGGTCTCTTCCATCACAGCTCATTTAGCTGACTTGGCAGGTAAACACTCATAGTAGGTTACTAATGGCCTTCATTCAGTGGGGACATGGGCGACCATCTGCCCCTCCGGCACATCAGGCTAACAAACGGTCACGAGACCTGCAAACTGTCGGTGCTGCTCACAGGGTATCGGGTCTGTGTGGGTGTGTGGGTGCTAGACTTTCCAATAACAGAGTCCGTACAGTAAAAGCCGTGTCTGTGACAGATGTACAATGCGATGGACTTACTGTGATCTGCATAGTTTTTAGTCTTTAGCTCTAGCTGACGTGTGTGGGACTCCAACGTCACCAGTCGACACTGGAGATCCTTCTTCTCGCCGTCCTGGGAGTCTTCAAAGGCAATGTACCTCTGGAGAAAAAGACAGAAAATAGAGGGAAAGAACAGAGCATTGGTTATCAAAGCCCTGGAATGAACATGAGTACTGTAAAGTTGCGAAACTCCCAGTGGCGGACTGATGCGATGCTTTGTTTAGGGCAGCAACAGGAGACAGAAATGTCACACATGCATGTGGCAGCCAGCTCCCCTCAGCCAGTCTGACATCTGGCCAGCTCTGAATGACCTCCCAATCATCACCCTCCTGCATCTGTGTGTGTGTGTGTGAGAGAGAGAGAGAGAGAGAGAGAGAGAGAGAGAGAGAGAGAGATAACGATCTGCTCATGCTAACCGTGTTGATGTCAGTGGAAAAAGAGAGAATACAGTATCTGTCCTCTGTCCATTGTGAAAGACATCTAACTTCTCTGCACAACAGGTGCACAGCACCAGCTTCCTCACCCAAAAAATGTGCGTGTGTGTGTGTGTTTGTGCGCACGCTTGTGTCCACACCACAGTTTCCTGGGCGAGTTAGTAACAGTCGATATCAGTGTCAAAGTTTAGTTGTTTTTTTTTCCTATCGTCACGGCAGCCTTTGTCACTAACCTCAGTCCTTCTCTTAGAGGATGTTGGACTAAGAACTGATTTCATATCAGGAGAAACTGAATTAACTGTCACAGAGGGAAGTGGGTGCCCTCTGAACACCAACATGCACGAAACATGATTATGATGATAAGAATCATATTTGTAAACTGTTACTTTACTGATCCCAGCAAGGCAACTGGATATCAGTGGTCAGGGTCAGAAACAGAATGAATACTTGGGGCGTCGACACCCGGCATCGCAAACGGTCTCCAGCCACTAACAGATCTTCTTCTTCTTCTTTTCCTTTGGGCTGCTCCCTTTCAGGGGTCGCCACAGCGAATCATGTGCCTCCATCTAACCCTGTCCTCTGCATCCTCTTCACTCACACCAATTAACTTCATGTCGTCTCTCACTACATCCATAAATCTCCTCTTTGGTCTTCCTCTAGACCTCCTGCCTGGAAGCTCAGCATCCTTCTACCAATATATTCACAGTCTCTCCTCTGAACATGCCCAAACCAACTCAATCTGGGCTCTCTGGCTTTATCTCGGAAACATGAGCTGTCCAGTGCCGGGTCAACCACTGCTCCCTGATGGCAATTTACACTTTGTTTGTGAATAGATTAGCTTGGATGAAGCTTTAATGAGCTGTGGGTCTCTGAAGGGACAAATAAGAAAAAGGTGAGGAAAAACTGGAACAAAGTAAATGCAATATTAACAACCTGAAAACAGTTGCAAAGCACACGGTGAAAAAACACGGTGGGTGAATCCAACTACAGCTGCAGTAGTACACTTACGGAGGCAAAAGAAAAGAAAGAAAATAGGTTAGAAAACCCTACCCAATGGGAAAATGAGGCATGCAGATATGGACAGCACATGCCACATTCCCAAGACATGACTAAATCACGATATTTATCAGCTGACTTTTAGAATAGGGTTAACAGTTTTGACTCATAAACGGGAACTCGTTAAAACATTAGCGCAGAATGTGCTGATGTTTAGCCGGTCTGATTTTTACCATATTCACCATCATAATTATTTGGACAACTGATTATTTAAAGTATTGGACAAACTGAAAGTTTGACCTGATGATGGCACTAGACAAAAAGTCAGGGGATCAGCTAAGTTAATACAATGAATCCTGTTCAGGGAACATTAACGTCTGCGCCTAGTTGTTGAGATATTGAAGTGTGGACCAAAGTGGGGGATCGACCAACCAGGGATGGACCGATCCAACTTCCCCCCCACCCCCCCAAGACCGATACGGCAACTCAGGATATCTCTGGATACTGAGTACCTATCTGATACCAGTACTCTCTTTTTCCCCAGATTTAAAATCCATATATCTCACTGCGTTAAACTCAATGGAATCACAGTCTTATACTGTGTTCAAATGAGACCAGGGATTCAATTCAATACAACTTTATTTATCCCTGTGAGTCACCAGCCCACCGTGAATGTGCTCAGCAAATTTGTAATGAGCATTTATCATTATTTTCAGATTTTATAGAAAATAATCCGTAGATTGATAATGAAAATTTAAATCTAATAATAAGAATTATACATGTATTTTTGGTTGCTCTCTGGTTGGTTTTGTTATTGGGAGCCAATCTACTGATACCTCAGCTGATCAGCTGAGTGAGGGGTCTAATGACAGCCAAAGGCTTTGCCCTGCCTGTAACCGTGCAGTCTTGTGATGTGGGCGCTCACTGGGGGTAAGCCCTGGGCTTGGGGCGGACGTCATCTGCAAAGAGATGAGGGTCACCTGAGCACCCCGGTTACAAGCAGCCTCTTCTTCATGCACGCACGTCACATTGAGACTGGAGGTGTCTAACAAAAGGTGTTTCTTCAAGATGCTTTTGTGAACTCTCTCTAAAAACAAAGCCTGTTTTTATTCTCTTCTTTTTTTTTTTTTTTTTAAACAATTCATTCATTGACGGGCTGAGATGTATTTCTCTGCCTTTAGGCTCTCAAAACTATTTCAGTAGAGAACTTGATTTGCCATTAATCATCTTTGAATGTCCTCTTTATCGAGTGGCCTCTAACAAATACAAAAAAAGTGAACACATTTTGCCTTATTGGGAAATTTGACTTAGGCTGCGATCGGCACTTTTTTCTCACCCGCAAGGGGGTGAGGGGGTTATTTGGGGCTTGAGGGTGAGAGATTTACAGAGGGCCCAGTTGGGTCTGGAAAGCCCAGGGAGCATCCTAAGAACCTTGGTATTGGCAGAAATGCAGCATGTAAATCTACTAAGAGCATTAACATCGCACTGGGCTAGACTACAGACAGGAGGGTTCAGAGTGGGGGGTGCCCACTAATCTGCAACTGTACATAACTATAAACACAAAGACAAGCTCAATAGTTACTGGCCTTAGTTCTGATCATTTTAAACTGCTAAAAAGATTCTCCTTAGATTGACGCTATAACACTTTTAAAAAAAGACTAGCAAACTGTATGGATGACACATGCCGACACCCCGCTCCAACCGTCTCAACATCTTCCTCTCTCACCCTGCTGCTAATCATATGACCAAGGAACGAGGCTTGTGCATATGACAACGCTGCAGAGAATGGGTGCTCCAGCGTTTTAACATGCACTCTTCCTCCTACGCTACATGTATAATGCTCCCTTTGTCCCCGAGTGCCAACACAACACACACACACACACACACACACAAACACATGTGGCTCCAGCACAAGTGCGTGCACAGCCACACAGACAGGGCTCCACTGTATTGGCACTCAATCGACAGAGAGTGAAATCAACTCCTTTTAGTGATTTTTGGCTGTGGGTTGCTACCGAGGCATTTGGGGAAACAGGGGTGTGTAAGGCCACACTCATCGTCAGATGCAATAATAGCCGAAGAAGGATTACTCCATTATAATGATATAGTTAATAATACGGATGTTACCTCGTTGTTAGGACTCATCATCTGGGAACCACATGTGCCCAGTGTCCGAAATTAACTTTTTGACTCAACGGGCAAGGCGACTGGTGGATGAAAACAAATCCAACGGCCAAGCATATTTTCTACGGCCAAAATCATGAATTGCATTTTTTTTGTCACATATGCATTTGTTTCAGTACATTTCATTGAGATAATAAGCTATTATGTTGAATGCAAACTTGAAGAGGCCAGAGCAAAACGTTGAAGCAAAATTATTGCAATAATATTGATCAAAGGTGAATCAATTCAAGTCTGAAGACAACTCAAGAAGTGCTGCGCTCACAATTCTACTAAAGTAATTGCTATTAAATGTGGATCAAATGTAAAAGTAATGGGTCAAACACAGGACTTTCACACGGGAGACCCGGGTTCATTTACTGTGTGAAATCAATAATCAATGTAGTTATTCTAACACTCAAACCATGATCTTTTCCTAAACCTAACCAGGTAGCCCACAAATGACACCAATGACAAGTGGGAGAGACTTTCACCATATTTTGTTATTACGTGACTGTTTTGGTACACACATTTATCCCCCAGTGTGCCAGATAGCCTTCCAAGATTTACTCGCCAAACTGAAAATCTACCTGCATTTGGCGCCCGGCGGGTTTTACTTTCTGACCCTGCATGTCTGTACAAAATCCTGTATTTAGGGTTATTTGGGTAATTAGGGTTCATCCTCTGGGCACCATGGATATCTGTACCAAATGTCATAGCAATCCACCCAATAGTTACTGAGATATTTCATTTCCAAAGTGGTGGGCTGACCAACCAACCGACTTTGCCATCCCTAGAGCGACGCTGCAAGCACGGCTAAAAACCTCAGTCATGGTTCTAAACGTTAGGCCGTGTCACATGAGTCTATGCTACAGTATGTTAACGTATACCAATACCCTAATCGATGTCACGTTAATGATCCATGATGATCAATCAATCGGCTGGCATTATGTGCCAGTAGGCTTTTGCAGGTCAGCAGACAACCCTCACTGGACAAAAGAACTGAGGGAAGTTCTGTTTTTCCCCAAGAATTTCCTGCCTTGCCTTTTCCTCTCCTCTGCTGAGACAAACTACTAAGAGGACGTATTCCTCTGGGCTTGGGGCAGCGAAAAGCAGGACTTGGCTCATACAATGGATTTGTTTGGTGAGATTAAGCTGCTTCTTTGCTTCAAGAGTGACTTGTCGCCCGAATGAGCAGCTTAGTAACGTAGTCTGTGCCACACTGCTCATTTGCCTCCATTGTAGGTCGGCAGTTGCTTTGGTGTTGAGGGGGGGGGGCGACTTTCGATCAGTAAAGGACCTTTTCAGAAGTTCAGTGCCATGCCACAACAATGATGATCACACCTATCCCCAATTTACAGTACTTTGGGAAAAGTCATTGTGTGGATTCACTGAATGTGAGAGGGATCCTTGGTCTCAGTTTTACTTGAGCAATTCAATTTTTATTTTCACCAACTACAAACGAGGAGCTGATTATGTCGAGCAATGCATTTCATATATATGTAAGCTGTTAAAATATACAACGCCTGTAATATTTCATTTAATTATTTCTTTTTTTTTGTTTTATAAAATCAGCCGACACACACGGTATGCAATTGTTGGTTACTTGCTGTATACTTGTTATATTTGCTTCAATAAAGCTAAACTTTTATAGACGACCTATATAAACCATTATCAAAATAAAATGCAAACACTCTCCTAATCCTTAGCATCAAATGCTTGATCACCTTGCTTATTTACTCTTTGATCAGATATTTCCTGATCCAAATCAGTATACTTGGGTATCAAAAATGTACTGTTTTAATATCAGTGTTTGGCGCGGATGTTTAAATGATATCCTGCCCTATATCCAAGTCTGAATGTGACGGCTGGTATAGTGAACCCCATCCTGGCACAGCCATGAATTCCCATTGCCATGAATGCCACATCCTGGATTGTGATTGTTCATTCAAGTTCCTACAGGGAACTGCACAGAAGCGGACTTCTCCTATCGAGAGCTCAGAGATCAGCTCAGAACAAGGACTGACTCACTGCTCACACCAACATGAAGGCTAACTGGCTGCCTGGCTGAGTGAAGAGCTAGATATACAGGAGATGAGGTATTTTACGTACAGCAGCCACAGGCAACAAGACGAATGTAAGCCCATGACATTCCAATGAAAAACCCCATGTGCACAGGCCTATCTGAAAGCTTTAACATGTAACGACATGCCGGAAATTTTAACACACTGCTTTGTGACCAGTTGCACTTGTCATTCTCCTTTTAACTGTCAAGTCGGAAAATACTGGAGGAGCGGCAAAAAAACGCACATGTACAGACATCGTACTGCGATTTCCAATCCCTACACCACTCACATAAATGAATTAATTAATTAATCTTTGCATTACCGTCACCGTTTATCTTGCAATAAGGTTTGGTCTTTAATATTTAAATCCTTTGTCCAGTCTAAAGCATGCTGGCCACCACTAGGTTTGCTGGGATTAAACGCCTCGAGGCTGGAAAAATAATTAAAACGGATTAAGTTCAGAGCCCCTGCAGCAGTTCAGGGTCCTTAAAGACGCTTCAATTAGGGGTTGCTTGTGTGTATACTGCCCAAACATGAGGACCAGTGTGGAATACTGCGGGGCGGAGCTTTAAAAGTACAAAAACACACACCTGCATGAAAGTCACTGATGAATGGCTTGGCAGCAATATAGCCTATCCATTGCAATATTCATATTGGGGCTGTTAAAAAAAAAAAAAAAAAGATTTGTTTGTGTAAATTATTTTTGGCATCTTGGATTCCTTTTTAGTTAGTTGGTTTTTTTTTTTTTAAACAGGTGCAGTTTAAAGTTTCAATTTTCTAGAAACAATTAGTTTAGATTCTATGTTTTCTGATAAAGGAGGTTTAGTAGTTTTGGAACTTTTAAGTCCTGCACACAGTACTGATCATAGGCTGAAAAGAACAAACCATGCATTGGAAGGTCTTAGTGCTTCAGCATGACTTAATACATGTAACATTCAAACAGCAGGTTTCTTGCTGACAGATTTTAGCCTTGACAACAGTTGTAACCAAATGATTTAGAGATATTCAACGCAGTACTTTCCAAACAAAAGCATTCGAATATCTAACAAAGTGAAGGGCCACATTAAAACAATATATAACAACATATAAAGCAAATCATCTTTAGCTCAATTTTCCATGACACTAATTGTTACAGATAGGCCTATGCATGCGCAGTCATGGCAATACCAGCCTGTGGTTTCACCTTGCAAAAATCGTTCCTCTTTATTTGCACAGGTAATTGATTTGTTCCGCAGGTGTCTTGCAGCCAATAACTCATTGGCGCCTGCATCCCGCGGAATCACCATAACATCGTGATGGCTGGAGCCGGAGTCCGGCTGAATTCAGACCACTTCGGGCGTCGCGGAGCGCTGCGCGGGGGTGGGGCCGCGTTTCCGAAGCTGAACGTGATCGCCGAGATTTGCATTTGTCTTTGCTGGAGGCGGCAGAGGGTTAAATCGCTGATAGGTTTGCGTATGTCTGAGGCTGGACTGAAGGTGAAAGTTGAGGTAGGACAAGCTGAACAGAGTTACTGGCGTCCGCGGTGAAATAAACGCGCAGCCAGAGTTGCGCTTCAGACACGACATTTGCGCTCGGTCAGATTGTCAGACCTGGCCCCGGTACAGCCCGGACTTTTTTTCGTTTTTTAAACACGTTTCCCTGAAACTCAAGAGGCTCGCCGTTAGGGACGCGCATCCAACCCATCAATCTGTGAATCCTTGAACGAGAAAATGTACATTTACAGAGAATGTCGTCCTGTTCCCTCGGTTTTCCTCCGCCAAACCAAAAAGCCGTTTACACCACGTTACTGTGGTGCCGTCGCAAGTATTATCGACCAGTTTAGAAAGTGTAATTCTGCTTCAAAAACGTGTTTTGTGTGGTTCTGCAAGTATGCCGAATGAAATAACAGTTTATACATTTCATAAAAAAAGTACTAATTCATAATTAAGTAGATATGATGTGGAGTTGCTGCACATCGCAACAGGGAATTGCCAGATTTGCGAATCGGGTTCGGCATTTAATCGTTTCATACCAAAGCCCATAATACGAGCCTCTAATCCACAATCCGGGTCATAAATGAGTTATGTTGTGAAACCCACCTCTTCTACGTGTTTTCGCAGTGCCTTCTCCCGTTCGTACTGGGTGACGAGCTGCTCGTTGTCCTCCTTCAGCAGCTCCAGCTCCACTTCGTGCTCCTGGTTGACGGCGAACACCGAGTCCAAGTTCTCCAGTACGGCGACGACCAGCGGCATCAGATCCTTCACCACGTCCTCGTCGTATTTTGCGATTAGCCGCTCAAACTCCCGGTATATAGAACTGGCCAGACCGGAGACCCTCTCGGACATCATGGTAGAGTTGCCCGAGTCGTCCTGATACAGGACTACGTCGTCCAGCTCCATTTTCTCGCCTCCACTCGCACTTCTTGCCCAGCTAACGTTAATGAGCTAGCCGCACGCTTCAGCTGGCCAGAGGCTGCTACTTTCAGCGCAACAAACGGTGTTCCTAAAACATACCTCAAATGTTGTGTATTGTACATACGAGACACTGTACTTCATAAACACAGTCTGTATTCCTTAGTCGACTGGACGGCTGACTTTAAAAGCTTGCTAGCCTCATAGCTAGCAGTACAGAAAAGTCTTTACTTGGCTCCTGATTAGTTTCCCTGTCCAACAGATGAGCTCCTGCTGCTGCGTTCACGCGCTGTCGGAAATATTGGACGAACACAGTAAAACGACATACCGAAGTAGTAAACACTGCAGAAGGAACGTCAAATTGTACCTCAGTAGTTACCGGATATACATAATATTATACAACATCTCATTCTGCAAAATGCCAAAGGTGCACGCAAATTCATTAAAACCGCTACAATGTTGTAAAAACGGTCGAAAGTACTCAGAAAATGAACTCTATCCGCTCATCGGTTAATATTGTTAAAGCTAAAACTTCATTCTGCCCTGTTGCTCATATATAGTTGCTGTTGTGTGACGTTTAGTGGGCGGACATAAAACCGTGTCAACTGATTAAAAGAAACGCACACAGTTCATTTGTAACTATATATCCATTCACAGAGGGTGCGTTTCTAATCATTTTGATTACCTCGCAAATTAATTTCAGTCATTGGTTTGCTACACATTCCCTCCCAAAACAGGCCCGCCATTAGATTTCTAAGTTCACAGCCAAAAGTAGAAATAGGCTGATGAGCCAGCTTTGATATTTTACCTGCACTGGAATTTACCACGTCCGAGCTTTGAAATAGGAGCTTACGAGGATCACTTGAAGATGTCATGTGTTGGTGACGGGACGTCGCGCCTACGTCACATGCTAAACAGGGCCGGGGAAGGATAGGGAGGAAAAACATTTCATAATGATTTACAGAAACCTCCCATGGACTCATACGAATTTAGTTGAGGGATTAAACCAGTTTTTTTAGCTTTACAAAATGTCCCTAAAAATGTAGTTAATTCAGTTCAACAGGTTGCTGTTGCTGACATTAGGACCTGCTTGTATTCCTTCTACTAGTAAAACAAAATCAAGAGGACGAAGACTGTGCTTCACAAAAGCTTTTATTTGCATCAGGGAGTCCAATGCATTCTATTGAGGGTGTGAAACTGTTATGCAGGCATCAGTTGAGTCAAACTGAAATATTATACATTACCTGAAAAAAAATATAATATCCATGTCAAGTAAACAGGTTCCCACACAATGTATAAGTACAATCTTTCTACCACCATAATTTGTTTTGCTGAACACCATGCGCTATTCAACCCGCATTGTGGTAAATGCTGAACAAAACTTACTGTAAACACACTGCAATCATCCGTCCTTTTCTGAGAAGTGATTCTGTTGACTGTAATGCATAGGCACTGTTCACCCTGATGTCTTAAGACATTAAACACAACGTAGACTAACCACAGTTACTATACAATTACGACAGTCCACATTTTGAGGTAAAAGTTACCCCTATGTCCTCACATCCCGGATCAGACTGCTCTTCAGTCCTCCCCCCGCAGGGAAGGAAGACCATGTCGGACACTTTCAGCAGTGACCGGGGGGGGGGCGGGGGGCAGCCTCTACCAACCCTACAGCACTCACACAAACACTAAATGTAGAACACTGACATTACGGTAAAACTGCAGCACTGTCAAATATTGTACACAACGCACATTCAAAGAGCATGGCCTAAAGTTGCTCATGGAGTAACTCAGCGTTGAAATCAATCACGTAATTTGAATTCAAAAATGAAAAGTGCAATTTAACAAAGTACTTGTGCGCCAACATATTAACAAATCCGGTTCATTCATGGAGATCATAACAAGTAAATCTCTACGGTCGCATGTCTTCCATTCCCATTACAATCCAGTTTCCAAAAGGTTTTTAGTTAGAAAAGCGGCTTTAGGATAAAGCCTGCAAACAAGATGTAAAGGAAGAGCATTGCGTATTTGACACAGTCCGGGATCAGGCATGGATAAAATCTAACGTCTTCCATACAAACAAACAGAAGTGGGCTTAAACTATGTCGAGTCCGGGAGCGCAGACAGAAGGCGTCAGCCTCTATGGTATGTTTCAGATAGTATTGTGCTGGCTACTGTTCAAAGACGAGGGGCAGAGGGAGAAGGGCCTGTCACTGGTCAGACTGCTGAGTGCTCGGAGCACAGCGTCGGGCATGTGATCCGCAATCATCCTGGGACTGATCAAAACACTCCTGAAGGCCATTTCATTGGACCAGTCTGCGCGGTACCGGACCTTGGAAAAACAGGATCTGAGGGGACAAAAGACAGAAAGAGGAAATTTGTTTGGCAAATCCAAATCCAAATTGTCATAATTTCATAAGGCCAGAGGCCTTCTTCCAACCGGACACTGATTCACATCTGGTATTGAAGTTGTACAACACACAGATATACACCCAGGTGTCAGTTAGGTACACGTAGCTAAAACTAATGCAGTCTAATACAACAGTGCTGCAATAATCTTCACGAAGATATTCATGTTTGAGTTACACATTTAACCATTATAATGTTCAGTTTTTGTTGACGCTGTTTTAGAGAGGCATTGGTTCAACTGTATGGTCATTTTGGAGGCTTGTGGTGCTGTTGAATGGTATTGCGTTGTGCAGACAGGTTTTTCTATCAAACTACATCCTCCAAAATGATCATAAAGTTGAATAAAAACCTCTCTACAATGGAAAACAGAAAATTCCATCTTTCATGACGGTAGGAGTTATTGCAGGACTGTTGTATTAGACTGCATTAGTTTTAACCAGGCGTGCCTAATAAACTGGCAACTGAGTGTAGGTGTGCTCGCATTTTCTGTGATTGCCAGCATCCAAAAGTAGCAGAAATATTGAAACAGTTGTGATTGAAACAGCAGTCGAAATACAATTACTGAAAGAAGTTGAAAAGGCAGCTGAAATGAAAGTGCTAAAATAAGTTTTAGTTTAGGTGTAAGCACTGGATGAAGTTAAGGTGTCAAAATCTAAGCACTGAATGAAGGTATAAGTACAAAAGGAAGCTGAGAAATCAGCTGAAGTTCAAGCACTGAAAGGAGTTGAAAGGTCAGTCTAAGTGGAGGTGATGAATTAAGCTGGAATTTTCAGATGAAGTGGAAGTCCTGAAAGAAATTAGTGACAGTTCAAGTGTATAAACAAGGTGTTGAAGTGTAAGTAGTGAAAGCAACTGGAGTGCAAGTGGACGATGTAGAACTGAGAAGAGCCGAAGACGTTTTTTGTTCAAAACGTGAAGACCTGAGACCTGAAAGAGTTTGAAGTGGCAGTTGAAGTGTAAGCACTGATGGCACAATGACAGCAACAATTCCCACTATCAGGTATACGTGTAAAGAAAATCTATATCGACAGTAGACAGACCTCCGTGACGGCCCATCTTCTGTGATATGCAGAATGCGGCCAGGCAGGAAGAGCGGTAAGTGCGCAGCTGTGTGGGCAGGCGAGTCATCCGACGCCAGGCTCTGGTAGGATGATGAGTGGCGAATCATCAGCGACTCCTCCCCCAACAGCGGCTGGCTAAGCTCCGCCTCCCTCCTGTCGTCCATCTCAGTGGGGAAGTCATCTGGGTCTCCTCCAAAGAGCTCGTACCAACATCCCTGCAGCAGGATGCGGTACTGGAACACGCACAGAAGGAAATATCCGAAATTACAGTTTGGGACTCAAGATATTCACAGATGGTGTCGAGGTGTAAAACTACGCCATTGTCAGTGCTTTGAATGGTTCCTACCTTGGGCTTATTGCAGTTGGAAACTATTTTAAGTATCCTTCTCTTCAGATCCTCCATATTGGGAATGCTCAATCTGTACACAAAGAATGATCCCAGACTCATTAAAAGAAAGAGGGAATACGGCAAAGGAAAAAACACAACTTAAAAGAAAACAGAGGAAAAAAGGAGCATGTGAGTTGCACTCATTTTCTCCTCCTTGGTGCCTGTAATAACAGGCCAGAGCCAAATATAGAGTCTCCCACACTCAGTAGTCTATAATAGTCTATGCAACACAGCACATTCATATTGGCCTTTTGAAGACAAGAGTCTGCAGTGTTGCTACCACACAAACATATATTGACCTTCGGTGATGTCACAATAAACCAACCTGCTACAAGGACCTAACCAGTGTCAATGTAAAATATTTATTTCAGTATGACTTTTAACTTTGATTAAACAATATGTGCTAATGGCTGTTATGCAGTAAAATAAGCTTTGTCTTACCTGGGAACCAGATCCTTTCCCAGCACAACCGAGACCACAAAGTCCTTGGAGTAATCAGCTAAAGATTTACTGTATATGGAATATATAAAAAAAATAATAAATACAGAGCAGAAAACCCTGTTACAAAAGGAAGATGTGTCCAATAATTAACAATACAGACGGTATGTGGACGTTACATATTTTCAGTCAGACCTGTGAAATCATACATGTTATAATAAGGGTCAGATGATAACATATACTTAAGATTGTTTTCCAATAGATTGTCTCAAAGTAATATATGCCCTAACCTTGAATGTAAAACACAAACATTAACATGGTTTTAACCGTGTTGTTTTTATACATCTTGATTGCACTGTATGTCTGCGCAAGAAGCGGGAAACAAAAACCTAATTTGTGTGACCTATTCCTTAAAATAAATGTAATTTTATTTAACTGTACACAATGACTGGGTGGCTCAGCAGCATTCTGCATTTGAAGTAACTACTTCGAAGCCAGGGAACCAGCCCAGGTCTGTCCACCACTGTCAGCTGGCTACACTTGCCAGAGTGTGACTGCCTTACCTCAGGAGTCCCCCTGGTGGAGAGAACGAGTAGCACTGCAGGGTGGGGAAGGAATTGCGCAAGAGGATGGCTAGCAGCGAAGCGGTGCCAGCACCCAGGCTGTGACCAGTGATGACCAGCTTATACTCCTACAAACACACGGGCCACGGAAACACATTGCATACTTAAGAGAATTGTTCACGATCTATTACCCCTTCAAAGTTTACTCCAGCCCACCAGCTCCACCTCAGCAGGGGGCTGGGCCCTCTGCACAACTGCCCACCCCCCAAGCCCCCCCCCCCCCCCCGGGGGGGGGCGCGGCCCCTTCCCCACGGCCCCCCCCCATAGGCCCCCCCCCCCCCCCTACTGGAACAACGAATCTCTCCATCCTGGAGAGGCTGCGGTCCATAGGGGACCAAAACCTCACGCCACAGAAACAGCATCTTTCCGTCTGCAGCTGGCCTCATCAACGAGGCCTGGGACCCCCACTGACACTGACTCTCTCACCCAACCCCCCCTTATAGTACAGTATACTCATAATGTAAGCCTTTGCATATATTTTGCACAGCCCTGCACAAACTGTAATTTAAAGAAGCCATGTTGTACATATTCTTTATCATTTTCTTATCATATACTTGTTTATATTCTTTAACATGTTACAGTCAATTTATTATTTTAAATGTATGATTCTTGACCTGCAGTACTTGCTTTATGTTTCTACTGTTTATTGTTTTTGCAGCAAAACAATTTCCTTGTATGTGTAAACCTGCTCGGCAGTAAAGCGGATTCTGATTCTGGTGTTTGTTATTTCTTGACAATAAATGGTCAAGAAATATATCTCATGACAGAACAAATATAAGCCACCGATATCACAGTTTACCAATAAGCCTCTCACGCAAGAAAAATAAGAGAAAATAATAATTAAAAATTAAAAAGAAAAAAAAGGAACTCAGCCAAGGAAAGTCAGCCATGAATGACATACAAGTCTGGTTGGCTTCTAATGGACCTACTAGCTCATACTGTAATACAGAGAGAATTACATCAGTTTATTCCTCTTGTAGTTTAATCCCATAAAACTAAACTGTAGCCTTGAAGCCTCACTGGACATGGCTATTCTGTGTGTGTTGGTTCAGGCTTATGGAAGAGTACTGTGTACTTTACGAGAGGAGACATGCAAATCAGCATCATGTTTTGTTTTTTTTCCCTGCCTCAAGTGTACCACCCCTATAAACCTGTCCCATACATAACATCCTTTCGCTTCCAAAAAGGACTTGGCAGCTAGGATGTAACTGAAATAACAAATGCCGCGATTCTGCGGCTGAAATGTAGTCTCTGACCGTGGTTGCACTTCTTACCGGTGCAATGGAGAAAGCCTGGTTCAGGATGCCATCGTTGACCAACTTCTTATAGATATAACCCGCCGCCTGGCACATGCCCTGCAGTCAGACACACAGATTCATTAATCTCTAGGAAAAAACACACGCAAAGACAAACCTAAGATAATAAAACCTCCCACCTGAGACTGGTGTAAACACCTACAAAAGACAGGTGGATAGTGTTTAAATGGACAGTCACCTTGTGAGCGTAGCAGGCTCCAGACACTCCCTCTACAGGCAGGTCCTCACATTCAGCAGACAGGTCTGTCAGGACATCCTGCGGGACGCAGAGCGAGTGACATCAACAGTAAACTGCCGGGCGGCTGTGGCTTGGTGGCAGAGCGGTCGCCTGCCAATCGGAAGGTTGGCGGTCGACCAACATGTGTCGAAGTATCCGTGAGCAAGATACTGAACCCCAAAATGCTCCCGAAGCAGCGCCTTCGGTTTGTGAAAGGTCTCATATGTAAGTCGCTTTTGGACAAAAGCGTCGGCTAAATCTAAGTCAAAACAAACTGGGAAACCCATTACCCACGGATCAGACCCCATGTCAAAGGCGAAAGTTAAAGGTGACGTCGAATATATTTTCTGAATGAAATCCTGTGTTCAGACTTACTGTTCGGGCAAATGTTTCAGACTTGTGGGCAAACATAAGCAGAAAGATTCAAATAATTTTTCAGCCAAATCACCACAATATGGTTCTCTTTCAGAACCACTCTTGATATGCGAACATGCCCTGATACTCTCATACACACCCTCGCTTAGACACCGCACTCTCACTTCCTACTTAGGCTTCTTTTTCTATACGAGGGCTATTTCGATCTCTTTTGAGGTGTGGCTCGTGACATCAGATGTACACCAACCCGCACCTATATTTTTCAGTCTCCTCCAACTCTCGTCTATCAGTTACCAAGTCAGCTATAGAAACAGGGAAGTGATTCGAAACTTTTGGGGTTTTTCTGTTTTTTTACTCACGTCTTTTTCTTCAAGCGCACACGTGGATAACAAGTGTCAGATTCGATGAGAGTATATTTTAGACTTCCCAGTAATAGCCTGTTTTAAACAAATGTGTGAATTAAAAAAAATATAAATCTACAAATAAACATACAAACAACGGACAAGGAAACACTTCAAATTAACACTCAAACCGAAAGTCTAACAACATGAAATACATCAAAATACAAAGATATGATAATAAAAAATACGTAAAAGTTACAAAGAAAAGAAAAACTCACCCTCAGTGACAGTGTCCCTCTGACAGCCACCAGAACAGCCTCCCTCTTGTGGTCCAGAGCCACGAAGAAGGGGATCTCGTAGATCTGCAACAAACCCTGCTTGCTCACATGATCAACAGAATATGGGCGAACACTTTGAATCACTGAGACTGCTGGACAGGTGCTGAGCTCTTAAAAAAAAAAACAAAAAACGGGAGTATTCCTGACAGGGGCAACTCGTGAAAGTTCTACCTGGTTGTGGAAGCTGACGTAGATGAAGTCCCGGTACTGCAAACCCGTGCTGTGCAGGATGGATGAAAAATGACAGCCGAGGTGGTCTCCCCCAACGATGTCATACTCGGCCGCGCGACTCCTGCAGCTGACGCACACGGGAAACCACATTTGAGATTTGGGTTATCCAGCCAGCTGGGTCTGAACACAAAAGGCGACCTGAGACAGCTTTGGACTTCTAGCGCTGGCAGTGGGAAAGATTTAGGAGACGTAAAACAAGCAGACAAAACCGCTAAACTGTAAAAATCATCTTTGCTAACACTTATGGTTTTCTTGTTCCAAGGGCAATTACAGATTTTTATCCTTTGGGCTCTCACTATTAACTATTATTATTAAGGGTGCAGATTTGCTAAGATTTCATTGAGTGAAAAGATCTAAAAATCAAGGTTCTGAAGGCCAGATGGTTTGAATATTTGGCTTTCGGATGACTTCTCTAGAAGCAGAAGAAAAAAAAAAAAAAAAAAAAAAGCAGCTAACTGTTGATGCTTTTTGGGGCAGCCTAGTCAGCAGCTGTTAACCTAACCTGGCTGGTTTTTTGTGACCTCTCTGATCCCACTGACTCGGAGAAGTAAAGAGCACATCTTACCAGTCTCCACTGAGTTTGCAGGGCCCGGTAAAGAGGTTGGAGTAAATGTACATCGGCCAGCCGTAAGCTGCTGCAGCAAACTGCATACAGTGAGCCGCCTTCTCCAGCTCGGACTCCAAATCGTCTCCCTTCAAATGGCAAAAGGTAAACAAGTAAGCAGAAAATATTTTAAAATTAGGATTCTAATTCACAGACTTGCACGACGTAGACGGCTTTACTAGCTGACGGACCGATATTCTTGCCTGCTCCGGGGTCTGCTGTAGCTACATGACCGACAGACTGCTGTACTTACGATGGGAGAGGAAGGGCTGTGAGTGTCTATGACGTCTGGGTCCCTGCTTTGCTCCATCTTATCCTGCTCCTGGTGCAGCAGAGCCAGACCAGCTGCTATGTCACTGGGTACGAGGTCTGTGTCCTGCAACACACACACCATACCGGAAAGCATCTCACAATGGGTTTTGTGGCAGTATCGCGTCACTAGACCGTCCTTGTACATTTCACGCCACACAATTTGCTTGTGAATTCTTTCTTGATGTGCTTCTAGTATTTGATCTGACTTAACGCCGTTTGCACACACCCGCTAACCACCAGGTGTAAAAGGAGGACACAAAGGAAGAGAAGGTGTCCCTTACGGAGAAGAATCCGCTGAAGAGCTGTGCGATGCTGGAGAACGCCGCCCGGTGGCTTTCGTCCTGCGGCAGGCAACAGCACAGCAGCCGCAGCCTGCTCTCCCACACCTTGACGGCCAGGGAGCGCGCTGTGGAGAGGAACTGGGCGCCCTCGCTGCTCTCCATGTCTCGTACTCCCAGCGGCTCCGTGGCAGCGGGCTGAGGACGCGGGTTGCCCAGCGGGTCGAACACGAATACCACGCCCAACCCAGTGAACAGCAGGATGATCCAGCTGTTGTGACGCAGAAAGACAGTTCTAAAATGACGAAAACGATGAACTCCCTAAACAAGCGAGGCTGTTTCAAACCCTCAACAACCTACCTGGCAATCACTGCTGCAATGACGGCGCCTACTGTGGCAGGGTCGCAGCCTTTGCTGTCTTCAGACACCCAGACAGCTCCCAGACAGGCCCACACCAGCTCGGGGATGTACAGGAGAGCGCGCAGGTACACCAGTGCAGGGATGGAGCGCCGCGGGCCGGGGTTTGTAATGGTACCTGACAAACAATCATACATATCTGTGCAGTCAACCAAAACTAATCTACCTGTTCTTTGTGCCTGTGACAGGTGGATGTTTAGCTGCAATACAGTGGAAGACTGATGTTACAAAGGGTGACGGAGTCAACTAATGGTTAGAATTTGTCCCATCAACGTTTCATGTTTCTCATTTTAAGTTGCTAAACAATACCCACAAAAGGGACAGATGACAGAAGTGACACTGTATACTTCGCAGCAAAACGAAAAGGTGGAGCTTTCCGTTTTTACATCAACAGTGGCCGGTGGAACGATGTCACAATGAGTCAACAGCACCGTTCTCCTGATGTGGAATGTTTATTCAAGTGTCAGCCCTTCGACACACCCGGTGAGTTTCGTTTCATTCATTCTGGTGCATGCTCGCAGGCCAGGTGCTGCCTGTGGAGCGGAGAAACCCGCACACCTTAGCTATCGTCCTCCGTGACTTTAGCAAAGGGAAACCTCCGCCACGAACTCCCCCAAAAAACAGACCATGTCCGAGCAGAGAGGAGAACATTCTGGAACGCTGTTACACTACAGTAAGCAGTGCCTATCACGCCACAGCCCACCTGATACCTGCATACAGGCAGAATAAAATCCTGTTGTGAGGACATCAAATGCTGTGGAGCAGCGAAGCCATGGAGGACCTTTCGGGCGTGCTCGGACTGGTCTGGATGAGTTCACAGACGCTGTGACATCAGACAGCAGCTTCTATGAGGACTGCTGTGTACCAACATGCACCAGGGAGAGTTATAACAATGACAAACGCTGGTTCACAGCTAAGGTCGGAAAAGGAAGAGGCGTTCAGGAGTGGCGACAGGGACAGGTTTAGGGAGGCAAAGTACAGGTTTAGCAAGGCGGTGAAAGAAAGCTAAACAAAGGTACTCAGAGAGACTACAACACCAGTTCTCAGCCAACGACTCTGCTTCCGTCTGGAGGGGGCTCAGACAGAACACCAACTACAAACCTAATATTTTTTGTTTGATATTCTTTAAACTTAATCTTTCTGACAGTTCAGCCTTTTGCCTATAACTGTTGTCAGTATGAAGGATGGATTATGCATACACGTTGTTGTGTGTGCACTAAAAAAAATTATAACGCAGGGGAAATGATGGGAAAGCAGTGTTATCCTGCGACGACCGCCTACAAAAGGTGGCTCAGGTGTAGAATTTTAAAAGAGGTTGGAGACCTTATAAACCCCAACTGGTTTTACCTTGGGCACTGACGTAGACAATAGCACACAGTGAGAGGATGATGAGCGCCAGCACGAGCAACAGTCCAACCAGATAGCTGTGAAGAACTCCCCTCCCATTACAATCAAAATGACCCGTGTGGTGGATGAACAGGATCATGGTGCCAATCCACCTAAGGAGAAAAGAGCAGCAGAGAATGACAAGAGCAGAGAATGTTATTATCCTTCACTAGCTGGACGTCAGGTGGCTCAGGTCCTCAGTACACCATGCACGTTCACTGAGGCAAACAACATACCAAAGTACACGGACGAACAGTTCAAAGCAGCCGGGGAAAACAAGGTCGTCGCTGGCGATCCCCCATCGCCGACCGAACACCACGATTCCAGGCATTTCGCAGGCACACGAGCCCAAATCTCTCACTGGTGGTAATTTCTCGCCACTATAAAGTGGACAGGATTCCCTTGACCAACGGATAGTTCAGGTGGTGCATGACTCCAGTGCCACAGCAGCAGCTGCACTGGCTGGCGACGAGCTCGAGCCGTTGCCGTCACATTCCAACGTTACTTTCCTGCGTTTGCTTCAACAGCCCAAATGACTTCTGCCTAACAGCGTTAAGTTAGCGGCACGTCGACGCTCAGCAGACGCGCGTGTGGGTCCTGTAACGTTTGTTGGGAAACGCCCAAGTTATAATTCTGACCTTATATACAGTGTAGTTTGCGACCTGTCGACGCGTAACGTTAGCTCGACTAACTTAACATAAGACAATGCTAATGCGGTTAACGCCAGCTAGCAGGGTCGATACCATTGCGCGACTAGCTTCTATCGTTAGCTATCTAGCTAACTCAAAATATTCCAACAAATTGATAGATAATCCTGTATGACAAAAACTACTATTGTTTAGCTAGTAATATACCAACACCTTGCTTTATAACTAACGTTACCTATTAATATCATATGTTTAGGCGACATAAAACACAGAAAACGGTTTGTTTTCTTTTGCTCGAAAACCAGCAGCGTCCTCCCGCATATGTTCGCCTACTGCAACAGAGACCACCGTACAAGAGTTCCGCTTTTTTATTCCTCTTTAATTAAGGCACATAACAATGGCGCCCCGTGTTGGCAGATGGCAAATCGTTTTATACAGGACTTTCGGGTACTATGCGCCTCTAATCCTAAATGTAACTGAATTATTTCTACTAAACCTGGCTCTGTCGAGTGCTCCCACTGGAGACACGGCCCATTCTCATAACAATTTTAGTAAACCCCTTATATTTAATGTTTTGCCCGAAATATTTCTGTTTAGATTCCCTTTTACATTTGTTTTTACATGTAAATACAGATTATACCCACTTAAATTGAATAAAACAGTCAATGGAATGTGATCAACATCGCAGGCATGTTTTAGTTTATAATGTTGTCGTTGTTCTCAGGTTCCATACAGTTGTCTTTATGATCATGGTTTCTCACAGCGTGTTGCAGCGGTTCTATGGTGTAATGGTTAGCACTCTGGACTCTGAATCCAGCGATCCGAGTTCAAATCTCGGTAGAACCTAGGTTTTTCTTCTTCTACTTTCATCCGCCACATATTTTGTTGACATCAGCAGCTTGCATGTCCGTGACCATTCCCGCGCTCACCCAGAACCTCGAAGCGTCGCGGGGCAGCAGCGGACCACGTTCGGCGGAACGTCACCTCAAGTTCCCCTGACGACGACGTCACTCCCAACATGGCGGCGCTCACGGCGCGGCGTTTTTATTTACTTTGTCGCAGTGCAGGGGTACAAGTCATTCCACAGCATGTAAAACCAAGGAGTGTTCTAATAAGACGCATTAACGACGTTCTACGGCTGAGTGTTTGTTACGGAAGCCGAGGGGCAGACGCCGTACAGGTTAGTTGAATAACACGAAGACGTGCAGCCATTTGGAGCCACAGATGTGTGTACACGCTGTATTTAGCCAGGTCTTAAACTGAACCCCATTCAGGTAAGTCACACGGGAATATTATGGGCAAACCAAATAAACCACATTTTACATCCCCGCGACACCCTACATCCTATGGTCAAAATGTTGAAGCTCACGACAAGGGGGCTTTTCCCTTCTCAAAAGTCCAGGGGTGTCAAGAGGTCGGGGGCATTGTGACTTGTTTATGGAGTTCGCCGTGGCATTTCCCTCCATGACAGGGAGAACAGATGAGAGCAAATCAGCAAATGAACACATCATAACACTTTGCCAGTGTGCTGTATCATAGTCTGATGCCCGTCAAGGAATAGCTACGTTTTGCTTTTACTTTTTCAGGGCGCCCAGGTGCACATTCCAGTGGGTAAATATACAAATAGCCTAAAGCAGAATACATAAATAACGTGTAACAAAAGAGATTTATTCTTCTCTTTTTGTATTTCTTAACAATGTATCTCTCCTCCTCCCCGTGGCTCTTAGACCGTCTGACAGTCTCTTACAGCAGAAGCAGTGGGCCCGGCGGTCAGCACGTCAATAAAGGTGCTCAGCGTTGAACTTGCAAGCTCAAACTCAAGGCCTTGCCTCTTGAATCTGTTCACGCGCTGTATGTTGCACGACCTAATGACGTGTCCATCCGCAGCCAGCACGAAAGCAGAGGTCCGATTCCACGTGCAGACAGCAGACTGGATCCCAGAAGATGTTCGGCAGAAAGTCCTGGAAAAGGTATCAGGACTACAGCCTGGGTCGTTGATTTACGATCGCACGTTCTTGCACACAGTTGTCCTTCTGCATCACTTGAATGACCTCTGCATTTGCTGGTTTATTATTCTTCTTGTTATTTTTTAATCCCTGTCCGTTTGACACTGTAGCTGTTAAGATGGGCTGCACTCACTGTCTGCTTTCAGAACAGAGCGCGCGTCAACAAGGCCGGGGAGCTGCTGGTGACCTCGGAGCTGAGCAGGAGTCAGCAGAGGAACCTTTCCGACTGCATACGGAAGATTTCCGCCATCATAGCCGAGGCCGGCGCGACGCCACGCGAGCCAGCCGCAGAGGACGTCGCTCTTCGGGCGGCCAGGTATTCAGCCGGCAGCGGAGCACGTCGCTGGCCCGCCCGCCCGCGTTAGGGACGTGTCTTTTGTGCGTGTCTTTGACGTGAAACCCTGTCGTGCAGGTTGGAGAAGGCGAACCAGGAGCGACTCAAGCAGAAGAAGATCCATGCAGCCGCCAAGAAGAGCAGACGGGTGGAGTTTGACTAACTGGTTGCCTGTGTACGCGTCTTCCTCCCACGATTGTGCTGTCAGTAATCGCATATCACTTTCTACGTCCAGTGATGGTTATTATGTCCTTTTTCTTTTTTTTTTGGTTGTTGTAAAAATAAAAGTGAGTAGCAACATTTCCTTTCTTACTAAATGCCAGAAACACATTGCGGTACATCAAAATGTGGGACCCTGTCTGCGTACTATGGTGGCACCGTGTTTGCCAATAAATACATTTGTAAAAAAAAAAATTAAAAAATGCAAGAATAAACCAATAAAAGTTGTTGATTGAACAGCACCTGCATGTCTTATAATTTATTTCTACAGTTTGTTTTATACCTGCATTTATTGAATCTGGTATTTCTGTGCCTGTGTGTTAATGTAGGAGGTCCCAACTGCCCTCAGAAGCAGTAGAAATAGGTTTATTTTTGTATGTCCTGTTTATGTATTGAATTATTTATTTCTTTATGCTTTTCTTTCCGCGTTTATGTATTTATTTAGAGCGGGGTGATCCGGCTGTTGTGACGCAGAGAGACAGATGCTGGGTCACACGTTCTAAAATGACGAAACGATGACAAACAATCCTAGATATCTGCGCCGTCAACCAAAAAATAATCTAGCTGTTCTTTGAGCCTGTGACAGGTGGATGTTTAGCTGCAATGCAGTGGAAGACTGAGTACACTAATGGTTAGAACTTGCACCCATCAATGTTTCATGTTTGTCATTTTAAGTTGCTCAACAGTGCCCGCAAAGGGCCAAATCACAGAAGTGACACTGTATGATGTAGTATATAAATAAACTGTATTGTTTGCCATCATTCTGATACTGAGAAAAACAAACCTGATAATGTCATTTGACAACATGTCAGCCTACAATAGATATACTAGGCTATACCATACAATAAGGGGTCCTTCCTTTGCACAGTTCAGCCTTTTGCAAGTTTAAAGGTTGGATTCTGTGTTCATGTTGTGTGTGCACTAAAAAGAGTCCGACTCTGTGCAACTTCCTGCACTGCACATTGCGTATCTGCATACCCTGTGACCACCGCCTACAAAAGGTTGTTCATGGGCAGCATTTTATTAAGGTCGGAGACCTGATAAACCACAACTGATAGCGCGTAGTGAGAGGATGATGCGCGCCAGCACGACCAACAGTCCAACCAGATAGCTGTGAAGTTAGAACTCCTCAAAACGAACTGAAAGAATTAAAAGCTTAGCAGAGGATGGTTTCGATCCATCGACCTCTGGGTTATGGGCCCAGCACGCTTCCGCTGCGCCACTCTGCTGATGTACATTCCATTCGGCTGAGTACACTTTAAAGTAACGTATTACGATGTATCGCCATTACGGTGCTTACTGTGCGGAAGTTACTTGTATATACTGAAGTTTCTGTAACTGAGTAGCTATTATTGTGACTTAAACGTAGCGTTAGCTTCAATGATTCAAGGCTACGTGACCATCTAACAATCAAATACACTAGTACAAGCCACAACACGTGGTTTAACGTCAGCTACCAGACCGGATACAACCTGGTTTAATTAAAAGACCAGTAAGAATTCCCTGCTGAAGCGAAAAAGACGACCACGAAGGGACTCGAACCCTCAATCTTCTGATCCGAAGTCAGACGCCTTATCCATTAGGCCACGCGGTCCAAGTGATAGGTAACTGGATGTGTATTGTACATATATATATAGTACAACGTGAATTCGGGTTATTCTTACTGATTTCATAAAGAATCCTAATGATACACATATTTTCCATTCTGACTTTTATTTTGATCCTAGAAAAGAGAATAGAGAAATTGGAATTCTTCCAGGATTCCTTGCAGTTAGTCTAAGAAATGCAAAATAAAAAACCTGATATAATAAAGTAATGTTTTGCAATATGAGTTTATTCTGGGGGGGGAGGGAGTCACTGTGGTTGCTGGGAAATTGTTTAAATAAAAAGTATAATTCCAAAGTCATTATTTGACTCCATAGTCAGATGAATGTAAATGTTTGATTATTAAGGAAAAAAATTACATTTGAAACAATATTTAAACTGTGCAACCACACAAACAGATGTAAAACCATTTATAAACAACTGCAGATACTTATTTTATACCTTTTCTCTGCCCTTATGTCTTGTAAAACATTAAATCCTGCACTAACTTGTAAAAATGATCATTCCTGGGAAACATCAAGTATAAATGTGACAAATTCAACCTGCACGTTGCTCTTTAACCCCCTGCAGTGGACGGTCCTGCTGTGGAGTGGAGGGAAGCAGCCGGAGGAGCGAAGTTAACCCAAGGCCCAGTTCAGTTTCAAAGTCAAGCACGACTGAAACACAGCTGGAACAAACACGTTTGATGTGGACTGCACAGTTGGACAACAGACAGCAATCACTTCTACAAGAGAAAAGGCCCGTTCTTAAGGACACGTTTGTGTTCAAATCTGCATTGTTCACGTTCCTGCCTTCATTACTGGGATGTCTTATAATGTGCCGTCATTTCATTTGCACAGTATGAATGTTACTGGTCCTACAAAGTGAAATAGACACAAGGTGGTCAGATAACAGGAATGTTTGCTGCCCTGCACGTTGTTCTTGCATTTCCCCACTCAGTGTCATTAAAAATATAGTAAATACAACAACACAGGATGCATTGGATCAATGCTTTATTAACAGGGTAAAGTAGGTCTTAGTTCAGTAATGATATGAACTAATACTACTAAACTTTAATGCCAGTATCTTAGCTAATAATGCACACATTACAATCTAAGATAAGAATATAAGTAAAGCAAATTAAATATGTTTATTCTGACAACTTGTTAGTGACATTCACATATAGGCACTGAAAAAGTAAAAAAACAAAACAAAAAAACATTAGGAAAGATTCACACACAAATAAATACACAGGTACAATTTCAGATTAGCTATCCTAAATATGAAAAAAAAAAAAAAAAAAAAAAGGGGGGGACGCGCGGTGGGTGCCAGGGGGTTTCGCGGGAAGGGCCTCATTCCGGAGTTCCGTTTAAGGAAAAAAAAAAAAAAAAAAAAGATTGA
>CM022492.1:6151299-6202500 GCA_011952105.1 Coreoperca whiteheadi
ACAAAAAAAAAAAAAAAAAAAAAAAAAAAAAAAAATTAGGAAAGATAAACACAAAAATAAATACAAAGGAAAAATTTCAGATTAGATATCATAAAAAAAAAAAAAAAAAAAAAAAAAAAAAGAGGTGTCAAACATTTTCAAGTGCAATAGATAAGACGTTACAGATTGGAAACGCCTCATGAGCCTTTAAAAATGATAACAGGCTCTGGTTTGGCACTGTTTTGCCTGTGCTAACACATATTCCTCCCTCCACGCGCTTGAATCGTTCTGAAAGACATGAGCGTTGGCCTCAGATTTCCCTTCACAGCGGTCCAATAGAAGTGAATTGCTGCAACAGTTAACTGACCTTTACTTCTCGTCCGGAGGCGAACAGGATTCCTTCTCTGATTCTACTAACAGGTTGCAGCCAAACATCCATCCTTCACCTTTTTTTGTTTCTTTTAGCCTCAAACACGAGCGTAGGGTCCCTCAGGGTCAGATGTCAGCTGGCTGTGCCACATGTGAACGGTTTCAAGCTTGGCTAGGTCTTCAACTTTAATGAAGAGTCTGATATAAAATAAGCTGTAATAGCATTCATTATAACGAAAGGCCCACACATAGGAGGTTCGTCAGAAAAAGGCAAAGGTATTGAATATTGTGAAAGAAAAGGTGCAATATGTTTGCAGGTTAGTTCTATAGTTTGGTAAGACTGCTAGGTGTTAGACAAAGCTCTGGTTTTAAGCCTTATACTGGTTACAGTTCTACTATACCGTGTGTCTGTCTTGCTATAATTAAAAGGAAAATAGTCCCTGTGTGTTTTTAATGTTCATGCTGTCTTCATTCAACGGCCTTTCTCTTACAATCCCAGTGACAAATCTGAGTTATGCCTCTTTCATGTCTTTTTGCTCGTTTTCATTGCCTGGTCTGTTAGATGTAGAAACAACACTGCTTCCCCGACAAACCGAAATGCGTATACTGTACATGGCGCAAAGCCACCATTAGACGTCTCAACTACACAGCCGTCAGGATCTTCTGTATGACGAGGGTCCATAATGCCCAGGAAATAGTGAAAACTAACATCTGCAGGGATTGTCTTTTGCAAGACAGCAGCTCTTTAGCATTTAGTGGGATCATCGCGCCTACGCAGCCAAAAACACAACAGCCATAACCATCTAACCTATAGCCTTTACTGTAGATATCCTTTGCTACTACAGAAAAACGATGCTTCCTGCATCTCACGGAGCTATTTTACTTTTGCCCCAGTGGGCTGATGTAGTCCAGCTGAAGACACGCTTCAGTCCTCATAAGAGAGCTGAAGTGACGTTAACACAGCGGAGGGAGAAGGTATTTAATTTATGAAGTCAGAGTGAGTTCCCAGTATGGGTTCCTCTTCTGTTGTTTTAGCATCCCTTTTTCACCTGATCTCCCAAAAGGCATCTGAGCACTTTGAATGAAAGGAGAACGTAATCACAAGTAATGAGCATTAGTTCATCCTAGTTCAACATTTAGAAAATATGCCTCTTATTGCCTGCAGACGATAATATTGATGCCACTCTCATGCCTGTATGCTAAATATCATGCTGCAGCCTGCAGCCAGTTAAGCTTGCTCAGCTACCTTACAGACTGAAAACGGGGGAAAGCGCTAGAACGGCTCTGTCCATGCGCCTCTAAAGCTCGCTTAACACGTCGTGTCTTGTCGTCAGAGCCAGGATAGCTGTTTTCCTCATTTCCAGTCTTCGTGCTAAGCTAAACGGCTGCTGGCTGGCGCTTCATATTTACTGTACAGCCATGAGAGTGATATCAATCTTTTTTTTTTTTTTTTTTTTCTTTAAATGAAACTCAGGAAGAAAGCCATTCCCTCGAAATCTCTAGACAAAAAGGGCGAGGCACCACAAGCTTTAAAACAGCAGTAGTTAAGGTCACACACACAGAACGGTGCAAGAGAGTAGCAATGTCGTCCAGACTAAAGGCTCATTGAAATTGCGAACAGTGTTCATTTGTGTGTAGTGACGTACGTTAAAGGGAGGAGAATTATTAGCACCTCAGGTTCATTCTTGAGAGACTGCACTGTGGCCTGAGAGGACCGACCTTTGCCTTTCTTACTGTAATCACACTAATGTTAGAAGAGTCCATTATAATAAGCTTAACAGATATAGTCTCAGGTTAATATAAGATTTAGATTCCCACTCTTATTTTCATCAGGGATGCCGTTTTCTAGTGTTCTTTGTGTCGCTTGAACATTTAGTGCAGTGTTATACGCCTTAAGGCAGAGAAGCCACTATATACCTAGTAAGAACACTGAATGAAAGAATATCGGGGGGTGGACTCAAACTAGTTCGTAACAAATTCATATATATATATATATGACTGAATTCCACAAAGCTTTAAAATTGATCACATGCAAATCAGATCCTTGTGTATGCAGGAAGGTTTCAGGTCTGGATGAAAACAGCCTACTCGGATTTGACCTCGACTGAACTGAACTGCACTGCACTTGAATTTAGCGGTTTCCAAAATAGCACCCTCTATAAGACTGTTCACGCTAAGCCCCTGTTCACAAACTCCAGCCCTTAACACTGAAATAGCAAGCAATCGTCCTCTCTAGAGCCAATCAGTGTACATTTACTGTTTACCAGATTTGCTAGATTTGCCAGATTTGCTCGTCTTAGCTGCTTTGGTAGCTTTGATGTCCATCTTGGTCTTCTGGATGCGAGAGAAGATCTCTTTAAACAGGGCCTTGTACTCGGGAGTGTTCTGGCCCAGCCTCTTATCCACCGCCTCCACCTGCTTGCTGATGCTCTCAATAGCCTCGGGGGTGGAGGGCGACTGGGTGGGGGTAGGGGGAGGCGCCGGGGTGGGGCCCATAGCACAGTCTTTCATGGACGGGTCTCGGGAGACCGGCCTGGAAGTCTGGACCCCAGCGTGACACAGGCTCTCCTCGTGGCGCCTACACTTCCCTAACAACTCCTCATATTTCTCCAGTAAGGCGTGGTACTGCTCGTCCACCTCCCTGAGGATGGACATCCCCCGCTTCCTCACGCTGTTGGCGTGGAGCGCGTAGCTGCCCCTTCGGCGGCCGGACGCATCGCGGGCCACGATGGCGTTGAGCGCCGTGTCGCTGCAGCTTTTCCTCACCGGGCTCGACTCAGGCAGGGCCTCCCCTCCCACACCTCCTCCGCCTTCGCTCTCCTCCCTCACGCCCCCTCCCGTCTCGCCGAGCTCCACCTCGAGGAAGGTGTCGGTCTCCGGGGTGCTATTGAGGACAGTCTGGGTGAGAGCCACGCCGTCGTCCTCGCCGCTCAGCAGGAAGTTCCGAGCGCGACGTAGCTGCTGCAGCTCCTGCAGCTCCACCTCCAACTCCCGCACCCTCCCCTGGCAGCTCTCAGCATCCTAGGAGCGAAGACACACACAAGTTCCCAGTGAGATCTACAGGCTCTTCTGATTTTAAATCGCCATATGGAGAGTCCAATGTCCAATAACCGACAAGGTTTAAATGTGGTCGCCTTTTGAGACAATATCACTGCCAGTGCTGATCACTGGAAACATCCACTACTCTTTTCTTTGAATTCTGTTCCACTAAGTGATTAGTTACAAACTTGATCCATCATATAAGCAAGTGAAAATGCGTTAAATGACCATCAATCTGTACTACATGTACTGTAGGTCAGGAGTAGCTGCAACTAATGAGAATTTTCATCATTGATAAATCTATAGAACTGTTCATTAATTATTGTGCTACACCCCATGGTGACACCTTTAAATTGCTTGTTCTGTACTGAAGAACGAAAAAAAAACAAAAAAAAAACGTATTCAATTTACGATCATGTAAAAACAGAAAATCAGCAAGTCTGCACATTTCCGAAGCTGGACTCGGGTAATATTTGGCATTTTTCTTGATAAATGACTTAAGCTCGTTATTCAGTCTGACTTGGGAGACGGGACTGTTTTGTCTTAACCAATCAGTAGCCAGTGCGGTAACCCTCCCGTCCATGTCATTTGCCGAAGCTGCAGCAGCATGTGAACCGCAGTTGTTCAGGCGGTGATAATGTGCACCGCTCCGCACCCTACCTGGACTCGTGTCTGCAGCCGGGAGAACTCTGCAAGTAGGAGGTTGCACTCCCTCTCCACGCCCTCCCTGCGCCCCCTCTCCGTCCAGACGGCCGCCCGCAGGGCCGACACCGCCTCCCTCAGATGCTGGTTCTCCTCTTCAAATGGTTGAGGCTTCACATCCACGGAAAAACTCTCTGCCCGGCCCACTACAAACTCATCCTCATACCTGACAAAACGACACACATGTAGTCCAATTTAGGACCTGTAATCTGTACATTTATAACTGCTAGAGCACGGATAAGGCTGATTGTCTGAGTGAGTAGATAAATGAGTTTCTTTAGACAAAGCGATGACTGGTACCCCTTTACTGGCAATATATTTCAGTGCTGTAACGCTGACTTCCCACCTGCTCTCCTCTTTTACAGACTGTGGAAAAAGTACCTGGGTGCTGTGCAAAGCTCCCTCAGGCAAGGGAAGGAGTGGATGGTCTTGCGTCGTTCCCTCTTCTCCCTCCTGACTCGGAGCTGCTCCATGGAGCGAAGCTGCTCCACCTGCCCTGAGAGAGACTCCACCTGGTTCTGCAGAGCCTCAATGGTCCCCGTTAACCTGGTGCAGGAGGAGGGGGGAATGTTTAGAGAGTAAAGGAGGAGGGGGGGGGGGGGGAAAAAGGGAAAAGAAAAGCTTCTAGTGGCGCGTACCGGACTATCTGCTGCTGCGAGGCCTTGCTGTCCAACACCAGTGTGTGGTTTGTGCGTTCCAGCTCCCTGGCAGTCCCGTCCAGCTGCTCGTACACTTTGGCGTGCTGCTCGTTCATGTCCCGAAGGACATCCAGCTGCTTCGACAGGTACTACAGGTCAACAAACACACACACACAGACACTTGTTTGCGACGGACAACTATACACAGTGAATGTACATGCGCACATCCGCACACAGGAGCAACGATCTGACAGCAGCAGGGGAGCAACAAGAGCTCTCATTGGCTGTCATTCATTTGATAGGATGTATTGCCCATTTTAATATCAATTAATAGATTGCTTTACAATTAAGTCTGCCAATCGATGATTTACTTTCGATCATAACCCGTGATCTTCATCTGCAGATGGAGTTTGCCACGTATCAGGGAATTATAAGATGTTCAAATTTCCTTGAAGATCTATGAATCTGAATCTGACCATCACGCGGCCTTCAGATTTTCTTGCCGAAGACCATGTGGCGTGATCAAAAGGCCCAGAACAGCCACTAAATGGACGTAGAGATTTCATCAAACAACGATTTGCTTTTCACTTTTCTAATAAATTTACTTCAATTAACGGTTGCTGGGGGAGAAATGTGTTCTTAGATTAGATACGAGTTCTTAAAAAAAATCAGTCTAAACAATAATAAAGCCCCGCCCCGAATCAAGACACGCTCTTGACAGCTTTGGCAGCACTCCCGTCCTTCACACCTCAATCTCTTGCACTTGCTCTTCGTTAGTGATGTACATCTGCTGCAGAGAGTCCTCCAGCTCCTTGTTCCTCTCCAGCAGAGTCTTCCCCAGTTCTGCCGCCAAGTGGAGGTCTAGACATTGGAGAGAAAGCGAGAAAGAGACGAACGAAAAGAAGTCACGAGTGCGGAATGCGAGATGGAGATGGAGAAAGGCCAACAGACAAAGGCGGAGAGAGGGAAAGGGAAGCTGAGGCAGGAAGCCAGGGACGGAGGAGGAAAGAAGGCAGGAATATGAGCACGCCGAAAGGAAACGGTGGTGGTGGAATAATAGGAGGAAAGTCTGAGGGGAAAAGAAGGGGGAATTTAATCTCACAGAAGACGACGTATTGCAGCCGTACAATTTAGATTAGCCGCTGTCACGATTAATGGAAGACTTTGTTCTATTTTAGGCGAGATTATAACAGGGTCTGGGACAGAGCGATCAAAGCGTCCGTCACGTCGCCTCAGTCTGCGCTGGAACAGTTCAATTACAGAGAGAGGAGAGCGGGAGGGCAGAGAGACAGCACTTCTCCCTGCAGGTCCTCGTCTCTCCGCTGACTGTAAGTGAAGGGCAGAGATTGGTGCCAGGACTCTTTGGAGAGACGCCTCTCGGCTGAGGTCAGGCCAGAAATAGGCTGGAATTCACGGTGCTGGGGTGCAGGAGGCCTCGACTAAAAGGCAGGGAAGTGTACATGTGATGTGTTCAGTAACAGTGAATTTCTGCTCTTGGTCAAAAGACAAACAAATCATGTTTGACAGCAGCCCCTGCTTCCCTTTCATTGCACCACACGCTACGGTTTTATTTGCGCTTCCCAGACTATTGCGCCTCCAAACTTCAGATGAGTCACTGTCATCGTTCTTAGTTCTAACTGTGCTCTGACTCAGCAGTATTGAAGGCCCACACGGTTGGGTCTGAGTCAGCAAGATGTGGTGTGCGACTTCTCAGGCCGAACGCGGAGGACTAAACTGAACAGCCAATGAGGTCATCTCTCTTACAGTCCTGGAACCCGTCTTTAATATTGAATAGTGATCACTAGGACGGACGCCAACTCCTGACCTGTTATCACGCAGCTGTGCCACGTTGGAGTGTAGCAAGTAAAGAAATCATGCACTCAAATCAGTAGCTCACATAGATTTACTGCGGTTGTTGCACGTATCGTAACACAGCCAGAAAAGTTTCTCTCTCAGATTAGATTCACCTTGTATCTACCTAGCGAGTCATTGTCTGATTTAGTGCTAAGAAACGTGTGGTGACGAATTCATTAGGCGACAAACAGAACTGATCAAAAACTATTTGGATAATCAGCGGATTGTCACATATCAAGCAAAAACGCCAAACATTTCCTGGTTCCCGGCTTTCCTGAGTCGCTGTTTTTCTCCGTTTTAAATAATTGTAACTCGGACATCTTTGAACATGGTGGAGCATTCAGCAGCTAACAGGCCAGGTATGTCTCTCGGGGGCTGGTTGGGGACCAAAAAAAAAGCTAGAAGCAAAGTGAGTGTTGGGACTGACATTCATCAGGTGGCTCCAAAAGAATGCCAACGCTGCTCCGTAACTGCTGCATGAGTGAATAGGCAACCGTGTGCTGACGACATGACAGATCACCTTTTACGTTCACAGATCCTGTAAGAAATGATACTGTACACCCGACTGACTGTTTCAGTAGAGCTCGGGCCAATAAAATCGCAATTTTAGGTCATCGCAGATATACTTAAGGTCATCGGCATGTGTATCTCGGCGGATAAGAAGCAAGAAATTGCAGTACAGGAATGCCAAAGGCTTGCGCGTATTTTAAAAAAAGTGTCTGTATTTGTTCATATTGAGCCTTGAGGTTAAAAATTGAGTATTGACCCGTATATATTTTTTATCCCTCAAACTTCAATATTGGCTTGCTCCTCTTCTACCTGGCACTGCTGTCCTCACCTGCTTCAATTAGACTGATGAGTTGCAAGCTAAGCATGCAGTTTCTGTGCTGATGGCTTGATATATTCCTGCGGGGGGGGGGGGGCAGGCATCAGCAGCTCAGGTGGATTGCTCCTCGATACTGGAGTGAGGGAGTGAGTCCACGCAGCGCTCCTTCTGCTAGGACGAGTTCACTAGAAAGGCCCTTTGGGAGTAGTCTACAGTTCAACGTGTGGAATTTAGATCTTTTATGATGAACTCCATTACCATGAGGGACTCAAAGGCGTCGTACCATTCGCTCTGCTCGAGTGTGATGATGACATCAATGGATCATATGACTGATTTGTAATCGTTCACCCAATTTCGAATCCACAGAGAATTATCACCTGACTCCCACAGTCCCTCTCAGCTCTACAGAAGGGTTTTAGCGTCTTTTAGCTCATTAACTTCAACATAAACCAAACCTGTGTAGTATGGTCAGTATAATATACAGTCCAGCCAGCACTCCTCTCATAAATAAACTAAAAAAGGATTATCTAAGCAGAAGCGGCAGCCATGGCCCGACGACCTCTGAGAAGCTCTTCAATTCCTATCCGGCCTTGAGCCAATCTATCAAATCTAACACCAAATTCCAGCAAGAAAACCAGACAATTGTGTTAGTGTCCACGTTCAGATGTCGATGTCTCTTTGGCTGCCGGAGAGGGGAAGTGAGCTCTCCACAGCCAAAAGCCTCCGTGACAAGCGAATAACAGGAGGAGGGGGAGGAAAAAGTGAAAGTGGGAGAAGGAGAGGGGAAGAGAGCCGATCGATGCACCAGCAAGCAACTTAGCAAGTCTATACTCGCCACGGACAACAACAAGCCCCAGACAGACGGCCCACACAGGATGAAGCCACCAAGGCCCGGAAGTCCCGCGTAATCACATCACGTATGACAGATTCATTCCCTGAATGCGCCAGAAAACCAGTTGCAACCAGTTGGGAGGAGTGTGTTTGCACGCTCAAAGAACCGGGTTGCACTGTTCACACAGTAAACGCAGGCGCATGTTTGGGTTTTAAATGCTACAAAGACTTTGCAACGCAGCCAGCTACTTGAAGGCGCTTTTTCATGCGAGCGCACGCAGACAGGCAGGTTTCACAAATACACTGTACTGCGGGGATCGCTTCCACAGGCAGTGTTCGTTTGGGTAGGTGCGCATATCTCCCATGACATTTATTGGAATGTGGAAAACAAGACCTCTCCTCTTCGAATTGTTCCCGTGTTGCAGACCGGACGCCTTAACAGAAAAGGTCCTAGAAACACTCAGTGGCCAGAAATGAATTCTTTTGAGCTACAGCAGACTGCCTTTTCTGTCACAGCCCTAATGCATGATATGCCGAAGCAGCAGTATTTAGCAAGATTTTTATGGTCCACACCGGGACTTTTGCTCTATAATACTCCTTAGGTGGCGTAAACACTTATTGAGCTGTAACAGGAGCATTTTAACAGCTTGAGGAAGCCTCTAATCAGATGTAGCCTAAGTCAAGCCAACGAGCCCCCAGTCTCAGCTGGTAGAGCCACGTATTTTCTTCTTGGACCTGGGCCAGCAGAGGCTCTGCCTGACACCCAATGAGCCCAAACAAAGGCGCATCCTCACTGCACGTCTGCATCCCTCCTGTTGTTCTGCTTCAGGAGTTGAAACGTGGGCGGCAGCTACATTACAACAGCCTTCGACTGAAAAAGGAGGAGGTCAACATTTTGGGAAAGAAGCCTGTTGGCTGCCTTGTGAACGGTTAACCGACGACTGACACCACACTCGTGTCTGTACGACGCACATAAAAGACCGCCAGCAGGCGTTTAGCTTAGCTTAGCTTAGCGCAAAGACCGGAGACAAGGTGAAACTACTAGCCCGGCTCTCTCCGGAGAGAAAACTAACTGCAACTGTCCAAGAAACAGTCTAGAGCAAAACCCCCCAGTAAAACTGCAACATGTCTTTTTTTTTTGTTTTACACGTTGATACTGTGGAGGTTAAACATACGAGATATAACGTGGTAATCAATGAGCTTTCGAGGTGCTGGTAGGCAGATTGTGACACCTTTGGACAGAGCCAGGCGAGCGGTTTGCCCCCAGTTCTTACGCTAAGCTAAGCTAAGCTAAGCGGCTGTTGCATGGGGAATTTGCTTTGGTGCTAGCCGCTCTAACACCACCAACAGGCGACGTGCCATCAGTTGCAGGATCAGTCCGCCTGCAGTGGGCAAGTTCTCATGGCTTCAAAATGAGGTCGCAACCCGGGTGCCAGCCTCCTCCACCACCTTCCCTACTTTGTTTTTCGTTTTCAAGTATTTGGATTTGTCTTGGTTTTGCTTATCAGGAGTTGGCTGTTCAGTTATAGTTTCTGCAAAGAAGCTTTAAATGAGTAATTCCATGCAGTGGGTCTTTCCAGAAAACGTCTTGAAGAAGCTGGAACCAGAAAACGTTTGGCATATTTTCACTAGTTTTGCTTGAAACGATTTCCAAAATAGTTGCAAATAGTTGTTATTTCTCTGCCGATCGACAAGCCTAACCGTTTCAGCACTACATTATTTTGAGTAAGATGTGCAAGTACCCATGTTTCCCCTCTCCACCCTGAAAAGACGCGTGGCTTTTCAAGGACGACACCTCGCCCCCAGAGCCTAATTCTGCTCCCGCAGCGCTTACGCCCCGCATGACAACAGAGTAGCTAGCACAGGGTGCTGCGACGCAATGACAACGGGTGTCCCTCCCTGTCTCTGAAAGATCCGTGGTGGTCGTCCGGAAAAAAAGAGACATGAGCTCGGCCAGGCAGCACTTTGACGCACAGCGCGGCCTCCAGAGGCCTGGCCGCCCCTCTGCTCCAACGAACACAGAGCTCTCTGCAAGGATCGCGCACATTAAGACACGGCTCTTTTCTTTGTCTTATTTAATTTACGCCATACCATTTTGACTTTTGAATGTTTGTCCTCTCTGCTGCCCTCGCCCTCTCTCTTTTACCCTGTCTTCCCCAGCACACCCCCACATAAAAGACTACTCAGGTCCACTCATGTGGGACACTTTGCGCGCCGCCAAAGAAAGTTGGCCCGATAAAATCCACGATCGCATGTTTCGTTTCTGGTCAAGTAGGCTACAAATCAGAGCATCAGCACCAATGCATCTCCGGAAACGCACCATTAAAGATTAGTCGCCACTGGAACAAGAGATTGAAAGATGGAGAGAGACAGGCAATGTCTTTTTGTGTTGTTGACATTTTAAAACTGCATTCAGGAGCCATGCATGCCAAATATCATGTTTACCGGCCTTCCTTTTACCCGGATTTTAAGATTCTAGGCCCCGGGTTTAGTGCATAGCAATATACAAAGTGACCTCATCGCAAGTGTATGTTTCCGGTGTGTGGCTGACCGTTATTAGTTCCCCTGAACAGGAACATAAAAAGCCGGTCCTCATCCACATGGAAACTGAATCCATCTGGCACAACGTAAACGCGATGAAATGCATTTTGCACCACTAGCAGGCACAAACTAAACGTGGAAGCCTTTTAAAGGGTTGTTGCATGCCCAGTTGCCTGGTTCTCCCTTTCAGTCTCTCGGGTAGACTCCGTCTTACTGTTGTCCCACAGAGCAGGTGGCCTTAATGGAAAGATGGGGGTTAATTAGCGGACTGGGAATTAGGTTAATTAGACGCAGGGAGGCCTCCGGGCGAGTTTGTTTTCGCAAGATTCTTCCTTTGCTGAGTTATTTCAATCATCACTACCTGCCCTTGAGTGGTGCAGAGGTTTAGGCAACGATTCGACTGACAGAAAATGAAACTGCAAACTAACTAGGTGATCGATTCATTGTCACAAATGCTTTGGATGGTTAAATAAAACAAAAATTGTGATGGGCATTTTACACGGTTTTCTTTCTCAGCCTAAAGAGCATTCAATAAATGGACAAAGAATTCCTGCAGATTAATCAATAATGGAAAAAAAATAGTTACAGTTCTCACCAGCACAATGTCAATATACATGACAAATACAGACCCAGGGTGTCTCTTTACAGGCTGATGGTTAATAATACACCAATATTTAGACCCCAAAAACAACAAGGGTGTGAAGTTTTGACGAAGGCATTAAGCAAGCAGTGCCTCTTTGTATTGCTCTGTTGAATTAAAATGTGTATGGTGGGGGGGTCGACCCTGCTCTCTAGTTTTCTAGGCATCAAAGGCAACAATAGACCAAGTGTTGAGATGCTTCCTTGAAAAAGCAAATCCATATCTGACACTGCTTTAATGTTATTGCTTATCGTGTGTATTCAGCCTTCAGGTGGGACTAAAAGGATGGTGGGTACATGCCTTTAAGAAATAAAGAAGCCTTTCCTATTATTGTCAGGCTCTGAATTATGAACTTGTGACGTTTCATACTAAAACACTGGGGGGTGTCTCCATCATGGAGCCCACGGTGACACCTTCAAGTTGTTTCCCTCCCTCACATCCTCACATTTGGGAAGCTGGAACCAGAAACGGTCCTGCATTTTGCTTTAAAATGACAAACAGGCCTGTTGGGTGGTCAAAATCGACCAATCAATTAATCGGCCAGTGGTTCCAGCACCATAAGATACAGTTTTGCTTCATCCCTTTTTGGAATATAATGTATTTAGTAGTGTTACATCTTCCATAAACTGTCTGGAGGCTGATTATCTCCAGCAGTACAAGGCCCTGCTTGGCATGTTTTCGATGCATTGCTGTCAAAGAAGCAATGCCCGCTCCTTAGAAACGAGTGAAATGTTTAACTGATCGCAGTGAAATCGAGGAGAGCCTTCTCGAGGACATCTCCGCCGTCTCTTCGCGTGACAGAGCGCCTTTGTTAGGCCAGCTGACCGGCCGGCGCCTGCATGCGGGCCGGAGAGGAGGATGTGCGTCTCGCCTTACCCTGCTCCAGGTCCTGCTGGTCGTACCACGGCTCTTCCTCCTCGGTCACGAATTCCTCCATTCTCCCTGAGCTTAGCATGGGTGACCCCCCCCCCCCGGCAAACCGCAGAAACGAGCCCCCTTCTGCCCGAACAATAGAGCTCCGGCGGGCTGGATCCTCCAGAAGGCAGCTCGCTCCTTCCAGCTGGAGCCGCGCGCGCAGGCTTTTTCCTGTTCTTTTTTTTTTTTTGTTCCACTCAGGGAGTGTTGTGTTGTGGCTCTACGTGTTTCCTCTGTCACTCCCACCTCTGCCTCTCACCCCCCACCCCACCGGCCCATCCCGGTCCTCAGACCCGCCGCTGCCGCTGCAGAGGACCCTACAGACGTGGCAGCGGTGTTGCGGCAGCGGCAGCAGCAGCGGCACTTCCTTCCTCCGCGCTTTCAGCGGCGCACTCACGGTGCCTTCACGTGCCGCTCGTAAGCTGCAAGAGTCGGCTGCCGTTTTGTTCCCATTCGCATTTTTTCGATTTCGGCTAAGTGCGCCCTCATGTATAGCATAAAGGTAAAATGTCCGACAGTAAGTAAACGCTACATTACCTCATACACCTGACTTGGATCCGAGATTCAGGGAGGCCAGCACAATTATTGTGAATATTCATAAGGAATTTGCACGGGTTAATCTAACTAATTGAATGTTTAAAGGCAGGCTGTACAGTAGTCAGTTATTTAAGTCAGTGAATGTAGCACACTGATCCGGGTGCCCAGATTGTGCAGTAGAAAGACAACTCAGCAGCTTCTCCAGAATCCTGGGTTCAGTTCTTGACAGCACCACCTCCAGCTGGGCCCCATCCAACACAACTGGCAGTGTTCCCCTGTGGGAAGCCGATGAGGGATGTTGTACTTGTTGCAGCTCTAGTGAGCTTTACTGGTGTATCTGTATACAGTGTGTGTCAAAAAGCAGTGGTGGAAAGTAACTAAGTACATTTACTTTTTTTGAGATACTTGTACTTTACTTGAGTATTTCCATTTTATGCCACTTTACACTTCTACTCCCCTACATTTGAGAGGCAAATATTGTGCTTTTTACTGCGCTACACTTACTCTAAAGCTTTGCACATTCAGATTATTAAATATAATCGACAAATAAGTCATGAAATATTATTAAAGTGATGAACACATTAATGCATCGATGATTATAATCCAGTGATACATATGAGTCTGAAATGAGCCAGTCTGCATAATGAGTACTTTTACTTTTGTAAAATGTTTTATTCTGTACATTTGCTTGTAACAGTGTACTTCTACACTGTGGTTTTACAACTTTTAGCTACGTAAAAGATCTGAGTTCTTCTACCACTGCAAAAAGTGAAAAAAATAATCTAAACATGTTTAAGCGATACAAGACACGGCCTGATATATGTATGTAGCCTATATATAATGTATCATTTGCAGTGATGCTGGGATGTGGTGGTTTGTGCAGCGGTAGGTGGGTGGATGTGCTGCTGCTGAAGCACTGAACAGTATGTATTTAGATATGAATTAATAATGCGGCCTGCATCAGTGCATCCAAAGGGAGCGTGCATTTGTAATATCACAACCCTATCGCTAAAGCCGTCTTGTGTACAAGCTACCTTGTTCCTGTTTGAAGATGCTATATGGTCTGAAAGACAGCTGATTGAGGGTTGAATCTGAGGCAGTCAGTGAAGGCTGTTGATGATAACGGGTTTTATATTTTTTACAGTTATGAAAATCAGAAAAACTAAGGAGTGAACCCAATGTGTGATCCGTGGAATTACACTGATGTCTCACCTGGGCTCATTTTGATGCTCTGTTTTGGGGGGGAAGCTTCTGTTTTTGTCTCCTCTTGTCTTGACAATTGCAATACACTTTATTCTTGTTCAAAGTCTATGTAGGGCTGGGTTTCATTTGACATTTTTTCAATGCAAGTGCAAATACAATGCTTCAGGTTTTAATTGATACCGAAACCAAACCATACAGTTCTAAACATATTTTTTCACAGAGCCCTGTGTCATTTAACAGTAATGAGCAAGATTTCTCAAATGTTTGATAAGAATTTTGTTGAAGTAAAAATGTCTAAAATGAGCAGAAATTTGAATCAGGAACTGGCTGATCAAACAGGAAAGGAGTGAACGGGGTTGCAAATCTGATTGGGCGTTTGATGCCCAGCCCAATGCCACGGACACATTTCGGACAGTACCAAAAAAACACAGGGGTTGAGGTTTGATACCCAACCCCATGTTCAGTCAATGAATGTGCAGTGTGAATAGTATACCGATGTTATTCTGTCCATCCTTTTTTCTGGGAGCTTCTTGAGGCTGCTTTGGAAATGGGAGAACTTTCCAGATGTAGGTGGCAGCTCACTGAGCTGTGTAGTTCAACTTTGGGTAAGTGCTGCAAAGTGATTCAGCTCACTTCTGCTGCAAGCAGTGGGTCATGTTATTTGCACCACTAGAGGGCCTTCTTGAGTATTATACGTGCCACAATAATGTCGGTTATTGTCATCTGAATGAAAGCACTATTACTTCCATGCATTGCTCCCTGTAGTTGTTATAATAGCTAAGTGGACTCATCAGAGTAGTCATATATTCTGGTCTCTCACTGGGTCAAATGTGGAATAAATTAAATTCTAATCAATGTGAATGTGGAAAAACACTGAATTACTGCATTTCACCCAAAGCCATTTCTGTATGAAAAGTAGGTCATGAAACCTTCTTACGCAACAAATTAAAGAGGACTGGAATAGAAACACGTTGTTAGAGCTCGTAATACAGCCAGATGAGCTTGTTGTCCACACACAAAAAAAGAGAGTGGAACACATCTTTGATGTCCTAAATTATGAAAAAGTGTAAGATGTGTGCCATGTTGTTATATATGTGTGTGCTGGCAACACAGTGAATTCACCTTTTTCCTTTGTGGTGGCGTCACTGGTATATTCATTTATTTGAAATCCACGGACACAACTCACCCAGACAGCATGGCCGTCTGCTGTATCGCACGGATTGATGGCTGTGGGCCGACCGCGCCACCTGAGGACTGCGGTCGAACAACTCGATACACGCATCCTGCAAAATAGTTGCCTTATCAATACCAGCTGTTGTTGTGAGGACCGGAATGGCACGTTTTTCGGGTGCAGCTGGGGTAGAGCGGACCTGCAATGATGTCAGTGATGATTGCGTTGTTTGACAGTGTGTAACATGATGCGTAATAGGCCCGCGCTATAAGCGGCAGACATTTGGGAAGTGTCATCGTCCTCCACAGTTGATTCATTTTGTCGAACTTGCACACACACACACACACACACACACAAGAAATCATGTGAACAGTTACATTGCCTAAAGAAAAGTGTGACCAAGAGTTTAAAAAGACAGCGATTTGACTGAAAACAGACATCTCTGTCTGAGTTGAAAGCAGAGGGAAACCAGTTAATCAGTTCAAATGGATGGTTTGTGTGATGAAAGCAGTGTGGGTTATTTACCCTCCATACATGTTGCTATCATCACCTGACCAAGTGTGTCAAGCAAGAGGGGGGGAAAAAAGCAAGATATAAGGATATTGGACTGTTTTAGACCACTATAAATGAGATTATTATTATACTAATCATGCTGTTAACACTAGGTTCACTCTGTCTCCCTCTCACACACACACAATTCTCAGAACTCAGGCCTTTCCTTCCTCTGCCACACATAGAACACACAAAAGATGCATGTTTGCAGTTTACTAATCACACATCCACACAACACGTGCACACACACTTGCATACGCACTGGTGCACAACTAGACATTGCAACACAGATGTTTTGTTGTCTATGAATTCATCTCTTTCTTTAAACTTTGACATTTACATTTAAAAACAACAACAACAACAAGCCCTTCACACCCACAAGACAAACAGCAGTTAGGTTAGGCTCTATCGTTTCTGGTCAGCTGAAGGGGAACTGAAAAGATGCCGAGGCAAAAACAGGGTTTCCATTACTTTCTCAGCACCCCACTCGATGTGTTGCGCAAGACTAAGAGTGAAATAAACACACTCAAAAAGGGAGAGCAGAAAGCAGATTGTTGCTATGCTGGTATGAAGCAGTTACATGGCCAATTACAGTCAATGTGTTCACATGATTAAATTACTTTTTGCAGCTCAGCGTCCAATTCGTTTCTCATAAATGACAGTGTGGCATAATTCCCTGAATTGAATTATGCAAAGCAAGCAAGCACGCACGACCTGCTTAAATGTATGCAGTATAATTTACTCCAAGAGAAATACAGTGTGGTACACAGAAAAGCAAAGAACCTTAAACAGATAAACGCAGGCATGTATAAGCAATAAATGCAATAAAAAAACATAACAGAACAAAGCTTGTTGAATGTGCAGTGAGTAAAGGACTGTTTTCAGTCTGTAATAACGTTGGAGCATATTCAATCCACTATGGGGACGTATTCCAGCTGCTAGGACTGTAGAGAAAAAAAAGCATCTCTCTGAAGCCAATCTCTGCATTGGCTTCTGGTTGTTATTTGTGAACGTTTCCCGATAACAGTCGCGCAAGTCTTGACGAAAATCCAGCGGAATCGATGCTACGTGAATAAGGCTCAGTAAGGCCACAGATAAGGGTTTGAAGGGTGTAGAGTGCACTCTGTGTTGGACAGCGTAAGGGGTCGCAGGGTTAAAGTGCCATCATGTTTCACACTGAGTCTAGCTTAAACAAAGCCTGAATGGAGAGTGACTCAACTGGCCTCCACTCACAAGAACGCCCCAGTCCCCACATCCTGTCACACAGGGGTCGATGCAAATCAGCCTATTGTTGCCCACTGTGCTCCTTACTTACTCATTAAACCACTGACCCTCTCCATCAATGTCAGTGACATCACTCGTTTCTTCTGCGGTATTTTGAACGGAGGCGAGACGGGAATTCACATCGAGGATTGAGCGAATGGGCGAGGACTCGTGGTTGTCAGGCAGAATTTCATTCTTCCAAACTGTCACTGCTGCAAAGCACAGTTATCATACATTTAAGGATGCCAAAAACTGTTTGTGTTCCTGGCACATTTTTTGCCGCAAGAAATTCTGTTCCGTCCAATGATGAATGTGCTGAGGGAGTCAATGAGTGCGAATAGCCCCCCCACACACACACGGAAGATCAGCCGAAAGACGATTAAGTGCAGAACTACAACTAATAACTGAATAAATAATGGCATTTGTGATCTCATGTGAAAAAAGATTAAAAGAGGCTAATATCCATATTTTTATGATAACAATGGTTTGGTGTGGAATGTGAAGGTTGTCTCTCGTAGTGACGAACCCATAGGGAATTATCACCCAACTCTGCGGTTCCCCTCAGCTCCATGTAGCGTGTTGGCATCTTTCCTCTCATTGTTTCGGTTTACTGTTTTTGGTTCACTCCCACGGCTCTCATGGCCTTGTTTTGGCCACAGCAGGCGGCTGTTTTCGGTGGAAAAGCTCTACTAAACCACTGTACACTTACCTGAACAGCCCCAAACGGCAGAAAGGGAAAGTTAGCGGCTAGCTGGTGAACATAGCGGAGCATTTAGCAGCTAAAGAGCCACATGGCTCCCTCAGCAGTTGGTGTAGACTAAAACAGAGCAAAAAGGAGAGACAATATGATGACTTCTAAATGCTAAGGTTAATTCATGTCTCCTAGATGTTTACACAGGCAACTGTTTGCCAACACATTAGCCATAGCTTATAATATGTCAGTGTTGTGTTTACAGCTTGTTGCTGTGCTCAAAGGTGAGCGAATACTGGACGTAATATTTGTCTGGTCACTAGCAACACGACTCCGTATAATGTTCTGTATCTGCTGCATGTGTAAAAAAAGCAACTCTTTGCCTACACTCTTTTTAAATATCTATCTACAGTATAGTAAAAGACCATTTCTGACCAAGAAACATGCCTTTGGGCTTAGCTTGATCCTTCAAAAGCTTCAACTTTAACACAATTCTATCTCAGGAACTCTGCAACAGTGTTTCCGAGTTTTGGGAAATGAGTAATGGCCATTTGTGGATGAATGGGCTTGGCTTGGAGACTCCAAATATCCTCCAAATGCATGTAGACGCCCACACAACCGACTTTCATCACAGCGCGAAACCAACCAGGCCGCTATGTGAGAAAATAAACAAGAAAGAGAATGGAACAGGCTCATTGTTTTCTTTGTTCTTTGTGAGACCCTTTTCGTGGCACAGGAGACGCCAACTCTGATATGGATGGAGGAGGAACACTCGGGAGGAAAATCAGCCTCAAATGGATTTATCAGTGGTCCATCCATTACTGAAAATGACTGAGGTCCCATGTGTTCACAGGGAGGAAACAAGAGAGAATCAACAGCAAACCTTCGTGCATATATGGGAGTCAGCTGGCGGGACACCAGATGGATGCACACACACACACACACACACACACACACACACACACACACACACTCCTTTTCGAAGGAGCCTCGTCTCCACGGTGACTGAAGACAAAAAAAAGAGGTCCTGGCACAGCTGGTCTTTAGCAACGAAGAGAGAGAGCGAGGGAGAGAGAAAGGGGGGGGGGGGCGGACCCCAGTGAATGAGCGTTCAGATGTACAGACAGGACAGAGGGTGAGGGGGAGTGTGAGACAGCATAAGCAGCAGTGAACAAGTTGATCTGGGAAGTGGTTGGAGGGGGAGAGGCTGGGAGGAGAGAGAGAGGGAGGGCGAAAGAGGGGGAGGAGGAGGACAGGGAGGAGGTACCCAAGCTCCCAGAGAGCTAGTAGTCAAAGTGGGAGAAAGTGAACATACACCGCAGGAGGAACAGTTGCGGTCAAACGGCTGCAGATCTGCTGAAAGAGTCAAATTACCTCCAAATGTCCCAGTGCTGCTCTCCCAGTCCGAACTGGAGCAGGCTAATTAGATGAAGAGCGGGCACCGCAAACTTCAGAATAACGAAGGAGAGCAGTGAGACGAGGGGGAGGGTGAAAGCAAGAAGAAGGAGTGGAGGTCTGTGAAACACTGTGGGGACGGTTTCATGTGCAGCTGTGTTTGGTTCTTTCACAGGAGAGTTAACAAGTGGGAACAGTGACACTCTCAAAGTGAAGTTGCTCGCATTCACTGCAGAGGTAAGAGCCTGTTTCTTTTTGGGTTGCCTTTTTTAATTTGCTTTTCATGTTACTTGTCGATATATATCAAACTCAAAGCCAAAGACAGTTGCAATTTCCGGCAAGTCAAGAAACACAACTAAGTAGGTGAATCTAGAGGAGAAGCTTGTTTCAGTGATGCAAACTTATTTACACCACCTTAACATCCAAGATTCAATGCAAAGAAGTTATTGTCCTCTTCACACTATACAGTAAGGTTTCACGCAGCATGTTTTGGTCTCTGACTATGTTCTGCTAATTCTGAAACTTGATGTGGGATTGCCGTGGAAGGACAAAGACAGGAGGAGATCGCAGAGCAGAGAGGACCAGCAGCAGAGGTCAGACATTCTTCAGACTAACTCTGGCAGGTGGTTGAGATTTCCACCATCAGCTGGAGAGGCTACCAGAAAACCAAACAAAACTGTATACACCTATGAACACATTTACATGTATGTGTATGCATATACAGTATACTAACGCACTTTTGAGGAAATAATGGGAAGTGATTTCTGGAACCAACTTGAGTAAAAAACAGCAGGCATACAATATTTCTACACTACATAGTGATGTCAGGAAATGTAATTCAAGGGCTGCAGACTGTTCCACCTTATTGTTTAATCTCTAAACCACAGGAGTGTGACATGCCAACCGCAAAAAAAAACAAGAACAAAAACCAACGTCTTGAATCAATAAGGTGGCAGTCGTGTGTCTGCTCTCAGACATACACTTCCTGAACAAATAAATAACATCAAGAACGTCAAGATCTAAAATAATGTTTCGTAATAACTTCGTTTAATAATAATTTTCTTATATATTTGTCTATTTATCTGAATTTTTTATTTATTTTTTCCTCTCTCACTTACAGTTGGCCTTTACTGAATGTACTGCAATGTATGTGTTGTTAGCATTTACTGTACGTGCCTGCGATGTGTCTGCATCTACTGATTTGTTATTGTTACTCTCCTGCACATAAACTGAGAAAGTATTATTGTAGTAGTATAGTTTAGTAGCCTATATTAGCCTACAGTACAGTAGGCATATAGTATTTTATAGTACAGGATAGTGCAGTACAGTACAGTATATTATAGTACAGTACAGTATAGTATAGTATATTATAGGACAGTATAGTATATTATAGTACAGTATATTATAGTACAGTATAGTATAGTACAGTATAGTATAATATAGTATAGTATGTTAAACTCCTAGCCAAGCCATGTGAAAGGTATTCCTTCCAAGTTAGCTGTTGCCTGGCAACGCAAGCCCAGGAATTCCGAGGTAACGTTACTAACTACCGTTAGGTTAGTTTTATTTCTTGATATTTAAAAATTATATGAAAATTAGCTAATTAAGTAAACGAGCAACTGATATTTTTAATTTAAATACATATGGCATTTTGTCCAGGGCTGAGCAAGAGAGTTAAACGGAACTGAATTATGGTTATATCAAGGAGAAGCCTAACGTTAAGGTTAACGTTAGCTGGTGAGAGTCACGGCTAACCTTAAGTTTGCTAACGTTAAAACTAAATTTACTTATTCATTTTTCCCTAGCCGTTATTTGTAAATGGAAACGGCCTGTTTTGATGAGCCGACATGTTGGTAAGATCCGTTGTTATTTCACATAACGCTGACTAAATGATGCAGTAACGTAGTTGTACCCAAAGTCGAACGATTTTTAGCTGAATCCAATCACGATGAGGAATGAAAACCTCCTAAACTCCTGCTAAGCTAAGCTAACTTATAGTTTTACATAACGTTAACGTTAACTTACGTCAGTTGCTAGCGTGAAGCGCCACAGAGTTCGCATGACTTGGTATGTTTAAGCTGCCTTTGAATCACATTTTTCAATCTAAGTCACTTAAAAATTATTTTCTTTTATTGATTTTGATTTAAAAATTAGCAGCAGACTAGATGATCTGACAGACACATGCAAAACAGAGACCGCCTAAGTTACATTGAATCCCTATGAACTGTATGATAAAATAATGACAAAACAAAATGTATTTTCTTTAACAAACGAGTGGTTAAAGGAGAAAATCTAAAAGAACCCATTTAGTTGGTAGAAACTGATTTTTCCCCTTGCTTGCCCTGAAGATGATCCAAAGACAGAACGCAGTAACGTTATCTGCGTTTGCTAGGTATTGTGTAACGTTAGGTTCTCTGGCAGTGTTTCATTTTTTTTGTTTGTCTCTTTGTTTTTTGGCATAAAATAATCAGCCTAAAAGGTCTTAAAATAAGGCATTATAACATTTTAGTGTTACGCAGTTTTTTGCCGGCCAGCCTGCAAACTATAAACCCTTTTCTCAACTTCTGTAGTTACTTCCCTCTTCCTTTGTATGGCAGTAGAGAACAGCTTACTATAGTAAGTACAAGAGGGCACAGTATTGGTATGACCATTAAGTATTCTACTGACCCTTGGTCAGTTTTATTAGGAGTTTCAAAATAATGAGTAAAAAAGAAATGAAAAACATCACCTCCTGTGTTAGTCACAATATATGAAACACTTGAGTCATTAATCAGATTAGTTGACGAGTATATCATTAAGGCAAAAATGTCCATTCACAGTTTATCTATGATGACTGGCTGTCTTCAGTGTCCCGTTGTGTTGCCATTTCACAGCCCTGTGTCCTTATCTCCTGTCTAGTATCAGCCCGTGGGCCCTTGCCCACACACAGCTGCTTCAGCGATGATGACAGGCCTCAGTCTTGAAATGCCATGCCTGAAATAGTCTGCCATGCTTATAATTAAACTGAACATGCAGGACGGTGCCTCCTGCACCGTGGACACGCGCAGGCTGGAGCAGGGAATCACACGCTGTCCACAATCACACGCTGTGTGGACACGTGGAGTAGCCACACACACACACACACACACACACACACACACCAGCGCATGCAGGAAGTTAATCATTGGGCTAACTAGGGGTGCTGATATATAATGAGTGAGTACTCACAAAGCACATAGAGTATTTAGGGTTAAAGGGCATATATGCTTTCCAGTCCTGAGGGGTAATTGCAGGGTGGAAGTTTAAAATTGCAGTAGTGAAGGGTGGAGCTGGAGATTAAAATAACGTCTTCATTTCTACATTCAGAGCGTCTTTCCACAAGACAGTGAAACTCGCATTCATCCCCAGTATCATCTTGCTTTTTTCAGGCGTAGCAGTGTGAGTTCTATAAAGGCCTGTTTCCCTTCCTGAACGCGAAACCTGCGCTACCCCCCCCCCCATCTGCTTGCGGGACCTGCACCTGCTCCAGTCAGCATGGACGTGAAAGAGGAGGTGATGGATATTCTTCGGAAGGTGTGGACCAAACTGCAGGGTCTCCCACAAGCCAGTCCTCTGGAGCTGGGAGCCTTCTTTGTGCTCATCCTGTTTGTTGGTGAGTGTTTGTCTGTTAGTATACGACACTGCTGCGTTCAGTGATGTTCAGAGGATCTAATGTATGGAAGGAACTCCTGAGCTGTAAACAGGAGCGTAGCCAGGATTTTAGAAACACTCCGGTCATGAGTTCCCCCAACACACCCCCACCCTCAGAAACCTTTGTCCACATACCAAAATCAAGTTCTCTAGTATTTGGGTTAGTTTTGCCTTTTATTCATTTAGTAAACTATTCAGTTTTTCTTAAATTTCTTAAATAAACACTGCCATTATCACCGTATAAAGCTGATATTGCAAACATTTGCTTATTTACGTCTCGAATAGATACAGAGCAACATTATTAGTCATTCATTTATTCATTCTAATATTTACTCTCCTTTTAGCTCTGCTTTGGGCTCCACCAACTCCTGGGGGAAATATGGGGCTCTTTAGTTGCTAAATCACCACGGGGCGGCCCCCTTTCCCATTACACATAGTCAGTTGACCCGTGGTTCATATAAAATTATAGCCAAATGCAGCCTTAAAGATGATACAAAACTCTCCCCCCAGCATGTGCTAACCCAACTCCTATCCCCCCACCCTGTGTCTTCTGTCTGCCCTGCCTGTCTCTCCTTTCAGCCACGTTTCTCTTCATGATCTTGCTGTCCTGCATCCACTGCTGCTGCTGTGGAAAGCCCAAATACCAGGCCTCCAGAGTACAGCCTCTACAGCCTGTCTGAAGTTGAGGCAGAGAACAGACTCCACTAGTAAACACAGCCTCCATCCTTTCTTCCATCCTTCATGTAATCACCCGCATGACGCAACACCTTTCATTCACACTTACAAAACGGGAAATGCTCCGTTTTCAGAGTCGTTCGTTTCTTGGAGGAGGTCATCAAAGACGATTCATTAAGGGCAGGGTCCATGATGTTTCCAGTACTGGGATAAAGACTGGATCCACATCCAGAGCGAGATGCCACTGGGATCCATATCAGTCAGCAGAGTGGCACGACTCATCAACATTCATTAAAGACCAGGACAATGAAACACTGTGTGGCAGCCTTTTTCCATCAACAAAAACCTTACAGTGGATGAAACGATTCAGTAAGAAAGCTGATTTGTGCTTGAATGTCACAGTGACTCCGTTATGACAAATGAACTGGTTTGGTATTCTGTTGAAATTCATCAGGAATGTAAAAAACAAAAACATGGAAAAATGAACTTGTGTATGTACAGTGTACTTGTAGTTCCATGTTTTCAGCAGAATCTCGCTGGTGTAAAAAGACAGAGCACCCTCTGCTGGCCAAGTGTAGAGAATTTCTTTTAGTGTCTGTGTGAAAATTCTTCCAATGGAAAATGTGAGCTGTTCATGGTTTGACAAACAACAGTTACAAATGTATTTTCGTTATATTGTAAGTGATCTTTTTTTGTTTGTCTATTTTATCGAGGCAATGCAATGTTGTATTTGTGGATGTGACTGAAATGTAATAAATGTTCAATATATTTAAAAAAAACCACTATAATACCGACTTGTTTCTCTTTATAGGATCAAATGTCAAGATTTCACTTTCTGCCAAATCATGGTATGATCCCCCGTCTAAATACGGCATGACTTTATTCCGTAATTGTGTATTCCAAAATGAGCTCTGATCTAAATCACATCAGTGGAACGCTGCACTGTTGTATGCATACCTTATCATCAGATCTCTCCTTTGCCTCCACCATACAATATTTTGAGTAAACATTAACCAGGAGCTTTTACTTTGCCCTGCCCACACAGAGCAAATGAAAGTGTGACCTGGAAAGCAGAACTGGAGCCGCTGGAGTTTGGATTTCCAGAAAGCCAACTCCCTGCACACACTGATAGTAAACTGTAATGTCTGGGCTATATTCAAATAATTCCGGGGCTGCGAGTGGATCAGAACAGTAGCCGAAACCCACCTGTTCTCACACGCTACAGTGCACTATACTCACACACTGCTGGGAGTCACCGAGCCGCGAGGACATGGCCGTGGAGAGGTGAGTTTCTGAGCAGGAATGTGTTGGGGGAGCGTTTAAAATGTTTTGCAGCCGTTTGAAACAGGTTTTCCATCAGCAGACACCATGGCTACATGAGTTCTCGAAAACATTACTGGTGTCGGCCAATGGCATCCACTAACATGATCTCATCAGTTTAATATCCACTTTCTTCCTCCACTTGAGCTTTAATCTGGTTAATCCCTCCCTGTGCAGCGCACCAGAGCAGCAGAAACCCACAGGGTCACCCGAGGACTGGGTGCAGTGGTTCCTGTATCGGCTGCATCAGGAGCCGTGGGCACTGGGCGGTTTCGTGGTCATAGCAGCGTTTGTGCTGGGAATCCTGTCTCTGGTCGCCTTCGCCCTGCTGTATGGATGCTGCAGCGGCCCGGAAGAAGGGAACCAGAAGCAGAAGAAGAAGAAGAAGTCAAAAGATGGGGTGATCTAAACAGGCGTGAAGGGAACTGAGTCATATACTGTTACATTAATGTTGACACGATGGAGAATTTGCTTAAATGTACCTGTCCACCTCTGGGTCATCTGGGGTATTTAATTTTTTTTTAATAATTGCCAACACAATAAAGGTACTTTTTGAAAAAGCATACAAATCACTGGTGTTGCAGGCAGTCCAGATGCATATATAATAACCATGTCCCAATGTGCATTTCCTGCCTGATGCCCACTAGGATACAGTCAATTCCTGCTCTTTGGCAGTTCTAACCTCGCATACAGATGTTTCTAACATGCAAATCATCAAATCAGTGCCTGCTCAACAGGAAGCTGCCTCTGGGTTATTTTTGAAGATGCATGACGTCTTTCAAACATTGATCAAGACTAAAGACTGGAGTTGAATTTAAATATGCACACAAAACTATAGGTATTACAGACTATGATATGAACAGGTGTAAATGTATCTGTGGGTGTAGGCATAGAGCTGGAGCTTCTCAGCCAGGCGTGGCGCTGTCCCCCCCACCGGGGTGAGACACTGCTCAAGCCCGGAGACGTCTTCAAGACATCCTGCCAATCTGGAAAGCAAGACGGAAAGACCGATGTTGTGGCCTTTTCTGGATTTCCATAAAACAATCTGCCAACAAACGAAAATAACATCAACAAACAGTCTTCACAGTCCTCAATTAGGCTTGATACAAAAAACAGACCTACTGTACACAGCCTGACTGGTCTCAGTGCACTTAAGGGAAGGGAGCCTCATTGTACTTCTCCAAACTAGTGAAACATTTTGTCTGGTATGACATGATCTGTGTGTAGAACAGGTAGTATTTAGACAGTCAGGCGCAGCATTTTTTAAAATGCAACTACAACAGTTGGACATAGAAAGGCACAGACTTTTTTTTTCATGAGACATGAGAGCTGTGTGAGCAAGTTTACATATTCATTTGATTGCTTACGGAAGTAGAAGAGGTGACTGGTGTGGAGCAGGAAGTAGCAAAGATTAGCAAGAGTGAAGTGAGGAGGACGTTGAAGAGGATGAAGAGTGGAAAGGCAGTTGGTCCTGATGACATACCTGTGGAGGTATGGAAGTGTCTAGGTGAGGTGGCAGTAGAGTTTCTGACTAGTTTGTTTAACAAGATCTTGGAGGGTGAGAGGATGCCGAGGAATGGAGGAGAAGTGTACTGGTGCCAATTTTCAAGAACAAGGGAGATGTGCAGAGCTGTGGCAACTACAGAGGAATAAAGCTGATGAGTCATACAATGAAGTTGTGGGAAAGAGTAGTGGAAGCTAGGCTAAGGGCAGAGGTGAGCATTTGTGAGCAGCAATATGGTTTCATGCCTAGAAAGAGCACAACAGATGCAGTGTTTGCTTTGAGGATGCTGTTGGAGAAGTACAGAGAAGGTCATAAGGAGTTGCATTGTGTCTTTGTAGACTTAGAGAAAGCGTATGACAGGGTGCCGAGAGAGGAGCTGTGGTATTGCATGAGGAAGTCTGGAGTGGCAGAGAAGTACGTTAGAATGGTGCAGGACATGTATGAGAGCTGTAAGACCGTGGTGAGGTGTGCTGTAGGTGCGACAGAGGAGTTCAAGGTGGAGGTGGGTCTGCATCAAGGATCGGCTCTGAGCCCCTTCTTGTTTGCTCTGGTGATGGACAGGCTGACGGATGAGGTTAGACAGGAATCTCCATGGACTATGATGTTTGCAGATGACATTGTGATTTGTAGTGAGAGCAGGGAACAGGTGGAGGAGAATCTAGAGAGATGGAGGTCTGCTCTGGAAAAGAGAGGAATGAAGCTTAGCCGCAGTAAGACAGAATACATGTGTGTCAATGAGAGGGACCCAGATGGAACGGTGAGGTTACAGGGAGCAGAGGTGAAGAAGGTGCAGAACTTTAAGTACTTAGGGTCAACGGTTCAGAGCAATGGAGACTGTGGAAAAGAGGTGAAGAGGCGAGTGCAAGCAGGTTGGAACGGGTGGAGAAAAGTGTCAGGTGTGTTGTGTGATAAAAGAGCATCAGCAAGAATGAAAGGAAAGGTGTTCAAGACGGTGGTGAGACCAGCGATGTTGTACAGCTTAGAGACAGTGGCACTGAAGAAAAGACAAGAGGCAGAGCTGGAGGTGGCAGAGCTTAAGATGTTGAGGTTCTCTTTGGGAGTGACGAGGGCGGACAGGATCAGGAACGAGTACATCAGAGGGACAGCTCATGTTAGATGTTTCGGAGATAAAGCCAGAGAGGCCAGATTGAGGTGGTTTGGACACGTTCAGAGGAGAGACTGTGAATATATTGGTAGAAGGATGCTGAGGTTGGAGCTGCCAGGCAGGAGGTCTAGAGGAAGACCAAAGAGGAGATTTATGGATGTAGTGAGAGAGGACATGAAGTTAATTGGTGTGAGTGAAGAGGATGCAGAGGACAGGGTTAGATGGAGGCGCATGATTCGCTGTGGCGACCCCTGAAAGGGAACAGCCGAAAGGAAAAGAAGATACAAATCACTGGTGTTGCAGGCAGTCCAGATGCATATATAATAACCATGTCCCAATGTGCATTTCCTGCCTGATGCCCACTAGGATACAGTCAATTCCTGCTCTTTGGCAGTTCTAACCTCGCATACAGATGTTTCTAACATGCAAATCATCAAATCAGTGCCTGCTCAACAGGAAGCTGCCTCTGGGTTATTTTTGAAGATGCATGACGTCTTTCAAACATTGATCAAGACTAAAGACTGGAGTTGAATTTAAATATGCACACAAAACTATAGGTATTACAGACTATGATATGAACAGGTGTAAATGTATCTGTGGGTGTAGGCATAGAGCTGGAGCTTCTCAGCCAGGGCGCTGTCCCCCCCACCGGGGTGAGACACTGCTCAAGCCCGGAGACGTCTTCAAGACATCCTGCCAATCTGGAAAGCAAGACGGAAAGAACGATGTTGTGGCCTTTTCTGGATTTCCATAAAACAATCTGCCAACAAACGAAAATAACATCAACAAACAGTCTTCACAGTCCTCAATTAGGCTTGATACAAAAAACAGACCTACTGTACACAGCCTGACTGGTCTCAGTGCACTTAAGGGAAGGGAGCCTCATTGTACTTCTCCAAACTAGTGAAACATTTTGTCTGGTATGACATGATCTGTGTGTAGAACAGGTAGTATTTAGACAGTCAGGCGCAGCATTTTTTAAAATGCAACTACAACAGTTGGACATAGAAAGGCACAGACTTTTTTTTTCATGAGACATGAGAGCTGTGTGAGCAAGTTTACATATTCATTTGATTGCTTACGGAAGTAGAAGAGTTTGAATGAGCCTTTTCCTTAACAGCATACGGTCTAAAATGGAAAACATGGATACTTAAATGGTGGTTATTTATTAGCAATGTTCACATTAAAAAAAAGATGGATTTACCCCCCCTTGTTAAGCCACAGACTGTAGGTTTTCAGGATCACCAAATAAACATAAGGACTACATCTCCCAGTGCTACACCGGTGTTCACGCGTTACATTTCCACTGACGTCTTTACTCTGCGACGCCCGTTTACGCGACGCTTTCAGCAATGGCGAGCGGCAAAAAGAGTGCTCTGCTTTCCTCGTTGGCAGACTATGGCGATGATTCAGAGCCTGACTCTGACCCCGAACTCGAAGAGACAGGTATGTGGTAGCAAATATAACGGTGTCGGTGGTTCGAAGTGTAGTGGCTGTGCGACTCTTGCCCCGGGTTGTCATTGGGGTAACGTTCGCTAGCTTTAGCTTGTAGCTGACGTAGCTATTTCACAGATAAATGTCCCAAGATATTCAAGACTTGTCTGTGAAAGGAGAAAAAAACCCTCTAACGTAGAAAGTTAAAGCATATAGAGTTATTTCAACAGGGTCTTCTTGGTTTTGTTTTGGTCTAGTTGATGTTCCCTGGCACACAATGGATATAAAAACGTGAAGGTCTCAACAACAGATGTCTTTTAGTTTTGCTGTAAAGTAACTGCTTTCACTTCTTAGCTCTCAGTCCCACAGATAAATGTACTGTCACGTTTTATTTTAAAATCTTGAGTGTTTTGGCAGTGTGTGTTAGTATTTGTGTGTGTGTGTGTGTGGTAAAATTATATTGCCAGATTTTTGAATGGAGTATGGCTTTAAGGTATCTTGCTGATGCCCTCTGCACCAAGACTTTCATTCCCTCTTGTTTCAATCCAGTGATGCTTTTCGCTTCTCCCAGTTATCTGATGCCTGCTTTTTCTGTGTGGTGTCCCCCGTGCCTCTCTCTCTCGTCCCACCCATCTCTAGGGGGGGGCGGAGTAGGTCTGGTGTACAGCTACGGCGATGATGACCTGAACCGCACTGAGGGTGCCGACGACAAGGGGTCTGGAGATGAAGACAGCAGAGAGAGCAACTCGGTCAGTATTTGAGTTCTGAGCGCTTGGACACGCGTGGCTGTTGCTGTGCGTAACGCCCTAACCCTGTAGGTTTTATTTCCACTGACCACTCAGTTGGATTCTGCTGACGTTTGGTTGAATGTTTTAAGTGACGGAAAAAGCAGTGCACTGGGTGTGGTGCTAGAGAATATGGTGGCGTCTTCACTGAACTCTGGGGGGGGGGCTTGTTTGGTTGTGGTCGCTGCTTTATATTTGACATGAGGCGTGTTTTCGCGAACAGTGTGTAATCAGCCAAAACAGCATCAGTTTGTACTGGTGGAGGGTGACAGGGATCTTGTCACATCACCTCCTTTGACATTAAAGTCTTTTGGAAAGGAACCAGTTTGGATTTTTGGGCCAAGGTAGCCTTAATAGGAAATAGACTACTATTACATGTACCAGGCTAGTACTATTATGTACAAGACGGCTCTGTATTTATTATTACATTTATTAATCCAGTACCCATCCAATCAAATAGTTTAATTTCTACCCCCCCCCCCCCGAATAAAGCCTTAAGTAAAACTAGGTGTTATGTGACATAAAATCAGTGTGTCCTCTCAAATGTAAATATGAATAAAAATAGATACAAATACTAATAATAGGCCTAATGCTTCTACAGCATGTGGCTAAAAAAAAAAAGAAAGAAAAAGATTTCTTCCGCTGTAGAAAATGCAGTTACATTTGGAAATTGTCTGTGAACACGCTCTCACCTGCAGCTGGAAGCACCGAGTGGTTAATCACAGTGTGCTCAAAATAATACCCATGTGACTCATTACCAGACCCAACAGTTGAGTCAAGAAAAAAATCAGCGGATTAAAACATACTGAAACTAGTCGTTAGTTTGGCAGCTCTTTTCATACAGTGATGATAACTACAGACAACACCAACATCTTAGTTTTGTGATTCTGTTAAAGGTGTGAATGCATCACAACTGTTTACGGCACTGTTTTATTTGTTGGCTTTACAGTGTCCTGGGGTTTTAATTTGTCTGGTTACTTAGTATAGACAAGTTTTACCATGTTGTAAAAAGCTCTTTGAAATACTGTAGAAACAACCTTGTTACAATGTCAGACAGTAATAACATGTTCAAAAGCTTTAATTAAAGGAGTGCTTAGTGATTCAGCATTGCACTTTAAAAAGATGGACAATCTACAAGAGACAAATCAAAGCAGCAGAAGCTGAGATATCTTGACCTTTTCTGTTAAAAACGTGAAGTCTAAAGTCCCAGCCACGATGGCCCTGATGACATCATCAGGATTATTTTTCAGACTTAAGAAAGCTCGCTCCAAAACCACAGAAGACATTATACAACTGTTTTCACAGACTGAGTTGTGCTCCTCATGACAAGGGAACTGACCATCACATGTAAAAATGGTGGAGTGCCCCTTTTTAAGATGCCTTAAAACAGTCCAGATAGATATTTGTGCCTTTTGTGAAAAGGCTTTAAGGCGTCAAACCCATTTTTGGGAATTTTCCTTTTAAGAAAGACGTTGTAGCACGAGAACCAGTGTAAAACATCAGCAGGGTTGAGCAGTTTTGCAGTCCATTGCTGGGTGCTGGTTGTCAATCGGGCTGTACTGCTGCTCGGTTCCCCCTCCTGGTCTAACCTCCTTTTGATCCTTGCGGTGTTAACCTTCTGCATTTTTGTTTTTATAGGAAATGGACGAATCTGACGAGGGGAGGGACGCGGATGATGTTGAGGTATTTGAATGCCCACCTGGTGTGGGATGGATTGGACTTGGAAAAGGATCCCGCCTGATTTAATTTCTTATTTGTTTTGTGACTAACCAAAGCGCATGGCACCTTTTGTTTGTTTTTTTTGTTTGTTTTTTTTAAAGCTGTCCCCACGTGCTATGACGGAGCATGTTCACTAGATGGTGCTGTGGGTTTACGTATGTCAGAGAAAAAGTTCAGCTGACAAATAAGGCACTTTATGTAGGTGAGCCCGGGTCAGCGACTTTTACTTGAAGTATGTTCCGAGTTGCTAGAGTGACGCATCTTAATGTGGGTCTGAAACCTCTTCAAGTGACGAGCTCAACCAACAGTGTTGTTTTTCAGAGCACGCTGCTTGTCCTTCACACGTTACTAACCCCACCCTGTGTGTGTGTGTGTACTTGTACTTGCTACCTGGCGAGGACTGAAACATGTTTGTTTTTTTAACCTACAGAGTGAGGACCTTTTGGCCGGTCCTCACAGCTTCGAAGGGCTGTTTGAAGGTTAAGACTTGGTTTTAAGGGTTAGGTTCGAATTAGGTTAGGGTTAGGCCTCTGGTTGTGATGGTTATGGTTAGGGTAAGGGGCTAGGGTATGCATTACGTCAATGACGGTCCTCACAAATGGAGAAGTACAAGGATGTGTGTACGTGGTTAAAGGCTATGTGAGCTGGACAGCGTGCCAGCTTCCTGCTGCGCCGTTTGGTACAGGTCAATGAGGTGAGAGTGAGTCACAAACCCAACAAGCAGAAACAACACAAATCAGAGGACGTCTGCTCTGTCTGAGGCTTTGTTCTGCAACCCGTCTTTGATTGGTCCTAATGTGATAAGCTGCTGTTTTTGTGAGAGTTTTTGTTTCGTCCATATGCCATGTCATAAAGCAGAGATAACCGTGTTGGCAACGTAAGGATTTTGTGATACGGGGATTGTTAACGCTGTGCGTCATGATGTGATTTCCCAATAATGCATGCATGAAGAGAAATGATGTTGTTATGTTTGCGAGCTTTTTGTTCAGCCCTCAGGCGTTGACCGGCGTGTCGAATGTATTGTTTCCTGTAGCAGCAGAGGACTGATGTTCCACCTTGTGCCGACTGTTCGGATTCAGATTTATTAGTTGACAGAATGAGAGTGAATGTTTGTCTTAGCTCTCATCTATCCGCCAACTTTGTTATTATTCTTTGCAGATGTCTTATCTACTGACTGGTAGATAAGCTCTTTGAGATTCTCCGGAATGAAAAGTGCGTTGTACATAAAATTTATTATTATTACTGTGAATGGCAGTGGCTAGGTGGTGTTTCGATACACTTCTGGTTAACTGTAGAGAAGAAGGTCACCACACAATACTTGGGCCTTGTTCAACTGGAGCGATTGAATACTCAGGAAACCTTTGGTATATTGCGCCCATTGCCAGGTCACATTGGGAACGAGCTTTGGTTTGCACATATATTGTTTATGAGGGTGTTGTAAGATTTTGATTGGCTTAACTTCCGTTTAAACATTTATGCTGTTGGAGTTGTGTGCTGGATTGCAGACAGCGGTGCGATGTGAGGGCTCAAGCCAGCAGGCCTTCGACGTAGTATCTCTGTTGTATATGCGTTATAGTTGGGCAGCAGGGCATCCTAGTGAGTAGGGAGGTTTCCCCTTCAAGCTGGCTATCTTGAGTTCCTGTGTCCAAATTGTCGGTCGGTCCACATCTTTGGTCCAGACTGAAATATCTTAACTATTGGATGGTCTGTAATGAAGCCAATATATCCGGGATACAGGAGCTGCCATCTTGTGCCTTTGTTGAGCGCCACCAGCACGTCAAAGCTCTCACTTTTTCAGCGAAACAGCTTGACATCAACTAGATGGATTGGCACATAAGTTCATTGTTCCCAGACGATGTATCTTAATATCTTTGGGGGTCCCCTGACTTTTCCTCCACCGCCACTAGCAGGTTGAAATGTTAGGATTTGAGTGAAATATCTTGACTCATGACATCAACTCTTTGACGGATTGTTGTGAAATCTGCTACAGATCTTTTGTAATGCAAGCTTTATGTTAAAAACAGTCAAACTAAAGGATAACCCTGATGAGGTTATTTTGTCAGACTTTAGAAAGCTCCCCCCAGAGCCACAGAAGGCATTGTACAACAGTCTTCACAGGGTGAGTAGGACCTGTCAAAACGAGTGAACTGACCCTGATGTGTAAAGTCAGCGGAGTGCCCCTTTAATTAGGTTACAAAGATTCAAACATTCAATACACAAAGAAAATGTTACTTACAGATCACCCAGTCTGCCACCCAAGAGATTTTTTTCCCCAGTGTGAAAAAGCACATGAAATACTAATAGAAATGTAACTGTAACAGCTGTTCAATCAGAGGCAGTCCACTACAGCAGCCCTGCAATACATCCTCCCGTAATGGAAATGCGTTCTGTTTTTGTGAAGACTCTGTTAGAGCTATTGCTTCCACTCTATGGCGATTATGGAGGCCGTCGGTTGTGGTTGTTGGATTTGATCGCATTACACTTTGTTTTTATTCAGGGTATCCACTGTCGTCAGGAAATAAGCAAGTAGGAACGCGCTAAGAAAATGATCTTTTGTGTCTTTTGGTGTGTCCTCGGTTAGAGCGGTTTCCAGTCCGTGTGGCGCTGGTGTTTATTGAACACAGATGGCTAGATGACGTGGACGGTATATGCAGCGCCCGAAATGAGAAGTGAAAAAATAGCTTATTCCCTTGATTAGAAGTGTTAGTTATTTCTATATTGTGGTCTCAAATCCAGTGCAGAATTTATTTTTGTCGTGGTCAAAAATGTGACCGAAAGCTTCTTGTTGGTGACACGGTTTCTCTGGAGTCTTAAGTCTCCAAAAACAAGAATCAGATTGGTATTTTTGGAAATTCTGAAGACAACAATTAGGCATGCAGGAGAACAGCTGGATGTTATCTTTTTGCTGTCACTGCCATCAGCCACTAACCCATTCAGATGGAAATCAGCAGTTTGCAGGGAAGCTAGTTGAACCCCATAACACTGGCGCTCTTAACACCGGTGTTGTTGATGCGTTTAACACAATTATGCCCGACATCTTTGGGTTTTGGTAAAGGCGGCTTGGACTTTGAACTAGGTGGCTTGGAGACACTGAATCATACCCGCTCCAGGGCCGCAGTTTTATAGCCCAATGTGACCTCTGACCTTCCTGTGCAGGGCGGCCAAATGGGAAAGACACTTCAGATGTGGATCAGTGAACTGAAGACTATTTTATTGGTTCTGTCGCAAACAGCAGGTGCCATTTAGTTATTTTTTTGGTTTGGATTTCTGCCAGCGGGCTCCTCTGTGCTTCCATGTGCTTCTGTCCGCCCCCTCCTCCTCCTCCTCCTCCTTGTGATTTGGCCATCTTCAGGACAATTCTTTGATGTGCCCGTGCAGTTGCTAGGCGACGTCGCGATGCCTGTGAATAACAGCACTGTTCCTTTGTGCTGAACCTGTGTTATGCCCACAGTGCTGGCACAACAGGCGGCATATTTTAGAGGCTGTACAAGACTCCTCCTCCTGCCGAGCTCAGGCATTCGCTGGAAACTGCCTAGATTTACTATTCTGGTTTCTATTACTTCTTAGAAACTCTTCTGGCTGGCGGCTTCTATTCTGTGCAGTCTGTTGCATTAGCATCTGTGATTTGTAGGTTTCAGGTATAAATGCAATGAGCTTTTGTTTCCAGCTCCACGTAGTTCACCTCACTAATCCACTGTAATTAATGATATCTGAGCTGGCAACATGTTTTAATGATATCTTCCACTGGTGCTATTAATACTTCCCTCCACCAAGGGTTGATGATTGGATTCTCCTGTCCAAAGGAGACCTAAACATCCCATGTATCTCTCTGTTTCTCTCTTCTTCCCCTCTCTTCCCTCTTCTTTTTTTTTTTTTTTTTTTTTTGCAGATCTCAGAAGTAGAAAGAAAGGACCCCAATGAGCTAGTTGGTGAGTACACGTACACATAGGGGAGTAACAGTACACAGAAGTCACGGTTCGGTACAGCCCGAACCCCAATTGTTCCCAGGGTTGAAGCAGGTCTTCCAGCTTCGGTGTCTCATTTGTGCTTCAGACAGAATCAGTCGCTGCTGCCAATACCAATACCCCTCCGCCCCACCCCCAATAATATATAATTGTAGGCCATATTTTCCCTACTGATTTTCCATCATACATTAATGTTTCATAATTAATGAAAAGGGAATGAAACTGCATTCTATATGGTATTTAAAAGGTCTTACATTTAACTTGGAATAGCTCCCCCATCAATGCCCTATTTACTCTTGTTTAAGTGACCTTTACTGAGGGCCATAGACAGGGCAGGAAAGTCAGAAAGTTTGGGTTTTAGTCTTTGATGGCAAGAAGAACTAAAACAGAATAACACCCGCTTCTGGGCGTGTATGCAGGTATAATAAAACAAAGGAAACAAGGAATCCAACTTTCACTTGTCATGGTGCCGGTTGGGTGTCGTTGCAGCCAGTGCATGAATCACTAACTAGACCCAGGTGAGTTATAAAAGCCTCTTTGTCCGCTGACTGACAGATGGGCTATGAAGGTCTAAGCCTGGCAGTGGTTAGTGAGTAATGACTGACCTGTACAGGTGTGTAAGTGAGCATCCGATCAGACAGGATGTGAGTGATACAGGGAGCGGTGTTTCACCAGTCTGCTACACTCTAAACCTTTGGCGCTAGGTTCCCTCTCTGCTGTTTGTTTGTATGGGCGTGTAGCTGGATGCAGATGATGGCACAGGTTATGCAATGCGGCACTCCTCCTCATCCTTCATTTGGCTGCGAAATAACATCGGAAAACGATACATATAATAATGTGTTGCCATGAGCGTGTAGAGCTGCATATAATAATTTAAAATAATCTGATTGCTTAATGATCCTCACAGAGAAATCATTTTATTTTAAAGGGAATGTTTAAATGATTCCAAGTAGGAGATGAGTTCTTCAGAGGATTTGTTCTTAAACTGAATGAAGGGGAAACTCTCACGCCTTTTTGTGTCCTTGCATGCTGCCATTGTGTTCTAAAAGCGCACTAGACTAAGAAGCCTTCCTTTGGCCTCCCTCCAACACGCTCCATGGGAGAGACAGCAGCAGCAGAGTGAACTTGGTGGCTTGTGCCCACAGATTCGCTCCCTCCATCATCACCACTTCCACTCGTCTGGTTTGTTGCAGCCATAAATAGGAGTCGCAAAGGAAAGGGAAATGCATTATAGCAATTTTTAGTTTTCAAAACAGCCACCATCGCTATCAGCGTTCTGTAGTGTCAGAGGGTGACTCATAGCCTGGGTCTGGACACTTGACATTACTGCGGTCTTGTCTGTCAGTAAATGTCACAGTGGGGCTGGCAAAACGCCTCCTGTCAGCAGGCTGAAGACAGCTCTTTGTCTGCTCACTGAAGGGACAGACATTGTCTGTCCAAAAAGACCCTCGGGGCACAGATTGTGACTTTCTGTCTGTTTTTTGGGAGGACAGATGGTAATTTTGATGCAGAATATAGTCTTTTCTCTGTTTATTAGTCTGTGTCTCCATGGCCTTCCTGAACAGTGCTGCTGCTCTATGAGCACATGCCTCTCACACGGAGCTGAATTATTACACAGAGTTTGCTATATTCACGCTTCCTCTGCTTCTGTGGAGGCTGCAGCGTTTATATTTGGTGTTTAAATTAGAGTTTGTTCAACAAGGCTGCGAAGTTATCAACTAAATCTCCCATTGTCTAGCGTGGATTAGCAGGCGTCAACAATGCTAAACCCCTGTTGCAGCTACAATGCGTAATTGTCCATGACATGTGTGTGTGTCTATGAGAGAGTTAAATGAAAATACCAAGCTCCCCGCTGATGCCTGTGACTCATCCGACTTGCCTTGTCAGGTTTTTTTATGGTTGGAGGCTACAGTGTTTCATGTGTTTTTAAAATAGGGGGTGTACAAACTAGTTACATACATGGAACCATTTATGTAAGGTGTATGGAAGGTAAACCACAGCCATATCAGCGATGAAGCAAATGGAGGGGGAGGCACTGCTCCTGTTCTGAACTTTCCAGACATAAGAGAGGTCAGGGTGGCAAGTGAGTGCCGACACGTGGATCTGTGGTTCCACACGATCAGCAGACCGAAGAAAACGGCAAAGATACCGAAGGGAGGGACTGCCGGAAAGACTGTGTCAGTGTACGACGGCATCCTGTCTGCACACAAACACTTCAAAGTTGAGCTCTGGCACAGGCCCACGGGCGAGGATTGCCTAACCGTGGACCAGCAACGTTTGTCAACAGACACATTGTAGCCAGCATAGAGAGACGGCAGCCAGTACAGCTACTGAACCTGATCCTGGTCACAAGCGTCAGCAACGTCACCGTTTTCTGAATTTACAAGATCAGTGGCAAATCATATATTTTTGTGTCTGTCAACCCTAACAAAAGAACCCACGCGGTTTGTAGGCATTGTCAATGTGTAGAGCTAGGTGTCTTTTGAAATGTTCCAGCACCTGTACCGATACCTGAGTTTCAGTACCGATAACCAAAACACATAAAATATCATGTGATGTTTAGTTTAAGGACACACGACCGGTAGCATGAAACTGCGAATGGCTCATCACATCAGTTATTGTTCCTTTGATGCCAGAAGTCAACGAGTTACCGGGAGAATGTCATTGTCCAGCGTGGCGAGCCCTGATACTGTTCCACACTTTCCTTCAAAATGTCTTATCTTTTGCCAGATTTGTGGCGATCTCTCTCCATGGATTGAGTCATTCGCCTGTCCCCATGGTCTCTCAAAGAAGGGTGGTAGAGGTGTTTGTATAGGCGAGGCTACTCGGCCAAATTTGGCGTCCATTTTTAAATGAAATGTGCACTGGACACCGCGTTGCAAAAAGATGCAGTGATGTATCATCACTGTATTTGTTGGCCAATAAGTAACAAGGAATCGCATGATGGGAATGCCAAAGATATGTTTAAGGAAATTGCAAACGTTAGCATGCTAACATGCACTTGAAAATGATCTTCCTGTCCTATCGAGTTTTTACTTGTCGACAGTCGGCACGGAATGTCAGCAGGGACAAGCTTCAGCACACAGCTTGCAGCACTTACTCGGAGCCTGATTGATGGCCCTGAACGACTGCAAAGACGATCTGTCTGATTTGGATATAGAGTGACACTGAAGAATGCCTGGCCTTCAGTCAGAGAAAGCAGAGACAGTAAAAGTCAAGCAGGGAGAGCAAAACAAGGCACGGGTCCAAAGGGAGGCAAGGAGGGAGGGGAGAGGAGCCTCCCTTCTCCTTGCAAGCCCCAACAACAGCCACTCCCCGCCCGGGACGTGCACTCCTCATACCAAAATGCCCTATACAACTACTGGCATACATATAGGGCTACAACGAACAACAGGAAGCTCAGGAATTCTGCAGCAATGTTTGCTTAACGCTAGGCCTGGGACGTAATGCTTATCTCCCAGTTTGATGCTAATACGATACGTGGGTGCCGATTCCATGTTAAGATTTGTGTTCCCTTTTTTTATTTATTTATTTTTTAAACCCTAGACCATGGGAAAACGTTGAATCATACTCTTCTAGAGATTATATCATGAGTCATATTTCCAAACACAATGCACATGTCAGTCAGTCTCTCTGAGTTTAATTTCAGCAGCATCATTGCTATAATGCATATAAATATTAGAAAGAGTACGGTCCAGTCCTGCTCTGTATGAAAAGTGCCCGGAGATAACTTCTGTTATGATTTGGGGCTGTATACATAAAATTGAATTCATTAAACGTGGTAAATAAAAATACGTTTTGAAGTAAAGCGCTACATTTAGCTGATCCTGCTCATCAAGCTAGTGCCTTAAGAATTCAGGAATTTAAATAAATTTTTTAAAATTCATTTAATTGATTACAACCAATAAGAATAACGTTATTAAATGAGTTTGAGTGAATGGAGAAAAATCGATTCAGGAATCTAAAGATCGGTTAAAAAGCTAAGAATCCCGATACTTGCGATTCCGGAGAAATCCAATACCATGAGAAATACCATGATATAGAGCGGACATCAACACAGCGCGTAATGTAACTAACGTTAGCCGGGTTGTGTGTTAGCAAACTGAGGCGAACAGCCAGGGAGGACGGGACGGTTTCCCAAAGCCAGCACAGCAGCTCCAGACAGCGACACTCACAGCTCTCCTGCGGCTATAGCAAACAACACGACAACAGCCAATCTTGGCAAAGTAGAAATCGAGCCGAATGCAAGCCGATTACCTGACACACAAATCATGGAGAAGTGTTGTGTGGGGATCGGTTCCCTCGTTGTGTCACTTTGTTTGTCTCCCATTTACAGAGCCAGGGCTGAGTTTGTTTGTTTGTTCTTTTTAAGTGCACACACTGAATGGACAGCTAGCAGACGTTGAGGAGATATTCACTTAATTTGACAAAAAGAGGTGTATTGGATCAGAATCGCACACCCCACCTTTTAAGAGAATCGATTCCACCCCAACCCCTGCCTAACACACAGTGAACCTTTGTTTCATTAACTTTGAGTTTCTTCTCCAGTGTATATCCATATCCCACCGTCCTTCTCATTTGTCATCTGTTAAAGCTACAAGAGATTTGGTTCTTAGTTAATCCTTATTCAGCATGAAAAGACAAGCACGACCGGGCAGAGAGGGACAGCTGCTGAAGTGAAAACACATAAGGGCTCATGTTTCTCCTTCTGTCTTTTTGCCAGCTCTGTTCTCAGAGAAGGTGAGGAACATGTCACCTGATGAGATCAGGATCCCCCCTCCGCCCCCTGGACGCTGCTCGAGCCAACTACAGGTAGACACGCTTCCACTGTTATGTGATTATTTAACCACAGAGCGTTCGCTGCAGAGCTTTTCTTGCAGCACACGATTTATTTAAACACTGCATACTGCTGCTCTCGTCCTGCAAGCAGTTTTTACATCACCACCGCAGCCACAGTTTAGTCTGCTAATCTGACCGGAGGAGAGGGTGTGTGGGTGTAGTTGGGCTTTCTGAGAGCTTAATAGAAAAGTCCTGGTGCCCTGTGTTGTGTGTTTTAGCACGTCTGTAGGCGTGTTTTATGTGCTGGATAAACACTTTCCAGGTAGTAAATGTATCCTACTAAAAGATGACGAGGCACACGTTGGTTTTATAAGCAGACACACAGTCTACGCTCGCCCCTTTTTGTATATGTACTTGGTTTAGAATTAGGCGTTCAAGATCAAAAGTTATGGTTTGGAGTGTTTAGGGCTTAAAGCTACCTCATCCAGAGTCTACTCATCTTGGTGTTGATGCAGTCGAAATAACCTGTTCCCCACGCCAAGTGAATCATTTAGAAGTTTCACGCGTTCCCTCTGGGGTTAGAGAGCAATTCTGGTGGCTACATAAATTCTGAGGCTTACCCCTGTAATTAAACCAGCACACAGTGTCATCTTCTATCAATTTAGTGTCACCAGCGCTGCGCTCTCTCTCTCTCTGCCTTGCTGCTGTGCGCTTGGTGCGTCGAACTGCAATAATGTTTGTTCTGTGAGGAGCAGAGGCAGGTCGGGACACACAGCTGACTTATTAGGTGAACAGCTCAGCAATTTCCCCCGCTGGGCTGACACTCCCCCCTCCCCCCTCGCCCCACCTGTCAGAGGAACAAGTAATGATTCACCGTCACCAGAACAGCCTGGATATCCCTGCCCTTAGGCCATGGAGGAGCAGAGACACATGTATGCTTCGAATACAGTTGAATGGGCTTTTTTGGTGTGTTTGCTGTAATTGCACCGTTTGCTGGAATGTATCCGCATTATGAACAGTTTCCAAACTTTTGCAACCTTCCCCTGACCTTGAGATTAGAACATCCCATTGACTGCCAGAGTCTGTGAGCTCTGGCCTTCGGTCAGCCTCAGATTTGTCCGTAGAAAAACGACAGCATCGGCCGTTCGCTCCAAAGCCTAAAGCGACCTATTTATTTTTACATTTACCTGACAAGGACGTCAAGTTGCCGTGTGTGTGTTGTGACTCTTGTCCGTCACAAGCAAATGCTGAAGTAGCGTGACATCATAACGGCACAGTAAAAACCTTTTTTATAGAGCGTTGCAGGGCTGACTTTCTTTTGTAGGCTGACCCAGAAGTTAGCATCGCCCTGGTTCCCTCAACAAAAAGCCAATGGGATTTTTCCTTTGGATTTTGGGAAGTGTCAAAGTTTATGGCACGTTTCGTTCACCAAGGTAATCTATACAAATGAACACCACTTATATGATGTCTGACGTAAAAAACTATAACTGTACTACACCGCGGTCGCATGACTTTCAACGTCACCGGCACTAAGCTTCCAACTTGTAATGTGATTTCCGCTTACAAAAGCCTTTCCTCTTAGCGTGACCTAGAATACTTTGCAAGAGTGCGAGTATAAACCATGGATGTATCCTACGTCACACAAACATGACACAACGAGGCTGTCACGGCGGACTCGCGAGTAGATGAGTTCCCGTGTTCGGCGTGATGACGTTTAATGTCCCCCGTCGACCGCTGTAGTCTCGATTTTGCCTTTGTTTAAAGACACGTAAAAGCTTCAGAATGCAAGAGTGAGGTATTTACTGATGCATTTTATGTCGTAGAACAAACAGTGAAAATCGCTTCAGCTTGTGTTAACCAGAGATCCAATTTCAGGCATCTAACCAAAAACCCATTCAAAGAACCCACTGACTTTGAAACGAAGGGGCCGGGAAGTGCTAAAATGCTAACTTATTTCCGGGTTCCGGGTCTCATTCCTGCAACGCTCTATAGGAAGGAGGTACAGGTGGATGGTTTGGTCAACAAAGTGTGTGACATTTGACATTTATAATGGTTTAAGAGAGCTGACAAACAATGTCATCCAGCCGATAGGGGTGTCCGATCGCAAAACACTTGTGCTGGGTCGAATAGAAAGGTAAATAACAAAGGAGGAATAGCGTTATTTTCAGCAGCATTCCCTTCTTCCGCCTTGTTCCACGTTAGCCCTCATTTATCACTGTGGATGCCCTCGCTACGCCTGCCAGCTCCTTGTGGCTCAGTTGAACCTGGTTGGCAAATATTTCCCAAATGTATCAGAAACTCTTACACACAGTAGCTCCATTCACATGGACCCAGTTGCTCGAGCGGAGCTGATCACACACATATGTATATATATACATACACACACACACACACACACACACAGTAGGTTTTGTTTATCTGATGACTTTGACCGCGTGGCCTGCCAAATGCAGAGTGTGGAGGGGGCTGAGTCAACGCAACGAGGGGCGCTCGTCTTCTTCTTCACACGGAGAGATGGCCTGCCGTCTGTTCCCGCCCTTCACTGATTCGTGTGTTTTTGTAACAGGACAAGATCCACAAGCTGTATGAGAGGAAGCTCCATGGAGATTTTGACACAAACAGCCACATCCAGAAAAAGAAAGAATTTAGAAACCCAAGGTATGCAGCCTCCGCTGAAGAACGCACCCAAACCAACCAACCAACCAACCAACAAACACACACGCACGCGCACACACACATAAAACACACAGACACACACAAAGTGCTATTTACACATGATACCAGATATATTTTCTGGTGTAAACACTTACAAGCTCATTCATATTCTCTGCTTACGAAACAAATATTTACAACACATGTTTCCAAGTGTCTTAATTAGGGTTTTTTTGTTTTGGTTTTCTTGTAGCATTTACGAGAAGCTCATTCAGTTCTGCAGTATCGATGAACTGGGAACTAACTACCCAAAAGACATGTTTGATCCTCATGGCTGGTCGGAGGACTCTTACTATGAAGGTCTAGGTAAGCCAGTTTACTTCTTCTTCACGTCTCTGTTGTGATTACAACTCAGCTCTGACGTATGTGTTTTGTCCCTCCAGCCAAAGCCCAGAAAGCGGAGATGGACAAACTGGAGAAAGCCAAGAAGGAGCGGACCAAGGTGAGTCGAACAACGAAGCAGGAGGATTACTAAGCCGTCACTTCTCTCCTCTGTCTGCGTCAGGGGCAAGTCTCCGCCAGCTGCAGTTCATTTCTACTTTACGCCCTTCATGGGTCGCACGCAGAAATCAACGCTGCCGTGTTCAGCTCTCGTAACTGCAGCTCAGGCCCAGCCCACGTGCAGCTTTGCAGCTCAGCCGTGCCCATTCGGGCTTTTCACCGGGTTGCCGTGGAAATGCAAACATCTTCAGCAGGCGTGCGCTTAAAAACACCTGAGTACGTCTTCCTCTGCCTGCAATTTTTGCTTTTGCTTTTGCTTTTTTACTCTGAAATAATCATTCCGAGGTGATACATGCTGCTATCACCTTCAGCCGCACCATTCCTGCAGCTGCACCTAAGTTAGAAACTGAACCTGAATGAACAGGTGCCAAACAGGAGCTGCTTGGTTATTCGCTACTCTGAAATGTAGACAGTGGTATGCAGGCTACAGCAGAGTTAACATCAGAGGAGTAGGATTTTGATGCAAGAGTGAAACCAGACAAAGGGAATGAGTACATTTCTTCCCCTCACTCAGCAAATACTGTATAGATTGTGGTTGTTGGTTTAAAAGCAGTAACACACCAAACCAGTACCAGGAATAAAATCAGTGTTCTAATATTCTGTGTGTTTCACAGATTGAGTTTGTCACGGGGACTAAGAAGGGCACCAACCCCTCCAGCACAGCAGCCCCCACCACCAGCAACACCACCACCACCACAGCCACAGGTAAAAATCCACCACTGCAACGGTGCCATGCCATAGTTTCCGACGGCCCAATATTCTGAAACCCCAATGGTCCGCAAAATGTCCCGTTGGACCGAAAGCCCGTTTGTCCGACAGCCCGCTATCCCGAACACAAACGCCCATTGTTAGTCCAGTGACTGCCGGCCTTGTCCTTGATGCCGAATCACTGGGGGTTTTGTCCGGGGGGCGCGCACCAAAGGGGGGTAAAACTCTCGTGATTTTATTCCGAAATTTGTCTGCGAAAAGTAAAATTGCTTGAAATGTCTATCAAGGGCAAAACCCTTGTCCCGCCGACACAGGACTTTCACCCCGGAGGCCTCTGCCCGTGAAACCAAAAGGCGACGTTGACTAATTTGAAACTGAACCTTGATCTTTTCCTAACCAAGTGGTTTTGGTGTGTAAACCTAACCACACTGCGACCGTTTCACGTGTGGAATCACATGTTAACTGGCTGACAGGGCAAACTTCTCCCACGTGCGTATTTTCAGAGCAATGGGCGTTTGTTTTCGGGATAACGGGCTGTCCGACAAACGGGCCTTCGGTCGAATGCGACATTTTTCGCACCATTGAGCTTGCGGAGTAATGGGCCGTCAGCACAAAGGCCAGTCCCCACTGCAACACCTCACAGCTTGAGCCTCTTTCACACTACATAAAAGTCATGGCAATTTTACATGGCTGGTTTATGTTTGAGTACGCCCCCGAGGCAGGTAAAAAGCCACGACGGCAGTGTTGCTAGGTTGGAACTAGTAACCTTTACGTAACCTATCCAACACAACACAAGTCGGAATGTTGTCACGTTAATGCGAAGGCCACAGCAGCACATGGTAAAATAAACAGAAGATTAAATGGGTGACTTGTAATACATTTTTAAGTTAATAAATAATAATAATCCGTTACAAAAAAGACTATGAAACACTGAATGAGCTAATATAATGTTGTAGAAGACGTTCTTCTCATGTCAGGTCATCCTATAAAAGTGTGCTTTCATTCATGTTTTTTTCACTCTTGTGGTGCAGTGCAAAAGAATTTTAGGCTAATATTTGAAAGCGTACATTAATACATTACCCTATTTCTAGTTATACCTTATTATACCCTATACCCTACCCCTATTTCTTATTTCACCATTTTAATTCTACTTAATTCTCCACCTTATTTTAGTGTTTACACCTCTGCTCCGGTCTCCTGCACAGTGCACACACCTGCTTACCCCGCCCAACCTCTTTCTGTTTTTCTTTTCCTGTATCTGTCTGCTCAGTCGACTTTATTTGTACCCCCCCCCCAAAAAAAAACCCCACAATTCGCTCGGATTTTTTTGTGGAGGAGGCTTGTAGTTAATGAGGTCGCCTATCGGAAACGATCCAAACCACCGTGGCCCCCGATGACATTCTGCAGCTTTACCAAAACAGTGGCATAAGTAGGCCTGCGTTAAACAGGACACTGTCTCGCTCTGTGTTTCTCTGCACAGGAGGGGTAGAGCGAGGGGAGATTGCCCACTAGATAATCAATCGCGGATGGCGTCGTTTTAAAAAAATGTCAGGCACACTAGTACAACCAATGAAAATGTTTAGTCGCACTTGATAGATTTTAGTTCGACAGGCTATGAAATAGGCAGCAGAATTCTTTATTCTATCAAATAAATTATGACATTTATGATAAAAGTTAGTAGGAGGCTCTTCAAGGTTGATTGGACTAGTGAGAAGCAAGTTTCCTCAAGAGCTCGTGCTCCTTAATTAAGGCCTCTTGAAACTTGGTTTCAAATCTTTCTGTAAAACATTTAAGGTTCTGTAAATGAGATTCCGAACATTAATATAGCAGCAAACAACTATTTGCTATGTAAAGATATAGTGGGGTAATAGTGTCCTGAGCAGAGAATGACGTGCATGTGACTCCCTCTGTATAGGAACTGTATAGTTTGTGTTAATATGCTTTGGCAATGTTATATTGTGTGCAGTTGTGCCAATAAAGCCACTTGAATCGATACTGAACGGCGTTGACGCAACTCTCTCTCTCTACATGGCACACACACAGGCAGGGCAGAGGCGGCGGACAGGATGAAGCGTGGCTTCGGCTACATTTACACAAAATCGGGCAATGTGGCTCCTTCCCGCAGGGGTGTGTGGTGGTGTGGCCGTGTTTTTTTGTGGTTTAGAACGTAACTGCTGTGAAACGATCAGAAAATAACGTTTTATTTCTCTGATTCACTGCGTTGTTCTCGCTAGCGCCGCTCCCCCTCTTCATTCCCGCTCTAGCTTGCTCAGCCACTGCTGCTCTCTCTCGTTCTCTCTTGCTGCATGGGGCCAACTTTGAATCGTGTTCACGCATTTTGAAAAGGGCTTTCTCTGTATCTTTTGAAGTCTAACAAGCTGATTTAAAACTTTTTTCAGTTTTTTAAAACTTCTTTTAACATACATGTTTAAGTCCATGTTTGCTAGATAGCAGTCTTTAGTTGTGTCGGTGCATTGCTGCGTTTCTCGCTGCATTTCCAACCAACAGTGGAATAGCGAGAAACCGCCGGCAGGATGTAAACTGGCACCCACAATACAAACAGAACTAAAAACGTTGCTCCATAGCGCTGCTACTGGCCGAAACTCAACTGGCCAGTAATGTCAGGTCTTTCCTCATCGTAGTGCCATGTTACCCTGACTGCGCAGCTGCTGATGTAAATCCTGAGCGCACATCACTCACTCCTCCCCTGTGTTTACTCCCATCAGCAGAAGCCCAGAAGAGGAAAAGCAAGTGGGACTCTGCAATCCCTGTGACCCTGGCCCAGCCCACCATCATCACTACCACCGCCACCCTGCCTGCCGTCGTCTCTGTGACAACCACTGCTAGCGGCACCAAGACCACGGTCATCTCTGCAGTGGGCACCATCCTAAAGAAGGCAAAGCAGTGAACACACACAATGGGCAGAAACGCGTTTGACTATGCGAGGCAGCCGAAACATGAGGCTGCTCATTATATATGTGAAAAGATGCAGAGAGAGAACAAATGAACCAACCTACAAACGCCCTCTGCTACATGTGGACTAATCTAAAGACTTAACTGCCTTCTATCTCTGGGATTGCATCTGCATTATTACATCATAGACCCAAATTCGCAGTTTGGTGAAAATACTATATACTCTCTAAAAAACTGAAAGTGTGACGCATGCAGATCTCATGCTGATGAAACACGTCTGTCATTCATTTCTTTTTTTATATGTTGGCAATAGCTAGTTTAAAACAGTTGAAGAGAACAAGAGCACGCCAATGGTTGAATAAGGACGAGGGTCCCCAAACAGACCTGGGAGGAATACATCTCAAAAGATTGTTTATTTTTCTATCCATCATACTGGTACAGTATTTGAATGCCTCTTGTAGCAGTTATTTTGTAATGGCTCGACACGTGCATCATTGTTTTTCAGCTTTCGTTTTTCTTCATTGGCATATTGACGTCTCTGTTGGAAGCTTTTTTTACACTTAATACATAAGTATTGATGATAAGGTGAATAAAGGGATCAGATGTTGCCTTTTCAGTTGGATTATGGTCTGTTTTTGTCATTTTCCCAAACTATGGGTGACTACCGCACCTCCTGCTGAAAGTGAAGGCTTCTTCCGTGCGTGGCATCAGAAACAGGTTGGCATCCAGTTTACTCTAGCTGGGCTACAATAGCTTCTATTGTTTCACCGTTTTAACAAAGCTTTACATCTTTGTGTTTTTACTATGGAACTGAAAGGACACTCCTCTTTTTTTTTTTTATGGGAACGCGCTCTATTGACTGCAGGCATTGGCCTGAATCTGGACTTACTTGCAATAGAAGTATAGAAGTGTCATAATTAACACTTGAAATGATGAAGGCACCTGCAAATGACAAGGTGATACAAAATGTAAACCGTGCATTGGTAGCAAAAAGTACCATACGGTCTGGTAAATGGTGTAAACTCAGTGCCGTGTACAGCACACACACACACACACACACACTCAGACACAGGATGTCCCTGTGGGAAGGTGATTCACCGCTCGGAGATCTGTATCACTGCAGGTGTGCGCGAATTCGTAGTGAGAGCGCGCGCGCGCGCGCGCTCACTTTGCAGGTGAGCCCGCGAGACACACCCAGAGTACAGCGTGTACTGAACAGGTCCCAACTTTCCCCTCAGCCAGCTCTCCATCCACACACATTTGACTCCGTAGGTGTTTACGCAAGACTTATAACAAATATGATTAAAGTATTAAGTCTGTCGAGTCTAAGGCATGGTTAACCCCTATGGTAGCCTAAGGGCGACTTGATGAAAAGCGGCATCTTTTTGTTATCATATAGCTAACGTTAACTGAAGCTAAAAAAAGAGTTAGCATATCGTTCTGTTTCCGTGTTCAACACAGGGTTGCTGTCGTGTTTTCAGAACTTTTCCCATTTCGCAACACTGTCTTAATACTCAAAAATTGGTCCACTTTTCACACTGAAATGTCGCCGGTGTCCTCTGCTGCAGATTTGTTAGTGTGGGAGGGGGGGGGGGGCGACGCCATTGTAAGCTCTGAATGAACTCACTGATCCAAAAAGAGCAGTTTTTGTCATGTAAATTGGCGAGGAGTTGGGCACCGGCTGGACTCGGGTTTGAAGTGCGCAAAGGGTAGCTGCAAGTGGAGGCATTCCTGTCGGGCTTTTCCCCTCTGCATCCAAAAGCTCATTCAATTCTACTGAGAGTTGAGGGGGGGGGGTGTTTTTCCTCTCCCAACAGCCGTCGTGGTGGGGAGTGCAGCTCTGTCTTTTCTGCTAATGAGTCCAGTTCACCGCAGTCAGCATCTTGTGCACAGTAAGTAACGTCTTAAAGTTGCATGTTTGCAAAGGGCAGTTGGGTAGTTCATGAGACTTAATGCGAAATATGCTGCAGCTGTGACCCTTGTGACCCGAGCTTAATGTGTGTGTTCTGATGGTCCACATAATAGCTTCCGGGGGGTCAACGAACAATTTAATTTCACTTTCTACACTGAATGAGGTTTCTCCTTAGCGTGGACACCAACAGTTGTGTTTGGTAAAGACATTAGCTCTAACTGCAGGTTTTAAATGGGGGCTATTTGGCACAGTAAGGAGGCGTGTCAAAGAGATCCCTGTGGTCTCATCCATCTTGTCACAGCGAGCAAAAGTTGTTCATTCAACAGGTCTGGCCAGAAGGGTTGCTATATGCTTGAGGTTGAAAGTTCCCCTTTGAATCCCCGTTTTTACAGCAGTCGCGTATTCAAATGCTGTATCTCGTCATACGGGTCACGTTTTCAACGTCGAAACACTAGCATTTGATCAATATTGCCTCAATGTGCCTACTGCCACCCGTCCCACCAAAATCTTTTACATTTAGATGAGGACTGGGGAGCAACCACTTGAGGGGCGTGTGGGTCACATTTATTTGAAGTAAAGCACTCCTTCATTGCAATGCGTGCGACCTGTCTGGCTCCAGGTGACACAAAAAAACGAGGTCATTTATACGTGATGGAGAACACGTCTAAAAGACGTGCTTTGGGGGTTTTTTTTCTTGGAAAAGATGCCACATTCAACTGCTCCGACTGCACAACGTTCTCTTCATCCCTCACCAACCTGTGGAGAAAGCGGTAAGTATGCACCGTTTAATCCTTTAACTACGGGAAACCTGAGGTCAACTTATAGCTGCATTGTTGTCTTGGCCCCCTGATTGTAGTCTTCTTCTTTTCCTTTCGGCTGCTCCCTTTCAGGGCTCGCCACAGCGAATCATGTGCCTCCATCTAACCCTGTCCTCTGCATCCTCTTCACTCACACCAATTAACTTCATGTCCTCTCTCACTACATCCATAAATCTCCTCTTTGGTCTTCCTCTAGACCTCCTGCCTGGCAGCTCCAACCTCAGCAAAAGATGCCAGCTAGCATTAGGCTAGCTATTAGCTTGCCTGATGTTGAAATGGGTCATTTTCACGCTCGCGCTTCATCTTAAATTACGGTGAAAGTAATGTAAGGTTTAATGTAGCCTCTTTCATGCTAAGTAGCAGATATGTTTGTTAGCTTAGCGCAAACTTAAACTTCAAACTTCCTGCAGTCTGTTGTACTATTAAATGCCACCTTTCCTGGTTTCCTGCTCAAAGTGTTAAAATTACAAACGCCGGTTTCTACCCTATAGACTTGGTTATACTGGTATGCTAACCTTAAGGGATACAAATGCATGATTTTCTAGCAAAAGAACATTGATGATTTATCTCCTTTTAGAGAAACAGAATTTTAAAAAAACCAACATTTCAAAGTCATCTTTTAAAGGGGAAACTTTCTGTGGGTTCCTTTTCAGGATTCATGTTAACAGTATCTACAATCCAAGCTGGGACTGCTGGGAGCTTAATGATGGTAAGTGAAACACATTTCAGATACAAATAAGCTGCTTAAAATGTACTTGTTTGCCTGCACTGAAAGTCATTTTATGTTGTATAATTATGTGTATTCATAGGGATGCAGGAATCCACCTCGGGCCAGTACCACACCTTATGGTTCCCCCGCAGTCTGCCTCTAATGGTACGTCATCATGGGCACGACCAGGCCCCATGCTCAGTCCCCTTTTTTCACCCACTGGCTGCACTCAGGCGAAGTGTCAGTATTAGCTCTATGGACACTTTGGAGGCCCTGCTAAAACACTATAATTTTATTTGGTTTTGTTCAATCTGGCGTCCGATTAGTTAGCAAGAAGATCATAAATCATACTGTATGAAATGTCAGTGATTGTTACTTTCACCTGAACGTCTGAATAGTGACTGTATTCGGTACTGTGAATGATGACCTGTGTTCACCCTCAAAACATGAACGTGAGCACTGCGCTCTGGTTTCTTGTTTTAAGTACCGTCCAAACTAAACTGTCTTCGAGGATTTGAGAGTGTTAAAAAATGACACTTGAAATGAAGAATGCGTGTAACAGATCACCTCAGTCCATATATAATACGGGTGAGAAAGTTCTGTCACTGTAACAAGTACTCTTTGAGTTTGCTGGGTTTACTAATGTCGTTCAAGTTAAGAATTTTAATGTCTTGTGCACTTTTTTTATCTGTCTTTTTTTTATTTTTCCCTTTTAGGACTGCTCTGCTGTGAAATTCTATTTCTACTTTTATATATTTCATCCATAAGTGTCATACATATTCAAAGGCACACTCAGTCTTTTTGTAAGTACACATGTACATTAAGAT
>CM022492.1:6202525-6291163 GCA_011952105.1 Coreoperca whiteheadi
CTTTTTAAAGTAAAAATACCAAACACACATACATGATAGTAAACTGAATATCTACTATATAATATAAACCTAAATAAGATGGACTAATTATAAGGATTTATAACTCAAATTTGTGCAGTAATTGCAACCTGTTTTGTTAATTTTCAGAACATTTTGTCATCACCAGAGGTGAGTGAACATTTTGCCTGACATTCTGTCAGGAAGGCCAGAACATCATCTTAGTATACTGTAGTCGATTTGATCCAAGGCACGTAAAATACACCAAAATTGGGTTAATCGTTCATTATCTTTATCTTAAGATTTCACTTTAAAACAAAAAATATATCAAATCGGCTTTAGGCGGTTAGGGATCCGTTTGGAGGTTTCACAATAGCAGTTATCAATGCCAGAGGGCAATCGCAAGTGATTCACCACTAAACTCTGTTGAACCAAATGTGATTAAGAAGAAAGGATGCTGGTTTAGGGCTAATGTTGTGTCATTTAGTTTCTGAGCATTTTTCTATCAATAACAGCAAGCAACATGGAGGCATGCTCTACATTTCATGTGTGTAGCACACCGACTGAAGTCTTACACTTGACAGTTTGGGAAACACAATGAGCACTAGGATTGAGTGTCAGGGTCATTGCGCCATCCCGGCTCCCTCTGCTCAGGAATGCAGATTCCCATACTGGTACATTACCTCTTCTACAGAGCCCAGATAGAGGCTTCATCTCCAGGAAAGGGAGAAAAGAGATGTGGCAATCATATCGTTCATGTCAAATGTTTGAAAAGTAGAAAATGTGCCCGTTAGTATGATCACGCGGTTGGGTAAACACAAGACTCACAAAGCCGTCTCCCATAGCCTGCAGGCAGTGTTCTGCTGTGGGTGCCACTCCCAAGAGCCTGGGAGGAGGCCATGGAAGGAGGGGCCTGGCTCCCCAGGCTCAAGCCCACACAGGTGAACTCCTGTTGGGGTGGAATGCAGCAGGGAGGGGGCCTTGACACACAGAGGTGTGGAGCTTTTAATTTCTAACAGGGTGGGGAAGAGATAGAGGTACAGGAAGGGAGTTAACCCTCTCCGTCACAGCTACTCACCTGGATAGGGAAGGGAGAGTGAGTGTGTGTGTGTGTGTGTGTGTGTGTGTGTGCGCGCGCACAGAAGCTAAAGGAGGGATCAAGTCACAGCGCACACAGTCATATTCACTCAGCTGCTCTGAGTCTCACTCTCTCGCATATCTCTCTGCTGTACACACTTAAAAACTCACACATGCGGAGACACAAACACACACTCGTCTCTGCTGAGTTTGAAGGCAAATAAGTCAATATTTGACCAGACCGGACTGGACAGGAAGGAAGAAACAGAAGACAGAAAAGAAAAATTGGAAGTGTGTCCGTCTCTTCTTTTTGGAACTTTGCACTTGGGCACGAGGACTGGAAGAAGTAATTTTTTTTCTTTTTACAAGTGGATACAAACGTAACTCCCAAACTCTTGGGTCAAACCAAGCAAAAAGGAATTAGTTTTTTTTTTTTCTTACTTATTGTTGGACTTTTGGACTTGGACTGAGTGAGAGAACAGTAAGAGAGGTGTGTTTGACCAGTAATCTCTTTGTATCCAGTCATAAATGTCTATTGTTTTCAATGCCCTTCACCTTAAATGTGTTCTTCTCAGCTTTGCAAAATGTACTGATTATTCCGCTGGTTCATATTTGTGTGACTTCTGAGCAAGGTGACTGGCTGTAAAGTGTGCGTTATGTAACTTATATCTCACCATGTGGTTTTAGAATTGCATGCAAGACTGAAGACTGAGCTCTGGACAGATTTGGATTTGGCTTTGGCTTAGAGGCTATTTTCTCTTGAATCAGTTTTTTTTTGTTTTTTTTTGTATTTTCTGCCCATCAAAGCACAGCCTGCAATGCAACACAGGTGAAGGAAACTGGATCAGAACAAACAGTACAGAGAGAATTCCCAGAGTTTATATAAGCAGGTTTGCTGTCATCTACTGATTTGGACACTCAGACCTGCTGTATGAGTTTGCTCTGTGTTATTTGGGTTTTTAAGGTGGAGCGCAGTGATAGCTTCCAAGGCTGGGATTTTCCAGGTGTGTGTAGTTGTGATTTAGCTTACTATTAAGGGCAGGTCCCTGAGCATGACCCCCAAACCTGCTACTAAAGACCCCCACCCCTTACTGATGATCCACACCCAGTGGTGGTATGTTCACCCTAGCAGGCATGTTGTTCTATGAAGAGACAACATCCGCACTTTGATCTCAAGAAAAATGTGCCCTCTATTTTGTGACACAGAGTCATTCTGACTAACGAAATAGCAGCATTCTATTTTCTGTCTCTCGGAATCTGTAATTTGTGTCTCCCGGTTTATTGTGAGTGTCATAAACCCCTGCGTGCCTATGATTTTGTCTGAGAAGGAGGAAAAACACAAAGTGCTTTTTCTCTACGATATTCTGTGACTAACGGTCACGTTTTGGCGGTTGGGAGCTGGTCTGTTCAGTTTTTTCCCCTGACCCATCTTGGTCAGAGATTTATGTGACACCTTAAGGCATGAACTCACACACACACATGCGCACACACACACACACACACCTGCAGTCAGCTCATATTCACAGCGAGATGCTAAGGTGTCTTTCCCATGTGTTCTCAGCCTGTGTTTTTAACTTGGACAGGTCATTCTCTCGCCTCAAGGAGAAATTCCTTCTTGGAGTTGTAAATCTTCAGAGAACAAATCATCTTTTTTTTTTTGTGCACTGTGGTGCCACATACAGTATTCAGTTATCTGCCCACTGAGACAATTACTGAGACATTTCATGCCACATAGTGCCCTTTGTTCACTCTCCACCTCCTGTCTTTAGAGGAAACTGTTTTTAGGCTTCCTGTATATCAGATTGTTTTCTATCCAAGATTCCAGCATAAAATTATAAAGCGGTTTTAGTGTGAAGAGTCTACACAGCATGCTGCCCGGAATATTTCCAGGTCCCACCCTGTATTGGTCCCTTCCTGTTGTAATTCCTCTATCACATTTTATCATGCCTTAACTGGCTCTTTGTAGCAGATGGTACACCAATTTAAAACTGCATGGAAGACATTACTTAGCCACCTATAAAAGCCAGGTATAAAAAAGCATGCTCATATTATAATTAGAGAAGAGGATAAAACATTTAAAAAATACTTAAAGAGGTTGTTGTATGAGGTATCGAACCATTTTATTTCCCCACTTTTTGAGATATCTGGCTGAGATTTCTGCTTCCACCCCAGTACAATGGAGAGACCCCATTACTGCTTTATCAACGGGCCTTTTTGTTAACTTTTTCAAAGTGACTATCTCTTTCTTCTGTAGGTTGTAGTTGAAAGAAAACTGTCGATAGCACTTTCATTGGACCATTACATTTCCATTTACCTCCATTGTATTGGCGTGAAGGCAGGAATCTCAGAGATGGAAATCTCAAAACCTGAGCACCAAAACGATCTGCATAGCTAGGTGCCACCAGAGGTGAGTGAGAAAATATATATGTAATTTGGGTGCACAGACCCTTTAAATGTATGTAGGTCACTATTTATGCCTATATTCAGGTATAAAAAGAATGTTTTATGTTTTCTTGAGAATAGGATTTAGTGATGAGGAAAAATGTTAGTCTACTTATACTGTTATTTTCTGAAAGTTCAGAGTGTCCTTCTCTTTTGAACCACTCTCAACAGCTCTTTTTACAAACTGAAGGAAGGTAAGGGGAGTGTCTGGGCCTGTTCACTTTCTCTAGGGCTTAAACAGGGAAAATATAGGTGGTTCAAGTTACACCTTAGTCTGCAGAGACCTCACCAGGGCATGGAAGTCTTTCTCTGTTTATCTCTCTCTCGCTCTCTGTAACAGTGGAGTTCAGCTGTATTGTACATGTGCATATATGAATGTATTTTCTTGTGTTTCTGTTGCAGGAAGGAGATGGGGAGATGGACGTTACGTCTCTCAGTGGGGCTTGGGTTTCTAGCCCTCCTGTTGACCTGCTGTTATGCTGAAGGTGAGAACGCCCAGATTTTATTTCACTACAAGTCAATTCTTGAAATGCTATATTATGTGTGCAAGTAGTACCATATTTTTAGTTTGAGAGACTTCTCTTCAATGTAGTCTGACATTTTAGTTAAATACTGAGTGGGTCATGATGAACTCAGTTAGTTGATTGACAGTAGGGCTAAATGAATCAACAATTATTTGAATAAGTAATTTATCGAGCAACATTGCCTAACAGTCACTGATTCAAGCCTCTGAAACGTACAGAGTTAACATTGAATATTTGGTGTTTTTCACTATTGAAGATGACCCCTTGAACCTTGGGGAGATAGTGAATAAATGTTTTCGCTAATTTCTGTCATTATATCTACTAAGTAATTAACTGATTAATCAAACATCTAACTGACATATTCATTAATAATTTAAATAATAGTTAACCCTAAATTTAAAGCTCAGTTAGCCCACTCTTTTAGTCAGATGTGTGTATGGCATACAGTAAAATATTACTGATGGCTACAGTGTATACAGTTTTATGATATTTTCTGTATTTTTTAAGCTTTATCTCCCAATGATCAGGGCTTTTTGATATTTTTATTTGATCTACCTTTTTGGTTTTTACTGTATCACTGTTAGGAAGCGTTTGGTTTCCCCATTGGTTTCATTTGGAACATAAGATGTTGTGCCAAAGTCTGTTTTAGTGTTACTCTAGGTATTCCAGCTATGTTTCTTGGGTTTCATTCTCACTTTGATTCTCCCCCCAACAGAGAACTACTGCTTCGCTTCCAGGGCCAAGAACTGCTCCGAATGCCTGCAGTCTTGGAAAGACTGCGCCTACTGTTCTGATGAGGTGAGAGCAGAAACCATCAGGAGTAAAAAGAACTGGATTGACAGAAAAGATTGACTGTCAGTCCTGAAATAAATCATACTTGATAGGTATTTTGAGTCTTGGATGGTAGCGGACTACTTTGCTCTTGTGTGCTAACATATACAGCAGGGAGTGCTTTCATTCCAGAAAACCAAATCCAAAAATTCTAAATGATTTGCTTTAAAAACATTTTGAACATATAGCATTTTGTAAAATAATAAAGCAAGACAAATTCTGATTTATAATTTGACCGAGAAATTCTTAACTTAAGGTCAACTTACTATCTTTTGTGGATCGACCAGCCACATGTCCTTGTCTTCATCAGAGGATAACAGTTGCTCATTTGTCATGGAGATGGATCAGAGTATAATAGTAGTTTGACAAAGATTAAAATCTTGACTCACAAACTTTATTTAGAGCTTTCAACCTCATCTCCTGTCCATCAGATGGAGTTCGCTTCCATTTCCAAGGTGTAGAATTAATCTTCAGGCTCAATTTATAATTTGCATAAAACACAAATGATTGTTATGTGAAGACTCTGCAAGAAAGGCCAGCTCACAAATCAAACTTCCTGTTCGCTCAGACCTTTAACGGCCCTCGCTGTGATCTGCACGAGAATATACTTGCCCATGGCTGCAGTGCTGCGGCTGTAATCACAGCTCAAAGCAGTATGAAGATAGAAAGCGTAAGTAAACTCTCATTTCTCTTCCAACCACTGCACCATTCTTTAGTCTTACATTCAAATCAAAAAGTGTGATATCATTTCTTTCTCTTCTGTTTTTTAATTTAAATTTTTTTTGCCCCTCTCGCTGCTTAGAAACAACAAATCAACATTGGGGAACAGCGGTCTCAAGTGTCTCCGCAGCAGATGAGCATGACCTTTCTGCCAGGGGAGGGGAAGGAGGTAGATGTGGAGGTCTTTGCTCCAACCAAAGGCCCTCTGGACCTTTATATCCTTATGGACTTCTCCAACTCCATGGCTGATGATTTGGACAACTTAAAGAAGATGGGCAAAAGGCTGGGTGAGCGTCTTTGTATTGGCAATGTGTTGGCGCTGACTGTCGAGTAAGTTGTCATGGTAAAACTGATGGTTAATGTATTTCCTGTAGCTTCACTGGTAGAGACGCTGTCAGAAGACTACACCATTGGGTTTGGAAAGTTTGTGGACAAAGTGATCGAGCCCCAGACTGACATGAGACCTTCCAAGTAAGAGAGAAAATGTTACACGAGCACACTGCAGAAAGTTACGCACATACATGCAATAGTGAAATCTGAATGTCATTTCATCTTTCTCTCTTCTCTTGTGTCCATCCTCCTGCCACCTTCTCAGACTTGCTCAGCCGTGGCCCAACAGCGACCCTCCGTTCTCTTTCCAAAACGTCATCAAGCTGACCAAAAACTTGGATTTCTTCACCAGTGAGCTCCAGAAGGAGAGAATATCTGGCAACCTGGACGCTCCTGAAGGAGGTTTTGATGCCATATTGCAAGCTGCAGTTTGTGGGGTTAGTAAGAATACGAAATACACAACAGATGTTGTTCTGCCTAAATATGGGTGGCAAAAATGGGCTTGTGACGTCCCCATACCCCTTTTCAAAAAACAATGGCTAAAACTTGCCTTTTAATTCCGTTAGTCAGACCAAATAAAATTTCCTATGACAAATAAAATGTTGAATTCGTAAGTAATAAAATGCACCTTTGCTAATACACTTAGTGATTTTGCTGCTGCAGCCTTACTCGGTCTGGTATAGCTTATTGTGGCTAATGTTAACTAACTTTATGTTCATATTGCTGTCTAGTGAGTTCACTGATTCTTCTCCACTTGTGCTACTGTTACACTGTATTTTAGCATGTCACAGATAAACATTACAGTGGTTTGATCAAAAGTAAGAAGAAGCCGAAGAAGTTAGTTACCTAATGACAATGTCTCTAATGCAGCTATATTAATAACAATGAATCGAATTAGTATGTATAATGTGAAAGCCGTTTCTTGTAGAGATGAACCTACAGAGGTTTATCACCGGACTCTCCAGTTTCCTCTCAGTTCTACCAAGCTTTTTAGCGTCTTTCAGCTCTAAACGTTACTGTTTTGGTTCACACTCACTGCTCTCATTGCGTTGTTCTGACTGCAGCAGATGGCTGTTTATATCAAAAAAGCTCCAAAGACTCACTGTACACTACCTGCCTTGCACCAAATGATAGAAAAGGTTAACGTAGTGGTGCATATAGCAGCTAAAAGGCCAAGTATTTCCCTTAAAGAGTTAGGGGAGAACAAAACAGAGCTAAGAGTAGAGTGAATATTGGATTTCTGTTCATCGGGTGGGCACAAACACGACTCCATATGAATGCTAAAGACAATAGGCCTGAGTGAGTAGGTGAGGTTTTTAAAATAGTGTTGCAAATCATTGATGGGAGGGAGTTTCAAAGCCTGGGGGCTGCAACGCTGAAGGCTCTGTCCCCAAAGGTCTGCAGTCTGTTGTGAGGGATGGAGGGTAGACCCTTGTCTGTGGACTACAGATTCCAGGATGGGGTGTAGAGAGAACCCTAGCAGCTGAGTTCTGCACGTACTGGAGCCTGTCCAGGGCTTTGCTGGGTACACCGAAAAAGGACACCATTGCAACAATCCAGACGGGAGGTGATGAAGGCATCGATGAGGGTTTCTGCCACAGAGTCAGAGAGTGAAGGCTGGAGTCTGGAGATGTTCTTGAGGTAGTAAAAGGCAGATTTAGTGATGAGTTTGATGTGTGACTGGTATGAGAGTGTGGAGTCCAGAATGACACGCAGGTCGCGGACATCCAGGGATGGAGAGATGGAGCAATCATCTACGTCAAGGAGGAGATCTCCGACCCTGTGGGGTAGCGGCTTGGGAGCCACAACCATGAGCTCAGTTTTATTGCCATTTAGCTTGAGTAGATTAGATGTCATCCAAATTGACTCCAGAGGGTTGGAGATCTATATTGGTCTGTATCTGTGTAGGAAACTGTTCAGCTATGTTCAAGGCTTGTCTCCGCTGCCCCCAAGTGTCCATAAGAATGATTATTGCAGTTTTAAAAATCTTGAGACTATGAAGGGAAATTCAGTCAGCGGTCATTTTCTACCGCTTGTTCCCGTTGGGGGTCGCGGGTGACTGGAGCCTATCCCAGTGACTTTGGGCCTTAGGCGGGGTACACCCTGGACAGTGGCCAGCACTTAGAGCTGACACAGAGACAGACAACCATTCACGCACACGTTCATCCGCAGGGGCCAATTTTAGAGTCACCAATTAACCTAATGCATGTCTTTGGATGGTGGTAGGAAACCAGAGAACCCGGAGAAAACCCACGGTAACACGGGGAGGACAAGGGGAAATTCAATACATCAATAATAATAATTATCACATTTGGGCACACTGGCTTCTCCCCTGCAAATGTTGGGTCTTTTAATTTATTTTACCTACATATCCTTATTCTCTACCAACCACTGTATTTTCTGCTCCCATGTTATTGCTGTTCTTATTGTAGGATAAAATCGGCTGGCGCAACCACAGCACACATCTCCTGGTTTTCTCCACCGAGTCAGCCTTCCACTACGAGGCTGACGGTGCCAACGTGCTGTCAGGCATCCTGACGCGCAACGACGAGCGCTGCCACCTAAATGAAGCAGGCAAATACACAATGGATATACACCAGGATTACCCTTCAATACCCACACTGATCCGTGTGCTGGGCAAAAACAACATCATTCCCATCTTTGCTGTCACCAACCACTCCTACACGCACTACCAGGTTGGTGGGCTTTAGTCAGTCAGCTTTCATTGAAGTTATGCTGAAACATGGTGAAACAGGTTTTAGGTCATGGATTAATTTTTTGTATTGTGTGTGCTTCTCTGTGTAGAAACTCAAAGAGTATTTCCCCATTGCTGAGGTTGGTCTGCTGCAAGAAGACTCATCCAATATCCTGCAACTCATGGAGACTGCCTTCGAGGTAAAACGTCACCTCTTCTGACAATTGTCAGGTGGACGAGTATCTGTTTTTGTGGCTTTTTGGAGTTGCTGGCACTTTGTAGACAACCGAGTCAAGTGGCTGTGCAAACTTCTGTTTGCTGATGTTGTCATATGGCCTTTCAGAGTATCCGCTCTAAGATGAGCATTCGTGCAGAGGAGAAACCCAAGACGTTCGAGGCACAGTTCTTGCACACCAATGGAAGCGTTGCACAATACGGGGCCTTTGATTTCAAGCCTGGAGCAATAGTAAGAAGAAAAACAAGACGGAAACAGCCATCTCTATTGTCACATAAATACAAAAATAAAGTAGCTCAAGTACCTCCTGGAATTAGACTATAAGCAAATACAGAGGTTTTAATTATACCTTCTTCTAACTTTGTTAGATATGTAAACATGGTACAACTGTCCTAAAATAGGGTCTGTTTTGGGGGAAACTGTAGAAATATTGCTGTTGTAAATATATGTTCCCCCAAATCTAGTCATTTGCTGCCAAAAATGATCATCAAAACTGTAATTCTTGTCAGTATGACTTTACATTACTGCCATCAAATGAATAATTAGTGTCAACAAATTGTTGGCTACTTAAACTAATGACTAACCAAAATACATTTTTAGTTGTAGTCAAGAAGTCCAATATTGTCCTAACTTGTTGGTCTAAATGCTTGGTGTCCACACACATGCTTTAACATTGTGTGTTTGTGTGTGTGTGTGTGTCCACCAGGGCAAGTTCAAGATGTTGCTCAAAGCCCAGCGAATGATCAAAGAGGAGCCTGTCTGTGAGTTGGATCCGAATGAAAAAGATGGGACAATGAGAGTCAAACCTACAACCTTTAACGCTGCCGTCAACGTCAAGGCTTCGATTCTGTGTCCAACCTGTGACTGTGAGAAGGTAGACACGCAGATGAACACTGAAGCACACAAAAAGGCGAGATGAAGTCACTTACTCACCTTTCTTTATGGTTGATTCATCCCAGTGTCTCTTTTATCCACCCTCCAGACGCCCATCCTTAAAGCACCCAGATGCCACAGCAACGGAGACCTGGTGTGTGGAAAGTGTCGGTGCTATGATGGCTGGTGAGACTTTAATAATTCTTTCTTATAAAGAATTTAAAAATACCATATTTTTACCTTGGCTACGACACCCTCTGCCAAGTGATGGACTATTCCAGGCCTCCGGGTTCAATAACGTCTTTGATTTTCTCTTTGTTTCGTCCATGTGTCGACTCCTTCAGGCTGAGTACATTCTGTAACTGCTCAGCAAGTGCTTCAGCTCAGGACACCAACCAATGTAAAGGTCCGAACATGAAGGAGCCTTGTTCAGGCCGCGGAGACTGCCTGGAGTGTGGAACCTGCGTGTGCTACAACCCGGATCAGTTTGAAGGACCCTACTGTCAGTACGACAAGACCCAGTGTCAAAGATACGGAGGCTTCCTCTGCAATGGTACGGCGGTTTGTGGTTGTTGAGTTGGTGTTCAAGGGTGGATGTATGTGTATGATGTCACTATCACCGCCTAGCACCCGATGCACACTCTGTACTTTCACATACTGTCACTTTGTCTCCTTTCTACCAAGGACATTGGTTTCGGAAGGGTGTGTGTGACTGAAACTATATGAACGCTATTGTGCATTAATCCTGCATTTATCAATCTAGCACATAACACATTATGATGAAACTGGCTGTCACCCTTTCCATTATAATAGTCTAACAATTAGAAATTACTTTACTGTTTACAAAAGTTATAAAAACTGCTGTTTTATTAATGCAGCACCTAAAATGATATTTAGTTTAATTGATAGAAACCTAATATTTAATAATAATAGTAACAACAGTAAAAGGACATAGTTCAGTCAATCAAACTAAAACAGTTTAAAAGAAGCTCTGATAAACACACAGCATACTACCTGCCCAGCACCGAACAGCAGACAGACAAAGTTAGCAATTAGCTAGTGAACATAGTGGAGCATTTAGCAGCTAAAGAACAAGACGTTTCCCTCAGGAGTTAGAGACTTAAACATAGCTAAAAGGAGAAAGAATATTGAACTTATATTCATTAGATGGCCAGAAATAGAACTCCAATGAATGCTAAAGTTGCTCTGTGGCTGATGGAAGTGTAAAAAAGTAACTGTCTGCTACAACAAAAGGCAAACTTTTTAGCAAAGTGTTCAATTTTAAAGGTGATAAAATGTCAATGTGGTTTACAGCTGTCCGCATGGGGCCAAACCCCCCAAAACAAAATGAGTTATTGCCGGTTATTTCACTGATTTTATTTTCCTGATCGAAGAAGGTGTGGAGTTAAATTTCAATAAAGGATTCTCTGGTGACAGCTCATGCCTTTTCCCCTTACATTTTTTAAACTAATCACCTTGTGAGACATTATAGTAATTTGATAAGCAGTATCAATTTATCAATCAGTGTCAACTTCCAGGACTGTTTAATCATGCTGCTTTTGGCTTATTTTTCTTTTCTGTATACTCTTAGTAATTTCTGCTTTGACAGCCTTACCACCACCATTTCCCCACACACACGCCCCACTTACCGCAGGGATAAAACAGTTCGATCTTCTTCTTCCTGCTCTTATCAGACCGTGGCTCTTGCGTTATGGGTCGGTGTGCGTGTAACAAGGACTGGGAGGGCGACGCCTGTGAGTGTACCAAGAGCAACCAGACCTGTCTGGACAACAAGGGCGTGAGTAGAGCCAACAATTTGCGTGTGCACATTAAGTTAACATCTCACCTTACATGTCAGTCGCCGCCTGACGGTGTCTTTATCCCTACCAGGGTATCTGCAATGGGCGAGGCAAATGTGTATGCGGCCGCTGTGAGTGTACGAACTCGGGTATGGAGATGACATCAACCTGTGAGCCAAATTTCCAGGTGTGTGGACGTACTGTATAGATATGTGTTTATGCCTCAATGTATGTGAGGGAGGGTGTGTACCGATAGACATTCTCAGCTCCATTACAATTTCTAGCTGTGTTTTCCACTACAATCAGTGTCTCATGTTATACCTGATAATGCTTACTTATGTTTTCAGATTTTTAGCATGAGTGAGTGCCTCTGTATAGTCCTGTCTGACCCTTTGTGTGTGTGTGTGTGTGTCCTGTCTAGGCTCAGTTGGGAGTGTGTGAGGCTACGAGGAGTTGTGTCCAGTGTCAGGCCTGGAAGACAGGAGAGAAGAAAGAGAAAGAGAAGTGTGATACCTGCCCCTTCAAAATTGTCATGGTGGATGAACTCAAAGAATGTAAGGACGTATAAGAGTAGCAAAATGACTGTGATTTGCTTTTCGTTGAATAATTAATTATCCAGATACACTCTGCACATACATCTCACTTTCTTCTAGTTCATTATGATAATGACCCTTTCACACTATAGCAGTGATGCCTGAAAACACTTAATAATAGTTCATATGTGCGTGCATGTGTGTGTTTTCAGCGGAGAAGGTGCTCGATTCGTGCAGTTTCCGTGATGAGGATGACGACTGTACATACTACTACACTGTCGAAAACCCTAAAGATCCAACAGTTAAAGATTTGGAGGTTCAGGTGCTCAAAAAGAAAGGTGAGCAGCAGGTTGGATATGTATCACATATTCTCTGTGCTCTCATTTCAGCAACCGCAACAATACTTTCCTGTTGTAATTTTGTGCTTTTGAAGATGTTTTTCTCTGAATTGAGCTGGACCGCTTAAAGTCGATACTATTTGTGATGTACGGCTGGAAAACGTATGTTCTCAGTCAGCAAAAAGATGAATACGTAATTTTGGTTCTGGTCATTTACAACAGTTTTTGGTTATTTCAAATAAGCGGTTTCTGTCTGTGCTGGTTTGAAGTGGGCAAAGCTCAGTTGGAAAAATGGAGATGTCATGTACCTATGTGCACCAATCAGAGCAAAATTTGAATCAAAATATGAAGACAGTTGTGGGGTTGTTTGCTTATGTCGCCAGGCTACTTTCAATCAAATCTGATCAAACTACACCCACACAGTCCTGCTAATGCAGAGTAGCAGTTTTTGAGTGTTAAACTCTTGATAAATAATAATTTAGGATGTTTTCTTTCTGAACTTTCTCTTTGATTGTGGCTTATTTAGAAGGGAATATTTTAAAGATATAGAGAAATATTGAACATGTCTTTAAGAAATGCAGCTCTAAGTGCAGTACAGCAAAAGAAAACAACCTCTGCAGTACACCACTGATATAGCTAGGGGCATGCCCATGAATAGATTTGTAGACAATTACCAGGAACTTAAATGATAAGTTCATCCAAATTGCAAAAAAAGGTTGTCACCTGTAGTGGGTAGCCATACAGATTGTTTTGAGTTAATATTTAAAATCAGGGCTAAAACACGCTGTTTGACCTCTAAATCTCTGTGCATTGTGTATGTACCCTGTTTCCATTCCCATTAGTTACCAAGCACAGTGCTCATACTGTAGGAACCCATCTATAAGACAGGACCACATGATTCTGTCAATGAAATTGCCTAAACGGTTCCTCGAGGTCTGCAGCAGTTACCCACAGTTGGTAATCTACCCTTTCTTTCAAGGAAAGTGTTCATATTGACAAGTTGCTGTTATGTCATTTTTCAAAGGTGTGAGCACAACAAACAAAATGCCCTTCACCTCAATTGTTGGAGTGAAGGCAGAAATCTTACTCAATTAAAAATAAAACTAAATGGCTAGACACCACTTTAGAACAGGAGTGATGTGAGCTCTTTTTCTTTACTCCAGTTAAACCTCTGGCAGCAGCGTTTTGTATGATTGTTGTGTTTCTAATTTTATCTTCTTTTCGCGACACACCTTCAGATTGTCCCCCTGCTAGCCTCCTGTGGTTGCTACCACTCCTCTTGTTCCTCTTGTTACTGCTGGCGCTTCTGCTGCTCTGCTGCTGGAAATACTGTGCCTGCTGCAAAACCTGCTTCCAGGTATAAACACTCACATTTACATCCAGAAATGATTAATGTTTCTAAGTCTTCGTGAAAGTAATGCCTTCTGTCTTGTCTTGACAGAGCTGTCTTGCCCTGCTACCTTGCTGTAGGAGAGGTAAGTCGTTTGTTATATTGCACGAGACACTATTGCTTTCAATCCTTTATCCTCCCACCTGGAAACATGTTGACCATGAGTCCCCTTATGTTGTTTTTCTCTCCAGGTCGCATGGTTGGCTTCAAGGAAGATGAGTATTTGCTCCGCCAGTCTCTGCTCACCTCAGACCATCTGGATACACCAATGGTGAGGACCGGCCCACCCAAAGGAACTGATGTGGTTCGCTGGAAGGTCACCGATAATGTACACCGAGGACCCAATCACCCCCAGACTCTGATAAAGCCCAACCCTAAAGAGACCAGTGAGTGATCAAATGTTTCAGCAACAATAAGCTGATCTACTGCATGTTGAGCTAAAGCCGTTAGGGGCAAGCCAGATGTTGGATGTTGGAACTCTAACCTCTGTTTGCTTTCTTTTCATGGTTCCTCTTTCCCCTTGTAGTCCAGTTCCCAATCTCTCTCCGGCTAAACAGGTTGTTCTCTGAGAACCTGTCTCACCCCGAATCCAGAGACGCCGAACAGCTCCGCAAAGAAGTGGCCGATAACGTGAGTGTGTTTGTTTTTTTTTGTATGGGGGCACATTTATGAGTGTATGCATGATGACTGTATCACTGTGTACTGTATTTTCTTCCATACAGCTAAATGAAGTGTACAAGCAGATTCCCGGGGCCCAGAAGGTGCAAAAGACCTCATTCAGGTAAGATGTGTTAAACTAGATGTCTAGTAACATACATTATGAAGAGACCTGTTTTTGCACTGCATGTAGATGTTGTAATTGTAAGATACGTTTTTCTTCATATTCTCGTAATCAAAACAAAAAAGGAAATGAAATGTCTGGTCTCTCACTCATTAATACCTGTTTTGGTTCCTGCAGATTGCAGAGAAATTCTGGAAAAAGGTAACATGCAGTTTGATACAATACAAGACGACACCAGAGTTTATTGTCTTTTGAAAGGACCCGAAGGTCATGGATGTCTAACATCTTTGCCCCTCCTGTGCTCTTCAGGCAAGACTATGCCATCATGGACACTGTCTTGGCTGCTCCTCGTGGCAGCTACCCTGATATTGTCAAACTCACTGAGAAGAATGTCCAGTCTGGTAACGTCCATGACCTCAAAGTGGTGCCCGGCTACTACACTGTGGCCACAGACAGAGGTGAGTGTTAACTATTTGTGTGTGAAATGAAAATTCTAATGTATAGCTTTTGCGAAGTTAAGCTAATCACTTTCTGAGCTCTGCTGAGCGGCATATATCTTCATCAGTCTTGCCATAAATCTTGTCTTCTTATCTGTTTCCTCCTCTGCAGAGGCTGCGGGAGCCATAGAGTTCCAAGAAGGCGTGGAGTCAGTAGATGTTCATGTGCCGCTTTTTGTCAAGGATGAGGACGATGACAAGAAGCAGCTGCAGGTGGAGGCCATGGATGTGCCACTGGGCATTGCGGAGATTGGGAAACGTTTGGTAAACATCACCATCATCAAAGAGCATGGTGAGAAAGCTCAGATTTCTTAGATTTGCACTTGAAAATTTTAGCTTTGTATGTAAATCTTTTCATTTAAAGAAAATGAGATGATCAAGTCATCAGAGGTCCTGAGACCTAAACTAACGGGAAAGCGTATGACCTTCGCTATGGATTGCTCTAATAGATTCTCCCCTTCCTCTTCCTTAGCCACCAGTGTCTTCTCGTTCCTCCAGCCGGCCTACACCTACAGCAGGCAGGACGGGGTGGCCAACATCCCAATCAGCAGAGAGATCATAGAAGATGGACGCACACAGGTCACCTATCGCACACGGGACCTCACAGCCAAGGATAAGAAGGTGAGCTGATGGCAGTGTACTGATGCACTACCCTAAATTTAGCTTGGTATCCTAGACTTATACGTACACAAACATTTGGGGTGTTACCTACAGTTGATGTGGATTATTTTATCATGCAAGGTCATTTCTACCCTGAGTGAAATTGCTTTGGCATTTGCCCAAGTGAAAGGGCCTTCACAGGCTGTATCCAGTTTGTAATATACAGTAGGGGAGATACAGTTCTGCAGCAGGGCTCTTTTCCTAACCTGTTTTTCCTATGTATTTTAGGACTATGTGACAGTGGAAGGAGACCTGACCTACGGTCCTGGTGAGACCCAGAAAACAGTGCCTGTTCGTCTGCTGGAGCTGGGAGAGAAAGATGGCCTCCTGGAAGAGAAACAGGTCAAGCAGTTTGTCATGGATCTCAGTAACCCACGGCAGGGCGCCAAGCTGGGACGCTACCCAAGAACTACTGTCACCATCGCAGACCAACCAGGTGAAAGAGTCTTTACATCAGTGTGCCTTACCCTTGCCCCCAGGCAAAGCACTGATTGCTAAGGTTTCTTCTCTTCCTTTCCATTATATTATTTCATCCAGAGCCCAGTGTGATAATGTTTAAAAAGGGCACCCAGAACTTCACCACATCTCATCCAACCTATACCATCCCTGTGGTCCGCACACGCAACCAGGACAGCCCCGCCACAGTGAAGTGGCGCACCAAGAAGGCCCAGCGCTTTGAGCTATCCGGTCCACTAAAGTTTGGTCCTGGAGAGACAGAGAAGAACATAGTGATCGACCCGAAGGCCCACCCTGGCCCAATCCAGCCAGAGACTTTCCAACTGGAGCTGTTTGACCCAAGTAGCAGTGCTTCCATCGGAGAGAGGAAGACCACCCTTGTCAATGTCACTGACGAAGGTAAGACACAATGGGAAGAAGTCATTTGTCGTAAAAACATACAATACACAGGCACTGTATTTGGTAAATGTTTATTTCATTCTCTAACTTGCTCCACATTCTGCTGTTCTCAAAGCTCTAGAGATTGATCATAAGCAGCAGTTGGGTTACATAAACCAGAAAGCGTCCTCCCCTGGTGGTCACCTTCTCTCCCCAGCAAACCCTAAGGCCAAAGCAACTGGACCCAGAAGTATCCACCTCAACTGGGACCCACCGCCTGGCAACCCAGTGGGGTACAAGGTATATCAAATCTACATGTTGAGAAGCTTCAACTTGAGTTTACACCCATCATTTCGGATAGGCATTGTATTTCTCAAATGCTGTATCTTTTATTTCCTTGTGCATTTTAGGTAAAGTATTGGATCTATGGCGACTCAGAGAGAGGCGCCCAGGTCTTAGATGTGAAGACTCCTCAAGCTGAGTTGACCAACCTGTACCCCTTTTGTGACTATGAGATGCGAGTGTGCGCCTACAACGCAGTGGGAGATGGCTATGATACAGACATGGTTTCCTGTCAAACACTGGAGGATGGTAATTACTGAGAATTCATAGGTTTTTTTGTGCGGGTTGCTCCAGCTATTTTTAAATCCATCACTATGTTTGTATCTAAAGTTCTTTCTAAAGTTCTAACAAAGTGCTAGTTTCAAACTAGTGATTTACTAAACCAGGTTTCACCTTTAATACTTCGAAATAACATTTTTAGGGGGGCAAATGTTATTTTAAAGTGAACTGCCAATCCTTGGGTCCTTATTTAAATGCAGGTATGACTTTGTTTTATTTCTATATGCGTACATGAAGAAATATGTGTTTCAGAATCAGTAGTATTATTACAGTTTAGAGTGAGTGGGAAATATCCAATTATGCAAATGTAGCTGACATTATCCAGTCATTTAGTCAAAAGTTATTAGCACAACACTTAGTGATTTGAGGTATGTTATGTTATTTTTGTAATTTGAAAACCTCCCAGTTTACCTCATTAAACAGCATTTAATCAAGTGTCAGGTAAAATGTGTTAACCATATTACCTCTTTTACTCCCCACTCTAAACAGGTGGGTTACATAACTTAAGGTAACTTTAGTTTTGTCAGTCAACTCTGGCAGTTACTCTGGATCAGTAGTTAGTAACAACTCATCTCTACATAAGAACTATTTTGTGTGTGCAACCTATTTTAATTTAGTGCTGAGTAAATCTTAGTAGTAGTAAACATATGTAATAACAATCCTAAGTTTGAATTTACAAACGGTTCCTGTTCTGTTGTTCTTCAGTGCCTGGTGAACCTGGACGCCTGGCCTTTAACGTCATCAGTCCAACTGTCACTCAGATCAGCTGGGCAGAGCCTGCTGAGACCAATGGCAACATTACGGCTTATGAGGTCATCTACACACCCATTGATGATGATAAGAGTAAGACTGAGTCCCACCTAAAAAAAAAAAGAAATACTTGTACAAATGTTTGCATTATGTAATTCTCATCGTTTCCCCCTTCTCACAGAGCCACTGGGCCCCGCTAAGAAAGTAAAGATCGACAACGCCAAGAAGCGAATGCTGTTGATTGAGAACCTCCAGAGCGCCCAGACCTACCAGTACAAGGTCCGGGCCAAGAACAGCGTGGGCTGGGGCCCCTTCAGAGATGCCACCATCAACCTGGCATCACAGCCTGCCAGACCTATGTCTAGTAAGTCAGTTGCAAACACACCTTTCGAACACTTCCTTACAATCTGTATTTCTCTGAAAAGAGATTTATTTGCCTCTCTTTCTGTCCCTAGTTCCCATCATTCCAGATATCCCTATCGTGGATGCTGAGGCAGGAGACGAGTATGACAGCTACCTTATGTACAGCAATGAGGTGATGAAGTCCCCCACAGGCTCCAAGACACCCAGCGTCTCTGGTGACGGTGGGTACCCAGAGCCAAATCCACAAGCTCCTTATAACAGCTGACAGTGTGAACTCATTGTGCAAGTGCTCTATTCTGATGCGTTTTTGACTCTGGAAAGATGCAGGTGACTGCCAGACTTCCAGAGTGCGAGCTGCCACTGTACCACTGTAATTACTTCAGTCCACATTCTCAGTGCTCCCAGGCATCTTGCCAAAGTGTTCAACCCAAGTGTTTATGCAACAAGTGCTGTGGTGTCAGTGCCCTGTCAGAAGGATAAGGGAATAGACAACACTGAACTGCCTGAATCCCTCAGGATAGGAAGGCCTCTTACTCTTTTTTCTTGCTCTTTCACAATTTTCAATTTTTCTGCGTGACTTTAAAATTCTTCCTCATTTTACAAGAGTGACATTAAGGAAGAGCTGTAAGGGTACAAGGCTGAGTCCTTACCGCAGCGGCCCGCATTCGAATCCAACTTGTGGCCCTTTCTTGTGTGTCATCCCCCCTCTCTCTCTCCCATATTTCCTGTCTCTCTTCAACTGTGCCTATCAAATAACGGAAAAAAAAGGCCCAAAAAATAATAATCTTAAAGAAAGAGCTTTAAGAGTAGTGAAGCTCAGGGATGGTATCATTCTCATGGCTCTGCCTTTGTTTTATCCCTTCTTTTTTTATCTGGCGGGAATATTTGCTGCAGGCCACACCCCAGCTAGCCAGACACAAAATCTGCTTCCAGTGCATCCCCATGTCTCTGCATGAAGTGCTTTACGATCACAAACCACAAGGCCTTCCCTCATTAAATCTGCTGTCACACTCCTGCTTTCTGCAGCCATTTTCGTGCTGTTAGTTTTCTCTGGAAGATAATCCTGATGTTGCTCCTCGCCTCCAAGACAATTTGGAGTTCTGTGACATAAGCCCATGTGTTTTAATAGCTTTTTTGTAAAGTAATGTCTAGTAAAACCAACCCTTGATACTTCTTCGCTACAAATCTATCCTTGGCCTGCTTGCTTCTCCCCTATGACGCCAAATACAAGGCTGGAAATATGTCAAGTTGGTGGGGTCCAACCTGGATCTCCGTAAGGTGTCATGGAAAAAGCAAGTGGACGTCATCCCCAGTCGGCTGAGCACAGACACAGAGACGAGCTCAGATGAGGCCCCCCACCGCAGCTACGCCCAAACACCCCTGCCAGGTGAAGACCACTCCATCAGACCCACAGATAGACAGGCAGCTAGCATGCCCGCTATTATGCACGGCCAGTCAGGTGCGCGGCAAGGCAACCGACGTTTCTCTCTGCCTTCGTGATTTGATCCTGTCAGAAATATCAACATTTGTCTAATCATTCAAATTCGGGCTTCAGTCCTTGTCCCCTTGCCCCTAGTTGGTATCTGTCCCATCTATCCTCCCACCCCCTGCCCAGCCGGGAGCACTGGCATCAACTGCCCCACCTCCAGTTGATGATCGGGGCAGGCTTTTCCAGTTGCCTGTCTCTGTCTGTCCTCTCTCCATCCCACTGGGGAGGTAGTGATGTGGAGGCAGCTTGTCGGGTGTGTGTAAAGGCTTAGTTACTGTGCGGCTGTATGGAAATAATGGCTTCTTAATTAAATACAGTCTCATCTCTGCAGGGCAGTTTCAATGATGACACCTTTCCTTGCAGCTGTAAATTGTTTTTTCTTGCAGCTGTATTTGTTTTTATCTCCTGTTGTGCCTTTTTAGATGCAAAGCACCTCATGAAACTGGTTTGTAAAAACTCACTTATTCACATGCAGCAGGCTGCAGATTCTCCACCATCGGAGCTGTTCAGCCAGCATTACACCAGTTTTCCACATTACAAAGTAATAGCAGCAACAGTTTAGATATGTCGCCACCTACAGGCAAAGAAAGTTAAAACTACTGGAACCTTATAACTTGCGTGCCACCAGCAGGAAAAGAGTGTTACAGCTGCATTTCTAGCCACTTGTGGCGTGGCTCAAGTCAGTGCATTGGTTGGAAAAATCTCAACAACTATTATATGTATTGGCATGAAATTTTGGACAGAAAGTTGTGGTCTCCAGGGAATCAATCCTAATGACTTTGGTGTTGCCCTGACCTTTTCAATAGCGCCATCGTGAGGTTAACATTTTTGTTTTTTTAGTGAAATGTCTAAACAACTTGAGATGGATTGCCATTGACACCTAGAGGCCAAATCCTAATGACATTCATTACTCCCCTGACTTTTCATCTAGCGCCACCACGAGGTCAAAGTTATCCAGTGAAATATCCACATCTACTAGACTGATTGGCACAAAATTTTGTAGACACATTAAAAGTTCCCAGAATATTAATCCTTATGACTTTAGTAAAATGTCTCAACAAATATTGGATGACAGCCTGAGCTGTATCGCATTTTAGCTTAGTAACATGCTAATATCATGAACTTGGGGATCAGTATATCCACTCTATCAGTGTGTTACCATTGTCATTGTGCCCATGTTAGCATTCTGACGCTAGCATATAGTTAGAGCTGCTATCGTGGCTGTAGACTCTAAGTCTTGTTTTCTTTTTTATAGTTGCTTTTTGTAAGGTTTTTAGATGTTACATTTACCAAGTGATAGCTAAAATAAAAACCAATAAAAAATAATAATACAAAAATGCATAAAAATAGCTTTTTTTCTTGTAGCTGTAAAACACCAAATGGCCTTTGAAGATTTGTATATTTATTTAAATTGCGTTTCCTTTCTAAACACCTACGACCCACTAAAGAAGTGAGTTTAAAGTTTTAATAATATGGAGAAATCGTCATGGTTCTACTAACAGAACAGTTAAGTTCACAGTTCAGCAGCTACAAAAAGAAAAACCCTGGACTTCTCGTTGCCTTCCAGAAGCTAATTACTTTCCTTGCCAGTAGATGGCGCACATTTGGCAGTCTAAACGGATGCTGCTGTTTCTGTAACCTGTAAGTGGTACAAGTAGGATCGGAGCTACAGGTCTGAAACTGCTGGTGCTTCCTCTATAAATTGGCTGGTTTCGGGTGCTTGACATCAGTGGCACTGTGTTGTTCCAATCAATGTCAGAATGCTTGAATACTAACTACTACATTTTCTATGTTCTGTCCATTGAAAATTTTGGCTCCTACTGTGGTGTTTCATAGATTACACGATAAATGGGAAGTGGGACCAGAACTTCCTTTTCCCAGGGGGATCAGGGACACGCAACTTGTCAGCATCGTCTTCTCCTATGTCCACTCTGAGCTCAAACTACAGAGGGGCAGGCGGCTCCTTTACCACAGAATCAACCACCACCTACATGTTGGGACCTGGTGAGATGGACGCCAGTAATTGCAGCGAGGAAAAATTAGACAAAAGGTTATGGTATTATTTGTCTTTATCCCTTATCTTTTCTCTCTTTATGTAGGAGGCTCTCGTAGACATGAAATAAAGGAAGGAGGAGTGCACACATCAGAAGTCATCATGAGGAAGCGCTCAGAGAACAGGGGTTACACAGATGAAAACATTCGGGATTCTATCGTCATGGGAGACGTGTCAAGCAAGTTCCCAGATCTCGGTAAGCTTTAGACCTCAGCAGTGGTTTGAATGTATTCCAAAGTAAATGTAAAAGGAATTATCTTTGTCTTACTGGTCAAAGAAAGATTTTACTTTGGGGTGCAATATTCGAGATGCCTCGGCAGGTAATCTGTGGAGGCGCATGAGGCCGAAGGCTGGGACATCTGCTAGCAGGGTTGGGGCTGTTTGCTGCACAGCAGGCTTATTCACACTGCCTTTGCAGGAGCTATGCTGACTATCGCTGTTTCTCCCTCCCTCCCCTTGTCTCAACTTTGTTCTGTTTGTTTTATTATACTTCACTCCCTACCTGCCCACCTCCCCCTCCTACTGTGCTATTTCCATAATTTTCTCTACCTTACCATCCCTTCGTCCTCCTCCTATGCCCCCTTGCTCAATGCGCCATCAGGTGGGTTCAGCTACACTGGGATGCAGAGCAGCTCTCAGAGCCAGTTCAGCTACAGCCTGTCTCAGGGTTCCAGGGCCAGGACTCAGTCTTCAGACGTCAATGAAGCCCTTTATAATCTGGACAGGGTGCTCCAGGGTAAGTCTGCGGCATACAAGCATGAAGCACTGGATGTCTTTGCTGGGTGTGAAGCATAATGTCTCTTCAGTCATCTTTAGTCCTGTCTCTGTGTTTGTCTCATACCTCGTCTCCCTCTCTGATCTCCTCTTTAAAGATCTCACCCATGTGTCTTAGCCACCACAAGTCATGTTGCAATACTTGGAACCATTTTTCAGACCATACCATATGTTTTAGTTGATTTTATGCTTTTTAAATAGCCATCCATTTTAATTCATTTCTGTATGGCCTGGGCTGTTTAGAAAACCTCAAGTATGCTGCGACATCAGACATTTGAGAATAGCCTAATGAAAAGCAATGCATTCAGATGCTATGTTGCCAACAAACTGAACCCAGAACAGTAAGCAAACATGGCTGTTGTCCAAAAGGATTATGTTAATTTGGTATTTCTTAAAACTGCACTGACTTTTTTTATATTGACAATGGATCAAACGATCATGTGTGATGTGGAAGGGGTCAATTGTAATGACAAACACCGAAAGTGATTAGCAAACTCTGCAAAACCCTGTGCAAAGATTTTTAGAATCTTTCAGCTCAGTGTTTTGGTTTTCTAGCCCACAACTGTTCCCTCTCACAGCTCTCATCAACCAATCAAAAAAGCTCCCGATAAAATCACTGTACGCTACCTGCTTAGCACCAAACGGGTGACAAAGTTAGCAACTAGCTGGTGAACATAGTGGAGTGTTTAGCAGCTTAAGATCCAGCTATTTTTCGCAGGAGTTGGTAGAGAACAATAACGGAGCTAATAGGAGAGTTAGTGTTGGATTTACATTCGCCAGGTGGCCAGAAAGACAACTCCAAATGAATGTCTGCCGGACGTGTAAAAAGGCAACTGTTTGCTAACCTGTTTGTCATGACAACTTTAGAAGGTAATCTGTCAAAGGTGTGTACAGCTTGTTCTGCTGCCCCTAAGAGGCCAAAATGCAGCTTTAAAGTTTTTAAATTCAGAGCATCCTTGAGCAGACTGACGAGAAGAGTTTTCAAATCAGTCTCTACTAACCGTTGCATTATGAACCAATGATAATGTATCTAACAAGAAAATAAAGATGTTCGATGTGAGGAATAACCCCACTGAAACACGTTTTATGTCTCAGTAAGTGGAATGAAATGGCTGTCTGGATTAAAGGGTAAATGGATAAAAACAATAATGCTTTGGAAAATGGTCAGACGTATTGCAAGGTTTTTTTGCATGCAATTTGTATTAATAGGTTACAATCTATAAGTCTTTTTCACCCTTTATACCCTTTATACACCCTATATATACTTAGTCCAAACAGAGAGAGAGACCACATATTTATAGTGATCATATCCAACAGGATTCGAAGTCGTGTATTTCTGTGTCACCCATCAGATGCACGACTTTCTCCGGGCGTTCCAGACACCCCCAGCAGACTGGTGTTTTCTGCTCTGGGTCCCACTGCTCTCAAAGTCAGCTGGCAGGAGCCCCACTGTGAGAAAGACATCCTGGGCTACTGTGTTCTCTATCAGCTGCTCAATGGAGGTAAATAAACCCTGCAAGGACCATTTACTGCTTGTTGCGTGGGTAACACTTTACAATAAGATTTGGAGTAGTTATAAGAGAACTAATGAGGAACGAAAATGATGAATTGCTAGAGAAGACACTGGGCAATCCTTTATTAATGAGTCATTATCTAATGATTAGTTCATGAATATCTGTGATACTGATCACTTTCTTTCTTTCATTACTAATGACTTCAACGTTAGTTACTGTTTTTGTGTCCCCTGAAGCAAGCATCATACAGAGTAGTTACTAAGTAGTCCCTCATTACTTCATCATTAGCTTATGATTACTTACCATTTTATTGTGCATCACTTTACTTGAAGGGACACATGTCTATTATATAGTCCTCCATTAGGGAAGTAATTATTAACAATTAATCAATCATCACGTCATTCCTGATTCATTCCTCGTCCACTCGTTTCTCAATTAACAAATTATTAACTACTGATTAGCTACTCTGTGACATTTGATTAGGGGTTATTCAAGAACTGACCATTAACTAATAGTTCCCAATTCGTTCCCTAGTAACTATTCTAAACCATGAATATAAAGTGTCACTGTTGCATGATACTAAACACCAGTGTATTTTTACAACGCTTTCGCTTCCATTGGGGAATAGTAGTCCCATTCAAATTGTTTTCTGCATGCTACCCATTCACTGATTTTTATATATAATGTTTGAATATTTATTGCTGATACTAAACCTGTCTCCTCTCCTATAGGTGAGGTGAAGCATATTAACGTGACGAACCCAGCAGAGAACTCTGTGATCATCCAGGACCTGCTGCCCAACCACTCCTACCTATTTAAGGTGAAGGCTCAGAGCCAGGAGGGTTGGGGTCCAGAGCGAGAGGGAGTCATCACCATCGAGTCCGCTGTCGACCCCAAGAGTCCCCTCAGCCCCATGCCAGGTACTGGTTCGCTTGATTTTGTCGTCACAACTTCTTGGATTAACCCACAGACACAATGACGATGGGAGTTTTTTTATGCGGCTACCAGAAGTAGAATGTCTCTCTTATTATTCTGTTGTCTGTCTCATCTTTCACTGAAGGCTCACCATTTACTCTGAGCACTCCCAGTGCCCCGGGCCCCCTGGTCTTCACTGCTCTGAGCCCTGATTCCCTGCAGCTCAGCTGGGAGAAACCACGTAAACCCAACGGAGACATCCTGGGCTATATAGTCACCTGTGAACAGCTGCATGGTGGAGGTGGGGCTTTCAGGAAAGATGGAAAAATACATATGTATTTTTTAAATTAACATTTATATAGTTGGTTTGTGCATTTTCTAGGTTGTGAAAGTATGTTATTTTCTGACCTCTGTTTCTTGTTTCCTCCAGGAGACATGCGTTCCTTCCAGGTGAACGGCGACAGTGCTGAGACCAGTCTGACCGTCCCAAAGCTGACTGAGAACGTTCCCTACAAGTTTAAAGTTCAGGCTCGTACCACACAGGGCTTCGGTCCTGAGAGGGAGGGAATCATCACCATTGAGTCTCAGGATGGAAGTAAGATGAATCCTACTGACAAAGCTTTTGAGATGAATGAAACTAAAAACTCCCTCTTGTGGCTGCTAGAGACTGAAGTGTACATTACACCTGACACTATGACGGTGGGGATGAACAAAAACCATGCTGATATTTTTTTTTACTTAGGGCCTAATCAGTAGTGGGACTAAAATCGCAAAGGATAGCACTAGAGGAAAGATCATAGGGTCTTAAAACAAGACTGTTTATCACGTAGGAGCATGAATGTAAATCTGCCTATTAAACTATGGGACATCCTCTGTGCAGTGTTGACATTTTGGCCTGAAGGGATGCTAGACCAAAGCATTTTCAAAGTGTTGAAAATGGAAAGTGCTCATCCTCTCAGGGGCGTGAATGTGTATTTCAATGCAAGTGTATACTTTGGCCCGATGTTGGCACTAGAGAAAATATTGGTTTATCCCCTGCGGACCATGTATATTTGTTTCATGGAAATCAGGCCTTTAGATTTTAATATCAAGCGTGAAAAACACTGACAATTTGACCTGAGGATGGTACTTGATGGTTAGGGGAGTCGCCAAAAACCTTAAGATTCATCCTCTGGGGACCAGGAATTTCAACAGCCAATGTTGTAGAAATTAGGTCAACTTAGTGACCTCTCAGTCAAAGAGACATTTTGACAAGACCGTGGCACCATACAAGGTCAGGTCGCCAAAATCATTAGAAATGATCCTCTGTGTACCATGACTGTCCAAAATAAAATGGTTGAGATTTCTTGCTATAGATCAAAGTGACTGACATGACCACCCTAAACATTTAACTACTGTATGTAATCAGAATTTCAGCATTATCGAATACCCTGTTTAGCCTCTCCTAATCTCTGACATCCACCGTACATAGCAGTGTACTAACATCTGCATTTCTTTCCAACCTGTAGGTGCTTTGTCTCAGTACAACAGCCAATCAATGGCGAGGAGGGAAGTTTTCCAGATGCCAACGGAGGTCAGCACGCGAACCAACGTCTCCCACACCTTGCTCAACGACCCCTACTACTCAGGTACAAATTAAGCTTCAGTTTCAGTTCTGTTCCCCTAAAAACATTGCTAAAATATATTCAGACAACTGCTCTTTTCTAACAGATGGGATGATGATGACCACCCAGCACACAGAGACCAGCGGCATGGTGACCCGTCAGGTCACCAAGGAAGTGGTTCAGAGGAGCGTCATGGGAGGAGCCACTGTCACAAAGAAGATGTTTTACGAATCTTAAGTTTATTTTTATTGAACTATGCCCAAATGAACACCCAAAACTCAAAAATGATGAGGAATCATAGCTGAGATTCTCTTTTAAAAAGAGTCAGCTTCCGAGCACTCACGCACGATCAGTGTATGTTTTTATATATATGTGTGTGTGTGTGTGTGGGTGTGAGATTATGCGACCAAAAAGGTATTGGATTAAGATTTCATGTAATAAATAGATGGAGAAGAGGCCGCTCTGTCGTGACGGTTACAAACCGTGGCCACTTTCCTCCACAGATGAGGTTCATTTGAGCATTCACACTCATTTTCACTGTTGCTTCTGATGTATTTCATTCCAGTTTCTTTCCACTTAGCAAATCATTCAGTGTCAGACTCCTCTCCCTCTGTCAGTTCAGATCTGGTAACACACACTGGGGCTTTAAATCAGGCCAGCACGGGCCAGTAATCTGACTGCGGTTCAGTAATCCAAAGTGACCTTTTCCCCTTGTCTCCCGTCCTCCACCTGTCTGGAAGAGATGTGTTGTCTGTGCGGGAGGTATTTTGACTGTTTCACCAAATTTCAACCTCGCTGTCTTTTTAAAATGCATCTGTTTGCAGGAGAGATTGTCTTGAAATTCTCAGGTCTTATCCTGAGTGATCACGAGTATGACAGTGGTGTGTCTGGGACTTTTGTTCATAGATTTGTATTATAGTAAAGTGTGATAACGTTTTTTCCAAGCATATTTAATACTTTTTAAGATCTTTACTTAAGCAGACTGCTATTCAAAATAATGCCAAATATAGCGGGTTTTTCAGCAAACACAGGTTGGTGCTTGTGGTGCTCATCTAGACACGCATTTCCTACTGACAAGCAAGGGGCGTGATTTTACAATACAAATGATAAAAAAATCTATTAGATGTAACTTGTTTTTGCATTTTATAAGATGATTTATACTCAAATGTGGTATACACTGCTACAAGTTGATACTTTTCATGTTTCCTTACTCTGCAAGGCCACTGTATTTTGCATTTTGAGTAGATTAACATTTGAGCTGAGATCTTGATAGTTTAGAGAAATGGTATTGAAAGACAGAAAGATTGTATTTGCTTCAATGCAAGTCCTACTGTATCTTGGCTCCTCATTTTGTTAAACATGAGAGGATATGTTTGTCAAAAAAACCTGATGTGGATGGGCTTCTCGCCAAAAACACACTTAGTTAGGTATTCATGTACTTTTGATCAACACGTATCCCTTACTTTTTTGCAATTGTTTCTTTTTTTGGTACGTCAGCTCTATTGCACTTAATAAAGATTTGAAAACAATTCATTTGTATTACACTTGAGTTTTTCTCGATCTGTATGTGTGACCACTGAAGACAAGATGGAGCATTTCCAGTTAATTTATTGATGGTTGTGGGGGGGGGGGGCATTGATATCTTAATATAGCACACATAAACACAAACACAGCTGCAAAAACAAGCTCATGCCTGACAAATGTTTGCAGGAAGCTTGAGACAAAGAAGCAAATAGAGTGAGAATTAACTCGTCACATGCGTCAACCTAGTCTGTAATTATCTGCCAGCGCGATAGCAAGCCCTCATCAGCTGCACTGAGGGGCTCTAAGTAGCTGCTTGCACATCCTTGCACAGTGCCCTCACGCTTTCACATTTGTAAAGTTATTTTGTTCTTGTTCCTTCACCCCTAAGTAAATAAAAAAAGTGACCAAAAAAAGGACATTTCCATATCGCTGTTGTGGCATAACTGTTGTGGAAACTGGTTCTTTGTGGGTTAAGAAACTCCCAACAACATCCTCCCGAACCTTATTGTGTGACGAAAACATTTCCATTCAGCTAAAAACAAGGCTGTTGTGTGAGGTTTTTCCTGACAGCCTTAAAATATTTATCTTTACAATACAAATACTCAAACACTCTATGTCTCCATGAAGGCAGAGTAACACAAAGTGTATTGCAGAATGATGGCGGTTCTGGTTCCTGATCTCACAAGGCAACCCGCAGAAAGAGTCAGACTTTTAGTCCAGAAAGAGAACATCAGATTCAAATTCACTAAATAAACGGACCAGAATAAAAGCACAGACTCTGTGGGTTGCTGAGGATCGGGACTGGGGAGTGAGTGATGTGCGTTATGTGTGTTAAGCAGTTCAGTTCCAGAGGCAGGGCCCGGGGCAGAGGCACGGCTGTCTGACACCTGCAGGCCTTATCACCAGCTCTGTGACCACCTCAACAGTGCCAAAGATGGGGTAGAGTTCCTCTGTGAACTTCTCGTTGTAGGTGTACAGGTGGGAGCGCTTCTCCACATCGTAGAAAGACAGCTGGCCCTGCTCATAGTCCAGGTACACCCCAACTTTCCTGGGCACCAGGCTCAGTGACAGCGGGGTGGCGGGCACCGTCAGGGCTTTAAGATCTGCGCCCCTCTCCAGACGGAGGGTCAGGTAGCCTGTATCTGTGTTGAGTGAGCGGAAGCCCTGCCTCACGGCAGACGCCTTGGCCACCCCCAGCCGCCAGTCCCGCTCACCCACCTCCACCTCCCAGTAGTGGCGTCCGGAGGCGTAGCCCTCCTGGCCAGCGGCACACCGCCAGCCGTCGAAGCGTCGCTGGCAGCGCAGGACGTCCCGGCGCTCCACGCCGCACCGCATGCGCTTTTCGTCACTGGAGATGAGCAGGTCTGGGTTGGCTGAGTCCGAGTCCAGAGTGACTTCCTCTGTGGAGTTCCAGACCAGGAAGGACAGATTACAAATTGTAAAATCTGATGACGGATCACAATGAGGAACAGGAGTGATTTCATTGCAAATGGTTTTTCATACCTGCAGCATCGCAAATCCAATTCCACACTGGAAAGAAAAAGAACAGAAACTCTAAAGTCAGAGCTAAGAGCAGAATAGGAATATTGAACTGACATTCATGAGGTGGACACAAACACGACTCCAAATGCAGGCCAATGTTGCTTTGGGTCTGCTGAATGTGCAACTAGGCAACTGATTGCTCACAAGTTCGCCATATCATCTTTATAAAGGTGATAACATGTTAACTTTGTCTTTACAGCTTGTTTCTGTGGCCGAAAAAAGGTAACGCAGGTTTAAAACATCAACGTTTTAGTGCTGAAACGATGAATCAATCGACAGATAATGAATAGATGTATGTACGTGTGTGTATATATATTTAGGAGTTGGTCAGACGAAAAAAGTAATTTGGAAACATCACATTGGGGTGTGGAAAGAGCCATGGTCGTTAGCCAACCAACCAGCTCTAGTCCTCCAGTCCAGAATAATTAGCCAGCAGTCATACTATAGTTAATCAGAACAGACATCTGAAGTGAGCCAGCAGCAAGTAAGGAAATATAATGCATTGGTGTGTATAAAAAAAACCCCCGCAACAACACATTGAGATGTACAGTAGATTTTAGATCATATCACTTCAAGGTCACTCATGTCAAAAACAGTCAGGATTTCCACTCACCGCTGTGGGGGATGTAGCGGACAGCGTCTGAAAGAAGAAAGTGATTCATGTGATCACAAGGAGACTATTAAGAGTTTCATTCTTCAGCCAAATCCTTCCATCTGCTTTTATGCACTATCCTTTTATTATAATAATAATAATAATAAGCTTTATTTGTATAGCACCTCTCATAGAGGAAATGCAGCTCAAAGTGCTTTACAACAAAGAAAATACATGCGCAGAGTGCTTCACATAAAAAAAATAACAACAGAAAGAACATAAAAAACAGTATCTAATTCAAATCTAAAGGGAAGAGACACGTTTTTAGCTTTCTTTTAAAAACTACTTGGCGAGCTGGCTTCCCTGATATCTGCAGGCAGTGTGCTCCACAGCTTTGGGGCGGAACTGACAAAAGGCTGCATCCCCGATTCTTTTCTGCCGGCCGTTGCTGGGAACCGGGAACAGACCAGCAGCAGATGATCGCAGTGTTCTTGAAGGCAAGTAGTGAACAAGGGAGCTCGAGATCTAGCCTTAAGGGGCTCTGAATATGAGGAGCAGGGCCCTGAAATCAGTTCTAAACGTTCCAGGAAGCCAGTGCAGAGCAGTCCTGGTGCTGGTTAACGGCCAGCTTAATCACATATGGATCCTGTTTAGTTCTAGTGGAAAGGACTCCTGAGGTTTCACACCTGCTAAAGAGGTGGATTAAGTCGATAGGGCTGACTGTACTTACCTTGCCTGTTTCTGTATGGACACATGCTGCTATAGTTGATAGCAATCCCCACATTATGGATGGATTTTCACCTCTTGACTTCTTTAGGATTTGATTGCTTTTTTTGGTTTTTGTTTTCTTTAAGTTAAGGGTTTTGCTTGTTGCTCTTTGTCTTTAACCCTTTCCTAAGTTAACAAGAGATGCTTGAAGCGCGCTCACCGATCTTCTGGATCCTCTGCTTCCTCACCAGCCATTGCTTAGTCACGTCCTCCTAAACACACACACACACACACACACACACACACACACACACACACATATATATATATATAAAGGCAGGCCATGGACACATAAAGACAAAGCAGGCCAAAGTGAGGTTAACAAGGAGACCTTGACGTGGCTGTCAGCATTCAGCACGGCCAGCATGACGAGCTCCGCGGCCGGGAGCAGGTTGGGCAGACGGCCCCTCTTCCACTGGAACTCCAGGTCGTCCAGCATCATGAGCACGGGCTCCCCCGGCCAGACGGTGGGCTGCAACGAAGGAGTACGAAACAGTGAACGTGGTCAGTGTCACTAGGGTGGCCCTACGTCCGGATTTTAAGCCCCTCTGTCCTCCTCTAGTTTCGCCTCCTTTTTGGAGTCGCGCGGAATCGGCCTAAGAAAACCCGCCCTAGAGTCTCTGCTGGGACGCAGCAGCGTAGCGTCTAATGCCGTAACAGATCTTTTGGCTGAAGGCGGCGTCAAAGAAATATCTGATATATCATTGGTTAAAAACGTAAACAAGCCTCCACGCGCCGGCTACAGGCTACGTCATATCATCACGTCAACGTGCCGAAACGTCAGACCTCGTTCAATCCGGAACGGACAAAAGAGCACGAGTTTATAGCAGAAGGCAGCAGAGACGCCACTTCTTTGTTGTTCACTGAAATGTGTATTTATTTATTTTTTGCATTCATTATTTGTTTATTTATGTATTTCTGTTATTTCCAGAAGTGTTGTGTTTTCATGCACTGTGCACTTTGCAAGACTTTTTTGAAACAGACATCACATTTTCTTGAATGAATACAAATACTGTGAACAAACACTTCTTTGCCTCTTCTGTCACACTCGGGTCTACATCAGATTGTCTGGCGATGAATAGAGTAGGCTGTTTCAGAATCCCTGTATCGTGACACCATCGATATGATGGACACGATTGTTTTACGAGTACGTTGTAGTTGCGGGTTCACCGGAGTCCTGTGCAATTATTCTTGCCTCACTAAATGCCGCAAAGTGTTTTCGCTGCTATGGAAACGGCCACCCTGAGTTGTCGCTCGCCGTAAGTGCTCAGCTGAAGCGTGCTCGCAGCTCCAGCACGCTCCCGAGTGTGATGGGATGACCGACAAGGGCAGGGTTTAGCTTAATCATCTTTATCAGATGCGTGGAGGGAACTGGGTCAGTCTTTAATCACCAACCGGCCACCCAGAATTCCAAAAAAATAAAAATAAAAAACAAAGAAGAAAGAAAAAAGAAAAAGACGCCGGCACACGTTCTCCACAACGTGCAGCGTCCTGTAGTCACCTGAGGTCTGCTTTTAATCTCCCGCGTCCAGTCCAGGATGACTCTTCTGTGGGGGCCCATGTCGCCCTCGCCCCCCGCCTCCAGCATGCAGAGGAGGTGGCCCTTCCAGTCTTTCTTCTCTGCTGTCTCACCCCGGTAGTCAGGCAGGATGACCCTGGGCTGAGCACGAAACACAAGCTTTAGAGTAGCGCCGCAATGGACCAGTCGATCAATCGACCGAGAGGAACGTAATCGGCAGCTATACTTGCATCATCGTGCATCAAGACGCGCGAAGATGGCAACACCAACGACAACGACAGAAACGAAATCTCTCTATTCCCTTGCCTTTCTCCGTTTAATAACTGAGCATCTTGGGCTTTGGGCCCCTTTGGTCGGCCAAAACAAGACACGTGAAGACATCACCTGGGACATCCTTTGCTATTTTGTGGCACTTGTATAGACTAAGCAATTCTTCTTGAAAGCAGCTCGTCGGAGGACCTGCTGCCTGAGAGAGTAACAACAGACAGTGGGCCGTGCGCACCTGCACCCTCTTCTCCAACACAGCGGCCCATTCCACGATGAAATCGCGACACACACTGGGCGGCCAGATGTCCTCGCCGGTCCAGATGTGGCCGAGGAGGTTTGACCTCTGGGTTAAAGACAGATACAGGACGCAGATGAGACGCACGTGGGCGCACGCCGGGTGGTGGTGGAGGAGGAGGAGAGCTTACCTGGCAGATTTTGTTGAGCTCTCGGGCCAGTTCCATAATGAATAACTGGCTCTCCACCGGCGGCTCCTTCTTCTCGAGTCGCACTCGCTTACGAGACTCCTGGAGGGAAGGGACACAAGGCCCAAAGGAGAGCGAAACATATATGACTCGTAGTACATTTTGGAGCGAGGCGCCCGAGTGGCGCTCTTGCGGCAAATGCTGTGCCGTGGTGAGGGGAGAATGGGGTCGCGGGACCCCGTATACCTTCAGTCGGATCTTGAGCTTCTTGGCCGGCTCGATGAGGAACTGCAGGCAGTCCTTCATCATGCTGGCAGCCGGGGCGCGCGAGGCCGAGGCCCTGCGGTACGGTGAGAAAAAAAAGCTTTAGCACGCCTGGCACTCACTCTGCCAGGAGCTGGAGCCGAAGTGCAGCTGACTGCGGCCCACGCAAATCGATGAGAGAGCCGAAACCGGTCATTTATGAGGTGTGTGTGTGTGGATAGAGAGAGTGAGAGAGAGAGAGAAAGAGAGGGAGGAAAGCACTGCAGAACTTTCATCACAGCAGCTCTGCACTGTTAGTCCACAGAGGGCTCGTTATTGGGCACTCTTGAGCTTTCATTAGGTGCGGAGGAGGCGAGCAACGGGGGCCCACACGGGGCCTAGGAGAGTGAAAAAAGGCAGCCCACCCACTCAGCAAACCGGCGGCAGAGACAGGGACGCCGCAGAAACGGGCAAAATGGCACATCGCACGGTAACAGCATCTCCTGGCCGCGTGTGGTGGGCCGATGCACCGTGAGCGTCAGCCTTGGGATTGGACATTTGTTCCCAAGGAGATCTGAGAGCGCAGCGCAGCGCAGCGTGCGGGGGATTGTTGGACCGGTTTGCTGTCGATTCAGCAGTCCGCCCCTGCACACCAGCTTGATGCGCTGAGGGGATTTGCTGTTCTTTCTGTGATGTGGGGGGGGGGGTGGTCTGACGACTTTGGCAAAATCCAAGGAAAACACATCCACCAGCTGAAGGCCTAACCGTCGGTCAGCACTGAAAGTTGACCTTTTGGTGCGCAACTTTACTAGGATGCGTTCCTAGAACACAACTCATCTCTGTGGCTGTATCTCTCTGTCTCTCTGTGACGATGATCACATGAGCACAGGGTGGCCTGACAATGCCCACTGTGGCGAGGGTTTCCCCTGAGACAGAAAGAGTCAGCTGTCAAAACAAACGGGCCATGTTAACTTTAGCCCGCGGAGGCCGTGCCACGTGCGGGGATGTCGTGCCACCGAGTCTGTTAGCTGATTAAGTAGATACAGTATTGCTCAATTTAAAACCCATGTCAGGGTAAATGAGGGGGGGGCCCCGCATACCATTACATGACTCGTCTACCAAACTGTGGACAGAAGGCTTACATGCATATTCACTTTTGGTTTAATCGAGGGTTTCTTTCTTTCTTTTGCAGTGAAAGCAGAGGGTGTAGGTGGCAGAGGAGCTGGAGAGATTAGAGGAAATCCAGGATTATCGCCGGGTGCCATTGCTGTACACTAACCCAGGTAGTGGACTTTCTACAGTGGGACTGACAGACCGGGCCCCCACCTGCCTGCAAGTCAGCATCAAAACACACGTAGCCAAACAGGGATACGAGTAGCCCGCGCACCCCAACCGTGTTCTACAGCAACTGCAGGAGCGTTAAGCATCCCTCCATGTACCCATACAGCTGGGGTCATTCTCTTTTGTCTGCCGTCGTCAAAACGCATCACTTTGGAATGCCGCGAATAAAGATAAAGTGGCCTCGTGCGCACGAGGCTATGATTCCCAAAGATGGACAACAATCACTATCAGGCAGACGAATTCTTTTATTTAATGACGCCCTAGGCAGCGGCACAGTTCACCCGATTCTCCCTATTGAGATGACCGGGGTTTTTTTTATTGGGGGGGGGGGGGGGGAGGGGCGGAGTCTGACCTTGTTATAGAAGAATGTTCCTTTCCGCAGATAACTTTGCGACGCTCCTCTGCGATGCCTTCGCCGGGCTCGTTACTCCGCCGTCCTCCGCGCTGCTCCGTCTTCCCTTCAACTGCGCGCGGCGCCGGCGGAGCGCGCGCCCTAATCCGCCGCCGCCGCCTCCGCTGAGCTGCAGTTCCAGGGGAGAGCCGCGCGAGGTCGCCACAGCTTCCCCTGCCCAGGTATAGCCTCACATTCTGCCATATATACACATAAAGATATACTGTACATAGGCTATATATAATGCGTTGTGCTTATTCGACTGGACTAAACACCTCTACAAGCCCACAGTAAGCGTTTAAAAGCGCCGCTAGACTTGCCAATATTCAGTTTCCGGCCGATTTTAGCTTTGGAAGCGGAACAGCAGCTGTCCGCCCCCCCCCCCCGCGCCGCCCCCGCTATCTGTCCGTTGCAGGTGCTGGAATGGGAAGGTGTCTCGGCATGTTAGGGAAGCCACGCGGAAGTGAGATTACAGCACGTGTCGCCGTGCCTGAGTGACAGGAGGCTGGGCGCGTCTGCTGTCGACGCCAGATCTGCTCACAGCTGGTCGCTCGAAGCATGGCACCGAAGGACCCTCTGCTCGCCACGCTCAAAGGTAAGGGGGCCGCGAAGAAACGCACGGTGCAGACGCGGTGTCGTCGGCTCGTAGAGCCTAATAATTGCAGTTTCAGGGGCAGCCGACTGTCTTGTGGCTCGCCAAAAACAAACCGCTGTCTGGGTCGTTTCAGTTTTTATTCCTGTTGCAAGACAAAAGGCACGGTTATTACCGTATTTTAGTTTCCCACACGAGCAGCATCCGCAGGGCCGTTTGCGTTGATGTGCGGGATGACGGTGACCACAGCTGCAACTTTGCACGAAAAACGCGGAGGCCTGTTTGTGGCTGACAGCCGTTAAATTACGTGTTGTTGTTCCCCCCAGTGTGCGTCCTGAACCTGCAGGGGGATGGAGAGAAGGTGACAGACACCAACCCTCACCTCGCCTCCTGCTGTGAGCTCCTTGAGCTGGTCCTCAGGAAGGGGCTCCAACGTCAGTATTTGTCTTGTTGTTGCCATATTGCAAGTTTGTACACCTGGCATTAACAACAACAACATTCTGTTGGGATGTCAGTTTATGCTTCAAATGGTTGTAATTGTTGCATTTTAAAGAAAAAAATAGTTCGGGTCAGAATTGTTGGTATTTTAAACATGTCGATGATAAATTATCCGAAGCACTGCGTGTGAAATACATTTCTGCAGTATGGACTGAGTGTGTGTTTGCTCTCGCTCCAGAGCCAGTTCTCAGCCTGGTACACAGAGACTACTGGCAGTGTTTTGAGCAGCTCCTCCACCAAGATGCCTGTGGCAGGTAACAACATCCTGCTTAGCTGAACTCATAGAGAGTGTAACATAAGCAACCTTTTAACATTGTTATAACTGTACACCGCAACAGACATTACTCAGGTTACAGGAATTGCACTATTTCAACAAGCCTTGTTGATACCAGGTCATCTCTGCTGATGTGTGTGTGTGTGTGTGTGTGTGTGTGTGCACGCGTGCGCTGTAGGCTGTCTGCTCTGTCCTTGGCGGTGGAGCAGACCAGAGTTTGCAGGAAGCTGCTCTCCGCTCAGGGCCGAGGCCGCTACCTGCTCAGGCTGGCCCTCGGCCGCAAGGCTCTGCCGCAGTTCATCACGCACCTGCTGCACACGCCCAGAGTCCTGGAGGTCAGATACGTGTTCTGCGATGCAAAATATTTAGAGGCTGCTGCCCACATATGCGTGCACTTTCCTGGCACTGTCGGGTGCTCTGGGCAGAGTGTCCAACAAAAACGTGCCCATTGCTAGAGTTAGTTGATGTTTCAGTGAGTCTCTCTGATACACTAAAACAACTTCGGTTCATTCTGTTTCTCTCCCCTCCAGTGGTACAGCCCGGCCATGTCAATCCTCAGGAATGAGGAATTTGTGGGTGAGGCTTCTTACTTGATCTGATTTGTTTCCACTAAATGCCGAGCAAAGCCGAGCTGAAACTCTTGTCACCGCTGCCATTCAGTGTCCGAGTGTCGACAGCAGTGCTCTGCCTCTTCCAGAGCCTTTCATGTCGCTGCTGCTGGTCCTCTCGCACATGGAGTTTCAGCTGGACATGGAGGTCAGAGCTTTTTTTTTTCTATAGCATTAAAAGCTGCACAAGCCCCGCGGGACTTTCCTCCAAAACATAACCACCATGACAACTTCAATGCCAACTATCATGTGGTGAAAGCAGCTGTTCCTTTCAAATCCCTTTGAAATCAAAGGACTCCCCACTAATCACCACCTCTGGTCTCTTCACACAGAATTGCAGTTTTCTGGATGAGAGCTGGCTCCTACCGGTAAAAAAAAACACACAAAAAAAACCCTCACAACAATATTATTATGGTTTTAGTGGCCATGGGAATTTTAAGATCCCTGGAAATCCATGGGGAAAGTCTCCCAGGAGTGAGATAATGGAATTTGGACGTGAGAGACGGCCAGGTTAATTGTTTGTGTATGTTTCCAGGTGTGTGCGACATATGAAATAGTGCCCTGTCGGGAGGTAGGGATGGTGTTGAGGTTTGTATCTCCCACCCGGCAAAGTACTGTCCTTCCATCGAGCATATCCGCTCATAAATAGATCTGTCCAACCTGCTTCATCGTCTCCCTCTGTCTGTCTCTCAGGTATCTCAGTGGGCGCGTCTTCGTCCTCGAGCTGATCCCTGGCAGTCAGGCTCACGTCGACAAGTTCATCTGTCCCGGTGACATTATTGATGTGATCAACGGGACGTCGCTGAGGAATTCCAAGAATGGACAGGTACCCTCAAAACGCACGGCGTTACGCATTAAAGTAACGACCAGTGACGTTCGCAGACATCGTCTGTCTCTTTCTCTGTGTCACCACAGTGTAGCTGGTTTAAATAAAAGCCTTCCCATTTGCGCGGGTGGGTCATTTGAGAAAAGGGCCTGTATCGAGGCGCCCCACGTTTGAGCCACAGTGAACCGAGCTTTACGTTGAGGGCTTCTTAAAGGTGCCCCAATTCGACATTGTGCCGGCCCGGCCTTGTTGGGTAAAAGTGCGTCCCTCATGTTATGTGAATGGAATGCTACAATAGGCCTTTTTCACAGATGACATATACAAACATTTGTCAGTGGCTCTTTTCTATTCAAGTCTCCCCGTAAGCCACGACGGATGGCGTCACTGAGAGCCAGCGTGCACAATGACAGGACCCTGAAACTGAAGCAGCCAAATGGAATTCAGACGTCAATCTGTTGATAATTTACACCTGTGCTTTTCCTGACACGTCAAAATGTCTTCTGTGGAAAAAGGCCCGTACCACATGAGGAGGTTGTTAAAGATTTGGACTACTGATTGAACCCATTAGACACTGGCAAGTCACACCCTGGACTTGCATGATTAAAAAAAAACCTACCACTCTCAATATGGTGTTTGCATGTGCTCCTGTGCAACCCTTAGAAGTCGTTGCAAGTCGAGTTACACCAGATTTTCTCGGTGTTCCCAGGCCGGCGCGGTTCTGTCGCGGCTGAAGGGCTGCCCGCTGTCCATCGGCATCCTGCGATGGAGGGCTCAGGATGGAACCGTGTATCGGCCGCTTATCAAACTCCTGCGGGCGCTGAGGACGGAGAACCCCACCCTGCAGCTCGGTCCCGCTCCGTCCCAGCAGTCAGCCACCAAGGACCAGGGAACCTCCCCGTCACAGTGTCTCAGAGAGGGAAGGCAAGTCGGTTACCAAATCCTCAGGGATGACTGTGCCAATGCGCACTCGCTCTTGACTTTAAGACACTGACCCACCTCTCCTCCACAGGATTGTGTACATCGTTCAGTTCTTGGGAAAAGCAAACATCGGCATGGTGAAAAATCTCTCACGCTTTCCAATCTAATATATGATCAGTCTTTGTGCGTACATGTTAGTCTCCCCCCGTAACTGACGCGCTATCTGGTCTCATCCTTTTAGTTTGGAGAGAAGGAGGTGCTGCAGCGTGCCATACCACAAGTGCTGCAGAAAAACCTGCCTAGCAAGGTAATGGAACCACTCCCCCCTGCCTCAGGGGGATTATGTCCTGTTCTGCAAAGCACTTAATCGTCAGTATCAATGTGTGCTCATTCCATGTCATTTGTCCCACAGGAAGTGCTTTTAGATATGAAGGAAACACATTTGACATGCACAGACAGAAACAGTAAACTGGTAAGTAGCCACATGTGGCGTGTCAGAATTAGTGTTCAAAATCCCGCTTTGCTATTGCTGGAGAATGGTCAGATATGTCTGGCCGCAGTTAAAATTGCCCCTCAAACAAACGTGTTGTTCCTCAGGAGCTGTTTGAGCATCACTATCCAGAGATTTCGTGTGTGGGGAGGTTCGGTCAACCGGACTACACAATATTTGCATTCTGCGTGGCGTAAGTGTTAAACACACACCAAACCCTCTGCGGTACATGAGCCAAGATATTTCTATCATGCAAGGCCCCCCCCCCCCAATTGATCTAGGCCCACTGTGTTTACATCACACCCCTCCATTGAAACCTGGTGATGCAATAGCCAAGCCATTACAGCTCTTTGCTTCATTGGCTGGACCCAGATGTCAGCTAAGCATGCGCTTGTCTCCGTTCACAGAGACGCCCCAGAAACCCCTCAGCCGACAGGCTTCTGCTGCTTGGCCCTCCGAGCCAGCACCATCAAAGAGTGCGAAGAGATTGTCTGCCGTATTGGTGAGGCACAGTAGTTGTGAGCTCTTGCACAATCGAGCGTTTCATAATTGTTTACAGGCTACGCGACATTAAAAGCATGTGTTTGTGTTTTGTTTTACAGCCACTGGTTTCAAGCACACTGAGTGGTTTGTATGACAATTTGCCAACAGTGATAAAACGCTTGTTACATGTTGTAAGTAAATGTAAAATGTGTGTAAAGATCATGGACAGCCTGCATTACTGTCTGAATCTCACAGCTGCATTGCAAGCAACTACAGAACTCAAGGCAGTCTACTCGTAGACCTTTAATAGAAAGACATGTGACAACATTTTCATAAATAGTATTAAATGTAGCTGCCAAGATTTTATGTTGAAAAACATGTAAAAAGCAGTCCAGAAAAATACGGGGAGGGGTCTGCCATGCTCGTCACCGAGTGTAGAGTATCAACTGTAGCAGTTAATACCCTTACACTTCAGCGAGACCTGTTGAGCAAGACATGCTGGCATTTTGTGGTGAATAGTAGATGGGTGATGGAACCCTGGACCCCCATGGAAGATGCGAAGAAGTCCTTCTCACTTCAAAAAGACAACTCCATCCCCAGAAGGATGCCCGATACCCACAGTGAGCTTGAGGGGGTGGAATGATGGCTGTTAGATGACCCATGAAGAAATACGTAGACTCTCCTACTGCACAACAGTTCCAACTACCTTAAGTGTACTCAGGCTTGTGGAATGATTGTAAATTGTCAGGATCTAAAATACAATATTCACAAAAACCAAAAAAAAGAGAAAAAGAAACCTGGTAAAAAACACCCAAGAAATAAAAATGCCACAAAATGGTTAAGTACGATAAATAAGATCATTTGTCTTGACAATGCTGCTGCTAGCTGCTTAGGCCCTCTCTCCCCTTATCCTACGAGCCAGCTGGATGTCTTTTGGCATGATGGTGACACGTTTGGCGTGGATGGCGCACAGGTTGGTGTCCTCAAACAGACCCACCAGGTAAGCCTCACTGGCTTCCTGTTAGGGAAATGGAAACACAGACATTAGGTTCACAGCAACTACTGCTCACGTTGGCCCACTAGGACTACGCTGCTCTACAGGAGGTCTAATGCTGTGTCTTATTTACCTGAAGAGCGCCAATAGCAGCACTCTGGAAGCGCAGGTCAGTCTTGAAATCCTGGGCAATTTCCCTCACCAGACGCTGAAAGGGCAGCTTGCGGATGAGCAGCTCCGTGGACTTCTGGTAACGACGGATCTCCCTCAGCGCCACAGTTCCAGGCCTACACAACAGACGAGCTCAGTATTTAAATACAACAATTAAAGGCTTGTATACCATAGATCAAAATCCTCTTCTGATCTATGAGGTTCTGCACACCTGTAACGATGGGGCTTCTTCACGCCGCCGGTGGACGGGGCGCTCTTCCTGGCCGCCTTGGTAGCGAGCTGCTTCCTCGGCGCCTTTCCTCCGGTAGATTTACGAGCAGTCTGCTTGGTACGGGCCATCTCGTACTTGCTACAGTGAAAGAACCGAGATCAGAATCCGACTAGCTGATGTCCAATTCCAGAGCCAAACCCGAAGGAACCGTAACGTTACGTATCAGGTCAAGCTAAGATGCTAACTTAACGTTAACAGCGCCCCCCCCCCCCCCGTTGTAACTAACCACTGGGAGGCGTTTGGTTTGCTCCATGTTCGCTAACGCTATTTCAGTCTACACAGCAAGGCCTAAAATAAGAGTCAGCATTAAAAAACGACTCAACGTAAAAGTTTGCTAACGCTGCATTGAGAAATTCGCCATTGCATCAACTATTTAACAGCGATCAGCAGCGTTAACTAAACGGTTAGCGTCACAGGCGGCGGCTGCACCGACCCAGCTGGTCAGCCTCTGCTTTTCGACTTCGCCATTTTCACAGCTTCTCATTTCTTCCCCCAAGGCGACACGGACTCGAGTCAGCTCAAGGAACCGTAGCTTACATATAACGTCAATTCCCTTAATGACTCTCTTTGTACAAAATAGCCACCATCAACCGCGACGATTAACGTTAGCCAATTCTAGTTTAGTCTAGACATTGGGCTCGTTTACGGGGTTTAGTTTCACTTTAGCGCGCTAACGGTGACGCTAACTATGGGAATCCATTGTTCTGTTTTTAGCTAACGTTAGCAAGTCGACGTGTTAACCATTTTGCCAAACACCGCCTGTAAACCGAAACGCTGTCGCCACATAGATAACTTATATCACAGTAACGACATCAAACTCACGTACATTACCGAAATATCAAGGCAATTATATTTACCTTTAGGACGTCGGTTAGTATGGAGCAATAGCCGCAGCTAACGGTGAGTCGGAGGTGACCACTGGAAACGAGAAGAGGGGGGGCGGTTGAGGCCGAGCATTAATACTTTGCCGTGACGTCATGTTTACAAAACACTACACGCTCATTGGTTCACTTTCCAAAGTGGACGCACGGTACAGCCAACAGACGAGATGCAACAAATAATCACTTTCCCACATTTGAGTTTTCTACAAACCACTTGGATGTATCTCTGTATAACACACTGTCACAGTGGATTATCGTAACTCTTAAGCGTTTTATGATCTGCACAATAATCAGTTAAGTTATGGTTGAACTCCATGTCCCATAGTTCCGTGTTGTCCTTTGCTACTACTTCCTCCTGCCTTGCGCAAGCTCATATCGTTGTAGAATGCGGATTTCGAAGCTAACAAGAATAGCTAGCTAGTAAGCTAAAAACAAGGTTCTTGTTGTTAGGCTTTCAAACGGGTAAAATGTCTAGGACACACTCACAGCCCCCGTCATCTTCGGCAGCGACGACCACCGGGGGGCCCTCCTCGTCCTCCTCGTCCTCGCCCGCAGGGGGCTCGACATCTCCCGCAACCGTGTTGAACGTGCAGCCCGAGAAACCTCAACATTACACGTACGTAGCTAGTTAGCTGGATTAGCTAGCTAAGTGTACACAAGCTCACGTGTAGCTGCCTACACCAAACTACAGCTCATTTGTGTTTGGGGGGGGGGCGAGTGAGTGATGCACTTGATATTCTTTGAAGTGACTGAAACAAGCCTGTTCAGCGATAATGGGCTTATTTAACCGGAGCAGGTCTCGAGAAGGAGGCCTAACGTTACCCACTAACAGTAGCCATTTCTTGCAAGCTTTGTGGCACAGCGCAGCGAAGTTCTGTATTCGTGAATGTGTCTCACCGCTGCATTAACCTAATGCTAATTGAGTTACACTATATACCGGCTTTTCGGTGGGAGAGATTTGTCACAGCAGCAGGTAACAAGACAGATACGGATCCCTAGTAAAGCTAGCGTTGATCACTATAAACAAGGATGTTTAATGCACTTCACATGAGCACGAATGCACTCTAACTTGTGTAAGGAACTGCAACGGGCAGCCCCACTGTCTAGTGATGCGCTCCGCTCTCTCCCAGATATCTGAAGGAGTTCCGAACCGAGCAGTGCCCCCTGTTCGTGCAGCATAAATGCACACAGCACAGGCCTTTCTCCTGTTTCCACTGGCACTTCCTGAACCAGCGGCGGCGCAGGCCCATCCGCAGACGGGACGGCACCTTCAACTACAGCCCCGATGTTTACTGCACCAAATATGACGAGGGGACGGGCACCTGTGCGGATGGAGACGAGTGAGTGCAACTGAGATTTCCCTGTCGTACGAGACTGCTTCACATCGTGTTTGCATTGATCATCGTGGGCCCCTCAATAGACCCATACACTTAACAGTAAAACCAATATCAGGGGAGCGGTGCAAAGGGGAAGTGTTATTGTTGTTTGTGCACTGAATTGCGCAACCAGCCACAATGTATCTGCGAAACACTTTTTGTAGTGGGTGTATAAACGTAAGTTACAGTGTAATTGCTTGGCCTTTTTGTTGGAAACCCCATAGACCTAGGCCTTTTGGGATTCCTAAACAAGCCTCTTTAACTGTAAATGGTCATCCCAAGCAACGCCCCTGTTCCACCTCTAACATTTGTAAGCTTTTTACTTTAAATCATCCAATTGCTCGGGTGAATCCCCAGAATGTGTAGAACGTGGCAAGACAAAAGGGCCTTTTTCGGTTGGGTGGAGGTCAGTGGCGTACACCCTATCCACAATTGTTAGTCAGGCTGAACACCTGTGAAGGATAGTGTCTGATGCTTAGTCGTCACCGTGAGCATTAGCACCTAAACATGGCCGTTCGCCAACTCTGTGGGTTTCTTTGAGACTGCGATCGCGTTATTGTTCTTTACGGCACCCTCTTGGCGACAGTCACAGACAAAGGGGATGCAGGCGTAAAGGAAGGACGCTGATTCAGGGTCAAACTGGGACGCCTGCGATACATAATAACGGCTCACTTCGGTGGAGCGACGTGAACGTTGCAAACGATTCCTCTTCCAGCTCTCAGTTGCAGCGAAAACAATCACCGTTACTCAGAGGTGGGAAGGGTTCTGAAACTTTTAGCACAGACCACCTAATTACCTACAGGATTTAATAGAGGAAAAGTTTAGCCGCGAAAAAATATTCAGTTCTTTTCCATGTAGCTTGGACAAGAACCATAATGCTTTGTGAATGCTGTATACTTGCAGAGTTGCGCAATAAAATTAGCACATGGCTTGTCTGCTCCAGACCTTGCAAATAACTTCAGGAGTGCCCGTTTGTTTGTGCGTGGTACCTCATCAACAGGGACTGTAGCGCCGCAGCTTGGTAGGCTACAACATGCTGTACATTCCAGACATTTCTATATACAAGAATGAAGTCATAGTTGCAGCTGCCTTGGATATTACAAAGTATGTAAGTAAAGTATGTTTCACTGCTATTGTAAAGTGGTGTAGTGTACAGTAGAGCTGAAGCAAGTGGTGGCATAATTGATTAGGCAACTGGCAGAAAATGAATTTGCAAAAATGTTGACAACTGATGATTTCTTGAGTCACGTTTCAAGCAAAGATCCCAGACCCTTGCTGGTTCCAGCTTCTTAAAAGTGAGCATTTGTTGCTTTTCTTACATAATTGTAAATGGAAAATGGGGGCATTCTGGACTGTTAGCAGACAAAACAAGCACTTTTAAGACTTCCCAGGGGCCTCTGGGAAATTGTGATGTATTTTTCGGACATTTTACAGGCAAAACAATTAATCGAGAAAGTAATTGGCTGATTTATCCATAATTTAAAAAATCGTACGTTCCAGCCTTAGTGTACAATATATGTATATTTTTCACTATTTGCCTCAAAAGATCTGTACGTCTCTGTGTTTGTTTCCATTTTGAATGTGATCTTTCTGTGTGTTCCAGATGCCCATTTCTACATCGGACGGCAGGTGACACAGAGCGCAGATACCACCTGCGCTACTATAAGACAGGATCATGTATCCATGAAACCGATGCAAAAGGCCACTGCAGCAAAAACGGCTCCCACTGTGCCTTTGCCCATGGATCACATGACCTGCGCAGCCCCGTTTATGATATCAGGTGCCAAAAGAACTACATTTTACCATGTCACCAATCCTACCTTTGACTTCATATGGGTTTCTGTACGTGTACCTGTGCTGTAGTTGTTTACAGAGTCTCTTTACACTGTGCATTTTACAGAGAAGTGCAGGTAATGGAGTCTCAGGGAGGCTCGGGGGCCACAGAGGGAGGAGGAGGAGGAGGAGGAGGAGACGGACAGTCAGGGCAGGCAGCAAGTACAGCCCTCATAGAGAAGATCCTGAGTGAGGAACCACGCTGGCAAGGTAAACCTGTGCTGCAGCACTCCAGCATGCATCCGGCCGAAAAACAGCCCTGCGTTAAACAAGTGGTGCTGCAGTGGTGGGAACGTGTTGTTTAAGCTACCGGTGAGACATGAAATATGGCCCAGTTTGAGTAACAGATCCATGAGTATGGAGGTTTATCAGATGCCTCATCTCGAAGAGGTAAACGGTAGCAATACGGCGTTCATGATACAGATTAAAATTGAGCAGGGATGTGCCCTTGCATATATGTGACGACGTTGCATTACAGTCCAGCAAAAGGGGGGCGACCCTGCCTTTTATTCACTGGAGTCCTGCTGTGTCGCCAGGCTGGTCTCTGAAACACCCTGTGCATTATTGGTTGTAACTAGGCAGATGTTTGATACTCTGTCTTGTTGTCTGTTGTGTTTTTTCCCCTTTCTGTATCTATTTCGACAAAGAACACCTGCAAAGTGGTGGGCACATGTGGCCATCTGTTGTATAAAAGATGATTACGTTAGGGCTAATCTGTGCTTCATATTTAATTCAAATGTAACACTGTCAGACCTTTTTAAATGCAGTAAAAAAAAAAAAAAAGCAGCTAACTCCTGTTTCTCTGTTTGGAGGATTTCCAATCATTTTACTGTCAAAAGTCCTGATCTGATGACTCTTGACCAGCCCTCACCGTTTGCCTGCCTCATTGTCTCCTCCTGTGCCTGTGTTTTAACTCTTTAGATAACAACTACGTGCTGTCCCACTACAAGACAGAACTCTGTAAGAAACCGCCTCGTCTGTGCCGTCAAGGTTATGCGTGTCCATACTACCATAACAGCAAAGACAGGAGGCGCAGCCCGCACAAGCACAAATACAGGTGCACCATTACATCATGTAAAAGGAAACCATGTAAAGATCGACGTGCCCGATTTGTGAAAGCGTTCAACAAAGTTGTTTTCGTTCTTTGCCGCCGCCACAGAGCGTTGCCGTGTCCAGCTGTGAAACAGAGCGAGGAATGGGGGGATCCCAGTAAATGTGAGGGAGCGGAGGGATGTCAGTATTGCCACACACGAACAGAACAACAGTTCCACCCAGAGGTTTGTCTGATTCAGCAGAGACGTTACAGAGTCTAGGCCAGAAATGATAGGCGGTGAATGTCAACGTGTGTTGATTTGTTGCTTTGTCACAGATCTATAAATCCACCAAGTGTAATGACATGCAGCAGTGTGGCAGCTGTCCCAGAGGGCCCTTCTGTGCCTTTGCTCATGTTGAAAGTAAGTTTCCCACAGTTCTTTTTCCAAGCACCTCTCCTCCATCTCAGGATTCATTTTGCAATTCAACGTTATGTTTTTTGAAATCTTTAATATTTAACTTTTTTTTAAACCTCCTCCAGAGCCCTTTGTTCCAGAGGAACCGTCGATCCCCACACCAAGCTCTCCTCCACCCCCCAGACCTCCAGACCCTCTTCCTGCCCAGGAAGCTTCTTCAAGTCCCAGCAGACACAACACGGGGCCCGGTTCCGGTCCCGGGCCTGTTCTAGACCCTTTCTACCCATCTGCGGGGTCATGTGTAGCGGAGCAGGGACTGCTGGGTAGCGTTTTGTCTCTGTGTGAGGACGTGGGTGGAGGAGCAGAGCCTCCGTCTCCTTGGGCAGGAGAGGGAGGGTACGGCAGAGCGCCTGGATTTGAGAGGGAAGATCAGGTGAGAAGGACAGACAAAGAAAAAGGGGGAACGTGGGCATTATGAGATACTGTTAAATGAACCTAAAGAAAATCCATGTCTTCACTGATGTCCTAGTTACTTCAGAAAGACTTATCCTGCATGTCATTTTTATACCGTTTGTGGTTTCAGGCTAAGCAAAGAAGTTTTGCTCTTGAGCAGCGCCACAGAGAATTGGCGTCAACACAAAGCAAACAGGTACAATAACAACCTCGAATTCAAGGTGTTTCTGTTGGTCTTTTTTTCATGCAGTCTAAAATTCTGCATACTTAATAATAATAATAATAATAATAATAATCATGCAAGGACACAAGAATAAATGAACACCTGTTTCTTCGGACACCACATTCCTTCTCCTTCAGGACTTGTTAGTGTTTCTGCCTGTGGGCAGCCCTTTGAGTCTGTCCTCCAGCATCCCCTCCAGTTTGGCCGCCACACCGCCCAGCCCGGCCCCTCTAGGACCCCCGGGATCCGGCATCTCCTCAGGCATGAACGCCAACGCCCTGCCCTTTTATCCCACCAGTGAGACGGTCGAGTCAGTTGTTGGTAAGCGAAGATGCACTAAATTCTGAATCCACATTTCACACATTTCGTGACAAAACCAACTCTAACCAAATTGTTCGGGTGCTGTATGTGTTACAGAGTCAGCCCTGGATGATCTTGACCTGAATGATTTTGGTGTGTCGGCGTTGGAGAAGAGCTTGGAGAGCAGCTCGGCTCTGCCCAGTGTGGGCGTTATGCTGGGTATTTTAAAGACACACGAAAAAGCACACTGAACTACTTATAATTTAAATATGAACACACGTACACCATTTAGCAGTATGAAGATCCAGGTAAGCATAACTCTTAATTATTTGATGTCTTTGCCTTTTTATAGGAGGGAGCCAGTTTCAGAGTTCTGCCCCGGTCAATATCCCAGGATCCTTCAGCAGCTCTGCTCCTTTTAGCTCCCCTTCACCATCTCCCCCAATCAGGCCGCACGCTTCACCATTCTTTTCTCACCTGTCACAACCTGGCCAATCAGAAAGCACCTTCTTGGGACCATCTCATAGCTCTTTAGGTTTGTGGAATTTGATTAAGGACTTCAAGTGGTGTAGTGAGAGATAATATTTATTCACCATTTTGTTAATATTTCTTCTTTCATTTTTAGGTCTGAATGGTATGAGCACTAATATCTGGGAACATTTTCCATCAGGCCAGGGTTCCCCTGGTACACCCCCCACCCTGCTGCCCTCTGGCCCCTGTGCAGAGACTTCCAGGCTCAAACAGGAGCTGGAGGAAGCCCATAGGGCACTGAAGCAGTGGGGTCACAGCTGGAGACACACAGCTCAGGTAGGTAGGTAGTGGGGCATGTGTGCACTCGAGTCTGTGAAATGGCCGTTTGCGTCGGTGCAGTGACCTGCATTGTTTATGCATGTAGCAGTGGCTGGGCAAAAGATTTCTAGTTTTGAGTGGACCGTCTGTATTCTGCCTCTTGTAGTCGTGGGCTGCGCTGAAAGCAGACGCAGAGGAGTCCCGTGCCCATGCAGCACGGTTAGCCATGGAAGCCGAGCGAGCCAGGCAGGCTGAGGAGGATGCACAGAGACAGGCTTCTCTCCTGCAGGAGGCGCTGGAGAGCATAAGGAGTGGCGACAACCCCCATTTAGCACTGCACCAACTCCAGCTACTACACCGACTTCCCTTGGAGTCAGTCCTCAGTTTGCAGGCTCAGCTCTGTAGCTGCTTACACGCTGTGGAACAGGTAATAAAACAGACTCATAACTTGCATGCACTTCAGTCAACCAAAAGACCTGCGTGGTAAACCTAAATGTATATGCCATGGTGTGTTCTGATTAAAGTGTTTTCCTTAGAGTCCATGTCTGTACATGCCACCGCTAGCATTGTAGCTAATCCGGGCTTGTTGGCATTTGTGAAGAATGTTGCACAACACAGCAATTTGCTTTTAAAAAATCACAGATGATCAGACTTAACATGGAAAGTAAGAGTTTTGTTTTTTATAAATGACTTATGGTTATGAAATAATCTAGCAATAATGTATTGGTTATTTTTATGGTGTCAAAACTAATGACAAAAGCCCATCGCAAGTTCCCAGAGCACCAGGTTTTGCTTTCAAGTTAATTACTTTGTGTTTAAAAAACACAGCCTTGTAGCACAGCCTTGCTGGCAGGACTGGTCTATTTATTTATTTTTTTATTTAGATTTTTTGCAAACTAACACTAAGATATATATATATATATATATATATTTTTTTTTTTTTTTATTTTGTTGATTTTTAGTTCTCCTTTACCCACAAAATAGTGAAACACTGTTCAATGTAAGCGGCCTAAATAATGCCCTCTGTGTTTTCCAAGGTGGTGTACAGGAAGCAGAGGCAGTGCTGCGTGACGTGTGGCGAGCACGGCTCCGTGTCGCTGCCCTGTGGCCATGGACTACAGTGCGAGAGCTGCTCCACCTCTACAGAGTGCCCACTGTGCCCCGAACAGACCCTGGAGCAGCAGCTCTCTTGACCTCACAACCCATCTCGGACCACCACAGATTCCAGACCAGTCAGTCCTGATTCCGCAGATACCAGCCTTCGATCTCAACCGCCATTCAAAATTCTGTCGAGGTCATTTTCTAACGTGGAAACAACACAAGCACTGATCTGGTTTTGTATTTTTAAGATGATGTTTACTGATGAATGGCCAGCTTAATGAGCACAGGTCATTAAGTGAAAGCTCTTAATGTGGAATTTAGGATTATTAATTTTTCCAGTGTTACCCATGGAACACCAGTAGATTTGACTAGTTCTTGCTCTTGACCAGCAACACTGTTCTTTACCCCTGTTCTTGATTTGTGAAATTTGACTTTAAGACCTGTGTTATTTCTTCTCTAACCCTGACTATGAAACATTTACTCCCATAGTCGTAAATCATATTTTGATATGTTTTTAAAGTATAAGATCGCCCTAAACAAAACCGATTTCTGGAGTGTCATCTATTCCATCTGGATAGCTTAACTGCGATTTCTTTCCAGAAATCAAGACATTTACTGGCGATAATCCACAGCAATCCTCATTACGAGAAGCATTTCCTTCTAAAGTGAGCCCAGTGCCCAGTGTTCATGGCTGAGATAAATATTATTTGCGACAACACAGAAGTGAATGTAAAACCACAATGGTCTTGGCCGAGGTACAACTAAGTGATGCGTGGTGGCCTGGTAGTATCACTGGTTCGCTCCGCTGTGTGTTTACATCCAGTTCAGGGTGCCATGAGTAACTGCGTTACCATTTTTTTTAGAACGAGGCACATTTAGTTGGGTTGTGTGACCGCAAAGATCTCAAAACGTTCTAGATGGATGGATGACACGGCCCGGGCGGCAGCCTTTTGCAATTATTTTATTTTTAGTTTTTGAGGGTGACGAGCTGTCTTAAGAAAACCTACAGGTCTGACTGAAAACGCATAAAGGGCAATGATCCTGTGTTGCTACAGCCAAAAGGGGGCCATCATTGCCAGTCTGCTGGTAGCGCTTGTCTAGATTATATTGAATTTTCTTGTTAGTTTGATTAAATTTTTTTTTTTTTAAATAAATGTAAAATTGTCTCTTGGTTAACAGAAAATATTTAAAAATATAGTCTTATTTGTTTGAATTTACAACAGATGGCCTCTGTTAAAGCACTCAGGTTTTCTCTATTATTCTTCTACATAAACTGGAAGAGGAAAGCATGTTCACACAATCGAGGCAAATGTACTCCGTCAACTTGTGTAGTCTTTAAAATCACACATTTAAAAACTTTATTTAAACACTTTTCACGATAACTCACACACATTTTTGTTAAAACCGGCCCATTTGCTGTTTAAAATCAGTTTGACAGGTTTCTCTGCCAACATTTTTACATTTGTAGTAATCATTGACATTTCAGTCTGTCAAACGTAGTCTAATATATATTATATATATATATATATACAAACACACACATGGTTAAGTGATGTCATATTTAGCTCTTGCACTGATTAAACAAAACATCAGGAAGCAGACAGATATGTAAAGGTGTATGAGGTTTAAACGCAGGTGTGAAAGTGTGATGGTCTTTGGTAAAGCCCACTCAGCATACTGTCTACACACAACTCATGCAACACCTGTGTTTCCTTCGGAGTGGATTTTTCTTTGTTTTTGGTACAGATCATTAAATCAAATTGTATATTTTTGGAGGAACAAACTGTCTGTGTGTTTGTTACGGTTGGATTCCCTCCTGGGACTGTTTCTCTCGCTGTCTTCGCTTCTTCACAAAGACCTGAGCCTCTCGCTCTCCTTTCCTGGACTCCAGTAACCTCAGAATGCTGTCCTCTGCAAAGTGTGCACAGAGAAACAAGTTCAGGGTTCGCAGGATGGTCAGATTTACATTTAGATTCCAGATTTACTGGTATGGGCGGCTGTGGCTTGGTGGCAGAGCGGTCGTCCGCCAATCGGAAGGTCCCGGCTTCCCCCGGCCATGTGTCGAAGTATCCTTGAGCAAGATACTGAACCATGAACTGCTCCTGAAGCTGTGCCTTCGGTGTGTGTGTGTGTGTGTGACTGGGGTGAATGTGATGTAGTGTAAAAGCGCTTTGAGTAGTCAGAAAGACGCTATACAAGTACAGTCCATTTACCATTTAGATTCGAATTGGCCAGAATCATTTGAAGGAGAAAATCCAAAGTGGAAGCGCATGCTATAAAAACAAAGGTTACTGTTCAAAGTAACGTGCCCTATGTTGTACTAAGGTGTTCCACAGGGGGTAGTGTGACTGGGATGCAATTTCCCCTTCAAATTCCCAGATAATAAATGTGCCACTAAACTGGAAATGGAATCGATGAGAGCGGGGCTAGTGAACCAACACAGTAAAGCTACAGGCCATAATACCAAAACAATGAAGTGAAAGACACTAAAACGCTGCATAGAGCTGAAGGGAACTGCAGAGCCCGGTTAAAAGCGACCTCTTTCACTTTTCACACAGTAATTGGATCAACAGGTTATTTTAAATTATGGATTAGTGCAGCTTTAAGGCAGGTCCCATAATGTTACATCCTTGTCTAAAACTGTACACATTGTACAGTGGGTAGAAAAGGGGGGTGGTGGTGGTGGGGGGGTTAATAGGGGCCCCCTAGCTAGCAGGTAAATCCAGTCATGCCCTGATTCAAAATAAAAATGAAAAGCTGCTTCATTGGTCTAAACCCACTGAGAGATCTTACCGTTAGGTTTAGGATGCATCAGAGGCAGGCGGATCTGAGCAGGGAGCTGGTCTGGCAGTGAGCCGAGCCCATCGTCTTCCCTTTTTCCAGGTACTCCTGGTATGGCCCTGAGGGCCAGGAAGGCCTCACCTTCAAAGTCATCGGTCTTCAAGGTGTCGTGGTCCAGCACTGTCACCACCAGGCAAGCCCCTGCAGCCTGGCACTGATCCAGGGATACCAGACTGGACAGGGTCGAGATAAAGGGAGGTCACAACTATCTGGAAAGCGGATGGCTGTACAGGCTCACTTGTGAGCGTGAAAACTGAGAGGTGACATGGAATATTGACGAATATAAGACAACTTACAATTCAAAGGCCTCTTCAAAAAGGGGATTGAGATCACAGCTTTTGATCTGAGTGCAGCGAGGCTCTACCTCAGGGAAAATGTGGTTAGGCTCCAGACACAGCTGCACAAATGGATCGCTCAAACCTGGCAAAAGCATTATAGGCCGTCAGGAAAGGTCACATAACAATTAGCAATGCGCATTTGCTGTAATCTATATATGGCTGTGATTGTTCTGCACGCTCTTACCATTAGAGTCCATTGGTAAGAGATTGACTGCATTCAACACCTCAACTCTGAGTCTTTGGTCTGATCTCCTGTAGGACGTGAGGAGGGTGACTGCACCATATTTCTCTCCACTGTACGCTTTCTGTCGTGCACGCAGGAAAAACAAAGAACGTTAGAACAACTAGCGCGAGTTTGCCGGAGTCTGAGAAGCGTTTGTTGCGGGATGCGGTCTCACCTGCTCCCATATTTTCCTTTCAATGAACTTCTCCACAAGCTGCTGGCTGCTCAGAGAGTTGTGAGTCAGGTGAGCTTTGAGAGCCTGGACACACAGGAGAGAAAGACGAAGTATGAATATTTTCACGGTTTCCTTTTTTTCCCTCTTGGTCTGAGGAAGCGTGGACATGAAAACATACGATTCAGTGATATCAGTCCCCTCTGTTGTGGTCTGTGCTTGTTACTCACCTTGTACTCATCAGAGTGGAGTGTATTCAGAGGGAGCCCATTTCCCTCAGCGTGGAAGCACTGCTCCAGGCACTGAAAATCAACAGGAAATTAAATTAACCACGAAGCTTTCTGAGCTGAAGCACACTCTAATTTACTACAAAAGCTTTGCCCTGGCCTGGTAGTGAAGAGAGCCACATGGCTGAGGACCGACCTGCAGCGTATACAGCAGCCTCTGGCAGAACACCATGAGCCCTTCTTGTTGTGGATACTGAGTAGCCACCTGGTAGAGGATCTTCACTGAGTTATTCCACAAAGGAGTCAGGAGACTGGACACGAGAGAAAAAACCGTGACTCAATTTCACGAGGCAGGAAAAATTGGATTCAATCAACATGAATAACATACGGAGCCAACAGAGCTCACAGCGAAAGCGTTGCGACGTGGAAAGGTGATAATCAGGCCTCGTACCTGTTGAAGTTCTCTTGAACCAGGTTTTCATTCATATACTGCAGCTCTTGCTCCAGGTAGCGCATCAGAGGGGCTGCAGCCTAAAACAGAGCAGAGGCTGGATATCAAGCATACATAAAAGGCATCTGTATTTGTCTTACTCTGGCAGCGATGGTCACCTACGTCCTCTGTGGACTTGGAGGGAATCCTCCGCCTGGTTGACATGCTTCTGACATGAGTCTCAATGTCAGTGTTTAACTGGAGAGGCAGACAGAGGGCAGATGGAGAGGTCATGTTGAAGGTGTTTCTATACCTTCAAGGATTTACTCATGATCAAATGTTACTTGTTTATGTCACACCTTTTTCCCAAGAGTGTCTAAAGCGGAGCGAATCTCTCGGCCGAGGACATTCTGGGCTTGCTGAAGCTGTGAGGGCAGAGTGTTGTGGAACTGGCTTTCACCTATGACATTTTGGGTCCGATCTCGAAGCCCTGACCAGTTCAGCTTTGTAGGAAGTCGGGTCAGCACTGACCGTAAGTGCTCCAAGTCATTCACCACCACACACAACTACAGACGGAGGGGAAAGATTCCGAGATGTGCATTATTCAGCATTAGAAATATTTCTAGTGACGTCCGTTCTCCTTGCCTGCGCTTACCATGTTGATGGCGCTGCCGGGGTCGGAGTTCTCAGACAGCACCCTGACCCTCTCCTTTAGGATGTGACAGTAGTTCACCACTATCTTACACACATCCTGAAAACACAGAGAAAGCAAATATGGACCGCAGCCAACTACCAGCAGTCCCGCGCCCAGATAATCTGAGCAGTATAGCATCTGATTAGGACCATTTTAATGGCGGAATACTGTACCTCAGTGAGTTTGACCATGAGCATGAAGGCCTCCTCGGGGTCGGGCCAGGAAAGCTGCTCCCACAGCTGGCAGATCGGCTGGATACATGCCACCAGGTCCACTGCTGAGGAACTGTGTTTTATGGGCACGGCACCTGACTGCAGGGGCTGGAGCTGAGAGGAAAACGTGTCAAGATAATGCGGCCTGTGGATGAAATAAACTGTGTTCATCAGAATAGTAAAGCATCAAAACATGAGTGTTACCTGGTCTACCTGCACGGCCCTCTCCACCCTGTCCTGAGTTGTGCTGAATGCCTGGTTCAGCCAGTAAGGCAGAGCCTCTCTGAAGCCCTCTTGAAAGTTTGTCAGCTCCAGGAATCCCCTGAAACAACAATAACCACTCCTAACATTCTGATGTATTTTCAGTAGGCCGGGTGGGAGTGTTTTTCTGGTTGTAGTTGTATCTTGTAGAGCAGTGATTCCCAAATAGGGGGTACTTGTACGCCCGGGGGTAGGCTACTTATGCAGTTTGCAGGAGGTAGATTGTAGGGTAGCTCAACTAATTAGAAAAAATATAAATTATGATTTGATTAAACAAATATAACCATTCAAATACTATTAATTGGTGTGATGCTGCTCTTTAGTAAATGTAAGCTATGAGAGGCCAACTGCACGGTGGCCTACACACCTCCAACCACTCACCTTTAAAAGTCACCTTAAAGTCATGTGTTGACATTGAAAGTGCATGATGAATAGGTGAAACAGCAAGCTAAAAGTGACGGATAAACAGTGGAAATAAAAAGTAACGGATAAAAAGTTGAAACAATGAATTAAAAGTAATGGATAAACAGTGAAAATAATTCACGTTAGCTAAAGGTCGGCTAACGGATAAACAGCTGAAATCATTAGCTAACTTTAAAAGTAACGGCTTCAAACAGTTGAAAGTAACTAGCTAGCTGTAACTTATAAACAGTGGAAATAATTACCTAAAAGTAATAATTAAACAGTGGAAATAATTAGCTAAAAGTAATAATTAAACAGTGGAAATAATTAGCTAAAAGTAATGAATAAACAGTGGAAATAATTAGCTAAAAGTAATGAATAAACAGTGGAAATAATTAGCTAAAAGTAATGGATAAACAGTTGACATGTGTTAGCTAAAGGTAATGTATAGCTTCTGCCACTCTAAGTTGTTATTAGTAGGAATGCAAACCAAACCAACCTAAACATTTCAATTGTATCCAAAAATGATTGTGACAATATACACTCTTCTGTCGTGGTACTTAACATCCACTTCCAAATCAGTTGGACTTGAAACATTTGGACCATGACCGGTGGAGTTGATGAGGGAGAGATGGTGGGGGTAACAGCTCTCAGACAAAGAAGATTGGAAATAACTGCATGGTGTGAACATGATTACTGACCTTTTCTGTAAGAAAGCCTTGTCTTTGTGGATACTCTGCAGGCTCAGGTAAACAGGGAACAGGCTGTTGGCTAGAGCCTGCTCCATCTGACCCTCCATCAGGGATAAGATGTCCCTCACCTCCTTTGCAAGCTATGGAGGAAAAAAGAGGAGAGAACATGAGGTGAGGCGAGATAAGACTGAATCATTAAAAAGAAAGTCAAGAAAGCTGGAGGCTGGGGGGACTCAGACGCTTCCATTTGCCACTTACCAGGGAGTCAAATCTCTTATAGGTGACGGTGAACACGTCCACTTGCACGGCACTATAATGATGAGGACAAACATGTCAATTGCAAGAGTAAAAAAAACATTCCTCATGCAGTTTGGTCTGGTTTGACTCTCACAGCAGACATTATGACTTGCCATAGCCGGAAAAGCACAGGTGCAACTAACAACATTAACGGTGGCTCCGTTCCATTTCTGTGTAAGCCAGCATGCGCAATACCAGGACCCTGGAACTGACAAACCTGGAGGGAATGCAGGCCTGATCGATGCTTATTAGTTACACCTGGTTACAATGTCCGTCTATTATTGGAGAAAAGTCAATGCTAGCGCTTCCCGTAGTTCATTTGTCCCACGTTACCTGACAAATACTCTGTTCCAGACATCCTTGTTGTGTTTTATGTCTTCCTGCACCTCCCCAATCAACCTGGAGAGGGCGCTCACAATCTCTGACAGCTCCTGTGTGTGTGCATGGTGCAAAAACAGCATGTACTTTAGTACTGGGAAATAAAAGTGCAGAAACCAAGTCACCCCCAATTCCAAATGCAGTGTGATGACGGCCTTCGTGATGTGCTTTACCTTAGTCATTGGCTGATGCAAGCCCTTTTTGATGGTGAACCACTCCTGTGTACCTGTCTGATATGAAAGTCATATTATACGTAATTAAAGACTTATGATATACATACTGTTGGTAATAATCTCATTAGTGTGATTACAGACCTGTATGGCATCGCTGACCTCATCATGTAACTCAAAGTGAGCTGGGTTCAGTTTCTGAAACGCCTGAGTCTTGCAGATCTGGACCAAGATTCTGAAACACAAGCACATTCAAATATTGCTTAATCTTTGGGTTTAATTCCAACAACTATGTCAGCAACTATATAAACATATATAACAACCAGTACCTGAGCAGTGTGTGTAGTTTCGGAGTAGCATTTGGAGTTGGGGGGAAGATGTCTCTGTATTTGGCCACCAGACACAGTCCATACTGCAGGAAACCGTGAAGAGAGTCCCCAAGTTCCTGTTTCTGTTAACAGAGCGCGACACCTTTCTCAACAGCCATGTTAACTCCTAGTTTCTTTTTCATATTTTAGTACAGGAACCAAGAGTGTTCTGGCATTAAAGCCCTGTCTACAAAGTAAATTGCATGACAGAAAAAGAATCTCTTTAATAAGTGCAAGACTGATGACAGCGTTGCAACAGGCAGTGAGCACCAGTGTAAAAATACTCTATTAAAGCAAACGTCCTACATTCAAAATTGTTATTTTTAGCGGTTTAAAGTATTAGCAGTAAAACATACAGAAAAGTAAAAGTACTTTTTATGGCCACCACATACTTATTGGATTATTATTATTGAAACAGTAATGTAAGCAAAATGTTTATGTCATCGCTGGTCCAGGTAGAGCTAATTTGAACTAAAATATATATTGTTGCGCGGTATAATCTGTAACACTGGATCATAATTTATCAACCGATGACATGTTTTGTACGGAACATCTTTATCTGCAAAGTAATTAGTAACTTTAGGTGTCAAATAAATGTAGTAGAGTTAAAAAGTGCAATATTAGCCTCTGAAATGCAGTGGAATAGAAGTATTAAGTAGTATAAAATAGAAGTACAGTACTCAGTTAAAGTACAAGTACCTCAAAATTGCACTTAAGTACAGTACCTGAGTAAATGTACTTTGTTACTTTCCACCAGTGACAGTGAGGCGAGGACTTATACCTGTTGGTAGGGCAGCTTCTGCTGATGCCAGTGGTACTCTATACTGGTTAGCTGCTGGAGCAGCACGGACGAGTCCACCTCTAAACTCTGGTACAGCTTACTGTACGCCACCCACTTCCTGTCAGGGACACACACATCCACAGACACACTCAGAAGTGTAACGGAAAGACAACAAGGTAACTTGGAGCAGCTGGACGATGCGTTTGAAACCCCTATGATGATATTAGTACAAATATTTCTGGACATTGATATACATCGGCAAGTGTATGTGAAATGATGCTTCCCCAAACTTTGTATGCAATTTATAATTATTTTAACAACATTTGATGTACGGTGCAGAATTGTACTTTGTTCCACCGTTATGCTTTGCGTCAGGCAAAACTCTTCAAATGTGCAAAACAAAACCTTAAATTATGCTTTTTGTCGGGTATTATTTTAAATGTGCATGGAATCATTAATTTGGACAGCAGAATTTTGTAAAAATATGTTCATACCACCACATACAATACTACTGAAAGCTGATAAATAATAATATTGAATAGTTGACCAGCCGTAACATAACATAATTTATCCAGACAGCAATGTGGAATGCAATATAAAGCTTATTTATAGAGCATTTCTTATTAATATTAATATGCTGAATGTTAGATTTTTTTTTAATGTGCTGCATCAATTCCTTTCAGTTTGTATAGGGCTCTGGAACTGGTCCTGTGTCCCCGTCTAAACACTGGTGTACCCTCATATATTCTGCTGTACGTCGTTAACATGCTGCTTACGCCAGGTCCTGAAGAAAAGGCGAGAGGTCATTCTGCGTAGCATAGAACTCCAGCAGAGTCTGAGCCTCGCCACACAATGCCCCTTTCCACGGAGCAGCACTCTGGGAGAGACGAAGCGAGACGGCGGAGTTAAGGACAAAGGAAGCAAAGTAAGAGCTTTAAATGGGGTTTTAGAAAGAGCTAGGAGTGTGCTCGTCCTTTACCTTTTGCTTGGAGATGTAAGCCTGAACAAACTGCTGCAGAATCCCACAGTAGTTGATGTAAGCACTGCGCCCGGCACTCAGCGTCCCGTCTCTCTGTCAGTCACAAAACACCAATCCAGTTTTGGAGTTATTATTATGTACAATACTGTCATGTCTGATGTCCTGCAACGCACACTTGTTTCTCATACTTGAACACTGGTGTCGTTCACTTCACTTAAAGCCCGTGTATTCCAGTTTGTGTTTTTGCAAAAATTGCACCGTGAAAGAGCAGCCCCTGACATTTCATCGGTGCACATTCCGTTTTCATTCCTAAATGTTATACAAGTACATAAAACCAACACAGCGTTGCAGGATGGGAATGCGCTTCTTACCGCTTTATGGATGAACTTGAGATTCAGGTGGCACTGGCCGCGATCGGGATACGTCTCTGTTCTGGGCTCCAGATTGTACCAGTTATCTTCAGTACAGTGGAGATCCTAAAGTGAGATGATACAAATGGGTATTAGACTGGAAAGATGGTGGACAGTAAAATAGCAGACGTGAAAATAAGAACATTTACTACCTGTAGTTTTAGGACAACCTTTCCCAGAAAGTCATCTGTGCCTTTCTCCTTTTTGGCCTCCTTGATCATCCTAAACAGGCACAAGAGGAAAGGTTCACCTGCGTTGCTCGGTTGACTGTTAGTGTGTGAGTCGCAGAGCCAGTGTAATACCTTCTTAAGCTATTAAAGTTGGTTTTGATCTCCTCTAGTTTCTGAGTGAGTGAAACCTCTTCGTCCTTATCCCTGAAACAGAAATGACTCTGTTGAGGCGAAGGTAATGAAGAGGAAGATTTGAAAAAAAAAAAGTGGCGCTCTCGATGCTTTGCTCACCACATCTCGAGGTGGAAGCTGGCGCCGGCGATGTCTTCAAACTCTCTAAACCAACAAGAACATTTTGTTTTTTTTAAAAGAAAAACAAATTTCAACCTGATTCACCTGACATAAATACACACATAGAGACTCACAGTATGAAAGTTTGGTTCCAAATGGGGTTGAGAGTCTGCTTTTTTATGTCTGTCTGGTAGATTTTGTCATCTGACACAGCGTCCTTTACAACAGATTTAGAGGGTTTGGCTCTGGACCGGCGTGTTCGACTCTCCTGGTCGTTTTCTAGTATACTCAGCATGCAGTAGGGGTCACTGAAACCTGTTCAAAACACACAAGAGATGTGCAGTTGACTCAATTCATAGAGTCCGGTGACATGTACCATGGCATTATTTCATAATTCAGAGATAACAAGAGACTACGCCAAAGGTAGACACATCAAAAATTGACAAGTCAACTACAGTCACTTTCAAAATATCATATGAAGAAGCAATTTACTCTAATTTCAGCCTGCTAACAATGACAGTGCTAATATGTTTAGCAGGTATCATTTGGCTGCTGCTGGTGATAGGCTACTAGATGAGAGGTCAGGGGATCACTAAAGTCATTAGGATTCATCCTTAGGGGACCATGAATGAATGTACCAAAGTCCATGGCACTCCATCCAATAGTAGTTGAGATACTTCTCTCCAGACCAACCAATCAACCAACCAAACGATGGACTGAAATTCCCCTAGAGACACGCAGCGAATGTGGCTAAAAGGGTGTATTAAAATGAGTCCCAATCATCACATCATTGTCAATTGTAACTGGTCTGCAGAGGTGAAGCAAGAACTCACCACTGACGTCTTTTCCCAGGATTCCTTTGGCTTCCTTTACAGTGGCCATCAGACAGTATACTGGGGGCTGTAAGGGTTAGACAGTTATTTAGATACTCATAAAGCAACGCATCCGAAACACATATATCCAGATAAAGCATTAATACAACGAAACAATAAGCAGTGTCAAACAAAAAAAAAGACAACAGAAATGAAGTAATTCTATCAATTAAGCACAAATAAAGACACGAGTGTACGGCAATACGTTCACTTAAAAACTTTAAAGAAATTAGCAACAAGTTTTGATGGATTGTTTTGTGAGGAAGAAATCGTTGACACATATTGTTCCAGTTCATGAAGGCCCTTATAACTCCTCCAAACATGCAGATGACATCATTTCTGGTTAACTAAATGGAATGTGGTGGAAGGTTAAGATGCCTGGTATTGTTACTATAAATAGATGTTCGGGGTCTCAAAAGACGCATTCATTGGAACACATTTTCTCACCTCTGTGTTCTGTACTTTCTCCATCAGACTGTTGTGCTCTGAGTCTGTCATAGTGAAAGCCTGGTAGATAGGAGAGATGCAACGAGAGAAAACAACAATCTCTGCAATTACTCAGACACCAACACAGCAGCGGAGTTATGGGTGATGGTAGGTGTGAAGCCGAGGTGTTTACCTCCTTGATGTACTGGTGAAGCTGGCTATCCGTGAAGACCTCAGCTGATGACCGGTTGCCCATCTTGTGAGCGATGGTGTACAACAGCTCCTTATACAGAGGCTTCAGCTTTAAACACAAATAAACAGAGTGAGCGCTTGGTTGGGGGGGGGGACTTTTTTATGTGAAGTACAGCACAGGAGTGATGATACCTCCAGCTCCTTGTGTCTTCGTGCTTTCTCTTCTGGGTTTTCATCCTCCGTGAAATCCTAAAGAAGAAGAGCAGCACATTGTCTCCATGTTTCTGACAGATGCATGAGGTAAATTAGGATCTTCCAGGGTTAAGTGTTAGGAAACAGAGTGTCGCCCTACCCTCCTTTCTCGCATTTTCCTCGTCAACCCCAGTTTACGTACATGGCCTGGTGACAACTGACAAGAGAAAGACAGAAAAAGTCAGCCATGACAAAACAGATACTTAAAGGACCATACCAGTGACTTCACATGTTGTAGCCCATTTCAAAGCACCAGAGGCCAAGATATCCTGACATTTTATCCGCAGCTCCAAAAATGTGGGATCTCACATAATACTCAATAGTAGACTTTTGGTAGACCCTTCCTTCCTGGTAAATGTTTGTAGTCCCAAAATTTCTAGTCACAAAGCCCAAGCCAAGATAACTCCTGATGACATCATCAGGGGTAACCTGAATTTAAACTAGATTACCATGCAAAAAACAAACACATAAATAAATACAAACTTGATGCTCACTGTAATGGATTTCACAACTCAAAGAAGTTTTAAGAGTCTTTCCACTTTGATCCAGATAAAAATATTTCAACATTTTGTACAGACATTCCTCAGAGGATGAATCCCTTATGCAGTAAAATGCATCGATATAATAGCTAGTTCCTTTATCATCTAACGCGGTGAATTATGGATTTATTTCGACCAACCAGAGTTGGTGATTGTTGGAACAGTGGCAAGACTAACAAAGACGGTTTTGGTGGGTTTTATTCTGTCCAATTTGAATGAAGTGTCTTTTACGATGATCTGCAAAATAAAATTACTGTTTTTCTCAATGGCGTCCGGTGCACCGTAGCACTCATTTATTTTGGTCTGAGATTGCTCTAGTGCTTACAGCTCCTTAAAGTAGTAAAAATAAGGAGCTAAAACCTGATAAAGTTTGGTCCATTATGACAAATCTTCTATAAGAATTACAGAAGAAATTACACTTTGAAATGCAAGGCTACAGCCAGCAGCTGATGTGTTTTACCTGTCTGAGTCTTGTTAAGCCATGTTCCTGAAAAACAGAACATAAAGGTGCTTATGTTTAAATACAGGAAATCTAATAATGATGTCAAAGTACATAGTTCAATCCAATCAAACAGAAACAAACAGGTATATAATGCTGACCTGAGCTCATCATCAGCTCTTATAATGAATATGCAAAGAGACCTTAAAATTACTTCATTTGCAAGAAATAGCATCACTAGGCTGAAGAAACACCCATGTTTTTGATTCCTGATAAGGCCTGCTTCTGTAAAAGACTTCCTCTATTGCTGATGAAAGTGACTTAGAGACAACAACCCACCCAATATTTACACCAACGTGATTCACCTGAAAGGGAATCACTAGTAACCCATCCTAAAAAGAAGTATGCAAATACACCTGTGCCCAACCACATCACACACACACATACACGCATAACTATTTTCATTATGTTTGCATAATACAGTTGTAGCAATGTTGCAAAATTCTGCAAAGATTCTGTGTGCTCAAAACATGGTTCAGTTAACCTTACAAATAGCAGTTTCCTCGAAATGTGTTGACTGCAAACAATTGCAACATACGCAGAAGCACGCACTTTGGTACGGCTGTCTTCCGTGACACATATGCTTCATTCTGCATCATCTGATCCAAGCATTCATCTGAAACATTTGTGAATCATGGTCACAGCATCCTGAAATAGCCATTTGGACAACATGACTCAGCATTTGCGTGCAACTGTTTAACACCGTTGTAACTCATCTGACAATTTTAGGTTTGGGGACTTCACAAAGAAAAAAAGCAAATGATCCGCTAAAAGCCTGACAATCTGCACAGAAATGACAAGAAAAAAACATAGAGGAACACAAAACACCTTCAGAACAGAAGTAGATCATATTTTAGTATATTTGACAGCGTCATCAGGTTGGCCTTCACCGCAGTGCCATATGAACGAGGTGCCAGAGAGCCAAAATGAAACACATATTTAGTATATTTCAGACATGTCAATATACACAAGTGCATTGTACTCCGTACCTGTTCAGGTGTTTGCAGTAGGTTATCTCCTGTGCTGGTGGGCTCACTTTGACTTGACATTATGATGCTAATATTTGACAACCAGACTCCTGCTTGGTGCGCTGGTGTGCTCGTGTGAGTTGTATAGGGAAGCTGTGTGTGCGACGTGTTTCGATGAACTATCACACAGCAGCCGGAAGTCATCACTTCCTGTAGAAGGTGGCAACGTCAATCACTGTGACAGGACTTTTTCCTCATGTGGTGCCCTGCGTTTGGTCTGAATGCAAAACAGACCTTTCTCTCCTGCATTTGTTTGAACACAGAGACCTGAACACACTCCAAGCCACAGCACACACCCAAACCGCTTACGGCCTTACTTGCTCCTTGGTCATGATGATGGTGAGGGTTTTGCATGCCAAGTTGCTGCCCACGCCCACTACTGCTTTATTTTACTGTTAGCGTTAATTACCATGGATCCCATGATAAATGTAAATCCATGATGCAAATCCTATATGACATGATTAACTGCAGCTGAATGAGGTTATGAAACTGCACGTACCATGAGAGCAGTCCATCTGTGGTTTGTGTGTTGCTAGCCCGACCGGTGTTCCATTAGGATGGATCCTATTCAAATGTTTATTTACCCCATTGTGCTGTTATGGTCCCTGCACTGAGAGTTAATGTCTGCCAGTACGCCAATATGTATTTACAGACACATGTGTCTACACCTACATCTTCATCTGTAGGCTTTCTATATCTATTTCTGTATCCATATCTGTATAAGCGTGCTACCTCTTTTCCACAACTGTAGGACCATTGTGCTTGTTAGGTGTTTTGGGCAAATTGTTTTGTTACAATATACTACATATCGAGCACAACGAGAAGGCTGGATTAGCTGCCAAAGAGTTGATTCTGTTTAGCTAGCTCTTACACTAATCCTACACCATTGTAAAGAAAAATTAAATCAAATTGATAAAGTGTAGTGCGAGTTTAGTATTAAAAGAAATAAAATAATCTTTATGGGGAATATTTTCTGGATGAACTGATCAGTGGTTTGGTCTATAAAACGGTAAAGAATGCCTGTCAAAATGTCCCTAAAGCCCAAGTTGACATACTCTAACTGCTGTGTCCGACCAGTGTTCAAAACCCAAAGATATTCTAATTTGAGACTACAAAAACTAGCAAATATTTGCTTTTGAGCAGCAAGAACAAGTGTATTTTACTTTTAAAAAACGACTTAAAACTATAACTGGATTATCAGTGATCATTGCGGTTGGGACTGCGCGTGTGTGTGTTTGTTGTCAGAGAGAGATAAATAGAGGGCCAGACAGACCTCCACTATTGTTTTCCAATCCGCACTGTGAATTTGTATCTTGTTGCATCTTTCACAAGCATGCGGGTACTTGTGCAACCTGACCGCTCTGCTTTCCTTGACTCATTCTAAGAAGCCCTGCTCCTTACTGTAAGAGGCACAGGCCTTTTACTGGGTATGCACAAGAAATAAAAAAACATTTGATGACCCTGCCCTATTCATACTGCAAAGCAATTCAAGTATTTGTTTGCACGTCTGTTTGACATAATATTGTTGGCCAGTGATTCTCTGCCCCTTGAATAGACGGGATTCACCCTGCTCAGTAGAAATGTCACCATGCAACAAGAGTCTACCATACTAACAGATGTAAACCTAAGCAGAAATAGCTGCACTCACACATACACAGTATAGAAATGTCGTTATTGCAAAATGTATGTACAGATTACAAGGACACATTTGGTGTAATATTTTAATAGGTTAGAATAGCCAGATGTATGTTAATATATTGCAACGTGCCTCTCTTTTTTCCTGTTTCATTAACAGAACGTAGTGGAAATATACATTCAAAAACTGCAAGCACAAATGAAATATGCCAGGGATATTTAGAAGTAATATATATATATATATAAATCACATGAGGCATATTAACAGCAAAATGTGTGTTCAACAAAAAACGTTTGCTGCTGTTTTTAAACAAAAAAACCCCCAACAACCGATTGTGGTGCCAAAGTCGACCTATTCTTGGCCAAAAGTCATGCTTTGCGTCATTCCACATCTTCTCATGAACGTCCTGCCCAGAGCTAACTTCTGTTATGATTTGGCACTGTATCACTAAAAGTGAATTGAAAACAAATGTGGGCATTTTCGATTATTATTCAGTAATAACAATTGCGCAACGAAAGCAAATCATGGTCCATATCTGTGTTTGTAAAATGTTACGTCCATATCATTTTAGTGTATACACAAGGAAAGAACACATGGCAAATAGCTTCCTTTTCTAATCCACACACAAAAAAAACAAGAATATTCAATCTCCCGCCAAACGTCTTCAGCATCTTATTAGATAATACCGGTATATTCAGTGTAGAACCCTCTAGAAACTGTATTACTGACCGTACACATTATTTGTTTTCATTCATCCATATCTAATTGACCAAAAAGTTTCCCAAGGGAAATTTTCTACTGACCATGTTCGCGGGAAGTAGGGGCGCTGAGAGGGCGGCGTATACATACGCATACATACGTATACATATATGAGTGTCGCAGCAGTTTGTTTGACGTCATTAAATAGATCTATAAATAATCTCTCAGCACCCCCCGACTCTGACTTGCTTCAAGCGTCCCTGCTACCGATCCTTTACATTTCTAATATACACCTAATGGGCACTTTTAAAATCTTCCTTTCAGTAAACGCGTATCCTTTTTAAGGCTGCGTGACGTCACGTCGTGGGCGTTTCACACGTATGGCGGAAGGGCAGGTGCAACGGCAAACCCCGCAGCATTATCACTACAGCCGTTATCACCGCACAGGGAAAGGCTACCGAGGGTGCAGATAGGCCTGCAGATACGTATTCTGGTGGAGGAACACAACCTTTCATTTTTCTGTTGTCTGGAGGCCCGTCGACATGACTCTGAACCAGAACCACTCTGAGTCCGGCGGAGTCATCATCAACAACAGTGAAAGGTAACGGTACCGGGTGCACCGGGCTAGCTAGCACTCTACGCTCGCTCCGGGGAGAACGCCGCACCAAACCCAGTTTAAAATAAAGACAAAAAATGTGGCGCTGCTAACGTTGACTGGTGAAAATACCTCATATGCCAGTAGCACTCACAAATAAGACATTTCATACTAACTAATACACACAGCACAACAGCTAATGTTAACCAACGCCAACTCCATTGAAAAATGACAACTTTTAGCAACTATTAGCTTATTTTTCACGTAACGTTAACCTAAGCACCGTGAAGCACTCACATTACACTTTATCATTTAATTTGCTTTAAGTGCTTCATGGTATATCACACACAAGCCGAATTGTAAAGTGGCTCATAATTAGTGCAAAACCACACAAAATGTACACGTAAAATGCTGTATGGGAAACCAGGGTACATTAATTGTTATTACGCCATGCTTCTTAATTTAATATTCGCGACTCGTAGCCTTCAACCTGTTATATCACCACTGCAGTCACCCATAGCAGGCTTCTCACATGTGATTACATAAATGTTTACTTGTTTTAGACGTCGCATTCCGACAAACATATCGATATGTTCGTTTATGAATATTGTAACAGCCACGTCGCATTCATGGCAGCACCGTGTCGCCGCTTTGCTTCACGGTCTTCACCATCTGCACCCTGGCCTGCTCTATAATGAAAGGTTTGTTTTGTTTTGTCACATCCAGGCCAAGTCACCACAGTTCACGTGAATTAACATCACTGGCAGATTCTTCTAGGACATACTGGAGCATAATGATAAACCCATTAGAGCTCACCCAGAACCAGTAGTAAGCCCTGTCACTTGATGGCATGTAAGCCTAATCCTTTTACTGTAGTACTGTTTACTGAAAGCAACTGATGGGCCATGTTTAGTAACTGGACGGTTGCATAATAACCCAGTGATCTCATTTTTTAAGCTGTTAAGTCAAAGATTATGAAAGTGGGATTTTAGTCATGTTGTTAATCAAACAAAACTCCATATAAATAATGTAGATTTTCAACTTTTGTACACAATATGATGTACTAAAAATGTCATAACAATTCTTCTTTTTTTTATCATCAAACTGTTTTGTCCTGTGATCAGCTGATTGTTTCTTGTGTCTATTTCTGTCACCAGTGTGTTGATGAACTATGACAACGTGGAGCTGGTTTTCTGTGATGCGGACAGTCTGCCTGAAGTCTTCAGGAAGAGCAAGAAGGGCAGCATCTACCTAACTCCATACAGGGTGAGAGACAAGGCCCACATATCTCATTTTGTTGTTTACCCGCAGCCTCATGCTTACTCAACGCTGTCACTGTTGACAGCAAAGTGCACAACAACCTGCAGAACTCTGATTCCGCTAATGAGCAGCGTTAGGTCTCGCTTTCCCCTAAACGTACACGGTAGTAGGGAAACATTGTGTTTTGAGGTCACGTGAGTGATGAGATGGTGGTAGCCGCTGCTGTTTTCTCCCAGGTGATCTTTCAGGCCAAAGGCCGGGATGCGCTGCAGTCCTTTATGATGCCCTTCTACCTAATGAAGAGCTGTGAGGTCAAACAACCTGTGCTGGGAGCCAATTACATCAAGGGCACCGTCAACGCAGAGCCTGGAGGTAGGTATATGTGTGTGTGTGCAGGTGCCTGTGTGTCAGTTAGGTTACTCGACAGTATTCTGTGTCTGTTAGTTTGTGCAGCACACACTAACTGCATGGATTGCATTCTTGTGTTCTCTCTCTTACAGGTGGCTGGGAGGGCAGTGCTATGTTCAAGCTCATCTTTGCTGCTGGTGGAGCTATAGAGTTTGGCCAGTACATGCTACAGGTTGCAGCTCAGGGTACGGTTACAAAGCAACACCAACGGAAACATCTTGTTATAATACCGACTACTGTTTTGACGGCTTGTCCTCTTACTGTTTCGTCTTTTGCCTCCCATTATGTGTCTTGCAGCGTCAAGAGGTCAGCCGGTGACTTCTGGGTTTGGTGGATGCCCCTACATGGCCAATGGGGCCTACTCTTACCCTCCCCCCCCTGCGAACGGGATGTACCCTGCCGGACCTCCACCCGGCTACTCCTACCCCAACCCTCCTCCACCAGGTAGGGGCTGTAATTGCCACCGCCATCATCATCACCTTGATTTCTCAATTAAAAAAACCCCCTTCGAGGCTTGTGTGAGTGTTCACTGCAGCTGGATTAAGCGGCAGCTCTGTGCCCCTGCTGTCCAGGTGGATTCTACCCCAGCCCTCCAGCGTTTGATGCCTCTGCGGCCTACATACCTCCGCCTCCGTATTCTGCTCCTCTGGGCCAGCAGCCCCCACATGACCCAGACCTCCCCTCCTCAGCAGCAGGTGTGTCTCTCTGGCAAAGAGGCTCTGAGCGATTTGTAACTAGGTGGTGATTGCGCCAGTTCAAATGAAAGTTAAAGTTAAATTAAAATGTAAAGAAAGTGACAGCTCTGAGTTGCTTTGGGACTCTTACCGTGGGAACAGAAATGCCGTTGGCTATTAGAATCACTAGTATTTTATTATAATTTCCTCTTGTATAAAATCCGATTTTGTATTATTTATTGCATTTCCTTTAACTGTTGATTAATTGTTTGGTCTATAAAATAGTGACAATTGCTCATCACATTAATAAACCAATGTGATATCTTGAAATTGATTGTATGTTAAGCTTGCTATCGCATAAGACGAGTCATGACAAGCCGGTTTGAAGCTGGATCTAGGGACTTAAACGATGAATTGATTATTGATAATAGTTGCTGGATTGGGTTATGTCAATCGACTTCAGTTTTCAGCTGAAAAACATGTTCTTGTTTCACAAAAATCTCATGCCGAAATTACGGATCGCAAACAAATTACAAACTTAATGAGTCGTTGGAGGTTTTGTTGGATTTTTGTCTAATATTAAGCTTATCAGTGGCACCTATCATCAGCAAACTGAGAGATGTGGTTGGAAAAAAACCTAGTAAGTGGACCTTGAGTAAGGTTTTTGTTTTTGGTTGAATTCTTATTAATTAATATTAACATTGAATTCAACCATATCATCTTGCCCTACTAACAAATCCTTAGTATTGGCTGGTTGACATATTTAAAAAATGTCACTCACTTTGTATCAGTTTTATTAGCTCAAGCTGCAGAGTAACGCCTTCTTTTCCTTTCCCCTTCCTCATTACGACAGCTTTTTTTTTTTTCCTCAGGCTCGTTAAGCTTCAGTCATCTCATATATCCCAGGGATTAGGTGTAAAACCTTGTTTAATTAACGCCCTCCTCCTTCTCTCACTCTCCGTCTCTCCCCCAGCGGAGGCCAAAGCAGCCGAGGCAGCAGCGAGCGCCAGCTGTGCCACGCTGCCTCCGACACACGTGTACCTGCCACAGGTAAGCTGCCCTCCATCACTCTGCTACACATCTGATGTTGAGCTGATTTATCTACCAGTCTGAGCAAGAGGGGGTCACTCACCTGTAGCACAGTAGCTGTTCAATTGCCACTTGTGCCCATTGTGGAAGCCGTAACCACTGCCTTTGGGAAATTATACGGTAAAATGGTCATTTTTCACAATTAGCTGTCATTTTATAGACAAAATGATTTACTCAATCCAGAAAATGATCATCAAATTACCGGATAATAAAAAGAATGCTGCTGAAACGCGGCGTTTATTTTGGTTGCGTCAAGATAGACTTTCGCCTGTTTTCGTTGGGGTAAGACCGGTTCAGCCAATCACATCAAGCTGTGTCACACATGGCAACAGCTGCATGGCAACAACCAATGGTGGCTCACCTTATTGTTTACTTCTCGCAGCAGCCGGCCCTCCATAGAAACAGCGCTCACATTTGAGAAGCAAATGAGAACACATGTTCTTATACAAAGGCATGCTTACAAATCCGCAAGGGCGCACGTCATCTACAGCCTGTGACAGCAAGTACTGGAACTATTTTACATGGTCAAAAACTCGAGCAGCTGTTGGTTTGCCACAGCCTCGGTCTCTGAGGAATCTTTGACTGTAAACCACATTCATCCGAGCGGTCTAAGACTACAGGGCTTTCAGAGCGTGGATCTGGGCTAGTCTCTCTTCCCTGTCCACTGACACATCGACTTGCCAAAACAAGCATGGCTGACGTCGCCGTAAAAATGCGTTGCACTGATGCGGAGGCACGGTCTTTAAAAGGATTTTGCAGCAAATGTAAATACTTTTGATGCAACCTTTTTTTGTTTTTCATGCCGTTTGTGACATGTTCTGTGTAAAAAGGCCTTTAACGTGCTCAGACTGGATTACTGTACGGTACTGTTGTCTCAAGCCGTAACTCTCCCCTCTCCATAGGACAAGCCTCCTCCTTACTCCCCTCCAGAAGACAAGAAGAACCAGTAGACCTGCCTGATCTTACCCTCAGTCCTCTCTATCTCTCTGTAATCCCTATCCTACTGGATCACCTCGTTTCTCATTCCATTAACTGGACATCAGGAAGGCCAGAGTTTTCCCTTTTCACCTTTTTCTCATTCCATCGCTTCCCCCCCCTCAGCATATACCTTTTTAACGATTCATATATTGTAATCAGCGTCAGTCTCTTCAGAAGCACCTTAACTTGGTGGAAATTAGAAGTCTTGGTAGCCATCTTTGAGAGAAACAAGAGGATTGTTCAGGCCAAAGTTGTCAGGGTTTGGGTGCTTTTTTCAATGTAGTTGACATAAACTTGGTAACCTGTCTAGCTATTTTAGCATTTATTGCCTTGCAGGTGTCCCAAGAATCATACCGCCACCCTAAACCTTAGATTCAACGATGTTGCTCACATATACATTTCTATGACTGTCTATTCAACTAGACTGAATCTGATGGTGTTAATTACTTTGCTAATCTATTCAGAGGCAAGCTGAACGCAGTCTTTTATTTTTCTATTATTTGTGTGTACAGGCTTTTAATATGTAGACTTTTAAAAATGGGATATTTTCTCAAGAACACTAACCTAGAGAAAAACTAGCTTTTGTAACGTGAGCAGATTGCAAGTTGGTCCGGTCTGCTTTGACATGTTTTCGCGGATGAGAGGACCACAAAGATTAGATCGGCGCCCGAGCCCCAGCAGTGAATCCCTGATCCTGGATTAGAGCAGAGAGTGAGGGCGCCCAGGGCCTGGAGGGACGTACTGCCAGGAGGGATTATCTTTCTAATGTACAAGAGGAGCTCAGTTAGCCAATGATGTCACTTCCTGTTTTGTCATTCCTCTGAACATTCGAGGAAACACACGGTCAGACTCACCGCCGGCCTGCTTCACCTTTCATCCTTCTAACGTACATTTGAAACATTATCGAAACAAACAAGCCCATTAGAAGATTTTTGCAGTTTCTACTCTGTGGTTGTGATCAGTCTTTGAATCTGATCTGAGCACCTCAGTATCTGAGCCTCTACTCTTCCTTCCTTTATAGTCACTAATCTATATACTGTATCTGTGACACATCTGTGGCTGATTCTTTGCACTTTCAGAATGCTATGCATCGGGCCTCTATTTGCTCTGTCATGGCTGTGTGTATAATAGTAATAATAATAAAGCAACTAATTTATTGAATAATTCATGTAAAATGGCTCAAGTAAGAAAAACAAAGCATGATCTCAACTAATGCATGTATGCATTGGATTGGATTTTATTAAATGGAGCTTGCTTCATGTGAAACAGAACTGTCTGTCTATTTCTACATTGAGTAGCTACATCACACATTGATGGGTATTCCACTTTGAACACAGCATAGTGTGTTACCATAAACGTGTTCCAGAGTCAGCAGGAGGGGCTATGTTTTATGTCATTAGGCCAGAACAGCCTGGAACTAATGCTTTTCCCTTCTCAGTCAGTAGTCCTTGTCTGTGCTTGGACAACTTGTGCAAATCCACAGCAGTTTCCCAAACACTGATGCATGATGTCCTGAGCCCCGAGTACCTCAACATTCCAAAGGGCACGGCTATGCCTTCGAAGTGCTCCTGATTTAAAAACAAAACAAATCAAAAAAGGCCGAAAGCCTGTTACAAACATTTCTACAGTACTGCAGATTCCATCACTACAATGTCAGCGTCACAGGTTTAAGGCTGTACAGGCTGGGCGATTTGTTTGTGCATTCATACGAAGATCCCAAGATGATAAAAGTGGCGTTCCATTTTCAGTTCTGCGTTCTCAGTAGTAATGTACGGCCCACAGCAATTTGGTTTCACCTACATCGCTTATGGTACAACAGGGGTGGGGTTGTACCTTTTAACAGGACAATGTCTCATAACATGAACTATAATCAGAATACCCTGCAGTGGCTTACTGTCCTGATTGAGTTCCACCCAGAGATGAAAACTTGTTAAAGCAGGGAGAGGTTTGTGCAATGTGCATGCGTTAGTTTTAGTTTTTCTTCTCCAGGCTTCTACTTGAACTTGAAGTATAACCAGGAGAATTCCCAGATTTTCAGACAGCTTGGTTGATTTTGTAAAGTTATGCTTTAGCAATTCCTCAACAAATGGCTTCTCATAGCATTATTCTTTTTTTTGCTTCCTTGACTTTTTCTGTGTGCACATGTACTGTATGGACCAGGTAGGGTTTCATCTATTTCCATCTCCACATTACAGAAACCGGATTGGATAAAAAAAAAAAAAGAAAAGGCAGTGGTCAATTAGAAGCTCTGATCCCAGGAGGACACCTTTCCTGCAGAGAGTTAGAAGATCGATATGACTCCATGTCTGTTATATGGTTAGCTTAGAATAAAGGCTGGAAACGGGGGAAACAGCTAGCCTGGCTCTGTCCAAAGGTAACAAAAGCCACTAACCAGCCCCTCTACAGCTCACTGATTAAGACATTCCATCTTGTTTGTTTAATCTGTGCGAAAACGACAGGTTGTGGTTTTCTGGAAAGTTACGTGCTGGACTATTTCTTGGCGCAGTGACTTCCTGGAGTCTCCACTGGTTGCCAGGCAACAAGATATAACATGTTAAATAGGTGAGCTTTAGAGATGCTGGTAGGTGGATTTTGTCACCTTTGAGCTGAGCCATGTTAGCTGTTTCTCTAGGTTTCCAGTATTTATGCTAAGCTAACTGGATGCTGGCTGTAGCTTCTCGGGAGAGTGGTATTGATCTTCCAACTCTCAGCAGGAAAGCAAATAAGCAGATCTCCCAAAAACGCTGGGAGTACTATTTCTTCAAAGCAGACTAGAGTCGGACACAGTGAAATCTGACATGTGTGCAACACAAGTTGGCAGCACACACTGTCGCCCTTTTAAGGCTGTGCATTTGTAAGCCCTGCCAAATTACACTTGGTTTTTGTTTTGTTTTTTTTAAAGGAAAATAATGCAGTCAGTTTAGTCCAGCACTCTTAAAGCTACACAACGGATAAACTGATACCACTGTACTCATCAGAAACATTCTGCTTTCTAACTAATCACTAACTCGTCATACTGCCTGACCTCAGCCTGTATGTGGATTTTATGAACCAATGTCTTTTATAACGAGTCATTTGCCTGTAAGCCCAACCACCTGTAATAAATGTGTATTGCCTTGCAGTACAACAAGAAAACTCACTTATGTGCAGTGAAAGCACAATAATCTGACATACTGAGTTGAGAAGATTGGTCTATACCTACCTGAAAGCAGACATCTATCTAAAATTGAAGGTTATTGACTATATACATACTTTGAAGAAAACCCAAAACAAACCAGAAGGAACTAGAGCCCTAAGGGCCTTTAGGGCCAGAGTTTGTGACCTTCTCCTTAGCTATGTTATTGTCATGTGTTAAGTAATCATGTGAATAAGCCAGAGCCAGGTGGCCAGTTTTGGGGAAGAACGCCCATCACAGTCACTTGTGCTTAAAACAATGTGGGAGGGTAGTCATTGTAAAGAGAGACAAAAAGATTTTTAAAAACCTTCCTAAATGATTGAGGGGGAGCCTCTGTGTCGAGTCAGCTAGTGCCCATGTTCGATAGTGCTTCTTATTACTGAGCTCCCTTCTTTACAAGTCAGCTCATGTGGAGCAGAGGGTGATGCTGACCCCCTCTCCTATCCAGCAGGCGGGGAACAGCTCCTGGGTGAAGGCACAGTGGAAGGCGTGGAGCCTGGTCTGCCCGTCTCCGTAGTAGGTGAGTGTCCCCGCCTCGTAGTCCAGCAGCATGCCGATGCGGCCGTGCTGCGAGTGGCCGGCCAGGGTCTCCCGCCGGCCGTTGTGCCAGGCGCTCAGCTGATGCTCGTCCAGCTGCAGGCTCCAGGACAGTTCGTTCATACCCACCATGCACCTCTTGCCCTTCTCCTTCCTGGGGATGGTCTCATAGGTTACCTGATAAGAGGCAGGGAAGATGTGGCGGAATAGTGTCCAGCGTGAGTGAAAGAGGAAGGCTGTGCCGGGCCAGACTGACTGTAAACAGTAAAACATCAAAAGGCGGCACATGACCTAGACGAGCCCTAACACCGGTGCCGCCACAGGAAAGGTCAGGGGATCACCAAAGTTATTACCGACCGATATTTAAGAAATGAAGAGCTACTTTGTTATGCAGAAATACCAATATTAATTTTAAAAAAATTAACGGTTGGGTTATCGACAAGTACCACCCAAATACTGCCACATGCAAGTAAAATTGGTGGTTGGCAGACTTGTGCATGGCAGGCATTGTTCCCCGGCAAAATCCGTAACAGTACCTTTTAACTCCATAGCCTTTTTTTATCTTCGGTGAGTGTGATCAAAACTGTCACCAACTGTGAAATATGGTCATCAATTCTTGAGTTGAGGCGTTTCTGAGATATCGCGTTCACAAGAATGGGACGGACGGACGGCAACTAAAACCATAATGCCTCCGGCCACAGCTATCGCCGGCACAGAGGCATAAAAAAAAAAAAAAAAGTCATATTGTGATTCCTGTTCAAATTGCCCTGGCCTTTCCTGAACATGATTTTAGTTCATGTTCAGGAAAACATGGGAACATGTTCCCTGAACATGGGAACTTTAATGAACCACTCTCAAAACAACAGTGTACAAAGACAACGTGCATGGTTCTTTACCCCGAGGTAGGCCCAGGGCTTGGACACCTCCAGCTCCCAGTAGTGCTGTCCATGGGTGAAGCCCTGAAAGCAGAGCACCTGCCAGGTGTGATCGAAGCGGGCTTCATGGCCCGGGACGGGGCGTGGCCCAGAGGTCAGATGCTCCGCCCGCCGGTTCTCCTGGGACAGAAACAGGTGCCCGTTGGCAGTGCGAGGGTCAAAGGTCAGAGAGCATCGGTCTGTAATGAGAAAGAAAGGAATCAGACAGATCGAAGCAGGAACTGAGATCTACTAGGTTAACACACTTGGAGGGCATAGGTCATTTCTTTTCTGTGCCTTTTACTCTTACAAGATCATTCTATGGTCACAGGAGTAACTATAAGCCACTGTGTGACCTCTGCTCTCCTCATCTTTGACTGCTCGTAATCGATGTCATCCAAGCGCTGACGCCTGTTTTCCTGCTGCACTTTTGCATATTGTTTCTGATCAGCAGAACCAGACAATCAGCTAAATACTTGGAACTTACAAGCAGTGAGGCCCTCCTTCCCACCAGGGTGGCACGGGGCAGCTGGACTGGGAACCACAGCTAGGATCGGCCTCTTATCCTGAGGAGAACCTGGAGACCGATGGCAAGCTTGAGGACACAAAGCAAGAGCTGGGGAAAAAACTGCTGGCAATGCAAGCTGAACTGCCACATAGGGAGCTTCATTCCCAATGGCACATTACCGTCTTTGTCCGGGCCCACCGCGGTGCTCACCGCTTTCTCTAGGTCCTCGGACACCAGCTTGGCAACGCGGGATAGGACATCGGTGACGCCGTTTAACCGATCTTGAAGGGTTGGCGTTACATCTGTGGGAGTATCCTTGAAACGTGGAACTTCTATGACCATTGATTCCTGTGAAGAGATATGCATTTCAAAGAAGACCTCGACGATTTGGTGGTTGATGAACCAAGTGCAATGTGGTTTGATTGATAACGTGACAACAACTGACGCAGCGAGTGTAGGATGTTGTAATAAATGCTTCTGCCCGCGCCTCGCATTAACCATTCTTTAAAAGGAGCTGTTCTTTAAAAGCCACCAGCCACTGTCAGCAAAAAGCAGGTTTGTGTGTCCTGATCCTGTATTGTGTTGGACTGGGATTTTGGTTATTGGCTTACAGGCTGCATTACAGATATGCAATACACTTCTCTTTACATAGTTGTTTGTTGGAGCTGGGTCAATAATGCCTCCGTGTATGATGACGGCATGCCCTCCACTTTTCAATATTCCCTACATAAACATGCCCGCAAAGTTACAAATAACTATTTCACGAGTGCTTTTCAAAGTTGGACAAAGAAGTCGTCATCAAAGTTGTGTGTCATTAAGCAGTCTGAAGTCTTTACACAGAAACTACACAAAAAGAAAAGGTATAATCCTGCTTCTGCTGCCATCTAGCAGTAGAAACATTCACCTTCCTGAATGCTGTATCCCCACTGTTGGGTGTGTGGTCAGAGGGGCAAGACCGTTAAAAACGTCCACCCGCAGCAGTCTGCACAATTCTGCTTATAACCACGCCTTTGTTAGGAGGCACCTGCAGCACAAGGCCGAACCCGTCCTTTTCCAGACATCTGACCGTGTCTTTCTTGTTCTTTTTCTGAGTCTGGAACTCTCGCAAACAGCTTGTGAAGTCCAACTGATGGGAAATCGGTTCCCACTCAGATCCTTTGTTACTCTTCCGCATAAAAAAAAAAATAATAATAATAATAAAGATAGAGCACATGTGAACTCCAGATGACTATTTTTTTACTGCGAGTGTAAACCAATTTACGTTCAGGTGGAAATGCGGATTTTGCTGGTTTTAACTCACCAGGTTAACGTGGGTGAGCGCCGACATTCCTCATTATGTGAAACAGCTCCTCAATGGAATACTGTTTAGCCACCATAACTTAAGTCCCTCGTGTCAAACCCGACTGCTCGCGAGTGAACACACTCAGCCGGCTCCGATTTCAGGAATGTGTAAACCATCATGTTCGCCAGTGTAGTGAGACGACACATTATTCATGGAATGAGCACGGGACAGAGATGAGATGTGGTACACGCTGGCCTTCTCACAGCAGGAGGGTGACAAGGAGACAGGACATAAAACGCACAGTAAGACTCAGCCAGAGAGCGCTCAGCTCAGCTCAAACACATGGCAAGTGCGCGTTCTGGCTGGTCCCTACTTACTATAACATTAAAAAAAAACCTTGCAATGCAATGTGGTCGTAGTGTGACATCACAGGTAGTGTAAACGCAGGGGTACAAACCTTAATGAGCTCTGTATCAGAGAGGTTATGTGCGGCTGCTATCTGTTCCTGGCTCTCTCGGAGGATCTGGGAGCGCTCCTCAAGTTCAGCTAGCCGTGCCTCCGCCTCGCTGATGGCGGCTTCTTTCTGCTCCTCAATGAAGAGCCCCGTAGCCTCCTGCTTCTCGGCCAGGATTTTTATCAGGGTGGAGAACTTGACATTGACCCAGGTGGAAGTCTGCTCCAGAGTCACCTGAGGATGGAAAATGCAGAAGCGCATGCCTGCTCTGAGGAATTTGGGACCGCGTGGTTCACACGTGGTCTTTTTATTTATCTACAGTTATATCGCGCTGCAGCGTTGTCAGTTGAGACCTGAACGGTTCCATGCAAATGCGTTACAAGCCTCGTGGGTGTGCAAGAAGAACAATCAGTTGCCGGATTTCTTTTAAAAGTGGTTTAACTGAGACAGCTCCAGGACGTGCTGAGTTTTGCCATAGCGGTTCGCCACCGAGCGGCAACACTGGCTTAAATTTTAACGTTGCATCCGCGTAGAACAGAGTAAGGGATGACTAAACTTCATTTAAACTCTATTAAATATAGCAAAGAGGAGTGAAGCAGGAAAAATACAGCAACTCCTAATCTATGCATTCCTCTATAACCCTACCCCTCTCTGTGGCAGACAACTTCGTTCCCTAACTTTGAGTAAAGTCACTTTTCTGACATGTTGAGGGAAACCTGTTTGCTTGAAGCATAGTGAAGGCTACTTTCGCATAGGGAAAGGCTTAAACTGGGAGTTTACCTTAGCTTGATTGATATTCTCAGCCAAGTCAATGATGCTTTTCTGTGTCTCTTCAGCGAGTTTGCCCACCTCCTTACTCTTCCTCTCCAGCAGCAGCTGAAAAGAAAACATCACAATTGAGAGAGTGGGCTTCACATAGTCACAATCCCCTTCGGTGCTGGGGTCAAGTGGACGGTGTTATAACTGGACTGACCATCCACGTAACACACCCAGCTAAGCCGATGTGGTGGCACTGTGTTCCTGTACCTCTTGATTTTCCCTTTCTGCCTCCAACAAGACCTTCTCGTGGTTCCCGCATTCATAGATGCCGCACTCGCAGCACACGGACATTTTGTCCTGCCTGCAGTAATAAACCAGAGGCTTTTTATGGCGATCGCACAGCAGCATTGCTCTCGCCGCTTCGCTTCCCCTCGCGAGGGGCTCCCGACAGGAGGGGCCGGTGCTGTTTGCAGCCTCAGTCAGGACTGACAGGGACACATTACGCTTGACAACGGGCCTGGTGGGAAACTTCTCATTGCAGATGGGGCACTGAGGGCCGATATCACACTTGCTCTTGGTGTCCCAGTGAATGGTGATGCACGTTTGACAGAAGGTGTGACCGCAGGGGATGGTTACAGGGACTCGGAAACGCTCCAGGCATATGGCACAGGTCAGGTTTGAATTCTGAGAGTCCATCTCTGAAGAAAGAGCAGACCCCTCTCTGAAAAGAAAGGAAGAGGTTGGCCATGATTTGACAGAACTCGGACACATCGATGTATCATATCCGTACCACACAATGACAGTAATGAACCTTATCTACCTAACCTCTCTGTACTAAGAGGTTGATATCGCATTTCAAGCCCTTTGTATAGAATCAGTTTCTCAGAAGGGCAGAAAAAAACCTGCCCCATTTTTGTTAGTGGCAGCTCTCAGACTGGGACACAGCAAAGCCACGGCCAAGCAGCAACACGAGGCTAAATGGTAAGGTTGGCTACCACACATTAACTTAACCAAGTGGAAGGAGAAGCTAACGTTAGCTAACGTTAGCCTGGGAGCCAGTCAGTTCACGTTAGCTAGGACTCTTGGGGACACGTAACAGTCAAATGTTAAAACAGTCTGGTGACTTAACTCTAAATGAGCGCACATTTGGAAACTCGCCGCCTGGCTATAACGCAAAACGACACAATATCAACGCTTACCACTTCGACAGATAACTCACTACATTCGTGCACAGCATCTGTGTGAATACTAAATGTCGTCAGATGGAGCTTCCCTGATGACGACATACGCAAAAACGATGCCTTCGAGTGCTGTCGGGAAAAACCAAGAACGGTAACGTGACCCAACGTGCAACTCACGGTAATACAGGTAACACTGCTATTTTTACATTCAATTTGAAACGATAGTCACTGTCTGCTGTCGCTCAGTCCCTGCATTCTAACATTACAACCATTTGTGTTTGGTTTAACGATAATTAATAATTACGATAGAGGTGTGCTAAAATGTTTTTTTTAATGAAACATCTGATTATAGAGGTTAAACCATACTATATTTTCTGCTAGTAGACTACTGTCTGTCGGTACTAACTTACAGAAAATAAATACGTTCAACGTCCGCGGACTAGTTTTGCCCCACATGGCCACCGTATTTTCGGGAGAAAAAAAAGAAAAAAAAAAGGCCACCATTCATTCGAAGATGGCGCTGCGCAGTGTTTGCGTTGCTGCCTTGCGAAGTGGGACAGAGTTAGGGGTCAATAATGCGAGGACATTTGTCACAACAGGTATTGTAAGGATATTGTTAAATTATATTGGGCTTACATTTAAGAACATCGTGCCCGGGCTTGGGTATTGCATGTACCCGAAGCCCGTGTATGTCCGGTGGGATCAGTTAGCAGCAGAGCCCCGTTACACGCTCTCTCCTCTAATGTGGAAGAGGACATTTCACCAAACTCCACGCAGAAATGTGACAAGTAAACGTGAACGTAGCGGCGCAGTGGAAACATTTCTCAAGAACACGATACGAGACCCAGCTCAAGGACAGTAATAGCGTCGGCACCGATCGGGTTAGCCACCTCACATACCAGTCACTACTGACAAAAACATTTGCTTTCTGTTTTGGGGCATCAGTAGTTCCCACTGTTGGTTGGAGGAAACACAGGGAGAGCCAAACATGACATGTGAACAAGTGCTACTTCATGTCCTGTGTGTATCTTTATGAATGTGCTGAAGTGGACAGAGGAAAACATTTTTTAAATTCGTCCAGTATCCTGCTTTGACGTAAAACTATCATATATTTGAATGGAGGTCCTCGTGCATAGAGGAAGTCCTCATTAAGGTGGTCAGTGGCCACGCAGCTTTGTCACCCCCCGTTCAACAACTTTATCAAATGAACAATAACGTTACAAGACAAACAACAGTACAGCGAGTATAGGAAAAAAATCAGACCAAAAGCAGAACGTAATTTACATATGCAAACTAATGTAAAAACTAGGTAGCTCGGAAACTGAAAAAAGTCAGTTTAGAAATGTACAAACAAATCAGCTTACAACATTATAAACATGCAATACCAATGATCGGACAATCTGGTCCACAATCACTGTAAGAGAAGTTAGACAGTGACTCAGTGTGGATAATCTAAACCCTTGAATTAAAATGTAGCATTCTCTAAAATCAGGTATAATAGCAGGAATAAAGAGACAAACATAACACACATTTTTGTAGATTTTTTAGTAACTAACTGTTAGGATGCGTTTCCACATTACAGCATTCCTCGGCAGACGGACGCCTCCTTTGGGCCCGATGCCAAATGAGGAGATCGAGGCTGAGAACCTGGAGTCGTTAGAGAAGTATCGCAGCTTCACCCGTTACCTCAGAGAAGCTGCGGAGGCGAAGGACAGGCCTGCCTGGTGGAAGACCTACAGGAGCTACGTGGAAAAAGCGGATCCTGAGCATGGTGAGAAATAAAGGAGGAGGCGGCCTTAGACAGTGGTCAACGCCCTGGTGGCGTGAAAATGTCGGTGGCCAAACGGCTGCTCGGGCCTTTTTCTTTCGCCGGCAGTTGAAACCTCTGCGAGGTCACCGCGTCCAAACAGTTTTTGTTTTGCTGCAGGCGCGCCGCGAGTGGACATTGGGCTGCCTTACTATCGGCCCGGCAGGACCAACGAAGTGAGGGAGAGGAGGCAGGTGCTGAAGGACAACAAGAAGAACGTTGAGCTGGAGAGGGCTTCTCGTCTGCGTACTTGTAAGCACGCACGCCGTACTTGGGCTTCTCGTCGATCATTCACTCACGCTGTGGTGGCACGTTGGAGTAACTGTTCTCTCCCCCCAACCCACAGTTAAGGTCCCTCTGGATCGGGTGCAGGACACCTGGGAGAAGAGCAGCGGTCCGTTTCATATAAAGAGACTGGCGGACCACTACGGAGTCTTCAGAGATCTCTTCCCCATGGCCTATTTTCTACCTCAAGTCTCACTCCATGTCTGCTATGGCCAGGACAACGGTGGTCAAGTGCATTATGGGAATCGGCTGACACCTACTGAAGTACGTTAAAGGAATGGAAGTTTTAGTGTCCTAATCTAGCTCTGTAATTGATATTCTAAGGGTCAAGGCCACTTAAGAGTTTAACTATCTTTCTCCCTTTTCTAACACTTCATTCTGTATCTGTATTGCATTTTATTCACTTGTCCTCTCGCTTTTCTGCTCTGTATATGCCTTGATGTGTCTTTTCTTCGCTGGGCTTGGTTTGTTCAGGCAGCATCCGTCCCTCAGGTCAGCTTTGATGCCGAGGAGGGCTCCCTGTGGACTCTGCTGCTCACCTGTCCAGGTCAGCGTCACCTCCCCCACCCCCCCCCCCGGTCCCCCCTGCTGGATCACTCAGCAACTCTCTGTACTGCCTTTTAGGCTTATATCTAAAATCAGTGGTCGTCTTTTTCAGATGAGCATCTTCTGGATAATGAGGCAGAATACATCCACTGGCTAGTGTGAGTACTTCAGGTCAAGTATAGAGCACGTTCAGGAGCGACACATGTTGGCCAAAGTTTCTTTCACAGGGAGGTTTAAAAGTACAGTCAAATGACCAATTACTGAAATGACAAACATAAATGACAGTTGCCATCAATTTACTTGAAACCCTCCAGGTCACATACACTGAGAATGGACTTTTAGAAGAAGTAGATGCAATTTTGTAAGAATTGTGAAAGCGCTACAGCCTCGAATGGCGTGTGCTTCTGTAGGGGGAACATACCAGGCGCAGCGGTGCGGGCCGGAGAGGAGCTGTGTCACCACCTGCCGCCCCTCCCTGCCAGAGGAACCGGCTTCCACCGCTACATTTATGTCCTCTTCAAGCAGGAGGGACCCATCAACTTCCAGGAGGACGTCAGGCCGTCGCCATGGTGAGCAACACATCCAGCGTACAGACAGGAAGCTGATGCTCTTAGTATTATTTGTGTTTATAGTATGAAATGCCACCAGATCATTTACATTTACTTGTTCACTCCCTACTGCATAAGAGAGTTTTTGCTTGGTTTTCCTTGCGACACTCAAATATAATCTTGTGTAGTGAACAGCACGTGTCAGCGGTCGCCAAAGGAAGTGACAGATTTGCCGGCACAAAGTAACAAATATTTAACAAATAGTAACAAACTGCTATAATGACATTTCAAAAATAGCCGCAGCCCGTAGCGTAAGAGTTTAAGTGTCGGTGTACGTCACATTAATGAAATCAGCCAGTGAACGAGAAGCATAACATTAACGCGTGTCAGTACATGTTTGATGTAGCAACAAAGGCGCTAATCATGTGATACCTCCCCTCCCCTAGCCATTCTCTGATGGATCGTACATTTAAGACGATTGATTTCTACAGAAAGCACCAGGACAACATGACACCTGCAGGCCTGGCCTTCTTCCAGTGCCAGTGGGACGAATCCGTCACCAGCACCTTTCACAACACGCTCAGTGAGTCACCAGACTTGTTTGGTCTCAACAGCAGCGAGACTTGTTGTTCTCCTGACTTACAGACACGCACAACTTCCTTCACCCTTCTTAGATTTTGAAAGGTTTGTTGGTTAATTGCCCAGTCTGTTAATAATAAAGCCTGTGTGTTGCGTCTTCTCCCTGCAGACATGAGGGAGCCGGTGTTTGAGTTTATCCGCCCTCCAGTGTACCACCCTCCACAGGTCAGATACCCTCATCGACAGCCCCTACGCTACCTGGACAGATACAGAGATGGAAAGGAGCACACCTATGGAATCTATTGATTATGAGACGACATTCACGGCCTTGAGAAAACACATTTCCTTGCAAATGTGTAGTTCTGGTTGGCATATTTATGTTCAAATAATAAAGCATTTTTCAACTCTGCAGAGACTGTGTTATTTACCTCTGGCAAAGACGGCAGACCGTATGTCTGTGTGGTATTTGGAAACAGACAGTGACGATATCTCACGTATTTGTTTCGATGCGAGTCGATGGAAAGTTTGGCTGAAAGAACAAGTGATTAATGACTTGTAGAGATCTGGGCCCGTATTCGTCAAACTGCCAACTGTGAAAGTTTGGAATTTAAAGGGAACTCCCGTCGCTTTTACACATCCAAAGTCTGTTTACAGGTGTTGAGGAGAAGTCTTTTGTGTCTTCAGAGGGACCTGTGTGAAGTCCGATAAATGTCCTCATGTGATGTCACTTGAGTCAGCGCCGGGTTGGGGCTGAAGACTACGAGTTTGAAAGTGAAAAAACATCTGGTGGCGTGAAGTTAGAAAGAAGTGAGCTCACAGAGACACCCTGCAGCCCGCTCCCCGTCTCTGCATGAGGCCCAAGGCTATGTTAACCGCTACTAGCATTGCGCAGCCAAATCTCCGACTGAACTGACAGCCGTTGAGTTGCACTGTGGGTAATGTAGGCGCCGGGTTTTGACATGGAAGAAGAAGGCGTGGAATAAAAAAAAAAAAGACGACATCTCTGGTTCTGCTGCATGGATTTTGCTCCTTCTTGTTAAACTGTGCACCACGAGCCCCTCAGTGTCGTAGGGAGTGCAGTGCTAAATCGGTGGAGGACTCTTTTAAGTTAAAGACACAAGTAAAACTCCTTCACAGAGGCTCCTACTGTGTGACTGTAGTGCAGAAACCGAGGTGAACACACTCTTCGGGGACGTGTTTTGGAGGGATTGTGCGAGACGTTAGCTAAAGCAATAAGTATAATTCAGATTAGAGCCCACTTACACTGATACTTGCATCTGATTTGAACCTTCACGTTACACCACTTTGTCCAGTGGGTGCAAACAAACGACGCAAATAAAGCTGACATTGATTTTGTTTGCAACCGCGTTCCATGCAACGTCAGTGTCGGCCAATTTCTTACTAAATTCTCTACCTCTGCCAGCAGCAGCGCTTCGTTCCTCCCCTTTCCTTTTGCTTCAGTTTAAGCTATATTCCTATGATTTTTTTCCCCCTGGTTATGAATTGATACATTGTAAATATATTAGATGGTTCTTAATTTCTCATGGTAACCCACTACTGGAGATATTAAGGATTTTACACAAACATTTAAATCACGTGTTTTTTGCAGAATAACACCACTGAGTAAACCGTAACAATGTTTTGTTTTTTTGTTTTTTGAAAGGATGAACAATATGGCAGATGCAGGGTTAAATTCTTGTCACTGATTCTCTAATCTATGTAATTTTAATGGACTACATTGTCTTCCAAATTGCCTCGCTCATTGAAGTGCATTAAGTGTCAACCAATGTCGAATAATAGCCTCACAACAGATTGAATGAATTGTTGCACTTAAGGCTTTTGTTTTCAAGCAGATGCATGCTAGCTTTTCATCATGCAGTCCTTGAAAGTACAATAAGATATATTTTAACAGCATGCTATGGCAAGCCTATGTTGCTTTTAGGTTTTATGTAAAGCACTTTGAATTGCCTTGTTGTCGAAATGTACTATACAAATATGCTATAATAGCATGCTATGGCAAGTTGTCGGGACAATTAAACCTCAGACTGAGTGTCTGGTGCAGTCTGCATTGAAGATTGCAGAAGTCAAAGGTTCTCCGCCTTTCCAGGATTCTCCATGTAGTCTGACAGAAACGGAGGAAACTGTCACATCCAACTCATGTCTTTTACTCTACGCTCCAGCTTTTACCTTCTGGTAAAGGATTCGGGGTTCCCCAGTAGTCCTCATTTACAATGGAGTGTGGAAATGTTAGGCAGCATGTTCATATAGCTGATTGAGCTGGAGCTAATGTGAACTATTCTATAAACAGCTGGGTAGTTTAAAGACCCTCTCTCAGCTCATGCAAAATGTCACATAAACACTGACCATGAAGTGTAATACATGAGTCCACAGTAGACACTGGGCCTGCAGCACACCACTAAGGCACATTCACATTTAGTGTCAACAAAATACTTCATATGAAGGCTTTTTGGACAAAATATTTATTAGTTATTTTACTGTAGCATTGCCCAATGATATGTGCATTTACTGCAGCCCTTCTGAACAGGAGTATTAGAGATTTAATAAATAACACGTAGGCTTCTAGGACGTTTATTACACACACGTGAAACTGAAACTTGGGAATCAGGGAGGTATTGTACTGCTTTGGCCCGTCTTGAATGGCTGCTATATGTTTTGCAAACCACCAGATGTCACTGAGCTTGCACATCTAAGCTTCAAATCTTCTTTTTTTTGCCACAAACAGAACGAAAGCCCCAAAACGTCATTAGGTTTCATCTTCCCATCACGACTCATTGAAACATGCAGGTTGGTGACCTCACATAAATCCCAGCATGTAGCTTTGTCCTCCTTCAACCTGAGCAGATCTAGTCAACCACAGTAACCGTCACACACCTGTGTTGGTCTGCAGGGCTATTACAACTCTCCCAGTTACAGCCCTATTGCTGCCGTAGCTGCCTTTTTAATGGAGCGTCGTCAGGAGCTTGCATTTAATATTAGAATTGTATGCTTAGCATACAACCAAAACAAGTAATATGAAATTGTTGGAGGTTGAAGGGGCACCAAGTTGTGTTGGTGCAATCAATCAATTATTATCAAAGATAAACATTAATAATGACTTTAAAATACACCAAACTATCAATTTGGAACTCTTTTATTATTATTTGAATTAATAAGAATTTATTATTATTATTTATTGAATTAATAACTATAACCCCAAATTACCATTAATAGGTAGTAAGTGAAGAAGTTGGAATTCAACATAGAAGAGGTTGGCAAATGATTCACTCTTGCGAGGCATTAAAGAGACCAGCATAACTATACACAGGCATTCATTAAAAAAGATGAAGAAAGCAAAAAACACACAATGAAGACTAACTCTAAATACACTAAACTACAGACAAGAAGATGTGTGTGTCCCAGATGGCTGCTTGGACGTAAAATAGCTCCAAAAAATGTAATTTAATTCAAAATAGCGGTAAGGCCATGTAAGTCCCAATTGGCGGTGAAGCTCAGCAGTAACTAACCAGGCCTACCAGATTAACCTAACGGATTGAAAAACGCATCGGGGCAAGCAGCGGTCTGCTGCTGGCTGGAGCAAAGCCAGGAGGAGAGCGAGGCAAAGGTCGTTGACCTTTTTTGTTTACTTGGTGACATCCGGGTCACACGTCAAAGGCTGCATTCACTTTCTCAGGTTTGTGGCAAAAAAAAAAAGGGGAATGCAGTCCTTAAATCAAAGTTCAGTTAAAATCACCCACATGATTGAACACGCATCTCATCTGTTGAGTCCCAACAAAATGAGTACATACAACATTCTCAGAGTTTTTCTAAGTGGAGAAATGGTTTTGCATGCTTGTCTCAGGAAGGCCTGCATCTCAACCAGCACGGACTCCTCTGAAGTGAGAGCCAATTAGAGGTGATCAGCAACAGCTGTGTCACCAGCATGATGGCCTTCTTAAACCTCGCATGTGGCACAGGCAGCATTTTCCCTTTGGTGGCTGAAGCAATGGGAGCTGCTCGGGTCTTGTTCATTTGTGCGCTGACTGTTTGGCTTGCCAAAGGTTTGTACGTTCCGTCTGTTGGAAGCATGTGTTTAAGAAATTAGTAGTATAGCAAGTGTATGAGCCTGGTCTTTTGGCGTACTAGAGTATGCCTTGCCGTAACTTGTGACAATCCTTTAATTCCTAAAATGTCATTTAGCTGTAACAAGTTGGTGTTCTGTTGTGCCATCAAACGGCACAAACGCTTAATTAACAGCGAGTGTGATGTCCATAGGCTCCTGTTTGCCAGTTGGCGGCACACATGAAAGATGTGATAATGGGCTGCAGAGGAGAACGAGAGGTAACAACATTTGTGACATAATCTTTTCAGAGCTGCATTCTGACACTAACATGCATTATTTTGTACTGCAGCTTTGTCTCCCAATGAGATCTCCATAAAGAAGGCCGTGGCCCAGGTCCAGTCACTGGAGTCAATGTTTCAGCAAGATGCTAAAGAAGGTGAGCAGGTTCTGAGTCCCTACTGGCAAAACACAAATTTGGGTCGAGCCTTGGTTCTTACTCACAATGTGGTTAATGCAGTTCTCAGTTTAATGCTTAAGTAGTGAATTCTCTCAGCAGAAAAGTTGAACATGACTAAGTTTCTTTGTTCTAAATGGTCAAATGTCTCGTTTCAGTTCAACTAGAAACAAACGAAGTGGAAGCTATGGCATCAATTGGCCAACTGAAACTTGTACAACCCCTGAACAGTGAAGTACCCATCAAAACTGAGAATGATGTGGCTGACATCCAACAGAGCTGCTAGAGC
>CM022492.1:6292053-6322430 GCA_011952105.1 Coreoperca whiteheadi
ACTAAGATGTTTCTGCATTTACCTGTCTCTAATTTAAAATAAAACTCTTTAACGTAATTTGTTTTCCTGAGAATAGTAAATGACATTCCTACATTTCATTCAAATCCTACATTGGTTCACATTCAAAGCTTTTTTTTATTTTTATTTTTTTTAAAATGAGCCATAATTTAACCCAGAGCAGCAATTTGAGTTTAAGCCAGATACCCAGTTGCATCAGTTAAACTCAGTTACTGCTGCAGGACATGAACCCCACCAGACTACCTGGAGCAGAATTCCTGTCTGACCTGATTTGCTCATTTTGTTGACGTATCCTAAATCTGATTCTTGATATACCTGCAGGAACAGTCACTTAGAACGGCAGCAAAAAGTGATATTTGACAAGGTGAAAAGTATAAAATATGTAATCATTTCCAAATGTTAAAATTAAGTGTAGGAATTATTATATATCTTTAGTGTAGAGTATGGGTTTTTTTTGTCGGACACTGGAGCAAACAATTATAAATATGGGATGCACATACAAAAGCTAAAAGTAATAAACTGTTTCAGCTGCTAAAGCAGAGAGAAGACACGCCGTGCATACAGTTAATGCCTGTCCAATGAGCTCTATCTGACCCAAATGTTGCGTTTGTAATCATCGGAGCTTATTAACAATGTGTGGATCCTTTTTCCTACCACCCACGTGGTCATGTCTGCGCTCTTCCTCGCAACCCCCCCCCCTCTATTGTCTCACACACACGCTTGTCTGAAGCTGAGGTCGCTACCACGCTTTTGTACCTCAAAGAGCAGCTGCCTGTGGTCACTTTGTGTGTGTTGCAATAACAGCTGGTTGTGACGGTCAGTGCTCGGCTTCACCCTTCACTGTCCACCATTATGAAGGTAAGATGGTAACTATCAGCGTTTTCATGTGGACGGCCACCTTTGAGAATGTTTTTCACGTTTGGTTATTGGTCCCTGATGGGGGTGGTTCCCCCAGAATTATGAGTCCATATGAATAACTTTATAAATATTAATAATTGTATCATTCATAAATATATTTGATCTGTTGCTAATAAACAAACCTGCCCAACCTGAATCCCAACACAACTAAAGCAGAAATGCAACCAAAAAAAACCCCCCATCTTTGTGAAAAAAGAAAGCGATCCGTGCTTAAATATCCATATCACAAAAAGTGTAATAATTATGATCCAGAATAATTTATTGTCTTAAAGATATTCAAGATGGTAAATATCATTACACGAAGTGAGTGTATTCAATGCAAAAACCTATTTCAGCCACCATACAGTGCACAGTAAGTTAATTACTAAAAGCATCCATTAGAGTCCTCTTGTTTGAGGGTTAGTGCAACAGGAAAAAAACGACGCAGTGCTTTAGAATGATACTGCTGAACAAGGTAAAAGCTGAAAGGACTGAGACAAAGAATTTAGGGGTAACTACAGTCCCTACTAGCTTTCAACATGTACCATGTGTACAATATGAATTACGTCCATGTTGAGTGCTTCACGATGCCATCATGCCATTTCGATCCTGGGCCCATTATGGTCAGTCGCTGAGGTGGCAACAACTGCAACAGTTCCCCAGTGTCCAGTGTTCGCCTGTAAAAACTCTCTTGTCTTCAGTCATTTTCGAGCCGCCTGCAGCATTTCCTCCACAGTCAGTAGTTTTTCTCTGGGTTTTCCAGTGGCTTCACCCCTCCTCATCTCCAGACCGTCAATCTTCTCCCAGTCTGAGAAAGTCACTGGTTTCACTCCTACAGACGATAAAATACAAACCTTTATTTCGTTGGTTTTTTTCTAATAGAACAGACACCTGGTGACCAAATCAGTTAACATGTATTTACTGAAATGAAACTCGTCACGAACACTGGGCTGGTTTAGTAGATTAGACCTTCGAAATGTGAAATTTTGATCATGCCAAACCGGTAAATGCAATTTTTAGCAGCTCATGAGTGAATTCTGGAGAGCTGTGACGTAGCTTTTCTTTTTATTCGCCATTAGCAGAAGAGGTTTGGACTGGAATCTGACATACTAAATTCATGTTTGCGGTTTTTTCCCCCTTTTGTTATAACGCACTGCCGGGTTAGAAAAGAATGATATTTAGTTGCATGCAAGACCGTGTGTGTGTGTGTGTGTGAGTGAAACATCACTGACATCAACTTAGCACGTGACTACCAAAATAACCTAACAGCGAAAACAACAGAAGGTGATGACCCAGCCAGCGGGACAGCCGAGTACCTCTCTTCTCCAGCAGAGCACGGATGCTTTGAGAACCAGGCTTGGCAGCAGACACATCCAACGTTCCCGAGTCCACGTCCTCCAGCAACGATCGCGCAGTGTCAAAACTATTGTTCATAGTGGTGGCTATCACGCCTGTGGGGCCTGTTTTCAGCCAGCCACTACAATATAAACCTAGAAAGAAAGATGGATTCACTAAATTCTTTCAGCTAATGTTTTAGCTTGCTGTGTGGTCTTGTCCTTTATGGTGTATAATGGGTACCTGCAGCTTGTTGAACGCGGCCCATGTTGTTCGGGACGATGGCTTTGCGGGAGTCAAACGGCACGGATGGATCAATAGGGACGCTCTTGTAGCCAATACTGCTAATGATGAGGCCACAGGGCACATCCTCCACTTCTCCGGTGAGCAGTGCCTGGGCTCCCTCGCCTGAACCCTGGCCACACAGAGGCAACCAACTTTTAACCAGGCCACGGTACTAAGCAGCTGCACGTGGCGACGTGACCTCACGAGCGCTTGAGTTTTAAACTCCAAATCCTGTTTACCTCCAGCCTGTTGACCGCCAGTCGGAGGCCGGCTGTTCTGTTGTGGTCAGGGTCGGCCAGGACCTCGATGGGGCTCCGGAAGAATCGGAAGGCCCAGATGCGGGAGGCCTTGTTTCGCCTCTCTTGCTCCTCCTCTCCTGGGATCTCCAGGGCCGTCTTCAACATCAGCTCCGTCAGACGCTTCCTGGGCCTCGGCACGTCTGACAGCACAGATACTTCTGATCAAAATTAACATCTGTCTGCTTTGAGATTTCTGTTCCCAAATGGTTACATTGTCTACGCTGAATCACTGTGTCTTTTGGTGTCCATATTATTTAGATTGCCTTATGTGTGTGTGTGTGTGTATATATATATATATATCATAGCCCAAATGATACAGACTTTTTTAGGCCGATACCGATATTTAGGATATTTATACATCAGTAATTTAAACACAAACAAACAATCACACCTGAGAGGTCTCTTGTCATTTTGCTGAGCAAACCTGAAGCAGCAACAGGCAAAAGGCATCGTTTGCTTCTAATAAAGTCACAGTAAAGCCATTTCAGAGTGTGGTGGTTCGTCGTCATATTTGTATGTGCATTACGGTTCATTTTATTACAAAAAGTGACAAGATTCGTTGTTCGTAGTTGTGTCCCCAGTGGAAGACGAGACGGGGGACAAAAAATCCACAGTCGTCCTTTTTGTGCGAAAATGCCCTCAGTTCAGCTGAAGCTAAGAACATGCGGCTTCAGCAGCCCTCCAATCAAGTGGGTATCTTCCAAAGTTACAGTCCTACAAGTTTCCCCCCCTCTTTATGCGTGAAAAAGCATTCCCTTGATTTGTCTCACACAGACTCATACCAGCTTCAGCTGAACTTCAGAATGCATTTTTGCACTACCGAGGACTGAAGTTCGTCCCCCATGCCTTCCAATGTAAACCCCATTTGGAACAGATCTCTCCATGGCCAGCATGGACAGGACAGCAGGAGCAATAACAGCGATTCCATAACTCTTGAAATGTACATACAGGCATGTTGGTGTTGATTTAGGACAGACCCTAATTCTTCTTGACTAAAACCAGACTAACATGTAGACCACACACCAGAAGCCATAGAGGACAATGTTGATGGCTCTTTTTGATTAAGACTAAAACGTTTTCAGTTGGGTTTTTGTTGATAAATTTAAAATCCAACTAAAATGGACAGACTTCTGCTCTCAGACTTAAGACTAAATCTAAAGAATCTAAAGACAAAATGAACACTAGTTCATGCCGTATACAGTATGTGTGTGTGTTTTTATCTGTGTATGTGTGCATAGCATACTATAAATGCTGATGATGTGACCTCTGCCATTTCAGCACATAACAAGTGTGTAGGTGTGTCTGTGAAGATGGGCGCATATGTGCAGACGTATGCAAATGCCAGCAATCAAAAACACACACAGCACGGACACATACACCCACACAGCCTCAACACTCTGCTGTGAAACCTGCGATTTTTTTCTCTCTTTTTTTTGTGAAAATGTTTAACCTCTCTGGCCTTCACATATTTCCTGTAACTGTAACTGTTTGTTTTGGGGGGTTTTTTTTGCTGTAACCGCGAACCAGTCACCAGCGCAATGCTGTTAATATTATCGCTGACAGCACAAGTTTAATCATTTCTAATAACATCCTTCACTTAGTGCTTATCGTGTTTCTCACAGAGGTGAGATCAAGGTTCTCACAATTAGCCATGAACAGAGGCAAGGAGACTGCTCAGCACCATCAGTCAGCCCAATGCCATTTCTGAGGCGAGGACGAGGACCGGCCAAAAGGGTCATCGGGACCAAGGCGGCGTATGGTCTTGCCTAATTCTCCGTCTTTTCTTAACCTGCAGTTTCTCACAACAGTAGAAAAGATTCGGAACTTCAGAAGAGCTAGAAACAGCTGTATTTACTGGCTAACAGTTTCCATTCAGCTCACTGTATGCTGGGTATGTTCCGGATGTTAACCACAGCACACATTTCTTCCTTCCTTGTGAAAGTCTCTGCATTAGTCAAAGTACATGTTTTGAACTCATACTTTCAACACATACAGCATAGAGGGTTAGGGTTGTATTGCATATCGTAAAGGTTACTGTGTGGAGCCTATTGTATTGCCTGGACTCAAAACGTGAAATGCCCTCGCTCTTAGGCCCTGGTGTCCACTGAAAGATGAAAAACACAGCGCCAATCTCCACACAGACCTAGTTCAAGAATTGAGCAGACCGATGAGGCAGTGAGTGCCAACCTCAAACACAGGAAAAATATATTAGGATAACATTCAATTTCTTACCTTTAAGAGCCTCTCTTACACCCTCAAAATCAGCCGCCACCATCTCAGGTCTGGCGTCCGGCAGGTTCACCATTTCTCTAAGCTCCTGGAGACAGGGAGACCATAGCGGGGATGGCTGGGCTGGACTAGAACCCCATTGACAGCTGGAAGAACGTGTCTCTCTTTGTGAATGAGCATGTTGGGTTTAAAAGGATCATTCTGGTTTACTGCAAGCTGGGTCGTGCTTTTGTAGTTTTGGCCTGCTCGCCGCAGTCAGAGCTGAGATATGGGATCACGTTGCAACAACAAAGTCGGACAGGGAAAGGCACAAACAAGTGCTTCCCCTACCATGGGTAACGGTAGCCCGCAGGGTGCGTCTGTCGAGAGTGTTGTCATTGAGAGTATACTGTATGAAAACCAGTAAACTGGCAAGCAAAGAACAGCAGAGACGAAACGATTAGCTAAAAGTAGTGGACAAATGGTTGAAATAGATAGATTCATGCTTGAAAGGTCCTATACTCTGCGACTCCAAGTGGTAGTCGTAGGAATGCAAACTCTTTCCAATTGTATGAAAACAAATTTGTAACAATACCCACTTTTATGTAGTAGTGTTACTCAACACAACACTTTTCAAACCAATTGAAATGCACACATTCGAAATACATGACAGGTGGGGTTGAAGAAGAGCACCTCATCTAACAGGGATGAAACGGTTGTGGGTAAAACCGAAAGTGGTCGCGCAGGAAATATTGGTAATACTTCGTCATTGCACAGGCAAACAAAAGTGCACAGGCACAGCAAGGACGGTAGGTCAAGGTTGAAAAAGGAAGTCGATCTGTAAACTGTGATGGAAGTTTACAATTTACGACGACAGTTTGGGAAATCATTTAACCATTTGCCCTCCTTTTCGCTTCAAAATAATAAGAACTAACCTGGAGGTTGGACTGCTGGTGGTGCGTTTCCAGATCTTAACAAAAAGTTGAAATGAACCAAAATGATCCTTTAAACCGGCTTGAACTATAAGTCTGTTAAATTATGGACACGGAAAATGTTACTTTGAGCTGTCTTGTGTGTAACCTTGACTTAGACAGATCTCGATGTCGGATACTGTCGCATGCAGTGGTGTGTGTGCGTGTGTGTGTGTGTGTGTGTGTGTGTGTGACGGTCAGCGTATGAAACACTGGCCTGGAGTGGGGTTTGACTAGTGTTAGTAAAGCGAGAAGATGGCCGTGACAGTTTTTCCATTCTTCTCTCAAACAAACGCTCTCACACACCTTGACAGTGCAAGCGACCTGTATGGGCCCCCTCCTGCCAACAATCAGCACCCTGCGGACCTTGCTCTCTGCTAGAGCCTCCAGGGCCGGCCGGGTGATGTCAGTCGTCTGCAGAAAAAAAACAAAAAAACAACGGAGACGGTCCCATTAAGGTCGCCTGAAAACTGGATTTCTGAGGGGTTGAAAGGTTCGTTGTTTGTTTAAAGTGGTATTCCAAGAGATTTGTCTTCGAATTTGGTGTTATTGATGATGCTGTATGTCCACCATTATGTGACGTTTTGGGATTCGTCAGTAAACACATGCCACTGGTAATGTGACACCATTTTCCTTAAATTCTCCCGAAACGTTCCTTGCCTAAATCCCCCTCTGTTGCTATAGCAGCTTTCAAGATCATTTTAGCAGATAAAAAGCCTTGAATTAATTAGCGCCTTCGTATCTCAAAGACCTCATCGTGCCATACGCAGCAACCCGCTGTGATCTGTTAAGGGCCGAGCATTCAAGATTTGCTCTGCTGAAATAGTTGGAGAGAGAAAACCCTTCTGCTCTGTTTTTATTACACTCCTCGTTGGCTTTGTGCATTTAAGATCATGCTGTGTGGTTGCTTTTTTGCTATACATTTAGTACTATTTTCCCCAATCTGAAATAACCACGGCTGTGTGTTTCTCACCTTTAAAATGTCAATGGGAGACAGCAGGATTCTTGCTACGTCCAAGGCCACGTTGCCTTGTCCCAGGAGGACTGCCGTTTCACAACTCAGGTCTGGACTCAGCTGAGCGAAAAAAAGAAAATCGAGAGAAACTGCGATTGGACGATAAAGGAGCAGAAAAGAAAAGCAAATCACTGGAAAAAGATGACTGATCTGACAATCTAAGGCACAATGTAGCGGGTCGCCTACCAATCGATCCCGGCTTCCCCCATCCCCCATCCATGTGTCGAAGTATCCTTGAGCAAGATACTCAACCCCAAATTGCTCCTGAAGCTGTGCCATCGGTGCGTGAGTGTGTATGGCTAAATGTGATATGTAGTGTGAAAGCGCTTTGAGTAGTCAAAAGACTAGAAAGGCGTTATACAAGTCGATTTACATATGGCATATTTACATACCTCTCGACAGCTGGGCAGCCCATTGTACCAGCCCACGAAGTCTTTGGCAGAGTAAACACCGGCCAAGTCTTCTCCTGGCACTCCCATACTCCTGTTTCCCTCTGCACCGTAACTCTGCCATAAAATATACAAAAAACAATGCTTATACTCACACTCACACTCACACTCACACACACACACACACACACACACACACACACACTCAAAGGGCAGACACAACAGTGCGTTTTCATGTTCGTACCAGTACGACTGCATGGTAGGCTTGCTGGAGCTGTTCAACGCTCACATCCTTTCCCACGTTCACATTACCATAGAAGCTACAGCGCGAATGTTTGGCTGTCTGAGTGAATGTGTTGATAACGTTCTGAGGAGGAGAAAAGATCAAGAATCATTAAAGCGGTTTTCTAGCTCCTGTGGTGGCGATTAAACCAGCCAAGAAGACTGACTTGGCTGTAGCTATATCGGAGTCAGTTTAATGAAGAGTACAGGTTAATATGTTTCATAATAGTATGAGGGAAAACTGGATTAAGATACAGGAACCAGGTTGTTCTGGGAACACTATTAGAAGACCAACAGCTGTTAAAACCAACTTAGTGGCTACTTAAATTGTGTTTGACTTTGAATTAAATGCTATCATTATACAAGGATTCACCACAAGTGATTTTTTACGTTTCCATCTCACTGCTCTACTGTCACAGTGATCCTTTCCCGTGTATGGGGAAGCAAAGGGTCCTTGTAACTTGACAAAACAAACAAACAAAAACAGTAATGAATCCTTGGAAAAAAATATTTCCTCTTCTATTTTGGAAGGTCTCAAAATTGGAATTGGCAGGGCCACGTCTTGACTTGCTTTTGTATTTGACATGTTGGCAATACTATGTGACTGTTATGTTGCGTTACCAGTGCCGAGGGGGTTTTCTCACGCAGGGCTGTTGTCTAGCACGCGTGACAAAACTTTCAACTGACTTCTGAGGGTGAAACTAATCTTTTATCAGGCACTGCCACAAGAACTGAAGTAACAAGGTTTGTCTGAGGTTCTGGCTGAGTTTGTTTTCGCCTAAACATGCCAGCTATTGTAATCGACAAACAAATCACTTCAGCGTGAAAATGAAAACATTTAGTATTTTCAGGTACTTTCTTTCTTTGTATGGCACACTGCATTGCAGCGTACCACAAAGCCTGCAGCGTGCATGGCTATAGGTGGCTACTTCAAAAACCTGCCGAGAGCCCTGTTCATATACTGGAAAGACTTAAATAGCGTAGAACAATTATACGTTCTCGAACACAGCGATTTAGGATTAGAGACCTTGACTTCAGGATGATCAGGGGCCACCCCGAACCTGACCAGGCCGAAGGGGACCGGCAGCCGCTCATAAATGTCCACCTCGACATCTTGACGGGCCTGGGAGGACGAAAAGGAAAGAGAGACGCGACAAGTAAAACGGGATCCGTTTGATTACACTTGTTGGAAAGAGGCAATCACTGGAAAGCCCCCGTGGCCCTTTAGGCAGAGATACAGGATAACACTGGTGTTGGTTTAGCTTTTTATTTTCAGCACTGGCGGTCTGTTGGTCAGTCGGTCGTTTTGGTTCAGACCGAGATATCGCCACAACTGTTGACTAGATTGCCATGACATCGTGTTAGCAGGATAACACACTAAACTAAGACGGTGAACATGGCAAACATTATACGTGCTTTATTCGTCCTGTTATCCAAATGAACCCCGTTGGAGAAACTAAACGGGGACGGTAATTCGATTCAGGGGAGGATATAAGGAAAATCATGGTGGCTAATGCCGGGTGCTCAGGTGAAGATGCAGCGGGCAAGTGTAAAAATAAAGTAGGTGCTTTCCTTCATTTGTCTTCTTTTATTTGTAATAGCTATTTCATGTGCCCAGAATTTGCTGGTTGTTGCCTGTTCTTTACTGATTTACTCGCGTTATATTGTGGTCTTTATATACTGGAAAAGGTTGATATAAAAAGTTCAATCACCACAAAAATCGCATGAAAGAGCCGCACAGCTGCATTTACAAAGAACGTGGCTAGAAAAGCTAAAAGTAACGCCAGCTAATGCTTTCAAACATCGCTACAAAGAGCCAGGCAATATTTGGGACCACCTGTCGCCGTTTTGCACAGAGTGACAGTGCAAAAGGAGATCACTGCGTCCTCCTGACATAGCCTGGTGACTCACAAATACCGGCTTAGTCTACGCAAAGCGACTGCAACTTATTTCCTGTCCCACTTAAAGCAGGCCTGTGAGGTCGAAAGAATGAGCATCTATTTAAAAGGCATCAAGTGAAGTGAAATAGTGTGATAAGCGTACGGGTATTTTAGTAGGGAGGCGCACACCCATTTGTCTGTTTTGACTTGATTATTTGTTCAAGGTGCAGGCTAAACCGATGCCAATATCAAAACTATATATCTTCACAAATGAACATTTTGTGCCTGGATTATTGTTTTTTTTGTTGTTGTTTTTTTAAAGTAAAGCACTGGAATTTGCGGACAAGAACATTTTCTTCTTGGCCAAGCTGAAAAGTTGCACACTGAGCTGCCATTACAGTTAGAATGAATGAATCCTAAGTATTATTTGAAACCTACAATAAACAAAGAAATGTGCACCGCGCTGACACTGTTAAAGGCTGGGAGGGTTTTCTTTCTTGGTCAATAAACATTGTAACGATGATAATAGAAGATAGCACTGTCTAATCATGTTGAAAGACCAAAAAAGACAAATCAAAGTATAAAAAAGATCAAATAAGAGCAAGACACATTGTTATTTCTTCCAACAAAACTCTTAACATGTGAAGGTGTGCAGAAGAGAAAAATGTAGGTGCAAGACCACGATGCCCGTGAGGATTGAATACCTTGAAGCATATAAATTTGTCAACTTTCAGAGATTTAGCCACTCAGTTTATACCATGGTGGCTATCTCTTTAATATATGTGTATTAGGCCAGCGTAGGCAATGATTCAAATCAGTGAGCAGGACTGCTTTATGGCAACATTGGATTTTTTGAAGCTTTTTGCGATAAAGTATTGAAGCAGCTTGATTTGCCTGGTGTTTAACTCATGTCTGGTTAGTTTGTCCATTAACAGTTTCCAGTTTTCCAGAAAACGCCCTATATCACGGCATAGGATGATACAAGCATGTATCCAGATGGCCCACTCCTGCTGCCTACATTCTCCAACTCTGCCAAAACAGACAGTACCTTGATCAAATGCTGTGCCGTGTAGAAACCAGCTGGCCCGCTTCCAACAATGCACACCTTTGGGCTGCAAGAGGAAATCGATGCCTTTCCACGCCCATTTATCCCTACAGAATCAGCAGAGAATTGTAATCAGGAAGGTCCGGATTTGTAGTAGAACCAGTGTAATATGATTCCCCAGGCAAGTTCATGAGCAGTTCGCGAACAGCCAGGGGAAAGGTTACTGTTACTACCGTCCTCTACGGCTTGTTGCCGTGGAAGACTGCGCGGGTCAGGCACAAAGTTGAATACTATTATATTTTACTGATAGACGCGCTGCTTGGTACCATAGGCATATGCCGAATTGCGGAGTGAATTAATTGTTTCGCATGTACTCAAGCAAGTATTTAGATTTGGCGAAAGGCAACATAAGACAAAGAATAATGGACTCAATTTTGTACTGGGTTTGGCGCGGGTTGCCTCTGCACAGGAAGCCCCACACTGAACGCGCTATGGCAGCGTATTGCGCATTAAAGACAGCGGGGTTACCGCGCTTGCGGTCTCAGAGAGTGCCTCACCGGCGTGCAGTCGACTCATCCACCTGCTTCTGCCTGAGGTCGACAACTTCAGCCCGGAAAACAGCAGTCTGTGGCCGCTCATCTTCTTCCCTGGACACAGACAAGCTGTTTGGCTACCGAGAAGTAGTTTAGTTAAGTCCAACGTGGAGCTTCCCCGGTCTTTGGCAACCAGCTCCACATTGCTGCCTCTGCTTTGAGCTTTGGACAGTCAGCAGGACTGAGAGCAAAAGCCAAGGTGAAAAACGCTTATCTTTCCTGGGTGGTTTTCGCAGGCTGCGTGTCCTCAGCCAGCAAACTGGTGCTCACAGTCAGCAACATTTACGCGTTTCGAACCGCGTTTGCTTTTATTCTACCAATGTCAACTTTAACGCATAGTTATAATGTTGGCACCAAAACAGACTGTTTTCAAGGCTGCACCATGTGTTACACCCACAACAGTCCGCGGAACACCGACAATTCAGTACGGAGGTTCCACAGATGAGCTATTTTTAAATGAATTAGGCCTGGCTGTTTTCCTCTGCCATCGGCTGACAGCTTGCATGGGCATCAGTATCTTCCTAGGTTTGTGGGTGAATTCATATGAGATGGGATCATTTGACAACAACTGGAACTGTGCTGATGAAAGCATTTTGTGCAATAAAGTTGTCTCCCTAAACTGGAAATCCGAGCATCAGGAAACCTGAATGGTGCAAATACTAAGAAATATCATGTGAATGCTACTTTGGGGTGGATCTTCTCTTCTTTCTGTGGGAACATTTGTATTTTAAGACTCTTGAAAAGGAACAGCAAAATTGGACAACGTTTAGATTTAATGTACAGCTCAAACGAGGCAGAAAACGGTGGTTCATATTCGTTTCAAAGCTCCAAATCTTTTTATGAGACACAAAGGAAACATAGAACAAGCATACTGCAAACTCAAAACGTCACGGTCAGATGTAACGCAGCACATACAGTAGAGAGAGAGAGAAAAAAGGGCCTGCTCTGCAGTTTTTCTTCACTATTCACATGCATCACACCTGTACCACACCAGGATGTGGTAGCTCAGTCATGTTTCTGCAAACAAAACACAAATTTGTATATAAAAGGCAACGAGAAGCAGAAAAAAACTGCGAGACACCTTTCCTGGGTTGAGCACATAATGTGAGCTGCTGACTCGAAAAATATCCCAATCATGTGTTTCAAACCCCCTGTGCGATGCATTTACAATCGTCATCTCTTATCATCGTCATCGCATCGACTCTTAGCATTACAGAATGCCCCTGAAGTCCGAGGTATTCGCAGATGTGCTTAAGTAGGGGCAATGTTGAGCTCTCTGCTGAAGACAGACATGCTGAGGCCTGTTAAGTCTGGATGGTGCTACAGCTCTGCCAGGTGTGAATAGCTTTTTAAACTGTAGAAACACAAAGAAAACCTGTTAATTCCAACACCATGGCATTTTCTTTGAATGATTATGAGCGCAGGTCCATCTGCTTGCAGTAGTACTCACTCGTCGTCTGTATCTCACAGTCAGCACTCCAATGAGGATCAGCAACACAGTGGATGCTGTCACACTCAAGGTAACAAAGATGACATCCAATAAGTAGTACGTGCATTGTTCCTGGGGATCTCGCTCTGTGAGGAAAATTGGATCAAGGGCAGAAAAATTAGTTAAAGCCTTCTCTTTACATATGAATGGACAGGTTGAACGCCAGTGACTGGTTCTTTCACCTCTGACAATGATGACGGTGCCATTGCTGGACATGGTTTCTACGTTCGACTTCTCTGATTGAAAGCGTTTCCAGTCGCAGTAATACAAGTCTGTGTCCTCCAGCCTCAGCAGAGACAGCTGCAAGGTGAACCCATAGCCCTCCCTGATCTGCTGGTCTTGCACTATGTGAATTCGGCCTTTAAATTCTGCAGCTATAATATTTTTGTTGACTTGTCCGTTGTCCAAGGACAGGAACACAACGTCCGCTTTGCCATGGAAGCGCCTGCGGAAGTTGAACCATATCAGGCCAGACAATGATGTGGAGCATGTGATCTCGGCGGATGCGTTGACTGTCTTCAGAGAGATGGACAAGGGGTCTTGAGAAACTGTGAGGGAGAGATAGACTGTTCACTGGCTGCATCACCTGGAGTCACCATTTATGGACATAACCATTATCAGTTCATAATATCAGTGGAAGTGTTAATCAAAAAGTAATTTTCAATAATATATTCAAACACCATTGTTGAATTCATTAAAAGAGCTTATAGATGGTTTCAGACAGTGGTGCAAAGTAAATACATTAAAGTACAATTTTTAGGTATTTTGCTACCTTTATACTTCTACTTCACTACATTTCTGAGGGGAATATTGTACTTGCACTACATGTATCTGACAGCAATAGTTACGGGTTACTTTTTAGGTTAAAAAAAACAAAACAACCCGTAACATTATAAGATGATAAAATACAAGGAGTTGTTAAAGATTAAACCAGTGTTTCCCAACCTTTTTGGTTTATTTCACAAAAAGCAAAGATTAAATAAAAGTTGGGGGGGGGGGATACAGATGCCTAGGTGGGAACCACTGGACTAAACTACCTACACTAACGGTATAATTGGTACAAAGGCGATAAAAGTAGCTTCACCTCGACCAGGTACAACAGTAAAATGCTAACATATTAGTCACAGAGGCTATTTTTCTGCAGAACAAGTACTGTTACCTTTGATACGTGCATTTTGCTGATAAAATTACTTTTACTTGAGTAGGATTTTGATTGAAGGACTTTTACTTGTAATCCATTGTTGTATTGGTACTTTTACTTAAGTAAAGAGTCAATAAAGGGTTATTTTCTTCCACTGCCTTTAAAGACAGAGGGCAAAAACAGGAAGAGGCTGCAACCAAACAGGAAAAGATGACTCAGACTTAGCTTTGAAGACATCTTAATTTTTGGGGATTTTAAACTAAAAACATATCCATCCTTTCTCTCGCACGCACACTCACCTGTCCAGGTGCTGAGCATTACCGCAGCAGGCATGCAGAGTAATCCCAGCACACAGCTCCACCAGTGGGCTTTCATCCCGCAAAGCTGGGCTGCAGGCAGGCTGGCTACCGCAGAGTTAGCCCAAGACGCAGCAGCCTGACTGACTGACAGGCTGACTGTCACATGAATGCTTAAAAGGAGAAGTGGTGTACAAAGGAAATGTGAGACTGACTCTTGTGTGAGACTACTTGATGTTTATCAGGTGTGAGTGGGTGTGTGCTGCCTTAGATCAAAGATGTGGAAGCGCTTGTTACTGTCGACTAGTTCCATCACCCAAAACCGTTTCATGTACAACGTCTGAGTCAATTTACTGTATATTGAGCATACAATATCACATTTGATTCCTACTTTGCTTGTTTTTATTGTAGAATGAATTGAATAATATGAAAGGCGTTGGATTACACTTCCATAAAGTTGTAGATCTGCAGTAAAAATCGATGCAACAAAGGCCGGATTCTCTTGATTTTTAATCCCTAGTATACAGGTCAAGCTCCAGAAATTGCTGGAGCCTACATTTCCCTCAGTAAAGTCTTTAAATGCTCGTGATTTTCAAAGACCATGCCAAAGCTTGTAACACATTATATTTTTTGTAGTCTCTTTGTAGCCCGAGCTGAGATAACCCTGATGACATCATCGGGGGTTATTATTGTATAAAGCCTTTTGTGTCTCCAGAGGGAGCTTTGTGAAGTCTGCAATGGAATGCAATCCTAAATTGGTGGAAAACAATTAAGAAATACGACTCAGCTTTATTGCCAAGTAGGTTTACACATACAAGGAATTTGCTTTGGTATTTTGGTGCAATAAAAAAAACAATAAACATACAGTAGTAGAAACATAAAGAAAGATAAAGCCAGAATTTCAGGTCATGAAACATTATACCACTGTTTTCACAAGCTGACTAGTAATCTGCATGGTGAGTAGACTTAACGTCATGTGTCAAGTTGGTGGAGTGACCCTTTAATCATTTAAAATCATCATATTTACATGGCTCAATCTATACAAAGACCTCAAAGGATTCTGAAAAAATATATATACGACAGTATGATTTTTCAGAGGCAGCTCTGGCGAGGAACAACTCATGAACAACAAACATTTGAACCCTCCCTCGCAACACACTGTCAAGTTAGTTGAGATCAAAATAATATTATTAAGAGCATGGTCTAGACCTGTTCAGTGAGACAACTTGTCTTATGAATTGGCTATATAAAATGAAATTAATTGAATAATCATTGTACCCCAGCTTTGCATATTACATCTAAAATCCTGGTGGGAATTGTTTAACACATGAGCATGAGGTGTATTCACATTCATTACTCAAGTAGAAGTATAGATACTAGGGTTTAAAAAGACTTCTGTTGAAGTATCAAGCTTTTTACTCTAGTAATGGTTTCAAAAATAGTTAAGTATAAAGTATAAAAGTAAAAGTCATTTCAGGAAAAAAAATGCCATTAAGGACAAAAGCTTAGGCCCCACCACCGGGGCCTATAGTGCACTACCCCACCTCCTCAAAAAAACATTTTTCTAAAGGCCATAATGACTATAATTTTATATTAAAATGTTAATGTTGAAAAATGTGGGATGCACTAGGCTACCTGTTTCAGCCGCATATATACCCATTGAAAATGAACGCATTTTAGTTCAATGCAAATACATTAAAGAACCATACGTGACGGACGTCTTCGTACTTGGCTACATACGTCTGCTGCAACGTATTACTTTCTTTGCGTAACGACCCCAACACTGGCTGTGTCCCTGCTGGAGTGTGACGCGATGTGTGTCATGTGCAGCTGCGATGGAGCGCGTACAAACCAACAGTGTGTCGGAATGTTATATGTTCATACTTCTCATCCAACCACAATCAAATTCACTCTTATCCGGATGTCGCAATCTATCTGGATAGGTGTTTTTTTTTTTGGGTGTTTTTGAACGCCGACAAGCTGGAATGAAAATAGGCCGACGTGAAATAGGAGTAACGAGGCTATTTTCAAAATGCAAGGAGTAGAAAGTACAGATAATTGCGTGAACATGTAAGGAGTAGAAGTAAGAAGCAGGCTGATAAATAATTACTCCAGTAAAGTATAGATACCCAAAATTTCTACTTAAGTAAGGTAACAAAGTATTGGTACTTCGTTACTTGACACCCCTGCACATAAGAGTATGCTGAATTTTGTGCTGCACTATTACCTGAAGTGAATATAATCAACTTCAATCATATACGAAAAAGGACTTTGTCACCGTCACCCCGGTGACAGAGAATCACAAATTTGGACTGAAGTTCCTCTGCGCACGCTGTGGATCACGGACATGTTTGGGAGCTTTGGACGGAGCTGTGGATTGTTCATCAGAGACTTGGTCCTCTACAGGAAGAGTGGGATCGCTCTGGCCAGAGACTCTGCTCTCTCCCACATCCAGTGACAGAAATATTACTATATATATATATATATATATATATATATATATATATTGTTTTCATGATTTCTTTTATGATTCATTCGCATTATTTAATTGAAGTGGGAATTGAGTTGTTTACTACTGCCCTGGCTAAAGCCTAATCCAATAAATAATCCAATTATAGTTAAAGTAGTTGTGTGACATTGATTTTGAGTTCATCGATAGTAGTGAAAAGTTAGGTTGTTGTGTGTGTGGAACACCGTAACAGGTTCTTACAGGTTACTCTAACCAAACAAATTAACAGTCCCTTGGGGTTCGCCCGAACCACTAAAATTCATCCTAGCACCATAACAAGAGCCCAGATTATTTAGAGGAGAGCTGCCGGCTGGTGCTGGTAACTGACGCACAAGGGCTATTCGGTCGGTTGCCACATCAGAGGAAGCAGGGTAGACGCTGGGACGTAGGCAGTTAGAAGCTAGGCATGTCTCCTGACCACCAGCTTAAACAGTCCTTATTCAATATTTCAGGGTAATACTCTGAGAGTATCGGACCCTAGAAACGGAGAGCTGGTCCAGTACCTCCCATACGGGGGTTAACTGGGATCTGACAAAACATAGATGCTTAAACACAAGTGATTGAATTTGTCAGGCAATCAGGGATTCTTCCCTCTCCAGTGCAGTGTCCGTGTCAGCCGGGTCTCCTGGAGTCTTTTCCTTCTTGATGCGTCTGATTACTTCTCTGCCTCTGGCAGTTCCAAACAGGAAATACAAAACGCCCAAAACAATGAGGGTGATGAAAATTCCCGAAAGGGCCGGTGTCACATTAGGATTGGTGGCCTGCGCAGAGGCCCATACTGACCTGGCTCCACCTGGCAAGATAAAATATAATTATCTTAACACGGATTAAATGCAACTGTATGGCCGAACAAGACTTTCAATGTATATAAATGGATAAGAATGATGCACACGCACTCACATACATGTGCTAAAAGACACTGGAAGCTACTCACCATTGGAGATGTTGGAGCGCTGGTTCACTTTTACTTGGATGGCAGGTGATTTAGGAAAACCACAGTGTGTTTCTATCTCAACAGTGAAATTTTCCTCCTCAGTGACATTTGAGATGGTCAGCGACACATAACTCAGAGTATTCCATTCACAGATGTATTTCATCAAGCCTCTGTTACATGGTACTTCACTATGTGTGTTACGCCAGACATATTTTTCACCTTTACAGTCATTCGCTGGGTTTGAGTAATGTATAGTGCAGTTTAGTGTCACCGTTTCTCCAGCTACAACTTTCACTGTTTGGTTGCACCTCAGTGACACTCCTGGATTAGACACTACTGGATGAGAACAAAGGGCAACAAATGATATGATGTCCTTTTTTACATTATCATGTATTTACGGTGTAATTATTTCTGGTACACGCAATATGAAAATACCTTCATTTGATGAGACGTTGCCTTTTAGAAAGGTAGCAGCATAGAGCAGACTCAAATATATCCACAGGCAGGACATGCTGGAGGTTCCACTGTCTTCCGAAACTGGAAGAAAGAAAAGAAGATATCAAGAACAGAGGGCCACTGTGCTGTTCTGCCTCAGCCTGGTAGATCTGAACAAGGCTCACCTAAAGTCCTACTGTGGTAAAGACTGGGGAAACTGTCAGGTCAAGAAATAACCTTCACATAACTCCCCGTAAAACCGCAACTTGCTGTTTTTACACTTTGCCCTTTTTGGATTAACATAACGTGTTCATTAGTGAGCTCTAGGGGTGATGTTAGGCGGATTGTGTTACCTTTGGACGGAGCCAGGCTAGCCGTTTCCTCCCGTTTCCAATCTTATGCTAAGCTAACCAGGCATGGCTTTGGCATCGTATTTAGCGGACAGACGCGAGAGATGCTATCAATCTTCTCATCTAACTCTCAGCAAAAAAGCAAATAAGCGTGTTTCCCAAACTGTCAAACTATTATTTTGACACTGCATCACAGCTTTGAGGTTTTGAGATATAATGTAGCTGTTTAATGTTTGAGCCTATCGGTAAAATGTGGCTTGAGACTTTTAAGGCTAATCTTTTAAACTTTAACTTTTAACCAACTGAGAAGCTAATCATTGTGCTAATCATTCAGTCTCTTGCCCAGAGACACTTCGACATGGGGAGGCGGGCATCGAACCGCTGACCTGCCGTATAGTGGACGGTCTGCTCTCCCACTAAGCCCACACCCGCCCCAGGCAGCTACTAACTACTGCATTTCAATGCATAATGCATCTCACGCTACTTCAAGTATCCTAAGAATGTATTGATATTGTGCCAACGGTGAGTAGGTTAGATAGAAGCAGGTCCAACTATCACACTGTGTGTTGATCCTGAAACCAGGTTCAGCACCTTGACGGACCACAGCAGAATCTCATAAGTAGTAGAAAGTGCTGAAACGGCGGAAACCAAATGACAGCCGCACTGCAAGAAAAGTCTCCAATGAACTGCGACAACGTTGTCACAGCAACTCCCACGCACTGTGTGACAGTTGGTTTGTCTTTTTTTCCTCTATCATCAATATTCTACTATGGCACAATCTTTAATGATTTGTGATTAACTATGAACTTTAGACTTCTACCACACCACATTTCAGGGAGAGATATTGTACTTCACCCCACTGCATTCCTCTGACCGATATGGTCACTGGTAAATACTCAGGTTAATATTTTACAAACCAAACATATGAAAAAAATTGTTATAGATTCAACCGGCTTAACTTTCCTTTTGCACTTGACAGGGGATATGTGGAAAGATTGTGAAGTAGCTAAACTAATAAAACCATGAATGAGCTTCTTAGCGACACATTGACGCATCAAGCGCAGGAAAGCAAATGTGCACAGAAAGAGAGGTACTTACCTCACGGAGTGCTTCTTTCTGATCTGAGCATCAGGCAATGATTCAGAAAAAACAGGACAGGTGATGGTATCTGGCTTTTAGCCCACACACCTCAGTGGGGGGTGTGATTGGTTGGGAACACGTACATACTTTCACTTTGGAAATAAAAGCTTTTCGTTGGCAGGTCTGCACTATAAAACTAGAACTCCTTTGTTTATTGCCAGTGGCAGTTGATGTGTTGTTCCACTGATTACAATTCACCGGCTTCTCCTGCTGTAATGAGGAGTAAAGTTCAGGAGAGCAGGTAACACCCATGAGAAAAGAATGACTAATGTTCAAATAGAGCTTAGACATTACATTGAAGACACTGTTTCTGCGATGGGGCTTCTAAGGGAATGTTAAGTTCCAGAGACATTAACCGGTAACTCCAGCCTGCACAGAAGCCAGATTACTGCTTCTTTTATATTTCCTTGCTATTGTGTACGTGAGATGCATAGTGTAAGCGACTCTCACGGCTAACTGCGGAGGCTCACTTGAAATCTAGCCTTCCGTTAGTCATGCCAAATATCTACTGGAATAATACACCACAGTTGTTTTGTGAAAACTGTGGACACACTGGGTTTTGTCATACATGACAAGAGGGCACAGAGACCTGGTTGTGAAATCATACAAACTAACTGTATGATGAGAACCGGCTTCTTCGAGACGGTGCAAAAGCTACTGAAACAATAAACTGCTTCATCTCGCACAGATGTTAATTTTTGTTTGAATCAACTGGAATTGCAGCTAAGAAAGCGCCTTCATGGACTCTCTGCTGGTTACCTGCCAACCCCAAGACTCCAGGAAGTCACAGTGCCCTGCTGCTGCTTCCCAAGAATCACCGCACCACTTATCTCAGACACAACAAATTGTTGTTTTAACTTGGATGAAACAAACATGCTAGGACGTGTTAAGTGAGCTTTGGAGATGCTGACAGGTGGATTTCTAAACTTCAGATAGAGGCAGGCTAGGCAGTTTGCCCGACTCCAGTTTCTATGCAATCCAAAATCCAAACATATTCAATCACCAATGATATATGTTTGCACACTGTACACATGGAGCACCTTTAGAAAAGGTTCAATTCGCTCATATCACAAAAAAAATCTGGTTAAATTAGCTGGTTTCGAGAGAGTATATTATATCGGAATAAACGCTGAATAATCCACAGGCCTTATATTGGAGAAGTTCCCATCAGAACTTAAACGGTTTAAACTCCACTGGAGGCAGAGGCTGTTCAGAGAACAGTGACATCTGCAGAGACGCTACATTGAAATGAGACAACACCTCATTTGTCAGAGAATTTTAGTTGTAAAAACAAAGAACAAAAACAACATTTAACTTAAAAATACTAGTTTGTGGAATGGGAACAAAGTGATAATACAAATCAAATCATCTTGTACCATTAAAACATTATGACGGATTCTTCACTGGGATGGATAAAACCAATACACTGCGCTGGTAGTTATAAGCATACAGGTCAGGTTATTTATTACGTGCTATTTAAAAGGCCTTTAACCTCTTGAATCACACAGTAGCCTTACTGTCCATTGACCATGACTGGTGCGATGAGACGATCACGCTGTTGCATAGTTACCATTGTGTTTGAACACACTGTCATGTCTTTCTGTGAGGAACAGTGGAGACAACTTTAACACAAAGTAAAAACAGCATGTATCACATTGGACAGTTTACATTTGGAATACACAAGACTCCTCAAATGAACATTCAGTATCCACAAATTCAGGTCATGGGCTTATTGCTCTGTAAATAGACATTAATAGTTCACACGTGCTACAGACCTCCTTCCTCATTTCTCAGAACAGCTGGCGGATCAGGTAACTTTGTGCCTAATTTGCTGTTTGCTATCACCTGCAGCCTATTTGTTGTCACTGCTTCAGTCTGCAGAAAATGTAAATGTGTGTTTTTCTGGACTCCCGTCCCTCGTTTGTCCTCAGGCTCAGGACATGGATGCACAGGAAGATCCACCAATTTGAAAAGACAGACATCGCCCCCCTGTGGCCAAATGGAACAACGGCCCCTACTGAGACTTCAGTGGTTCGTAGTGCAGCATGGTCCTCGGCTTGTCCTTCACGGTGCCAGCATGAATGATGAGATGGTCCAAGCAGAATCCGGATCAGCGAGAAGCAGCCCCCACTCGACTTCCATCGTGTCTGAAAGCGTCCCCTTTCTCCTCACCACTGCATGTGTGGGGGCTGTGTGTGGATCTGACTCTGGTTTCTGTACTGGGTGTGCAGGAGGGCGCCGGCCTGCGGGGAGTCCTGGCCCTGCAGCCAGTCTTGATAGAGGGTGTGCAGGGCGGGGTTGACCTCTGGGAGACGGACTGGCAGGCTGCTGTAGGCCTCCTCCATCTGCTGCACCAGGGCTTTGTCCACCCGGTCTCCCGCCTCGCTCTCCGCCTGACCGCGCCCGCTCAAGCACCCTGAGTGGACACAAGAAGGGTTTACTGCAGCAGTGCCGAGCTGAATGGGGAGTATTTCAAGAAACATTTCTAGGACTGGCAGGATTAAGCTTCTAAACAATGAATACTTTCTAAACCACGTTGGTTACCTCCTGGGCAGGACAGCACCTCCACCAGCTGGTAGGGCACACGTCCCTTTCTCATACGGTGAACCAGGGTCTGGATGTTCCTGAAACCATAGACGGCAGCAAACTGCAGAAGAGTCTCACCGTCCCGCTCCAGGGTCACTTCCTGGAAGTCCCGGTTCCTAAAAAACCAACACGGTACACATGAGTTTTCACACAGAAATTGTATTTGCTGTCCAAATGAAAAAGATACTGATTCTGACTCTAAAGCATTCCCACTAAAAAGAGTAATGACGCTGGACCAATAGAGATGAAGTATACATCAGGAGGGATAGAACTGGAGAGTAAAAAGCCCGCTATGGATGACCGGAGTTCCACGCAGCATATTCCACAAGAATAAGTCTCAAGGTCCCAGTGGGTCTCACCTGAGGGTCTTGTATGTGATCTCGTGGACGTCCAGACCAAACAGCTCTTTGGCAGCATGTTTGAAGACATGTTCCAGGAAGCCTTCAGAACCTCGGCCCTCGTGCCTCACCAGCGCCACGTCTTCGGCCTCCCCCAGCCTGCAGTGACAGTATAGGCTCCTCTGACAACGACTTGCATAGCAACTCCATACATATATGATACATATACTCTATCAGTCAAACAGATGAAACTCATCATCTTTTGTCATATACTTGTTCCAGCTGTCTTTGCGATGCCATGCACTACTTCTTTAATAACACAGTGCCAATCACAGCAGCAGCATACAGTAACAAGTGACCTGTGTGAAAGTATATTTAAAAACTACGTAAAACCAGAGTCAAATACATGAATGTTAAAACAAACTTGGTGTGTGTGAAAGTGATATTAATATAAATCAACTACTACACTACTTAGAATGTTGTTTCTCGGTTACTCAACCAGACTTGCATCCCCATTTTTTAGAACCTACCAAATAGCACCAAGTCCAATTTGATTAAGTAGTTTGAAAAAATCCTGGCAGTCTTTTATCTGTTTCAACTGCGTCTCACCAAAGATAACTTATAGGACGACAACGAGTCCGACTACTCACACGTGGTCCAGTGGAACGGAGTCCAGCTCCTCCGCTGAAACCTTCCGCTGCTCCATCAGGTAATGGATCTCCCCTGAAACATCAAAAATCACTTCAACAAAACTATACTATGTGCGTGATGGGAGGTACTGGAACCAAAATAATATTTGTCTTAGTGCCTGTTGTGCAGGACTTGTGCGACATGTCGTGTCGTGTACATGCAAATGGGCTTATGCCTGTTCACTGCTGATCACTACTGTTAAACCCACAACTTGCACACGGTTTTAGTGTCTGAGCCCAGTTTGACGTACCAAACAGCCACAGCAATTCTGTTCTCTAGCTGTACGGCTGAGAACAAAAGCAGACTTCTTTGTTTTGCAGCAGATGCAGCTTCCACACAGATAAAATCAAACATGCAGAGGAAGCAAAACCTGATCACAAATGCTCACTTCGAGGTGCATTGTGACGCCAGGTGTGAGCTGCTGCCCGCCGCAAAAGCATCTAGATACAAACAGATGGGTCTCAACAGGACAGAATAAAAGGGGATGTGCATCCTGTTGGCCTGGTGATGCGTATAATGTGTGTAAATTTGTATTTAGCTAGTTGGGGGCGCGTCTGTGTAATGTTCGGGGTTGGGTCTCCCACACGCTTTTCAATCGGCTGAGACCCACTACAACGTGAGGAAAAGAAAATTGTGACGGCTCTGAGTGGAAATTTAAGACAGTACATTGACACAATGCATTTGATGCTAAGACTTGTTTAAAATGAAATATAATCCGTGTCTTCCTACTGTATAATAGATAGATAATAAAAGCTGTATTTAACATAACCTAGGCGTCCAAACAAACTAAGAAACATTTGCAAATATTATTTGGCCCAGGGCAGCAGTGGGTAAGACAAAGAGGACTGCACCTGAGGTGAGGACACAGTCCACATCTCTGGTCTCCAGCAGGCTGTTGTAAAACTCCTCTCTAACAGCCTCCAGCTTCTTATCAAAGCAGGGCGCTACCAACACGTGGTAGACTTTCTCTGGACTCAGCTTCTGCTGGGAGACAAGGCAGAAGGAAAAACAACATAACGGACATAAGGACGCGTTTGCCCGATGCGCTGCCCGCTTTCCTCTCAGTTCAGCAGTGATAGTTTCGCCGTCCGGGCTATTTTTCCCCCTCCCCGCAGATCAGCACACGACGAGATACTTTTAAATTCAATGTTGCAGAGGAAGAGACGCCCTGCAGAAACACAATTCATGAGGTTGTTATAAAGACCAGCTCTTTGTTGTGATTAGAAAAGAATAGAGGAGCAGAATCGCTTGTTGTTTGAAATGCGCTTCGGGTCTGAACAGCCGGGCTACTGCTCGCAGGACAAATGACCTAGCGTGGCGCTTCACCAGGCTTCAAGTTATGCGCTTGTGGCCGAACCAATCAGCGGCCTATGAAGAACTACTTGCGGCTACTACTGTGTGACGAGCACTGTGGCGAGAACTGTATGTTCAAACACGACAGGAGGTTAGCGCAGATGCTGCTATAGCATCAGTTATATCAGAACTTCACTGAAAGTGGAGCCAAAAAACGGCACTGAAAGCGTTTCTCGATCGTAGAGGTGTTCTCGCTCTTCTCCTGACTCGTCGTTGATGTGATTGGCTGAAGTTAGGCCGTGATAGTATTTTTTCAAAGTGCCACCCCTTTTCCCAACATTTTCCAAGGACGACTTATGAGGTGGTTCCGTGTAACAAACCATCTGGCGTTGTCAGGTTAACCGTTACTGCCACTGTATCAACAACCTTTAAGTGTTGCCAATGCTGTGTAGTGGCAACTCCGACAAACTAAATGCATTCGCTCACCTGCTGTTTAGAGAAGTAGTCTTTGACCAGACAGCCCATGATCTGCTGAGGAGACCTGGCTGTGCAGATATGAGGGGTGACCAAACTGCCCAGGACATGCTCTGCATAGCGGATCCACCCTGTAAAACACACACACCGTTAAAATAACCCTTGATCATCTGCACTCCAGAATCAAATGCTTTCATTCATAGTAGAGAAACATATTAAAAAAAAGGTTTTAAACAGTCACAAATACTGTATACAGACATACAGGAGAACAAGCTTCATACTAAACATTACAATACATTTTTAAATGATGATGGAGCTGTCCCTGGTGTAAAATTCAAAGCTTTTCCATGAGATTCCAAACCCATAACCATTTTTTTTTTGTTCCCGATTTGCTAAAATTATCAATGGATGAACAATCGGGTTTTCACTACAGTTGGGCTGAAAATCACCATCAACAAGCAATAGTTTAGAGCTGAAACAATTGTTCATTAGTCAATCTACAGAGAAGTAATAGCCAAAAACTGATTTATCGTCAAGTCATTTATCAGGGAAAACCAATCACAAATGCCTAAAATCCCTACTGTGAGGATCGACTGCTTTTCCCTGTTTTATATAAGTGTAACTGGAATAAATCCTAGGGTTTTGGATTGTTAGTCAGACCAAATGACAGTTTGCCCTGGAGAAATGTGACGGGAAATGTTTACATTTCTGACGTTGCGCAGACTAAACGATTAATAAATTAGCTAACAAAAATATCAACAGATGAATCGATAGTGCATTGTTACTTGCGTCCCTACAGTGCAATAATTATTAAAGCTTTCTGGCAGATTCCTGTAATATTACCCACTCATTAACATTTCTAATGATCCCACCTCTCCAGCAGTTTCCTGGTCTGGAGTTGAGACGTGCCACGCTTCATGACCAGTGGCCGTCCAACAAACTGAGTGAATGAAAGTCTATGCATTTGTTCCTTTAAATAAAACTTAATAAATGAAAATTGAGGCCAAGAAAGTCCTTGACTCTTGCTGTTCCTATCTCTGGTGAAGGGAGTGGTGAGAGAAAAGCTTTCTATCTTTGCCCAGCAGCACACCACTGCTATCTCTCACTTCTAAAACAAGCAATGTCAACCCCCCATTCAGGCCTTGATGTGCAATTTAACTGTATGTACAGTTCAAGGCCTGAGAAGCAGCAGAAGAAGAAAGACGGGAAAAAGGCAAATATTAGGGTAGAGGGCAGCTGAGTTTCCTAGACGATCAATCTGACAGGCGGGGAATAGAAAAGTGAAGAGGGAGAGGCAGAGAAGGGGTGAGGAGAATGGGAGTATCACCTGGGCAGGAGGAGGTGAACATGGGCATGGCGTGGGAGTCGTGGTGCCTCCTGCGATACCTCTGAATAAACTCCTTCTGACTCTCTAAGATGCTGAAGCCTGCCGCCAGAGTGGTGTCGAACACATACTGCACTCCTGCAGGGAAGACCCAGAGGGATGAGAACAGAGACCGAGGCACAGGGAGAGTGTGTGCGTGTGTGTGGTTTGGGGGTGGGGGGGGTGGAGGAATGTCAAGCACACACGAAACATACCGACAAGTAGGTGAAAGGCTCTGACACAGTAATAAAGAAAAACGGGTTTCAGGAAGCTAAATGTCTGACTTTTTAATGCTTTTTGAAATGAAAAGTGGCAAATACAATTTAAAATAAAAACAAAAACTGTCAAATGTTTTGGTTGTGAAATAACAAAGTCATGCATTAAATTATTATGAGACCTCCTAGATCTGATCTGGATAAATCTTACAGTGGACATGCAGGACAAAGAAATCTGTCACTTCACAGGGGAAACAGATATAACAAGACCTCACACAACTACAAGATGCTTTATATTGTGACAGGTAAACAGTGATATATGAATCCCACTTGCTCACCTAAACTCTTGAGGAAGCCACAGAGTTTGTGGGCAGCCTCAGTGATGTCCACACCAAACTTGACAGCAAAGAAAGGCAGAGACTGTGGACACACCGACGCTACCAGCAGCTTGTGCTTCGACACGTCACACTTCTGACGGGGACAGAGAAAACAATGGGCGCAATGCACGGCGCGGCTCAAAGTGCAACTTCCCGACTTATTCAGATGCCGACTGGTTTGCGTGTTGTACCTTATTGAGTGCCAGAACCCGCTCCACTTCCACCAGGCTCTGCTGAGAGACCTTCAGGCTCTCCTGCTCGGACAGACAGCCATCACAGGACAGACAGGCACTCAGCAGCAACTGGGATCCTTCATGCACCTTAGGGGTGGGAAAGAAGAGGAGTTACATGGAGGGCTTGACAAGGGACAACTGTATATTTCAAAGTGGGTACTTCGGGGATTTAGTAGCGGACTTCCATTCTACACTTCCCATAATGCAACTCGATAGCATCTTTTCTTAAACCTTCCATTCCTGGTACATGCCCACACGTTTTGAACTGCACACCAGCTTGTAACGTAGGCGTTCTGTTATAAACACAGAGTCTCTTGAGACAAAGCCGAGACAACCCGGGGTTATTTTTCGGGATTTAGAAAGCTCCGCCAGAGCAACAGAAGACTGGTTTTCACAGTCTGAATAGTACCCCTCGTGATGAGGAAACTGATTTTGATATATCGGTATACAATAGGTGGAGCGCCCCTTTAATACACAAACTGATGAGGACTGACTTTGCCAGATCAATCGATAATAAGCGGAAATTGGCGAGTAAACAGACATTACCTGCCCGTTGACGTCACGTCTCTCCTGGTGTGGGTTGGCACCATCGTCGCCCTGTTTCTTGTTGCACTGCGTGGAAGATCAATAATTTAATTCACGACGGACAGCAAGACAAAAAAAAATAATAATTCAGCAAGTATAAGAGAGTCGAGTGACACATAAGACGACGCAGTCACACAGATCCAGACATTCACCTGTTTGGTGCAGTTCTCACACTTCTCCTTGCGCTTTGCTATGTTGACCTCTGACATTTTCCTTGGCAGTTATCTGAAAATTGAAGGCGATATATATATATATACATAGATATAGATAATATCTTCATTGGCTTCCCAGTGGTTGATCACTTCCTCACAGCACGTTCCCTCTGACTGCAGCCTGCAGCTGTGTGAGTTGCTTTGTTAACTCCACCCTCCCCTGACCGCCCCCCCTGTCCAATCACAAGCTGCCCACTTATCATAAACACAACAGCTCTATGATGGTGGGAAAGTGGCAATAAACGCAAACTAGCATCCTGTCATTACAATTTAAATGGATCGCGTTAATTATATACACAGTGCCTAAAAAAACAAAAAAACAACAGTCACAAAAGGCCATTGCATATCACTTTGTTCACATGGGGGGGGGGTAATAAGACAAGTATGGGCTGGAAGCTATCAGACTGTGAAAACCCGCACTTATTACAGCATGTCAGCCTCCCGGGGTGTAAAAGGTAGGGGGTATTTCACTGTAGCTCGTGGTAATTTCAGCCGAGCTACAAACATCAATAACCTGTAACGCAATGTGCAAACCATAGGCTGTACAAAGGGAGGTGTAACTAAACGTGAACTAGCTAACGTTACGCAGAATTGTATTTTAGCGAACTATGCTTTAAAATGCTATTGCGTTACATGCCTTTTTCCCCCTCTGGTGACGGGTCGTTCTGCCCGTGTGTTTGTGTAACTGCGCGTTGGTTTAACAGCACGAAAGAGGCGCCGCGTTAACGTGACAAGGTCGAACTTTGAGGTAACTCACCGGGCGGTTTCTGTCTCACCGCTCGTTCACACAAAAGGCGTTGAAAAGCAGCCGCGCGGATACAGCGCAGCAGTTACTCAGCACTCTCTCAAGGCAAGTCGTCTGTGGACGGTGTTAGCGCCGCTGGTCGCTTGAACCTGCGCGGTTATTTCATAACATACTAACTAGTGCTCGAGCGTCGTCGTGGCTTCTAGCATTCAAGCCAGTCACAGTCTGTGTACGTCCGACTCCATTGTGTACACCGGTGGATCCATGGCGCACGCGCAAACTGAGTAGTGATTTGCTCCGGAAATAATGACTGGACTTTTCCCTCAAACTGCCAGGCGGCGGTATTAAGAAGAGGTAAAAGATTAACAAAATAGAATATGTTACGAACTCCAAAACGCGCTGGAAGTGTCGCCTACTTCCATGCCTTCCCCAGAAGCGGCAAGCTTTCCTGGGTGGATGGCCAGGCTTTGGGGTTTTCAAGGTAATGTTACGTGACAAAACCATAGGACCAAACAAGACGAAAAAATGGTTATTGTCAAAATAATGGGAATGTTAAGCCTAGTTCAGGACGAAACCAAATACATTTTGTTTTTAAAATGCCATTGTGCCATAGGAAATCGAAACGCTGGCGTAGTAAGCAGCCAAATACATAGTTTATCCTAAATTGATGCATTTTAAGCTTTAATTTTGAAGGCTGCCTGTAAGTGAACCCGTCCAATCAGAACATGCCGAACCGGGAAGGAAGTGTCTCCCACCATGCAGCGCGGTTTGTTGCAATAACATGCTGAGGACTTCCTTATAATGCAGTGCGTGTCTTTCCTCGCATGAGTGCTCTTTTTGGTAAATCTGCAAGGCGGAAAACAGAAAGAAGGGTTTAAGGTAAGCGATTCAAAATAGTCTCATAGTTTGGCATCTTCTTTTATAGTTATGGTAAGATTTGTTCTCAGCAGGAGCATCTTTCTTGTCCTGTTGGGTCTTCAGCTCGAACTGAAGGGTCAGTTCCCCCCAAATCGTAAAAAAAAAACCCTGATGTGTTATTCTCTCTTTTGCCTGGTGTGATACGAAGCCAGGCAGATGGTTGCGGCTTCATGTGCTGGGGTGTTGAGGTGTCCACCTCTTCCTGCCCTAGCCCAACTACAATGGGGAGGTGAATGAACTTTCACCTGTGCTGCTCAAAGGACTGCAACATGACAAGACAGCCATGTGCGTCTCCAGTAGAGAATTTCTTCAGGTGGAATACAGTTCCAGTAAATATTGCTGTTGTCAGCAGTGTGTCTGGGTTATTCTGAGTAACCTGGACTATTGTTTCTTGACAGACAATTGCTGGATTTGGGCCCCTGTTGTTGCTCCCGCCCTCTGTGCATTGCATACAGTTTTTTGTTTTCCTAAGGTGGAACACTGCCTGGGCCTAGGTTTGCCTTGTGGCAATCTGATTACACTTATTAGTTTCGGAAATATGCCACATCCAAGCTCAAAACTGAAATTATGAAGATCTTTGAACCAGATTTAGACGCAGCGAGGCTCTGTCTGGAGGTGTCTCCTCAGGACTCAATGGTAATGAAACAGAACCCAAATGAAGGTTTCAAAAGAACTTTTTAGCGGAAGACAGGTCTAGAAATGCTTCCTCAGGATGTTGCCTTAAGATTAGGTAATAAAGCAGTGTAGTGTTATTAGAAGCAGTGTAGTGTTATTAGAAGCTATCAGACCACCCCCCCCCCCCCCCCCCCCCCCACCCCCCCCCCCCCCCCCCCCCCC
>CM022492.1:6322528-6336323 GCA_011952105.1 Coreoperca whiteheadi
TTAAAAAGCCTTCCCCCCCCCCCCCCCCCCCCCCCACACACACACACACACACACACACACAGCAGCCCAAGTTTTGCACAGTGGGTAGTCCAGCAGTGGCAAGACATGTTACTGATGATTATTCAAACATAATTGTCAGTACTTTGATCAGCACAAACAAATTTCCATTTGTCTTCATTGCACTGGGGTGGCAGCTGAAACCTCAGAGATGGGTACGTCATAACCTGGGTGCATAAAGCCAAAACTGAAACCACTAGGAAACAAGAAAGGACATATATTTAGGCAGGATTTGGGCGAACTGGCCCTTTTTAAGGTAGGGGTATTATTGTCATGTAAAATAGGCTTTTAGTATAATTGAACTCCGAGATTCATATTCTTTCCTCTGTGCAGATGGGGTACATGAGAGTAGAGGAGCAGAGCTTTACCCTGCTCCACCTGAAGAGATCCCCGGGCATTCGTTCCTGGTCTCTTCTTGTCGGTAAGTGTGTGTGTGTGTGTGTGTGTGTGCGCAAATGTTCATACAGTCTATACATTGAAATATGAAATAACTATCCCAGACTATGCCACCCACCATCCCCTCAATACATTCAAACTCTGTAATGGAATACGTCCTCTGGTCTCTCCCCGTATTGCCTCCAAAATAAGAAGCATCTCATTCTAATTGCAGGTGTCGCATCTGTGGGGTTGGCGGCTGCATACTACAGCTCAGGTACCCAAACTGAATTTACGTCACCCGTTCAATCAGTTTGCAACTTCCGATTTTCATAACGTTCCACGTTTGCTCACCGCAACTCATGCCGCTCTCCGTTCATTTTATGTTTGTTTGTTTGTTTGTTTTTTACTCGTTGCGTGGGCGCCACAGACAGCATCTTGTGGAAGCTTTTCTACGTGACTGGCTGTCTGTTTGTAGCCATGCAGAACATGGAGGAATGGGAGGAGGCCGTGTTTGACAAGACCAAGAACCTGATTGAGCTCAAGAGCGTTAGCTTGTACGCTTTGGTCCTGACGTTATGGAGGAAGGGGCAAGAGAAAGGTGAGTAACGCCACAGAGTGGGCTCCTCAGTACAGTAGCTTCCACTGTGTGTTTGAGGGTGCAGAATATTAAGCTGTTTTTTTTTTTTCCCCCCCTTCTCTCTTTCTCAGTTGTGTTGGATCTGACGCAGCTGTGTGACATCTGCATCCAGGAAGAGAGGGTTCGCTATTTGGGGAAGGGCTACTTGCTGATGCTGCGGCTGGCGGCAGGCTTCTCCTACCCCCTGACTCAGAGTGCCACAATGGGGGGGCGCAGGTAGGTGTCGGCTGCGGACACTTCCAACACCTCAAAGTTACAATCCTTAAGATTTGCGTTATAGCACATCCTCTTTGATATTTCAGTCCTGAAGATTTTGTTTGAGTCCTGAAGCTGTATTAAATCAACGTGTTTGCATTTTGTAATTGCCTGTCATACGTACGTAGGCATGTGAGATTGTATTGTGAACAGTCAATGTGTTTTGCCAAGACGCGTTCTCTTGACTCTCGTCCGTGTTCTTAAACCTAGATTCATAGTCTTCCTATTAGAGTAGTTGGAAGAAAAAAGCAAAACAAATGTGCTTGGTAGAACCAACACTGTATATCCCTGTTCTCCTTTTGTTCCGTCTGGTACCTTGTCAGTGACGTGGAGGCGGTGGCGGCACTGCTGAAGCGCTTCCTGGGGCTGGAGGAACTGCAGAAATGCAGGCAGCGAGAGGAGGATGAGGCAGCGTATGGAGAGGAGGAGGAAGATTCTTTGGACAACAGCAGCGATTCAGATGATGAAGCAGACAAACTCTGAGCTCTCCGTGTCTTGCTGCAACGCTGGGTGGATTGAATTAGGGGCCGTATGGCATTACAGAGGGTGCAGGGTTAGTGATGCCCTCAGTACATGTTATACTGTTGGCATGGGGATGTAACAACAAGGTCATAGCCTCTCTCTGTGTCCTCGCAGACTTCCATCCTTTATCATTTTTTCTTTATGTCTATACCCTGAGGAGGATATAGTAAAATGCTTTTTATTTAATTTCCATGTGAACTGGGATGGAGAACTCAATCCTCCAATTAAATGTTTTGTCAAGCAAATGTTTCATAGTTTAGTCAAAGTTCCCTAAAACAGTTCCAGGAAATATGGAGAATGGAGACTTGAGCTTACATCATACTGTAGGTGTAGCTCTCTCGAACTGAATATTATGCCTTAGCTTTTTCAAAAAAAAATCTAATTACTATTTGAGAATACACTCCAGATTACAGATTTACCGTGCCTTCCTGTTGAACCCTAATGAGTGTTTATGCGCGCACGTCAATGGAAAGTTCTTTGCCCACAGTGTTCCTGGGCCACCCAGGTGATAATCACCTTCTGCGTGTTTATTCATACGCAGTCCACAGCCTGCATGAACGCATGTGCAAACTGTAATCAAGCATGAGGGATTGTCGTGGCTCAATCAAGAGTGAATTATGTGTGTAATTCTTTTCCTCGGTCTTTTAACACTTATTGTTCTTTTTGGGAACCGAGCGCTGAATCTCAGGCAAACACTTTGGTGCTTCGGTCAAACTATTTGCTTTTTTTTCCTGAACGGCGTACGGAATCAAGGCTGCGTAGCGGCTGATGCTGAATCAGTCAGGGAGTTCTGCTCTGCTTGAAAGAAAACCAGGAAGCTTGTTTTGCTGGTTGATTTTATTGTCTTTTGTTTACTTTGATACATTTGGAGGAATTATATAAAGTTGTTTTAGAAACCAAAAGTCCTCTTTTAATATTTCCTTTCTTTTATAATTAGTGCAATTCACATACACCACTTTGCTCTTGGGTAAGCGCAAATGTACAACTAAAAACACGCAAAAAAAAAAAAAAAAAAGTAAGAGACTAGTATCGGAATTCATCAAAAAAGCAGTTTGATTCTGAGCTGGCAAAATATTCTATGGCACCATCTCCTTCACACAGGCTCTGATGTCCTCTGTTATCTTCTGTAAAGGAGCCATTAGGGGGCTGACGTGTTCCTCGATCCACTCCTGCGCTGTCGAGTTTGGGTAAAGACGCACCATCTCTTCTCTCATGGCCTCCACCTTCTGTTGTAATGTTGTCAGATACCTGAGGAGGCGAGATCAGATGGTTGTTTTCGTTTCTTTTTGTTAAAGGCTAAACAAGAGTTCTTAACAAATTTCAGAAAGCAAGGCAGTGTGCAGAGGGCGTAGCTGCGATCTAACAAATGACTCTCACGTTGATGCTTGGCTGTGAATCTGCATGGTGATGAGAGGGGTTACCATCTTCCTCCGGCGGTGGTAGGGGCTGAACCATCCTCTTACAAACCTGCAGGAGCGCAGGCATACAGTAATTCAGCTGTTCTTTATATACAGAAGTAAAACGTGTGTCTACTTCTGCAAAGGTTAAAAGGATAGTTGGGCATTTTGGGAATTTAGGCTTATGCGCCGAGAGTTTCGATGAGAAGATCGATACCTCTTTCATGTCCGTACGCTAAGCGAGAAGCCACAGCCAACAGCTGCTGGCTGTGGCTTTAGCGTGCAGACATGAGAGTGGTATCGATCTTCTCATCCAACTAATCGCCAACAAAAGCAAAAACGCGTAGTTTGAATGTCAAACTATTCTCTCTATTTTGTTTCCGGTGTGTCATCTGGTCGCTGAGACGCTGGAAATGAAATCTCACCGCCCAAAACTCACATGTCGTTCTCAAACAGTCGTATGTCCTCCGAGTTCAGCAGTGAATTGAGCTCCACAGTTAACTCGGCCAGCCTCCTTCCTGGGAACAGCGAGTCGCCTGCAGAAGTCCTGAGGGCCACATGGGACAAAAGGCTGTTAACTTGGGAGACACGTACTATGGGGAGTGTAGTTCATTAAAGAGTGCCAGACCTCACCTGCCCATCGCCTCTACCTCCACTGAGGAAATACCCAGTCTCTCGGTTACTTTGCGTTGAGCCTCGGCACTCAGCTGACCATGGATGAGTGTCTGGAGACAGGCTGCTAGTGACGGAAGAGCCACAGACATCAGCTCACACAGCACCGACAGGTGGTCATATCTGACAGCGGGGAAGTAATGGACCACGTGAAAAGCTGTGCGTTATTCGCATATGGACACAATGTTGGAAAAACTCAAGAGGTTTCTGACCTAACATCACACGATTTCCGGCTAATGAAGTCCCTCAGACCCTAACAAACTCAAGTGTTGGAGCCACCAAAGGGCAGCTTTATTACACATAGGTACCGGTATGTGCTCACATTCATACAGGGCAGAGGTGGAAGAAGTAGTCAGATCTTTCATTTAGGTAAAAGTAGCAACACTGCAGTATATTCCAATAAAAGTACAAATGTATTAGCATTAAAATATACTTAAAGTACCAAAAGTAAAAGTACTCATTTTGCAGAATGGCTTCATTTCAGAATAATGTTTATTATATTATTAGTTTATGATTATGGATATATCAATATATACAGTATGTTGATAATTGTAATTGATTTTGATTTGATATATTTGATTATATTTTGTATTATTAATTTCAACCTGGAAAGTAGCAGACAATGAAAATACTCAAGTAAAGTACCTCAAACTTGTACTTTAGTACAGTACTTGAGTAAATGTACTTTGTTGCTTTGCACCACTGCGCAGTACAAAATAAATCTGCCACTCTGTCCATAGTTAATACTCAACAGAAAGCATTACACATTAATTTCTACCAACCACATACACAGCCCTGGATTCAAACTAGTAATTATCCAGTCATGCGCCCAGTTGTCTACCCTCCAGGCTTCTTCCACCTTAAAGTGGTAAACAAAGCGGGCGGGACACACTCGCATCGTTTCATTTGTAGAAAATGAGAAATTCCTCTGAATACTTACCTTTGCCAGCCTGTGATGGCGATGCCCCGTAGGTTTACACCAGCAGACAGAGAAGCAGCCACCTTCAGCCACTGCAAATGGTTATCCACATGTCTCTGTGTGCTGGGCACACAGGTGTAAACACTGGTGGAGCCTTTAAAGGAGCTGGCCGCCCACAGATCTGACATGCCGGCACTGCAGTACTTCTCCAGCAGAGACACTGGACAACACATTTAAGGGATATACATCACTACTGGCAACGCTCTGCGCATGTTGGCAGACTGTTTGATCATGTGATATGGGTCCGATGTTTGCATACTTCTTTCCACAGTATACAGTTCCTACCAGTTTTGTCCACGTCCAGATTAGGGGTGTAGTCCCACAACATGGGCTGGACGAGTCCCACTAGACCGCTATCTGTCACATGGAAAAAAAAAAAAAAAAAAAAAAAAAGACTACTGTACAAATTCATTCAATATTAGAGTGTATAGCTGTTATAAGTATTATTGTCATTACTATTGTTATCATTACTACTATTATTATTCTGTTACTATCCATCCAACTACACTCAGTGGTGGAAGAAGTATTTAGATTCCTAAAGGTTGAGTAAAGGTGGCAAAATCACACAACATATTTCGTTACATGTAAAAGTCCAGGATTTAAACTGCTAGTACAAGTAAAAATATTTACATATTATTAGTTAAATGTACTTAAAATATCAAAAGTAGGGGTGCACAATGCAGACAAATGGCCCCCGTAAGTTATATACTATTATAAAACTAGATATTTCTTACTGATGCAGTAATGTACAAGTAGCATTTTATTGTTCTAGTTGGTCGAAGTGAAGGTCATTTCAATTGGATCAAAATTCTAGTTTAATTAAATGTTTGGTAGATTAATCTGTAACAATGCATCACATTGTATCGGATTATGTTTTGCAAGGAAAATCCTAATTTGTAAAGTAACTTTAACACCATGTGTCAGATAAATGTAGTTTTTAAAGTACACTGTTTACACTGCGTACACGTGTAATTCTGCACCAAATTATAAATGATACCAAAATGCTTCTTTCATGCAGTTTCTTGGTGAGCTACCGCACTACATGGGACCTTAAAGGTCAAAAAGCTTCTCTAGGGACTGACTTTGTTAGCTGTTGTTTCCTGCCATCTTTACCTGCTCCCGGTGATGCTTTTTAAAGTAAATCTGAAACTTTCAAACGGCAACAGCGCCTCTGTCCTTCGAGTAACTCTCCTCTTATGCTCTATTTCTTCCTCACCTTTAAGTGTGTCCTGGCTCATGCTTCTCATCATGTCATCCCACATGACGATGGTCATGTGGGGCCACGCCTCCCTGACGGCCTTGGCCACCTTGGTCACGTGACTCAGGAAAAGCCGCTCCACTGTGCGGCCAGGTGAGGCCAGCCACAGTTTGGACTCCTCCCCCTCGCCGAGGATGTACACCTTGAGGAAGTGGGGAGAGGGACGCGAGAGAATTGGTGATACTTTCCAAACCTTAAACCGCGGCGGTTATGACAAAAGACTAGTCCTTGCCTCGTCGGCTCCAATGTGCAGCGTGTTCAGGCCCGGGTGCAGCTTCACCACCTGCCTCAGCATCTCCATCACCAGCCTCACCCCCTCCTCTTTGTGGGGGTTCAGGGTACCCACGCAGTATGGCACCTCTCTCAGGCTCCACATGGGCCGATGCTTCAGCACGAACTATGACAGGGACGGTCACTGAGACTCAAAACAGGGGCAAACACTCATACGGAATCTGAAAGTTGGGCATCTGTAGCCATCGCAAACAGTTATTGGAGAGCAGGACGTTTGGCTCACCTCCATGTGGCCAAATGTCTGCACCAGTGGGATGACCTCCATGCCCTTAGATTTGGCAAATTCCTGCATAGATAGTACCTCCTCTCGGCTGCAAACAGAGCATACAGTAAACACACAGCTTATTGAACTGACTGAACCAAAGCATTTTATGGTTAATCCCCATCCCACACAGGGAGGATTATAGTTTTATTACAGGCCCTCAAGGCATGATAAGGCAGATAGCAACAACAAACAAAAACAATCCGGCCCATAACTCAGGAATGGGATAATCAACGTCCTGTGGTTACGTCCCAAACTGCACCTGTAAGCGGGCTGTGCTGTGGCCTGCAGCAGCTTCAGCTCCCCCTCATAAGGAAACATGTCCTCGTACTCCACCAGCAGGCCGTCGACTCCCAGCTGAGAGAACAGCTCGATCAGCTGAGGGGGATGAAACGCACGTCGGTGCACAGCAAACACGAGGAGCCACACTTAAACGGCGTCAGAGGTGTGCGTAATGTGCGCTGCGGCAGATCACAGAGGGAGGGCGGCCGTGCTCTTACCTCGTGGAGGTATTCCACCCTTGGGGGGGCACCTTTCAGATCCAGGTGAACCAGTTTCTTCCCTTTAGGCCACGGTGGACACGCCATTCTGCCTGTTGCGGACTGCGCGGATGTCTAGGGCGTCAGTGTTAAGAGCAGTAAATACAGCGTGTGTGTGTGTGTGTGTGTGTTTATTTTTGGGGAATGGACAGCAGATCATTTGTTTGACTCACCAGGACACTGGAGACAAAGCGGGGACCAGAGATGGGGTGTTAGCGATGACTGACACTGCGAGGAGGACGTTTTTGTGAGGCGGATCACTTTTTTTCCTGCACAAGAAACCCCTCTGTCTAGCGCTTCACGTCGTTTCAAAACAAGTACGCAGCGATGAATTCGGTCTCAGCGGGCGGGGCAATGGATGGACGAATGCGCACTACATGGTGTGAAAGTCCAACGTTTGTGATGCTTAGGACAGAGTGTCAAATAGAGGGTTGGGATATTGCTGTAGCGTAGCCTTCATTTCCTGTTTTTGCAGCTGTAGTCGGACTCAATTGGACGTGGACATGGTCCAATTACAACGCCGCTTTCCCTTCCGGGGAGCCAATCGGGTTGGCGGATGCGATTCCACCAGGAAGTGGGGGGCGAGGTTCACGTGGTGGCGCGAGCCGAGACGGTCGGCGCGAGCTGCAGCGTTCGTTACCTGATGGCCAGTCGAGGCGGGGGTCACGGCGCGTGACGGTGTTTTCGTACAAACTACGCGGGAGACGTTTTGCGTCGGAATGGCGCTACTGCGACAGAGAAATGCTCAGGGTTCGAATGCCACGGAAATAGAGAAGAAAATTAAAAGGTAAGCGAATGAAACGTTGCGGGTGTGTGCTGGCCGCGCGAAGCAGAGCAGAGCAGAGCAGGGCAGGGCAGGGCGGAGAAGGAGAGGCTGTGGCAGTCGCGACGAGGGGGACACTTCGGCGGTGGCCGAGCTGAACACCATGGCAGTGACGCCGGCGTCGAACGGACCCGGTTAATCGGGCGTGAGTGTAGCGCCAGTCTCCAGAGAGACGGACGTGCTCGTGCTGGATTCGGGTCTTCGTTTTCCACGTCGCGGTTTGTGACCTGGAGGGGACCGTGACACGTCGCCTAGCTTTTATTTACCACTTTTTATTTACTCACGTTGTCCCGTCAGCGTTATGGAGGACGAAAAATGACGTCACCATTAAAAAAAACAAAACAACGAAAACATGAATACATTAACAAATAATAAATAAATATTTTTTTTAATGATCTTTGATAAATAAAAGAACTACATGAATAAATGCTGAAATAAAAAGGCTAAATGAATCGAAAAGTAGTTGCATACATAAATTAATGTAGTAAATAAGTGTTGGTAATTAATTGGGTCAAATAACTTAGATCAATGTCTTCAGAGTCTTCCTAAATTTCTATACATTTCCTATTTATTAATTTCTTATATTTCTCCTTTTTATTTCTGTATTTCCGTGTGAGGTTGTGATAGTACTACCTTCAGTCTATTGCTTTAATCATTTTTACAACAGAATATTGAGACGAACCAGTAATGAAAGTAACTGTTAGTTGCAGTCTTGGAGTGATGATTTCACACAAGGGGGTTGACCAGGGGCCCTTTCCACCCCACTTTCAGTTACAGAACGCCTGATGGGTACAATAAGTCTCCCTGATAGACGACTTTGTACCTTCAGTGAGCTAAAGTATGAATATTCTAATGTATGTTCGGTATAACCTGTCCGAGTAGAAAGGATCATCATGCGTGCAATCAGGGTGTTTTCCCTCTTCATAATGAGATGGGTCATACAGTGTGGAGAGACCTTCAGATGTGCCATCTTTTCCAGTCGCTGCTCATGTGGTAGACTACGTTTTGAGCCTTTAGCCTTGATCTTATATATTTGATACGTTTGCGGACTTTTCAACTAAACGTGCTTATTAAACAAGATTGTTTTGGGGTTTGTTGATCATTTAGAGCATGTGGTTCTTAGCCTCCTTTTGGTCTGGTGTACTCCCCAGTAGGGCTGGGCGATATTGACCAAAATTCATATCTCGGTATTTTTGGGATGAATGGCGATATATGATATATATATCTCGGTATTTTCTACAAAGTGGAATAAATGTATTTGCAATTCAAAGCCTCATGTGAGATGTCACAATCACCTTTTATTAAAGCAGTTATGATCAAAATGTAATACAAAGACAGGGTTTTCCTCCCTTTTTAAAGAGCTTTGTTTTGGGACAGAAAACTTTTCAGCTTGCTTAGTCTTTTTTGGCTGAGGTTGTTGCAGATGAAGCACGAAGTACGAAACACTCATGGTACTGCTTCCACTTGTTGACACGACCGTTTCATGACGTGCTTTTACAGGTAGCTTGGTTTTGCCACTCATCGGATCTTTTAAATCCAAACCCATCTCCGAATACCGGAACCGCTGGTTTTCTTTTTTACTAACCAGATCGTCTTCTGCAGTGTGGACCGGCGCTGTGTTTTCCTCCACTTCGTGTGGACTGGGCAGGCGGCTCGCGCTCGCAAAGTGGAAAATGCATGGGGGAGGGATCGCATCAAAGCATATCGATATAGACGGTATTGTCTCATCCCGTTGAAAAATAATATCGATATACTTCCAAAACTCGGTATCCCGCCTCGCCCTGCTCCCCAGTATCTCCGTCAACCCCCTCTGTTATTTCCCAGACGTGTTCCGTTACTTTAAGGTAGCTATTTAAACTGTTTTTGAATGAGTTTTTGCAAATTATTTCTACTTCTCGGCTTGCCTGCTGACTAGTTTTCGTGCGCTCTCAATGACAACTCGTGGCCTTAAGTGTTTCTAACTGGCTCAGGGTTTGTTGGAGGTGTGTACTGTGCAGTTGGCCTCTCGTAGCTCGCGATGTGGATGTTTAATTGATTTAATTGTTGAGCTACTCCACAGTCTTTCCACATATCCCCAGGTAACTGCACAAGTATCCCGTGGGGTACAAGTGCACCTGGTTGCAAGTGTTTAGAAATAGGAATTACTTACTATTCATATTCATAGTTCATTGCAACAATTGGTCAAATTCAGTTGACCATCTGGAGCTTTTTTCTGTCTTGCTCAGAGGTAATGCGCTGCGGCAGGGATCTGCGTGGAGGGGGTCCCGATGGCCCGTGGCCTTGCTGCTGGTCGCCCTGTCTGTGGGCGGGGCAGCTATATGGCTGTACGTGACCTTTCTGGACAGTGACATCACCGAAACACTGGTCAGCCAGGGTGAGCTGGTCTCTCCCCAGCCCAGACTCTACACCGTCCAGTGCTCTGAAGACTACGAGAACTACAAACGCTATCCAGGTGAGACTCTGGTGCTTGTGCTGCGTCAGGTAATCCAGCTGACACCGAATGAATGACACGGCGCTGCTGTGTAAACATGACTGGGGTGGGATAAAGCCAAGCCTACTTGATAAATACCTTACTAATCTGGTGGCATGATCCTGGTGTTGGATTCTGCTTTGCCTTTAAGGAGTTTAACGTGATATAAGAATGAGTCAATCAGACCGAGTTTCTGTGAATTCCTATTAGCATTATAACAAACAATAAAACTGGAACTTAAAGTAGACTAAGTAGTCTAATTTGTAATTCTTTTAATCAATGTTATGAAAGCTACATTTAAAAAAAATTCTCCTGATTCCTGAAACCATGTGAAACAGTATAGAGGTAATCCACTAGATGGCAATATAGCACAGGCCTACGTGACCATAATGTTACTGTATTTGTACTCTAGGAATGCACATTCGATCAGCAGACCAACTGAAATAATGGTTGCAACAAAGAAAGCAGTGTGTGTGGGAGCAAATACTAACCAGTTTGTTTGTGCATTTAAATATAAGGCTAAAATGCCAAGAGACCTCATACGCACCTCAACTTCCTACATAGAGGTGTGTTTATATGGAGTATATACTTGACTGTAAAGTGAAAATTGGCTAAACAGGAGCATAGAATGGGGAGAAGGAAAAAAAACTTCAGTTGGGATTCATTTAATTTCTATTTGCTCAGATGCCATATGTAAAGGTTTTGCTGGATATTAATTTATTCATTCAGTCAGTTGGCATGAATGAAAACTGAAAATATAAGGAGGGAGACAGCTGGACTGATGCTTTGTTTTTACTAGTTTAAAAAAAAAAAAAGGTCTTACGTCTTTTCCTGACTTGAAAAATGTAATCCATCAGTGTCCAACCTGACTAGCACTCAGCGTGTCTGTTTCCTGGAATTACTGAGACCCTTTTTGAAACCGAACACCGCTTTAATGCGCTGGGCAAAGCTAATGAAAGTGAGTAAAACTGCAATAAGCTATTTTCAGTGTCGTTCATTCTGCCAAATAATTTCTCAATTATTGTTTAATCATTTGGTCTGTTATGTCCTTAAGGATAGCTTAAAAAAAAATGTCCATTACAATTTCCCAAGCCCAAAGTGACATCTTCAGATGTCTTGTTTTGTCCAACCAACAGTCCAACACCAGAGGGTATTAAGTTTACTTTTCTATAGGGCGAAAAAGCAACAAATCGTCAAATTTGAGAAGCTAGGACTAGAGAATGTTTGGCATTTATGCTTAAAAGAATTGCTTAAACAATTCATCAATTATCAAAATAGTTGCAAATGACTTAATTTCCTTCTGATCAACTAACCGTTCCAGCTCTAAGAGTGAGTAAAGGTGAGCAAGTAGGCCATGGTCAGATGGCTGATTGATGACAGAGGCCGATTTCCAGTTGGCCGATAAAACTGGCATTTATTCACAGTTTATTCCAACGTGCTGGAAATAAAGCAGAAGTGGGACACGAATAATAATGAAATAATTCTTCTCAAATATATGTCTTATTGGAATCAAAGTGCTTATTTTAATGCAGACACTTCCAGATGTAGTGGATAAAGCTGTCCGCCTAATCTCCAGTGAAATTTGAAACAGATTTGAGATTATCCTTGGCAGAACCACGAGTACAAATTGGAAATGCGTCTTATTAAACGTGTGGGCTGCCAGGAGTTCAAACGGTGCATCTCCACTGTCTAAAGAAAACACCGCGGAAAGCTCGGGCTTTGAGCAATAAATTGGCATCTTCAGGAGGCTGGAGGGCAGCCCTGAATTTTGTGGCATTAATGAGCAGAACTCCAGTAAACTCTTTACCTTGCACTGTGTTTCTCTGCCAGCCACTTTCTCTCTCTGCTATGGGGCCCAAAGCCTCGAAAACCAGAGGATGCTGCACCATTATTATTATTATTATTTTCAAATCCTCTCTCATACGTCTCTCTCTCCCAGGATGCACCCCTCAGAAGTGTGGCCGTGCCGTCACAGACAGCCTGGTGACGAGGGAGGAAGCTCAGGTCCTCAGGAGGTAAAAACTGTCACACAAAGTGAAGTGTGGCTCTTCTCCTCCCTCTCCTCTTCTGCCCTAGTTTTCCCCACTCATCTGTATCTGTAGTGCAGTTGAATCATTTTGTCGTGCTATCTGTCTCTGACACGCAGGCTGGCTGAGAGAGGGCTGGCGTTGGCTGGGTCAGAGGGAGGGGTAAGTACATCGCCAAATTAAATTGTTGGAATAATACGACAGGAAGGCAGGGATTAATACCTGGATTGTGTTTGCTTGACTGAAGGGTGTTTATTTCATCCGAAGCCAATCCCCTTTACTCCCTGACATCCTAGAACTGTTGGCTGTGTTTTGAAAGGCAATGCACTGATGAGCTGTGTTTGTGGAACATGAACTCAGGATGACAAACAAGAATAAAAAGGATCATTTGAATGTGGTCGTTTCTGACTTACAAAGGGCTAGTTAGCCAAAAGGCACCAACATTTCAAGCAGTCCCTGTTTGAAGATAATGTGGCTTTGCTTTACATAAATATATGAATTTATGGGGTAAGTGTAACCTTCTTTTTTTTTCTGATTATCAGCAAACGCCATTAAAAGACCAAAACCAACAATGAATGTATCTTACTACCAAGTATAGTGTGTGCTCTGTGCCGTAGAGCTCCGTTGTTGTTGTTTGAATCTTAATTAGTTTCACCGTCCTTGTCTCTTGCACTCGCCCCAAGCCACTTCGTTCCTACTGAAGACGTAAATCTTTTAGTTGGGTTTTTAGTTGGTAGTAATCCAAATGGATCCAGTCAGAAATACATGGAGAACCACATTCTTGATCTCAACCAACAAAACGCAGACAATATTACACAGCCCCCCCCCCCCCCAAAAAAAAGAGGAAAGGTAAAAAAAAGAAAAGACAATGTTCCTACGCTTGACATTACTTCAGTGTAGTTACTGAAGTCGGCCATGGTCAGTTCCAGGGTTGTTAGTTGGGCAGCAGGAAGTCCAGCCCCGAGGCGCCCATGAATCTGTTGACATTGTCATGTAGCGTGTGGGTCAATTTCTCCAAAGGTAGTATACCAACCTTTCATAGAAGAAATCCCAAATTTAAGGATAATCTTTCTTGCTAGATGTAACGGTATTCCATATAGGTCTGCATTAGAGTTATTTTTCACTTGGTCCTCCTTTTTGTTTCTAAGAAAGAAAGGGGGGGGGGGGGGGGGGCACAAAAACCCACAAAAAATATTTTTTTTCCACCGCACACCTTTTCCCTTCTCT
>CM022492.1:6336348-6348879 GCA_011952105.1 Coreoperca whiteheadi
GGGGGGTGGGGGTGGGGGGGGGGGGGGGGCAACGAATCACAAAAATATTTGATTTTCCTGAAACAGCTGTTCACTGTAGTTTAAGCAAATGTTAGTCAAACGTAGTAATAAGTGTTTTTGTTGGGGACTATCGAGACATGAATTAATATGTGTTTGGTGCACTACCAGTGCTAGAAAGCATTTTCAGCAGTGTGTGTGTGTGGGGGCAATAAATTACTGTGTTCATGCTAATGAAGGAACGTCTCACCCAGTGCAACAGTAGGACACATCGATGTATTTTTAATAGTGTTTGGACAACAATGGAGCTCTAGGAATAACAGAGGAATAAGATACATCTGGCTTTGGATCAACACACACACACACACACACACACAATACCAATACCAGTAGAAACGTTCAGTGTTGGTTTTGGTCTTTTTAATGGGATTTGTTGACAACTAGAATATAGAATCCCACTGGCCTTATCCTTTAACAGCAGACTAAAACTAACTAAAATCATACAAAACTCATAGTTAACCGACATTCACAATCACAAAGTATGTTGTGTCTGTAATCCAAAAGTGTTGGGAAACCCGTGTGAGATTACTAGATAATTCACTATTTGTGTGGACTTCTGCCATGACAGTGTTCCCGTTTACAGGTCTCCATTCTCCACATAAACATTTGAGAAGCATACAGCATGCCTTCTAGTGTCAAGAGAGGCTCATTACAGCAGGGAGTCTGAATAGTGTGGAGCATACATGATTCAGCCTCCCTGCTGTAATGAGCCTCTCTTGACTCTAGAAGGCAGGCTGGCACAACAGGCAGAGCTGCCGCCCCTCTGGCAGATCAAACGTGGAGTCGTATTGGTGTCCAGAGATATCTGCACGTTCTTGGCATGCCCTGCCTCCTGCTCCCTGTCCCCGGCAGCCTGGTCCTCAGCCAATAAAGGGACTGTTTATGGAGTGTTAAGGCACTTATGCGAATGGAGGGGAAGCGACAGGGGGACTTCTGAGAAAAGGACTTTTTCTGGCTTGTGAAAAACTGAGCATTGTTCCCAAAGGAGTTGACGAGCAATAACAAGTAAAGGGCAGAGTGAGAACGCAACAGGGGGAACAGCGCTAATTCTCGAAACAATGACTGTGCCAGTTATATATATATATATGCTGGTGTGCATCAACAGCCAGTATTTACATGTCCAACTGGTTTGTCTTTTGCACTAATTCCTGTTTTTCTTTTAACCCCTGCAGGCTTCCATACTGGACCTGCACTCTGGAGCGTTGTCGATGGGAAAACAGTTTGTCAACATCTACAGGTGGGAAAGTACACCGTGTCTTTATTTCTTCTTCTCTGTGTCTACACTGTTTTTGTGCCTGCAGGAATGACATCCTGCATAATATGTGACATTTGCATAAATATATTCTCCAAAATATGGAGTTAGTCATCAGTCTTACTAATGCTAGTCCTTGTGAGCTGTCTTCTCCAGGTCCAGCGACCCATATGACCCTCATTAATCACTGCCAGCAGAACCCAGTTCAATTTGGACCCTCCCTCATGCCACCTTCCTTCATTCATGTATTCCACTTAATTTCCTCCCATCTCATCCCACCCCACTGGACCGGTGGCTAACACGGGGTCCTCGGGGACCATCTGGGTGATTTTAATCTGGAAGTGATGACAATAGGCCCCCCACCCTTCACCCCCCACTGGGGAATTCCTCATGGGGAGCAGTCAGACATTTACTCTCTGCTATGTTTTGAATGGATGGCTGGCACACCTGTCTGGGAAATGGTGCACTGTGGCATGCTGTGAAATGTTAATTTATGCTAACAAATCCCATCTCCAACCCCCCCCCCCCTTTGTGTCTGTCTGGCTCATGTGTGTCTGCGTCCCGAACTGTCTTGTCTGTGATTATGTGGCGGGACGTGGCTGCAGGTATTTTGGGGATCAGATCAAAGATGTGTTCACACAAGAGGATTTCCAGCTTTACAGGTGACTAAGGAACCTTCATTAAAAACCCGTGTATTGCACGCTCTTAGATTTTTGGTCCAAAATGAGATACCTGACATTTTTAGAAAAGTGATGTACACTCAAGTATTGAATGATCAATAGTGTGTAATGCTGTTAGTCTACCAATGGATGTATAGATGTTTATGCCCGTCATGTATATGCACAACTATTTGCTGGTAGCAGTTGACGTCCGATAGTGTTTTGTATAGATATCAGTCCTCATAACCCCTTAACAATAATTTTACCTCGCAGACCATCGTTAAACACTTCATTCAAACTCTGACATCTGACATGTTGTGTCTGTTTTGTTTTGTTTTTTTACCCTTTAGAAATGTACGTGGGCGAATCCAGGCAGTTATTGCTGAGACGTTTGGTTTGGACCCGACTCTGGTGTACCTCACCAAGCCTACCTTCTTCTCCAGAATCAACAGCACGGCAGCCAAGACCCAACATGACGAGTACTGGCACCCACACATAGATAAGGTAACGCTCAAAAATGGAGCCGAGACTCCTGCCTTTGATAACTTGTAGAGAAGCACCAGTCTGGCACGTTGGGGGGGGGACTTCATAAAACAGATTATGTATCTGCTAGACCCTGAGTCTAAGTTCTAGAATTGGTACTGGGAGAAAAAAATTGGGATGGGTGCATCACAAATGACATGGCTGAGATGTCATCTGCTCCCATTAAATGGGCCGATGGGAATCAGCTTGATATCTCGAATGGATTGGCTGAACCTGAAAGCAGCGCTCTCGATTTACAGCCTACCTTCCAACCCTCCCCTGCGGTCATGAGGTTTCGGTAGCTACCAAAATGAGTTTCCACAGGGCGGTTGGGCTCGCCCTTCGATATAGGGTGAGGAGGCCATAACGAAGTAGTGGTTCTGTCTAGAATTCACTTAAAACTTCTGCACCCTTGAAGCAGCATCAAACAGCGTCCTCCGCCCAGATCTTTCCAACCTCAAAAATGTGGGGCTGTGTCCGGCGATTTGTGTAACTTTCCGATATATAGTCAATTCAGATTAGACCTTCTCTCTCAAGCTCTGTTTTTTCACTCTTCAGACAACGTTTTCTGCCACTTTTTCACGAGTGCAACACCATGAAAGCTTTCAAAATGTGATTGTCCCGAAACGGTGCGCTGGTCTCCCCCGTTTGACCGATTATCGCCTGTCGCCCCTCTCTCTGATGGCTTCTCGCCCCGCCGTCGAGTGCAGCTGCTTTGAACAGCTGTATACACTTTTGCCTTTAAGACGTGGTTGGACAACACGCCCCTCAAAAGTAGTTTCAAACACACCGTGACCTTAACCTGCTGCCAATGGGCCCTGAAGTCAGATCAGGAGCAGAAAATGCCTGGATGCGTTTTGATCATCTCCAAAATGTTATTTTGAAATTAACTTCCGATTGTTTGCCTAAATACTGATCTTTGGAAAATAGGAAGTACAGTCAGTTAAACCCCTTTGCCCAGAAAATGCCCTTTGGTTCTTTCACTCACTTTAACCATCAGTTCAGGCATTTTGTTGCTGCAAGTTTTAGATCTTGCTGAACTAAAATAGTTATTCATACATCATTTCTTAAAATAAGTGGTATTTCCCTTCAAGGCAGCTTCTTAAATTGCCTCTCCTCTGTTATGTAAACTGTTCACGTCATACATTGTTCACTCGTTATAAATATTCATGGCGTGCAGCTTTTTGGTCGCTGCTTTAATCTTAGTCTTTCATTTAGGACTTTGTTCGTTGTCATGATATGTAAAAGTTGCTCTGGGATTGAAAGACGACCGTGAGACAAGTTTTAAACAGTCCGTCTGGGGACAAAAGGTTTCACCGCTTTACAACTTTTTTTTTATTTTTGTTAAAAAGTTGTAAAATATAATGGTGCTTAGCTCCTGTGTTGATAGGAATTCTTCTGATTGGGAGGATATTTGACCTTATTTGATGCTTATTCTTATTGTCTTACCAGACGGCTGATTTAAAAATGATTGCAATTTGGTGTAATACAGCTGACATGTCTGACTGTTGTTTTTAGAAAGCTTTTTAAACTAGAGGCCTGGAGGCATTATTTATTGGCATCGCTCATTAAACTGTTGAGCATCTGTCTCAATATTGATCCGTATTCCTCGCTTGTTAAATGAGGAAAAAGAGAGAGTAGACAGGAAAAGAGACTAACAGTACATATTTACTTAGCTTGTGGTATTTCTTGGAAACATAATGCGTTTGCTGTTGCCTCGTCCATACTAATATTTGTTACCTCATCCTCTCCTCCTAGCCCTCGACAGCTGGATAAATGTAATCCCCCTCTTCTGTTCCCCATCCGTCCCTGTTGCCGTTTTGGAGCTAATTGGTTAACCCAACCCTCATTTAAATGTAAATGGCCTTTGGTGGCGAATTTTCTCCCCATCGATCGTTGCTGATACGGTGTCATAGCGCCAGTCGCAGTATGACAGCACAGAAAGTGTGTTTTATCTCATTCATTGCAGGAATAAACTTGCCCCCATACTGAAACTGAATTATAGGTGCTGACACTAATATCAAATCTATTTCTTCCATTCAGGACTTTGGCTTGCCTTGCTGCTAAAGTAAAGATGTGCACCAGAACTATCTGCATGGCTAGACACTAGTGGCATTGACAAAATGTCATTGTGTATTTTGGGTGAACAAACCCTTTTAAAGCTGCTCTAATCAATATTGTTGTTTTGGCCTCTTTAACTCTGGCCCGCAAACTCCGCTCACAAGAGGCAACTTCTTTGGCCAAAAAGCTCTGATGAACCCACCGAATGCTGCAGCGCCGGCGACTAGCTAGTAAACCTAGTGGAGCATTCATTCGCTAAAGAGCCAGATATTTTTCACAGAAGTTGTTGGAGACCAAAAGAGCGTGAAAATTGGATAACATTGGCCAAATACACAACTCCAAATGCTTGTTAATGATGCTCCGTGTCTGATATTTTAAATGTTAAAGAATATTTAACTTAGATATTATTTTAATAAAGCAGCCTTCTGAGTGCAGAAGCGGTGAACAGTCCACGTAGAAAAGGTCTATATCGGCCACCTGATCGGTGAATGTTTCTCCTCTAAAATCGGGTTTTGGGCTCAATAATCCTGTTGGTCGGGCTCTAGCTCTCAGCTTGTTTCTCCGCCCCCTAATGGCCAGAAAAATCAGTTAATGCCAGTAGCAGCTGGTGATTATTTACCTGGGTGGGGCTACAGGCACTGAGTGCTTCTGCTTACACTCTTACAGTGTTGTTGCCTATCTCGCTGCCCTAAGCTTTGACAATCGTTTCTCCATATTTGTTGATGGCATGATTCCTATTTGCTGTCTCACCGTGTAAAAGAAAACCCAGTTTAGTATTTAAAATGCACTCAACAAATGATGAAGAACCCAAAGCATCTCAGTTATCAACAAAAAGGCCGTTTCAGGTAAATAAGGCATAGAGGCAGGTAGAGACACACCGGATACGCACTGATATTTATATTTATTAACGTGAAAAGTTGCATATTAAAATTATATAACCCCGGAAACCCTTTAGAGTGTTCTCTGAAGCTTTCAGCGATTTCATGAATATCTCAGCAGCTCACTTTGTTTTTCTTTCTTTGAGGAACAAGCAAGTGAGAGCCCTCTCTCAGTCTAAAATGACGGTTTGACTCTGTGAAAAGACAGCCACTCCTTGTTCCTTGTCTTTGACGTTTCATTCAGGTTGTATGTTTGAGCTCAGTGGGCTCTCACAGATCTGAGCATCTCGTTTACTGGTGCTGTTGCAACTTGTGCAACATAAACAGCCCACACCGCAGTTCATTTAGCATGAATGAATTTCGCTACATTTTAAGACGGGGCTCCAGATTGCAGGCCTGCATTAAGATTACAATCCATTTAGTAAATAGTTGCATCAGTGCGACTTGCAAGTATGGTCACATTATATATATATATATATATATATATATCTCCTTGGGATAGCATGAGGTTGTTGTGAGTGCCAACGCTAACTGTTTTTAATTGATTTAAAAAAACAAAAAAAACATCTAATCAGTCCCAAAGGTCAGCAAGTGATCCCATGAGAGCGGGGGAAGACCAAACCACTCTTTCCAACAAGACTTGCTGACACAGTAGCCACGAACATGTGGCTAAGATACTGCAGTGACGGGAGGGCGTGTAGCCTGTGTTGTGTTTGGGGTCAAACAGAAAGTGCAGCACATTGTACACATGAAGCTCCCTTACAGTGTGAGGAATAAAATCTGCAGGGACATCCTGTGTGAAGTGATCATGCAGCACTGAAATACTTTTTGGACATTCTGAAATTGGTGCTGGGTAAGATTTCACAGAATACATTTGGGGAACCAAAGTGAATCTGAGTCGCAGCAGTGACACTGTATGTGCACAACTCATAGGAGCCATGGTTAAATGGGTACTCCAGCTATTTAGTAGTATTCTTTTAGTATTATGTTTTCAATACTATTAATCCCTAGTATGGGTCAAGCTCCAAAGGCAGTGGATTCCACACTTCCCATAATGCAACTCAAGAGGGTCTGCCTTGTGTCCTCACACGTCCTTCAAACTCCAGGCCCCTAATTTGTAGATGACATCATCAGGGGTTATATTTTTCAGACTGAAAACCTCCCTCAGGAGCCTCACAAGAGATTCATCCGTTTTCAGGATAATGTGTCCTGTATTAACGGTTTGCGTAGGCTGAGTAGCACTGCGCATGACAAGTGAACTGAGCTTTTGTGCAACATTTTCAATGTCTAAACCTAATAACCAATCACGGAATAGTAAAAAAGACAGGTTTTTTTTGTTTCAAATGTTTGTGCTCCTAACTTTAGGCTGGTACTCAATTTTAATAACCATTCTATAACGGCATGGCTGTAGGGATGTTGGTCTGACGGTTGGCCAGTCGGTCCACCATTTTGGTCGAAGATATCTCAAGTAGTGAATGGATTGCCCTGGAATTTGGTCCAGACATTTGTGTTTCCCTCAGGGTGAATAATAATCCTGAACTGTTTTATCTAGCGCCATCGTCAGGTTTAAAGTGTAAATTTGTACATACTTTAGTTTCTGAACAGATATGTGCAAAACTAATGACAACCCCATCAACTTCGGCTGGACTTTGTGTTTACTGTGGATTAGTAGATGTTTGAATGCTGACATACAAAGGTTGCATTTATCTTCATGCACATCTATGTCTTAGTACAACTTTACAGAGCCACTAGCATGGCTGTAGACACTTAGTCCTAGTTTTAATGTTATTGTTTAGTAGAAATTGTTAGTCTAATTGCTAACAGGGTAGTGAAAAGTGACTCTTTAATGCAGGGTATTGTCTTCCTCTCTCACTCTCTGTCAGGTGACCTATGGCTCTTTTGACTACACCTCACTCCTCTACCTGTCTGACTACGGCTCTGACTTTACTGGAGGAAGATTTGTCTTCATGGACCAAAATGGCAACCGCACAGTGGAACCACGGGCAGGTAACTACCAGCTATTAAAGACTAAATAGGCCCAACGGGGCTTTTTCCTGCTTCGGCTTCAAACAGTGATGCCTGAGCTGCTATAAGGCAAGATATTGTAAATTCAGACTATCAGTGGTATTACCTGGTAACCCCTGGCTTAGTCTATATAAGCCTGTTAACCTACACTTAAAGTTAGTGATGCAAGATCGATAAAGGGTTTCATTATGAGAGCCATGCTTAAAATTATAATTGCTGTACTCTGCTGCATTAGGGAATATGGAGGTGGTTTTAGCACTCTAAAATGTGTAGCAAAGTGTGCATAATCCTCTGTAAGTGGGTAATCAGCAGCACAGACTGCTGCACAGTGAAGGTGCGGGGGATTAGGCTTTACCTCACTTATAGAACCCGGAGGGTTAGACATAGATTTACCCAGATTTTCTTTAGGTTCTGTACCTAAACAGACTGTATTAACAGACACAAACCACTGCATTTTGGGTTAAAGATATTGTTATGTGTAAATTGATATTTTAAAGGTGCCTGTGCTAAAACCATATGGCGAAGTAACCTGTAAAGGGGTTTAAATTTCCTGGAGTACCATGGGACTTCAGAGGCAAATGTGAAGCATTTAAAACCAGGGGAATTGTCTCAGTTCTTTGAGAAGCTTGTGGAAAGTCAGGGAGGTTTCCGAGTTGGTCACTTTAAAGGAATGTGCCAGAGTTTACTAACTTGTATAAGACATCCATCAAATTGGATGGTGAAATTTCTACCCTTTTTTGCTCTGCCGTTTTGGCTGTGTACTCCTTTTCAACTTTTTCAACTTCATTTTTTCCAAAGGGGAAATGTGTTTTTTGTAGCGAGTCGAATCTCGGAACACCACGCACCTTTGCAATGTTTCTTAGCTCAAAAAAAACGTTGAACGGTCATGAAAGCAATCTGCATTACTTATGGAAAGTCAAAGAAAAGTTGTGGAATGTCACATGAGAGCCAAGGTGGGAACCTTTTTGTGTAAGTCCAATCAATATTATTTATACGCTGCAGCCCAAAATCATAAATTTGTCTCAGGTGGCTTTACAGTCTGTACAATGCCCTCTATCCTTGGGCCACATTCAAAAAAGAAAAACTCTACAAAAAACATTGGGGGGTAAAGGGAGACAGGGCGTAGACTGAAGTAGCAATATTCAAATTACAATATGGAGTCACTTAATTACAATATTACGTAAATAAAGTACATAAGTAACTATTCAGTTAATTCATTTAAGGCCTGCCACAGTAGAAGGTGGCACTGTGAAATTCATCCACACATCACTGTGAAATTGGTGGCGCTAGAAGCTTGGGGACATAGGTACTGTACTTCTTGCAGGGGTAGTTGGTGAACTACTTTAGCTGTTGAGCTAATAACATGCTCGCCATTTGGAAACATGTTATCATTAGCCAACAACAAAGCTACCCAAAGATAGATAGATAGCTCTATATATATATATATATATATATATATACTGTACATGTAGATGCCGCTGAATTGCGGCGAGATTCTGGCCAGTTGCAATAGCAGAAAATGCCAGACTTTTGTGCTGCTTTTGGATGTTCTAATGAAAGGCCAAAACCAAGCAACAGGGTATATATTTCACATATGAGAAGTTATTTTATAATTGTGCTGGATTTGATGCGTCACAATAAGTAATCCTTCTGTTATGATAACATAATGTTAAGGGAGTGTCCTGATACTAAATTAAGCTAACTTATGTCCAAGAAAGGGGAGGAAAAAAAGATGAACATTTTTATTAAAATAAGATATCCGTAAGATGCTGAGAATTATATCAGTTAGCTATGTTGCTCTATGTATTAATGTGTTAGCTATGTTAGTCCTAAATGATCTGCTTACAACTGTTTGGTGCGAACGTGACATACACTAACCTATGTGTCTAAATTGTAGCTACAGAGGTTAACTTACCTAACTCTGCACAACCCTGCTGATACACTGAATGTATCATTTTTGTACAGGCTGTTACCTCTTCCTGACAGCACTCTATCATATCTGACTGAGAGCCATCTCCTGCCATCCCTGTTAACCTCGTCCCTTTCATGTTTTCCTCTGCCGCTCTTCCCACCTTCCCTTTTTATCTCACCCATTTTCCCATTTTCCATCATCCCCTGCGCGCTAATCCAACTCCTCTGCCACTTTTAATCAACAGCAATTTAAATAAGCAGTCCTCCTCCCTCTCTTTCATCACCCACAATACCCCCCGCCTGCTGTTTCGTCTCCTGTGACTTGTTTTTGTGAATAGCACAGCCATCTTGCGTCGGTGAAGTGAGAATAACTTTGAGACAACAGAGAGAGAGAATGTAACAGCTTGATCTTAAAGCTAATGAAATCTGCTGGATGAAGAGATGGGACAAGAGAGAAGTAGAGCTCTCTCTCTAATGTCCCCCTTGATAGACAGAGAGATTCTAATTCGCAGTGGAGTCGGCACATGCTTGAGAATCTAAATATGATGGACCTGTCATAGCCGTGTACCCCCAACCATTGTGAATACACCTGTCACTGATTTTTATTCAGAGAGGTGCAGCAAGAAGGAGACACAACAGAACACCATGCATAATTCATCAGTAGCCCAGATAATTTATTCGTCTATGCTAAAACACACCTCACCTCATTGAGCAACTCTTTGGGCAGCATGCTGGGCAGTTGACTGACAGGTTTTGACTTGGTGAGAGTCTGATCCTCGTAGCTGGACGGATGATTAGTTTGCTGAGATAATCGCGGCTCTTTGAGGCGACGGCGACGAATAAGGTGTAATTATAACACCAGGAAGACAATCAGGACATGGCTGTCAGAGAGAGCAAAAGTCAAGAATGTAATGACAGTGAGCACCAGGGGGACGGAGGTGGAAGTGTTGTTCCAGTTGCGGAGAAAGTAACGAGGAGGAAAAAGAGTGGAGGGTTAGATAAGGGGGAGAGAGATGACTGATGGATTCGCCGATCGTGAAAGCGTCCCCTTTAGGGCAAGGAGAGAGACGTGGGGGGGGTGGGGGGGGGCAGACAGAAAATGGCTGGGAGATAGATAAAGAGATATGTGATAGGGTGTTTGGCTGGGAATGGCAGGTACAAACAGAGCAATGGAAGGACAGAGATTGAAAAAGGGCACACCTGCCAGTCAGAGGAGCCAGTAAGGTTTAACCTGTCAGCTTAGACAACCACAGGGGAATTAGAGAACCTCAGCTGGGCTGCCTATTTTAAAACCACTAGCTTGACTCTAGTGGCTGTACTTTTGCGAACATACAGACCCTAAATACAACGTCTGGACTGATGCTAGGCACATAGCAGGGCTGGTTCCATTTTATAAGGTGTGTGTGAATGTATTGTTGAAATTAGGGTTGCAACTAACGGTTATTTTTTATTAGTCAGTCTCTTGATTATAGGCGTACTCCAGCAATTTAGTATTGCACTTTCATAAAGGGGGCTCAAACTAGACTAAATAATCAGTGGTCAAAATCGAGGCATCAGAAGATTCCAAGATATCTTGACTGATCCTGCAAAAGCTTTGTCCTACGCTTCCCATAATGCAACTAATAGCATCTTTGGCCTTGCAGCCCGGCAATGTTCCTGGGGACTAGGACTCTGGCGCTCCTCCAGAGCCACAGAAGACCGTCCAAAGCCCAGGGATATTCAATTTGCAATGATATAAAACAGAGGAAAGCAACAAATCTCCACATGTGAGAAGTTGGAACCAGACTTCAATGATTATCAATTATCCAAATTGTTGTGGATGACTTTCCTGTAAGTGTTTGAATTGATTAATTGCTGAATACTTTCATGATGTTGGCCTACACAAAAGCCACATACAATAACATTGCTTTTGCTGCGTGATTTAGCACCACTGGCGTTAATGAAGGTAAATGTTATCTTTGTTGTATTTTTCATGATGTTAGGGGAAGTGGTTGTTGTTTAAGGTTAGGTGGCTCACCTTCACTCCTGCGTAAAACACTGAAAAATCCAGGAACCGTATACCAAAATCGTAAACAACTGAAGTCACCGCGGAGACCAGGGGCAGCCCTGTACTGACCTCAATGCTGCTGTATAGGCCGATGCATGGTGCGGTGTGGGAAACCAATGGAAAATTGTAGCCCTGTTCTGAGTCACAATGTCATCCATGTAATTGCATTTGGGGATGTCTTTTTCACAATGGCCGTGTCCTCTACCTTTAACTTCCATCCCAGCCTCCCTAGAGACACCATGTGATTCATCCTCTACTGGTTAATTACGAGGCTGGGAGTAATCGATAAATTGACAGTGTGTCTATGTGTTATGCATCTGTGCTGGTGGTGTTTATGGGCATTTCGCTCTGGCTGCAAATCTTGGTATCGACATTGGAGTCACGCACCGTTTAGCGTCTTGTTAGCACTGCACACTCAACCCGGTTGGGTCTCTGAAGTTAAAGACCTCATTAAGTGCAAATAAATGATGCGTGGCTGTTTATTAAAAGCAAACATAGACTAGAGGCATGCCTTGAAGAGCAGGAGCTAGTGCTGAACCAATGACGAAGTTGTAGTAGTTGCTTAGTGATCTAGCGTACCAGTACATTCAAATACAGAAGCTGAATACGATTGCTAACCATGGGCTCCTGGCTAGGTTTTAAAATGGGGGAGCAAACTTGGAAAGATAAATAACTGACGGACGTTCTGGGGATCCTCTCCCAAAACATTTTTTTATTTAAAACCAATTTCTGCATTTCTGGACCCCCTAACCTGATTTATGGTAACAATAGAGGATAATTAATTCTGTACAGGCCCTGCTCAATCTTATAGCTGGATGAGCGATAATGCCACATTAGCAGATGGCGTATTCCTCACTTTGTTGAATGTAAGTGCGTGGCTCATGAAATCCCATTTGAGCCAGTTGTGGTGAGCAGGGTGGGATGGAAAACATGCTGGACAGGGGGGGGGGGGGGGGGAGTATTCTGCCTGTCTTTTTTACACCTCTAGTTGTGTATAAGAGACAGTTTATACGCTGCAGCCCAAAATCATAAATTTGTCTCAGGTGGCTTTACAGTCTGTACAATGCCCTCTATCCTTGGGCCACATTCAAAAAAGAAAAACTCTACAAAAAACATTGG
>CM022492.1:6348904-6393558 GCA_011952105.1 Coreoperca whiteheadi
TATGTCCTGTATCTTAAACACATCTATATATGTATAAGTGTCTGGTTTCTTAGCTTTGTAATTATAAATAAGACCCAATTGTAAAAAATCTATTGTTGTTTTTTTGTTTTTTTTTTTAAGAAGTCGTGTGTAATAATGTTTAAAATGACCATTTCATTTTAACATTGTAAAAAGAGTATGTCACCACGCTTGGAAACTTTTCTGGAAACTTCATGGCTTTTATGGCATGTCGTAAAACAATTGAGTAGTTGAATGCTTCCAGCTAAGATGGCCAGCAAAATGTCTATATTGTGTCGACTGCCCTTCGCTCTACATTGCGTACTGTGTTACTCATAAAAGTCATGTTTCGCGTACTCATTTCACATCTCAAGAATAATAATCCCTTTGATACTCCCGGGTGGCAGTGATTGGTTACTACAGTCCTTGCTTTTCCATTACATCTCCAGAATTGGCTGAATTTTCTCTAACCAACAACTGCTTGTCCAACATTTTATTTTATTTATTTATTTTTTAATGCAGGCTCTGGGTTGTGAAGGATCTTTCCAGACGGGTCAAAATGTCGGTTTCTTTTTTTTTACAGTCCAAAGGTTAAAACGCCCCATCCAAACATACATGTAGAGCTAATACAGTTAGACTACTGATGCATTAGTTCATCAACAGAAAATGAATCCACAACGTTTTTAATAATCGGTTGATCGTTAGCGTACAGGTCGATTTTCCAGACTGTCTTGCCAGTCCTGAAAAGGCTGTTAAATTACTATCAATCCTCCAAAATGTATTATTGTCTGACGTTCCCCAGTAGCTGAGTACATTTAGGCAGAGGGAAAATGGTAATCCTATGAGTAACTCGCAGTTATGTTCTGGGAGAGTTGTTGAATGCCCCCTGACTGACACATATAAAGCTGAGAACAGCAACAGCTGTGGGATTAAGAGAATAGAAACAAGCCTGGAGAAAAAATTTTAACAATTAATGAAGTGACATATTTTGCTTGGAAACAAAGTTACTGTGAACACATTTAGTAGGTGAACTCTACAGCACTTGCTGCTCTGGCCAATCCACAATACAGTAGAGCAAGCTACTATAACAGATCCAGTGTGTAAAGACAGACTGTCGCCATGGCCACACCTGTTACATCCAATTAATTACAATTTTATGGAGTTTTTTTTAATATTATTTATTTATTTGACTTTTTTGGTGGGTCAAGCAATCCTGATATACCCGTTACTATTATGGCAACTCGGAAGAATATGCTGTGGTCAAACGAGGAGGTGCAGGCGTCACTTTGTTTGGTAGCGGGTGTGTGTTGCGTAGAAGTTTACGTCGCTGCAGTTTCCTGCGGCGTCGCTATGCCGACCAGGTACTATTGTGGAGGTACTATCTGCAATGGAAAATGGATTGAAAAGCGGGTCGAGTCGAGCTGGTACTGGTAATGGAAAAGCGCCATATGTGACAAGCGTCTCAGGATCGCTCCAGACTGCGCTGAACGTTAACACCACCTCACAGTCGGGCTTGAGTTATTATGAGTTATCCTACACGGACCTTCAGCAAGGACAAGGACTACTTCAAGGAGAGAATGTGACGTTGCTGTTTTTTGACCCTCAGAAGTTAAGATGACTGATTGTAGTTTTCTGACCGTTGCTGTTTCGAGGAGGCTATTAGAAAAGGGTAAAAATGCAGAAAATAGCACCATGTTTTTATGCCTAGGTTAAACGTGTATAGGCAAATAACTTGGGTACCGTTACTAGTTATATGTGCAGAAAATACGATGCCAAAATTAATAGGTACTTTATTCTAAGTCTCAATGTGTAGAGGCTGGTCTGATTGCTAGTAAAAACCATCCTTACCTTTCCAAACTTCACTGAGACTTGCACACAAAAGGTATCTCTATGTGTTCCTGTAAGTGATTTCTGGAAGAGTGTGACCCCTGTGAATATCCCTCCGTTGTGTTGCCACTAATCTGCTGGGCCCTTCACAGTAAACACTGGGAGCATTTATATTGACAAATGCAAGGGATTGTTTTCAACGATTATTTCATTGTGCAGTCATCTAAATCTGCGTGGCTGATTTGAGCACTTGAAAATGTCCTCCTTTTCAGTGACATAAAACAAGCCGCCCGCCACTTATTGTCTCTCTGCCAGCACGCATTTTAATTCTCTTTCTTCTCATTTCCTATTTAGGTTTTCAGTGTAAGTTCCATTGTTGAACTGCTAGCACTGATTTCCCCTGACGTCCTCAGCTAATGCCCTGCCAGGGGGATTTACCCTCCCACACGCGCGTACACACACACACACACACACACCGATGAACACACAAACACAAGTCCTTGGAGGAAAAGTGGAGCCAACAAATTGGGGCACAATGATTCCAGCTTTTTATTCATATTCACATAATGAGAGAACCCCTTCGAAAGGCGAAGAAACTGGAAGTTTTGTAACAAAACAAGAGTCTGAAAACGTTCTAATTATAAATCTGTCAAGTATGGGATACAACCTCAGACTAGCTATGTAAACATTAATGCAAATGTCTATCTAAGACAGAGCAGGTTGTGTTTCGAAAGAACCAGACTGGCTGAGAAATGGCAATAGCTCATTAGCTGGCCCAGCGAAGCAAAGCCTCTGATCAATGAAGAGGTTTTACCCCGAGGCAAATTTCCTCCAGTTCCACAAGCAATGCTGCATCGTATGCATGCCTCTTCTTTGAATGAACAGTTCAACATTTAGGGGAATAAGCTTATTTACCGTCTCTCCAAAAGGGAACCGTTAGCCTGACTTTGTCCAGAGTTTGGAAATACTTCCACCAACTGCTCCAGAGCTCACTAATTAACCCAAATGTGTCGTGTGTGTGTGTGTGTGTGTGTGTGTGTGTGTGTTTTGAATGCATACATGAAAAGAAAGGGAAATGTAACAGTTTGTGATCTTAGGGGGAATTACATGTTTGAACCGCTTCTTGAAGAACACTTTAGCTGTAGTGACGTCTTGCGGAGGCAGGAGGAAAACAGCTAGTCTAACTCTAATTGCTTCTAAAGCTCACAAATAAAAATTTGGGGGGGGGTTATGTGGCGAACCTCAAACAGCTGCAGTGTTCTATGCCCCACTGAATTTCTGCATCTCCGGCTATAACCGGGTGTTTAAGAAATGGCTACGACACATAACTTTGCGTAAAATAAATATGTATTTTTGTTTGGTTTTATTTACATTTCTGTGTTTTATTTCACTTGTGGCAGAGCCAGGCTTGCTGTTTATGCTAGGCTGACCACGTTCTGACTCCGACTCCGTACTCGACACACACACACGTGATTGATCTCAATCTTCTCATCTCAATTCCAGAAAAAAGCGAAGACGTAGTTTAAAAAAAAAAAAAAAAAGTCGACCTGTTTCTTTAAAAAAACAATACATCGTGTAAGTAAGTGGGCGGTGGAGGTGTTGGTAGGTGTATTTCTGAACTTTGGGGTTTTTTGTTTTTTAAACATTTCCACCTGAGTTAACCACGCCCTGACTCCAGGTCTGTACGTGATGCAAACATGATATTGAAATCAACTTTCTTATCTCTTATAGAAACAAATAAGCATATTCCCCAAAAAGTTGAACTGTTCCTTTTTTCTTTTCTTTTTTTTAAACCTTTTTTTCCTCCCCTAAAAAGTCCCTCTCATTCCTTCCTTGCCCAGGACGAGTCTCTTTCTTCTCTTCCGGTTCGGAGAACCTCCACCGCGTGGAGAGGGTGACGTGGGGGACGCGCTACGCCATCACCGTGTCCTTCACCTGCGACCCCTCACACGCCATCGCTGACCCCGCCCTGCCTTGAGGCACCCGCGGGCGACGGGGCTACCCACTGGCTCGGACAAGCCCTGCAGCAAAGAGAAGCAGAGGGGAGACACACGGAAGGAAGGAGTGAACTTTTACCTTGGAGGTTTTACTCGTAACAGGGGTATACTGTAGCTGCGCGGCCAATATCTGTCATTTTTCTTTTCTTCTCAGATATTGACTTGCTGCCCCTTACTGATTGTGCTACAGACAAAAGACACATACGTTCACCTTCTCTTCTGTAGAGGTGTTTTTCTTATTTGGCACTGACTCTTGTATTTTTATCCAATTTTCTACAGCAGTTGCTTTTCTATTGCACCATCATAACTGCTGGTATTAGGCGTGTTTGGGTTCCCCACACGTTTCCACGATCTGTTCCTCTTGATCATTGGCGGATGGCTTGAGCCGAAATCGCCTCTCGACTTAGACGATTTCAAGGAGGCTAAAGTGGGATTGTGTGTTTTCGGTGTGTCGCGGTGTGTTTTTCATTTTAAGGAGAGCTGTCAATTCCTTGAAGAAGAGATATAAATCTGGGGACTCACCTACTGATTCAAGCTTTCATCACCAAATAGCCACTCATACCCTTGACCCAGGAGGTGTTTTCTTCTAAGAAGAACCCTCTCCTTGTCCAAGAGCGATTGCTGTTTCTAGTATGTTACCTTTTACTTCAATGTGGTTGGTGAGGACGGTTTCAAATAAAATACTGACGGGCCCTGAAAAGGTCTTCGTCTCATTTTTAGCGCTCAAAGTCACTCAGACACCATCACACTTCAGTAACCAGATTAATATTCACTTTTCATGAAATGAACCAATATAATTCCTGTGTCTCATCTGCACTTCCTTTGTGAGCCGGACACTTGAGGAATTGCTTGATTGATCAAACACTATCATCTGTTCAAGATGGCCTCGTGCTTGCTTTTCTTATTTTCCGCACAAGTGCTCAGAACAAACCACCTGCTCCATTCTCACTTCTACTTTATAGATTCTGGAGTTTGAGCCTTGAATCCATCATTGTGTGTATATTATAAATGCCAAACAAAGCTATTTCAATCTTTACTAATCTTTTAACAGGGTTAAATGTTAATAGCTCTTTCTTTGGTATTAATTATTGGCAGGTTCCTTGTATGATTTGGATCATCTGATTTTCAGTGAGGTTTCTTGTTAAAGTATGTGGGATCATAAATTAAATGTGTCAAAAGTCAGTAGCAGTTTGGGTTCCAGTAATCCAAATGTTCTGTTTATTCCTGTTGCATGGGGTTTCGATTACTTTTCATGACATGAAGCCATTTTCCAGTAATCACAGCAAATCTAAATCTACTGTTTACTCAAAGTCACTGAGGGCTGCACATGTGATTATGGGCAACTACTCTTTTTGGGAACAGTGTTTTTTATTTACTTTGGCTCTTTACTGCAGAACATTGTTTGGGTGTATTTGGTTTATGCAGGCAGCTCTATCATCAAAGTAATTTTAAAATACCAGCAGTTATTTCCATTTTAAGACCATACCAGTGGTTGCGCATGTTTTAGCCAATTTACTTCAATTCACATTTACTTTATATGTAAAGCCTACTGCTACATTTTAGAGATTTGAGTTTATTTTCTATCGCTCCAGGCAGCCACCATTAGCAAACGTTTGAAACTTGTAAGAGATGGGTAATCCATCATATAAATGCTGCATTATTTTCTGTTACAGTGTCATCATTGCTATGAGATTATTTGCTTAAAGTCATTGGGGTTTTTGGGCCACTGGAGGCAGCGGCGCTAGCTGAAAACTGTTATCTTACATTAACTGAATATTATTTACCTATCCAGTAGACACACAGCAACATAATTCATTCATTCAGCCAGAATGAAATGATTGGATCGGTTTTATATACAGTTTGTCAGTAAGTCCCAAACTTTATGGAAGTGCAATATTCAATCACTGTAGCACTCTGATGTCTACTGAGCTGAAATTGTCAATGAGAAGCATTTAACAGACATCTGTTTGGATTAAAATATTAAGATGTGGAAATGGGGATTGGTTAACGTTAATGAGTGGTTCAAAATGACTGGTCAGCGACTTCGGGAATGGGGCCAAAGATGAACAGCTTGTACAGATGCCGGTCAAACGTAAAAGTTCCAAACTGTTAAAGCTGCTGTAACAAATATATTTATATTAGCAATTAATCAAATGACTGTAACGTGAAAGGGAAAAACTCAGAGAATTATCTCCGCACTCTGCAGTGCCCCTCAGCTGTACAGAGCGTTTCAGCATCTTCAGCTCGTATTGGTTTTCCGCCCCGCAACTTTACTAATTTGGTTCAGTCTGAGCAGTCAGACAAGCCGTGTTTGTTTCTAGACGCAGCAGGCGGCTGATTTCAGCAAATAAAACCTCTAAGAACCAGTGTCACAGTACCCCGCAAGTGGCAGGCAGACAAATTTAGCTACTTGCTGGTGAACATAGCGGAGCACTTAGCTGCTAACTCCCTCAAGAGTTAGTGGAGACCAAAAACTGAGTTCAAGGGCCGACAAATCGATTAATGTAGCTTGAAAGGCCATAACTACTGTGATGCACAAATTAGTCTAGTTCTGGTGAAACGTGCAGAGAATGCATCTCATTTCTGATTGGTTAAAGTACCTCCATCGTTTCAGGGGAATAACCTGTTTGTTGTTACCCGGTTTCAAATTAACGGTCCGTTAGTTGTTTGAAGTTTGGACTAAATGTACAGACTCACCTGTCCTCAATCAAAAACTAGCTTAATTACTGCGTTTGATATGATGATAAAGTGCTGGAAATGTCTTCATACTGTATATTAAGGGATGTCTAATTTCTCAGTTTTGGGCAATACAGTATTACACTGCAGCAAAACCGAGCGTGCATCTCTCAAGCTCAGGGATGAACAGATGTTGCAGGCTCGGGAGAGAAGTCAACAAATCCCTGCACTTGAATCGCGAATGTATGCAGCCATGAGCTGACAACTCCCACACAGACCCGATGGTATCCTGAATTTGCATCGAGGAAATGCTGCAAAGAGTTGCCAGACAATGTGGGGAGAGGAGAGAAAAAGGAAGTAGGAGAGGCCATTTTTCCCCACATCTGTGCTGTGACATTGCTTGTGAAGCACCAAGAGACTTGGCTGCAATGAATTTATGCATGGGTTCGTGACATTTGACATGCAAACACACACAAAAGTCAAAGTGTACCAAACTGTGCAGTCCCACCTGGGGCATTAGTTTGAAAATGTCACATCTCTAGATACAGTATGAATCCGATAGCATTCATAATCATGAGGAATCTGACACTAATGATGTTTTTCCCGTTAGTGTGTGTTTGAGGTATATAGCATGTCCAGACATGCATAATATTACCGTCCATCTTGCTGTATACACAGTTTGTTTTCCAGTCTCAGCCCGGTGAATCTAAAGAGGACTCAGGTGCGTAGCTTTACAGCAGATGGTTGTGTGAGCTGACGAGACTTCAATAGGTTAAAGTAAAAGCGCTTCCCTGCAGTGCTAGGAGCCATCTTAATTAAAGCGTTATGAACTCTCCATAAAACATGAGGCGCGTTCATGCGTCATTCATTAAGATACCTGCCAAAAGGAACATCCTGAACAGACGAGACCGCCGCCGCGTTCTTTGTACGTTTCTTTAGGTATAACCATAAAGCTATGTGGAAGTCCCAGCACTGCAGAAGTTTCACCGTCCTCATTCAGGTAAGTAGGCCACAGTTCAGACTAGCTAACAGAGCGTGCAAGGCCTTGCTGGAAGCGCTCCGTCTCAGCAGCAGGTGTTTTTTGGCCGCGTGTTTACCACAGTAGTGGAAGTGTGTTTGCCTCTGTGGGAGGATGTGTGCAAATTCAGTGAAAGTGATTGGCCATGCAGGTGGATGGGTTTTTTTTTGTTTTTTTTTGTCTCCTGCCAGAGAATGCCTTTGAGGTCCAGTGGTGGACTCAAATCAGTTCCTCTGAGCTAAATTCAGTCACAAAGCAAAACACCCGTCTGGCTTGACTCACCATGTGACTGGGATGGAAATCAGTTATTTGGAGCTTTAATCTGTGATGTGATGGTGAATAAAAAGTTGAACTTCTTGCACAGCACCACCCATGTCCATGGATGGAATACTTACAGTCAATGTGCCTCGGGGCCGAGACATTGAGGGTCCCCCAAATTGCTTTTGATAATTTGATTTATTGCACATTTGTCAGGGCATTTGAACATTATCACCTAAGGAACGGTCTCGCATCTTTAACTAAAAGTGTGTCTTGCAGAGGAGTTGTGTGTCAAAATCAGTTTTTAAGAGCTTTTATTATTTTAGATTTTAATATTTCTTTTTTATACATATATAGAGACTTTGAAGAACAGAGGAAATGAGGGGGGGTTAGATGGGGAATGATGTGGAACAAATGTTCCCGGACGAACTCAAACTGTCGACATTGCAATTTCATGTTCGGGGCCCCAACCCCTAGGCTACAGGAGCAACTTGGTGGCAGGGTGTATACACATTGTACAAATGGCTGTTGGAGCCCATAAGGGCGTTTACCATTTACATTTTAAATTGTGTTTTAGTGGTGCATGTTACCAAATCAAATCACTCTAAAAAAATTGGCCTCACAGACAACCTTGGGGTCCGCTTTGGCTGGTTAGTAATCCAGCTTTGGCAGTAGATGGGGGGTCATTTTGCCCCATGCCCCCCTAACAGACTAATCCGGCCATACTCGTGTTTTTAGGATTTAAATTACTCCCCACAAACTATTATTATATATCTTTTTAAAAAAACTTTACAACTTTATTTGAACTTATTTAGCTTCTGCAATAACATGCATTTATGCCAAATTGTTGTTGTATTTAAATACAAGCCCAAATGAACCTGTAATAAGTCTACTCTTTAATTCTTGTCTGCTTTTAACACGAAGGTTTATGTCCTTGAGTTTAACACTGTACAATCAGTTTCTCCTCTGAGGGTGAGGAGGTGAGGGAGAAAGGATTGCATTAGGACTATAGAAAAGTGTTGCTTAATTCATACAAAATAATTCATACAAAAAAAATCAAGGGTGAGAAAGTATGTGTGTAATTTTTACGCACGGTGTCGCACTAGCCCGTGCGTAATGGAGAGCTTATCGCCTACCTATTGCGGTTCCGAAAGCTTTCTCCTCTCTTCCACGCCACTCATAAGTCACTTCAGTGTCCCCATGACCAGCGTCTCGGAGTTGAACTCACACTGATTGCTGGAAGACGCAGACCTGCCCCATGAGTAGAGGCTGGGCGGCCGCTGCTTAAACGAGGACGTGTACCTGTAGAAGCTCTTGTGCCTGTTCTTCAGGTACTCCCTGTAGTTCTTGGTGAGGAGCGTGTAGAGGAAAGGGTTAATGCAGCTGTTGCTGTATGTGAGGCTCGCCACCAAGTAGTTGATGCAGGTGTGTGTCTGCGAGGCCAGGCTCAGGGGCTTGGCGTGGTACAGAGGCAGCAGCTGCCAGATCCAGAATGGCAGGAAGCACGCCCAGAACACCAGCACGATGGTGAAAATCATGATCAGCACTTTCTGCTTTGGTGACCGCTTGCCACCTTTGCTGATCACCGAGTTGCGCTGGGACTCTAAATAAGTGCGGGCTAACTTGACGTACAGGTAACCGATGATGATGCCCGGTGCCATGATGCTGGTGCCGAACAGCACGGTTACGTACACTTTATAAGCCAGGGGCGCCAAGGTGGGTGCGCACATCCTCTTTACAACCCCATCCGGCGTGCTCTTGGTGGTCTGGGCGACCATTATCATCATGGGCACGGTGAGGGCCAGCGAAAGCAGCCAGACGCCCCATGCCAGGGCTTTGCGGTAACTCTTGGAGCGCCTCACCGTGTCCAGCGGCTTGGTGACGGCCAGGTAGCGCTCCGTGCACATGACGGTGAGGGTGAAGATGCTGGCGTGCATGGTGAGGAGGTCCAGGCTGAGCAGGATGCGGCAGCCCACATCCCCGAAGTACCAGTCCTTTAGGAAGTAGGTGGACACCACGAAGGGGATGGTGGAGAGGTAGAGCAGGTCCGCCAGAGCCAGGTTGATGATGGAGATGTACATGGAAGTGGCGAAGCGGATCGAGTGACACATGACCACCAGGGTGTACACATTCCCCGACACCCCGATGATGTAGACAAAGGAGAGAAGCGTCCCGAAAGTAGAGGTGATCACGAGTTCATGATCCACAGTCCCGGAGCCGCCGCCGAGCCGCGGACTGTGTAAATTGATAGAATTGTTATTCATCGCTCTCCTGATGTTTTTGGTTTCGCTGCGCGCTCTTGGACAGTGCTGGGGAAGTTTGGAAAGATGCGCGCCGGCACAGGTTGCGTCCTGCTCGTCCGCCTCTCCGCGCACTGCCTGCTGCTCTTTGCTCCTGACGTCACCGCCGTAACAAACGCGGAAGATCACACATCAAGACGTGTGTAAGACATGCAGCCGTGTCATGGGTGCGCCGGTAGACATTGTTCGGCTCCGTTTTAAATGGGGGAGTGCGCGGGAGGAAAGAGGCGACGATGCTCTCTTGGACACAGAGAGATGTGATTATGCAACAACAAAAAAAACGAAACACAAATGTTTCATCAAAAGTTTTGTAAGCACCGAGTATGCACCTGATGCCACGGCAGGACCAGCTCTATTAAAGGTATCTGGGGAAATGTTAGTTAAAGCCACAAAAGAGTCAGTTTTACGCACAGAGTTGGCTGCATTCATTATTTTCAAAATCGCTTTTATATCGCCCAATTAATCTCCAATGTGCAGTTTCCTCGCTGCAAATGAGACTGATAAATTGAACCAGCATAGATAATTAATCTTTCTTGCCCTGGCAACATGCGCTCACCAATTATACACTGCGAGCTTCTGATTCTGCACCAGAGATCCAATTAACGTCCTTTCTTGGGCATATGGGCCAGCCTGCGCCTCAACATTATCATGACATTAATGAAGAGTCCTTGTCATGGAGTTAGGCGGGAAGTTCACCTAATATTATTTAAGATGATAATCATTTGATAAATGTCCGTGAATAATTTTAATTTAACAATGTTAAAAGACTACGCTGAGAACAGACCCTCACATTAGTCTGTTTTATTTTACAGATGTAGAAATGTCTGTTAATGGTGCAGAAAGCCCAGTTGTCTTTATTTTCATGGACAACACTTTTGTATAAGACACAAAGCACGTTACCATTAGATGAATGATTTTTTGCCGAGATTAGCCAGCATGTCCCCCAAATTATTCATAAAGTTGTCCTTTTACTGTCATTTTTATAATTTCAGTGGTGGACTTTGCTCTCTTGCTTCCCCTCTTGTCTTCCTGAATCGATGAGTATGCTCTGAGCCAGTAATCAAAAGCCAAAAATCTTTCCCAGACTCATCCATCCACCGGTGACTGATCTCCGAGACCGACTACAATACAGTACCATCCGTCCTCAAAGCTAAAAAAGACTCTGGTACTCTGTTCGGAGTGTGTGTGTGTGTGTGTGTGTGTGTGTGTGCGTGCGTGTGCGTGCGCATCAGTCACAGTTTTAGTTTCAGCTGATGGGCAGAGCAGCACTGGAGCCAGAAATATAACAGTCATTAGTTGGGTCATGTTGGACTGAAAGTGCAGCAGAAAAGGCGAGGGGGGTGAGAGAGGTGGCAGTTAACACTGTGACACCCACTGTAGTCTGTTTCTGTAATGTCTGTTTTCACTTGCTGGTCACATCCTCCAGCCACCCTCCCATACACACACACACACACACACACACACACACACACACACACGACTCCTCTTCCCAGTTAAATGATTGAATCAGATGCTATACAGGACATGATGATTTTCAGGAAAAAAATTAAAAATGTATTGTATCCTTGAGGCCCAAGAACTGTCTTGAATGTATTTCTTTTCTCATAAAGCACTTGCAAGGGCGATTTAGCACTAAGCTGCACTAATCATTATTTTTATATCAGCAATAGACTAAATATATGTACTAATGTGTGTAATTTCAGAGGGGGAAAAAGGGACTGGAGCACACTGATTGATTTGCAGCCTTTAATTGTATAATAAGACTAACGTTTCGACACAACTGAGTCTTCATTAGAGCCAAACGGAGGAAAGACATAAGGTAGAGACTTATATAATCAACAGGTGTACGATTCTCATTGGATAATTCGGTGGAATGGGACTTCAAATCTATTGGTTAATGAATCCCATAACGGAAGTTGTCATAGTCAATGTCCGAGTGCCACACCCCATTAGCGACTAAAGAACACAGCCACACCTTAGAGTTACAGAGATAGAAGCACAGAAAGTTCAAGTGCTGCATCCATCAAGTGTAATAAATTAGAGGAAACACGACGCAAATTCAGTTGTTCATTTACGCCAAAGGGCTCCGCTGTGGTGCTGCAGAGCCGTGAGTCGACAATGTCTCCACCTCTAGGAGAAGGTGAAATTTTTTTCTGTTCCCCAGAGCCTCAGTGACGCTGCAGAGCCGTACTCGGAGTCGAACGCGTTAGAACATTGTGCACAGTGGCCACAGCAGAAATGCTGCAAATGTTGCAACGTTAAAGATATGTTCAGGAGCAAGGGGCATGGTTAGTTAGCCCTCAGCACGTCATGAGCAAAATATTCAAAATAAAGAGTCTGTCAGGTGGATTTACCTCACATACAGTGCATGAGTCCTTGTGCATGTTTTAGTAGAGCGCAAGAAAGGAGGAAAAAGGGGACCTGCTCTTTGTGGAAAGGAACATCAGTGCAAGTGGGAAATGTTTCAATCTGAAAAAGTGGCCAGTACTTTGGTTATTTGTGGCGAAGAGATACGGACGTGAGCAACAGTCTGGCAGTCAGTTTCATGTGAATTACGCCATGCGCAAATTCGCTTTTTGTCCTGTCTGAACACACTTGTACAGACCCAACCTCTCTTAAATCGACACTTTCCTTTGAACGATGTAAAAATGATGCCTCGGATTTCTTCAACAATGCTAATGATGTAAAAAAAAAAGAAAAAGAAAAAAAAAAAGTGCTACGCTAACTGCTCCTATCTACCGCTGCTACAGCTTCCGTGTCGATTGAAAATGACATTAGTGACAAAAATACAAACGCATCCCAATTATAAAATGCCGAAAAAGGAACACAGTGTCAGACAGAATAATAAAGTGAAAAGAAATTGTTTTACAGTCTGGTTATCAGGCTAGTCGAAAACTCCACAGGGGACCTTTAATATATTCTGTACTCTTTGTCTAAAAAGGGTTTTCAAAAACTTTGTAGTTTTAGTTTAGTTACAAAAATGACTAAACTTACTTAACTTTCCTTTTGGCTAGGGTGACATTCTAAATCCATTTCCCCCACTGAAACTGCTAAAGGCTGTGTTGTAATGCTGATGAGATTATTTCATGATAAAAGCAAGCCACAGACCCTGCAGTGCAGGAAGTAGGCAGAAATTAAAATACTGTAAATCCCACGGCCTCACAGATATGGGATAAGTACTGTTTGTTACACAGTGTGTCACTGTAGGTACAGCGGCGAGATGATGTGTATTCGTTTCTTCCATGTATGGGCTTTTGTGTAACGAGGTCTGAATGCACATCAAGCAGGATTTGACTGGAATGAGGCGCACAAATCATGGGAATCAGGGTGACAGGTCAAAAGAAGAAAGGGAGGGAACAGAAAAAGAGGAGTGGAAAGGGATGGGAGAATAGGGGAGAAGAGAAAGCATCAGCCGACTAGAAAGAAGAAGAAGAAAAAAGTCAAATCTATCCGCATGAATGAGGAGAGTGGGGACTTCTGTTTACAGAATGGATTTGTCTCCAAGCAGAGATGGGTTTGTGCAGTACAGGCCAGGCTGTATTTCCAAACAGTCCAAGTCTTATGCAAGAGGCAAAACATTCAGCAAGCAAATCCTTAGTTGTGGAATCGTGTAAACATAGTTTCACTGTATAACATGAAAATGAAGTTTCTCCTCAGAAATTCTATATACACTAGCTGACCATCAGCTGATTGGCAGACACTGTAGAAACGGTTGGCGAGCAGTAAATGAAATCACGTCTGCTGCTTCTCCTGAATTGGCGACAATGGCAACATCTGCTGTTTGATCACGCAAAGACAACACTCCGTGTTGAGCAGCAACTGCCACAGATGGAAATGAGATGAGGTGTTTGATACATTATTTACAGATTGTGGAATAACACTGGAGTATCGACGTGGAAAGGTCAGACTCGTTAGTTGAATGCCGCGTTTTTCCACTGACCTGCTTTTTGTTCTGGGATTGCTTGGCCACATGTGCTCTGTATTGCCCACACTGCACGGCGCAGTGTGCCACGAGGGGTTTGCTGTGTCCCGAAGTGATCCGTTAACGGGATGAAGATGTCTGGATAGAATGAAGAGGCCTTCCGTGAATATAAATGAGTGTGTACATTCACTTTTGGGGTTTTTTTGCCTCCGTTTGCAGGTGAATGTGTATATAATCATGCAAGATTAAGTTCGCCAGCATCAAATATTTTGAAGAAAAGAGGTTTCACTGTATATTTTTGGATCATAAAAACTCTGCATGGTCAGTTTCCATAGTGATATTCAGTGTATTTTTGCCGCATCGTGTACACATGTAATCACCTTGTCCCCCAAAAAAGTAATGATGATTGAAAAGCAAATACTTGGCCCCGCAGATAATGACAGAAAGAGGTAGAGAGTTGCGCGTGTGTGTGTGACATGCCAGATCCTTTTTCACTCTCTGTGTTGCTGGATAAATAAAACCCTTAAAAGTTTAAACAACCTTTTTCCGTGTTCCACAGGGTCAAACTTTGTAGGATTGCCACATGGCTCAAACAGGAACCAACAACGGCTCCAACCTAATGTTAGCTTTCTTTACTAGAATTCCTATCGGTGTTTACCATTCCTTTTCTTCTCACCCTTTTGGCGAGGGAGTAGGGCATACGCAGCAGCATCCTTTGCAGCTAGATGAAACAGGATCATTTGCAATACACAAAGAGCTTAAATGATTTTACAATGAGAATAATCTGTGTATAGTTCCTCCGTAATTATTATGGAGCCCCAGAAGGATTACGGACAGTAAAAATATGTATATTGAGGGCACGAAATGCTAGTGCGTGCTCACGAGACACAATTTATTCGCACATTTTAATTAATTTGTGGCCACGAGATACTACTTCCTTCCCACAATTTATTAACTCCTTCCCACTTTTTAATTAACTTGTGGACACGAGATAAGTGTATATAGAGAGAACTGCTTAAAGGACAGATCTTTAGCCAGGTTTAAAGTGTAATATTAAGTAATATAGTTATCTGTTCTGTCATTCTCGTACTTCCCTTACTTTAAGCCCCACAGCACAGCAAGCGCGCATTTTGACCGTAAAAAAATCTACCAACGGACCGCTCGTGTTAACTTTCCTCCCTGACAGCAGCAGCTGAAGAGATGTCGACTGCCAGCTCAGATTTCTGCCGTCGGCTGTCTGGAAGTGCAGGAGAGTTAATATGGAAAGTGTGGGCTGGAGCTGTCCAGCTGGGAGAGCGCCTCTCCCATGATGTGCTTGTGAGTTCTGGGGCCACCAGAATAACCACGCGGCTACACCGAGCACACAACGTATGCAGAGCACTCATCGGTCCCTTTTCGGCACTGGGATGTGGAGAGGATGTGCACATCCTCATCCTCTACGTATTTACAGTAGCCTTCACAGTTATGTTCCGGAACCAACAAACCTCTTCTACCGCTCACCGCTTTTGTCCTCTTACGTTTTTGAGGATTGTCATCCAATTGCACAAATTACCTGGGAAATATATATATCGTTAAAGCATATTAAGTTTTCAGGCTCATCATCTGATAGTGTATTTTCGGTGTCCCTCTCCTTTTGATAACTGCTTTTGTCAAACTGAAGGAATTGACCTTTTAAAGCTTTTTTTCCATCTTATTCTAATTTCTGGTTCTTGTTTCCTTACAGTCTCTATTGTCCTCAATGGAGTGTGTTCATTGAGCTCCTTTATCATATTCTTACACTCCATCTATTGTTTTCTAGGCTGCCTATCTTTGTGTACAAGATCATTCTTTCCTCTACTTTTTATGCTGGTATATTAGGTTGCTTCTGTCATTATAGCCTTTTCGGTTGCTCTTTTAATCATTGTAGTTTCAATCTAAGTTATTGCCTGCTCAACTCTTTCTCCCTTGTCAGCTTCTTGACTGACCACCCTCTTGACACACCGTTTCAATGCTTGTGCCGTTGGGTAGCTGGACTTATCTGACTAACTTAGATTGTTTCTCCAGAAACAAAGGCGCAGATCAATGCACGGCTAATGTAACTGCTGACTCAAGTACCTCTTAATTCCCTGACGTGCTATTTGCCCTCTCAGAGAAGATACTTTCTGCTCAATGTACACCACTACTGCTCTGTCTGCATCCGTTACTGTGCTCCACATGAATTCCACCACAGTTAAAGTGGCAAATTGAAAGGCCTCAAAATTCTACATATACCCATATTGGGTTACCTATATCTGTCCAAAAGGCATTGGCTGCATTGAGGAGGAAGATCCAAGCCACTGGTTCAGAATTAGGATGACACAAATCCAAACCTGAGTTTCACAACTCCTATACCGTGCTATCTCCTTAAAAGTAGGGGGAGACTTGATATTGAGGTGCACAGAAAGCCTGTCCCAACGGATCCACTCTCCCCTGTTTGTTTCTCACTATCTACTTGAGCGTGAATTGGGACTAATTCTAATCTTGCACCATCCAACAGAGAAAATAATGACATACACTGAAGCTAAAATCAGGGAACAGAAACACACCCAGTTCAGAGGACACCTCACCATTGGTGCTTTCTGAACTTGGACCTTAATCACTTATCAGTTATCAAAGCAGTTCAGTCCAGCTGGTCAAAATTAACTTTAAACTAACTTCAACTGGATGCAGACACATTTGGGTAAAACCTGAGTCCAACTGTCAGACTAACTTCAGCCTGGTGTCTGACCTGGAGTGCAGCGGTGAGTTTTTTTCTCACACATTTAGCTCTTGATCGTGTCTGAATGGGCTGTTTGTCTTGACTTTTCACAACTTGTAAAAACTCAGGTTTTTTATTTTTCCAGACATCCCGACAAGTGCAGCTCTGATTAATTTCTGCCAAGTGAATGTGTGACGCAGTCAATCAGTAAATCACCTGCTGAGCCGAGTAAGACAGAGTCAGACACATCCTCACTCATCTTGTCATCATCATAGATGACAGTTTAAACAGACAGCTTACTAATTTAATATGTGGCCTTTGCTGTGTGATGTAGTGCCATTGCTTAATTTGCAGGTGAATAGGAGTTAAAGTTGTCACTTCATCACTGGTGCCAACTTTGCAATTTTATTTGCTGCTAGCAACTTTTCCAATGACCTTGCAACTGTGTGGTCCATGCTTTGTATTATCTATAGATATTTTTAGTTTCTTATAAATACTGAGCATTAACTGTTACCTGCAAATATGACAAATACAGTATATTATTCATGGTTTCTGGCCACCTGCAGAGCAGCTGCCCAGCACTCACCTCCTATAACAGCCTACACAATTCTCATGGTTTGCCTTTGTTCATCATCTGTGATGTGAAAATATCAGATTTCCACACAGTCAGAGAAATAAAAAGTGTGCATCCTGGTCATAGGTCAGTTAGAAAGTCCTCGTGCACCACAAAACACCTCTCCTGCCGGGCTGCTGTCAGCTGAAGAGTCACTACACTGGACAGCAGTACCAGCGTCTGGTTAGTTTAGTCGACTTCTTGCACCGGACCTGAGAGCTTCAAAGCAGTCAATGGAAACGAGTCGTGCTGTTCTGCGTTAAGCTGTCCTCCATGTTTCCATCACAGTTACTTTTTTAGTTCAGTAGTTTTATGACGAGATGAGTTTTTAAGTAGTTGGTGGTTGAAAGCTCAGAAAAAGATAATTAAGTGGACCTTTGAGTTGGTGGTTGAAAGCGGCCGAGACTGGCTGAGCTGGTGGTGTCAGCAAGAATGCTGTCATCCCAACTGCAGATTGAGCTTACTGCTTCCTTCCGTTCTGCGTACTGCTTCCTTTTTCCCATTCAACTTGCCAAATTCAAACTCCCAGATGTGTGAGCGCGGACTCTGTATTGAGGAAGGCCTCTTATGGTCTAAGAGGCCACAGATAAACTCGACGGACATCATGTTTTAAGTACTGTAGAGGTTTGATAATTCTGTCAGATGTCAGCACAAACCTGTCATGTTGACCTCTTCATATCTGACCAGGCTCAACTGATTATCAGTGGATGTTTTCCAGACTTTAATCTTTTAGTGATAGATTCTGGCATTGTGAGACTACTCTTGATGTGAATACACTGTGAAGTTCTGAATGACAGGCCAGTGCATGAGATACACTCTCTGTGTCCCAGTCACTTTCAACCTGTGGATCAGACTGACAGCCAGGGTTGCTGGCCAAACATCTCAAAGGAGTCCTTACTGGTTACTGACATGAAAAAGGTGACTGCTGTGCTTGATGCAAATGGGAACATGCTGCATGCCTGGCCTTTAAAAATACCAATACCAGGCTTGAAATGTTTTTTAGGACTGCTGATTTATCAAAAACTGAAACATCATAAATAGCTGAAAGGGAAAGTAAATGATCTTCGCACCACATTGATGTGCTCATATAAGGCCTTGTTAGTTTTTGCACCTCCTGCGAAATCTTAACAACCTATCTCCTTCAATCAGCTAAGGTTGTGTTTTAATCTGTGTAGCATAAGTAATCAAGCAGATCATCTATTCTGTGTGACTGATTGTTACTGCTCATTGCCATGAGTTGAAGAATGTCTACGTTGGTTTTTACTGTGTGACTGGACTAATAAATGCCTACCTCATCCACATGATAAACATTAAATGAAACCACTTTTATTTCCAAACTCTACACTGACTTTGAGTTGAGAGAACTGCTAGTCTGCTCTTTTTCTCTTAACTTCTGTCAGTGAGAACAAGTGAAGCATTTCCATTGCACCCCTCCGGTTGGTAAACATGTCCGTCCTGCCATAAAATCAAGGCGGGAGTGGTGATAGAGCCTTCAGCTGGAGTCGACACACTGTGAGTGCTGTGAGTGACTGAGCTCAGCGACTCAAACTCACAAAAAAACAGGATCATATTTGGACTGAGAACTTTTCAATTTGAAACAAAGAGCGTTATCAGTACTCTTCAGGCTTTCTAAACAGTGAGACATTTTTGGTTTTGGTGATGAAACGGAATACATTATAGAATACAACTGATTTCTTTTGAAAAGTAGCCTGAGGCTCGGTTTGATTGAGAGTGTCAGTGAACCTGTTATCCTGACTGGAACGATGCAGACACCCCTTAGGTTAATCAGTAACAGGATGCATTATCCCTCCATGAGGCACTTCAGTTTCGTGGTTTGACAACTCAGGCTGCATTGTCAAATTACTTTTTTTCCCAATTTGCTCTGAATGCCTTGGCAGCCTTCCTGTGACTGAGCCTTGTGAATCAGCAAAAATCATGAGCTGAGTGCATTTGAACCTTGTTTTAGACTCAAGTCATCATGTCTGAATGAGACGCTCAGCTTTTGTGTAATACTGTATATCAAATGTAACATGAAATAAAGCAGAAGAGGGATTTTTTTGTCATTTAAACAATGAGATCATTTTTATGGCTCTAGAGATGGCAATGTCTGTCAGTCGTTCAGTACAACATTTTGGTCCAGCCTGAGGTATTCGTGGTCCCCAGAGGATGATTCGTAATGATTTTGGTGGTCCCCTGATTTTTTATCTAGCGCCACCAACAACAGGCCAGTGTTTTCACTTATCCTGTGAATTATCCCTGTCTACTTGATAGATTGGCACAACATTTTGTACAGACATTTATGGTGTATGACTGCGGCCATCGTAGTTTCTCCTACACGCTTAGGAGGGCAGGGTGAGGCGAGCGATACTCAAATGGTTGCAATCTGCAATTTGACCGCTAGATGCCACTAAATTCTACACACTGGCCCTTTAAGAGAGCCGACTCGTTGATTTGGCTCCTCCATGAACGTTCCACCTCCACAGCCGAATCCTATTTGATCGCAAATTGGTTCGGCGTTTCGGCAACATTGAAATCTTATTTTTATCTAATTTAAGTCTGGCTGGAGTCAGTGGGCCAAGCAGGTTCATTCAAAATACACTCTCTTATCTTTTGTAGCCTATGTTGTATTTCCAGGCTATGATCGCAGTTAGTCTGAATGGCATGTTTCTCATCTTTGTAAACAGTCAGACTCCAGTGGGGATTGACAGACACAAACCATGCCTTCTTTGTGTAGCAGTTAATACTCTGGCAGTGCAGGGATATATCAAATTTGATGGTGCAACACAGCTAATGATAGGTTCCTCTGTTTTAGACTCGCTTTCGATTCTCCTCAAAGGTCAGCACTATCACGACTACGTTTGCTATTGTTCAAGGGGGCAAATTTGCATATCAAAGTTTCAAACAAAAGATTTGCATAGCTCTTCCCTTTGTGTGAATTCACTGATTGCGGCGATTACATTGAAATAAGCTGATTTTTCAGCAGAAGTTTGCTGTTTTAAATGCCGGAGTAACTGGGCCTTTACTCAACACAGAAATATATGCTGTATTATGATTCTATAAGGTTATGTTTTGGACAAGGTTAAGTTACAATTCATAATATTGTAATCATATCAAACCTCATTTTTGATGCTATTTATGTATCATCTATTTTTTCAGCAAGAGCCACTCAATGTGCTTACATACAGAGTCCGCCTGTTGTGTACCTGCTTAGAAGGGATTGACAGGAAACAATGCTTGTACTTCCATTTAAATGCATTATTTATTGTTTGTACTGATTATTCAACCTAGAGTTGTTTGCCTACACAACTCTAGGTTGAATCATCCAAGTGCTTGAAAAGAATACATGTAAAAGTTTCTCTGGACAAACTGAATACTAATTCTAACACTGCCTTGGACATTGTATTGCTGTTGTGAGACTACTGTGATCCAGAATTGAAAAAAGATTTCAGACCGTAGGGTTAGGAAGTGGTAAATAACCGGCATGGATTTTGATGTTAATTTTAATAAATGTGTCGTGTGAAAATAAACACCCCATCACTGTTCTTGCTAATCTTCCATTTACTATATTTAGCTACATTTCTCAAAATGATCGTCATCAATTGCTACCCATAGAAACTAAACTGACAGTGATGCTGTGTTTGTTCCTGTCATTTTTATTATGCACCTCTGTATGACCGCAATTAACTGAAGGCACAGTCTGTATTGTCAGTATGATGTCAACCCACTAGTGGCTTTAATCAGTCCTTTTAGTTCACAAATTACTGTTTCCCCATGATTGCAGAAATGGAAAGTGTGCACGTTTGCAAATAATCTTTTTGATTAAGCTTTTGATTGCTTTTCATTAACTTATTAAGGCGAGAACAGACAACACCCTGGATCTATGTGTTTCTTTTTTATCTTCGTTTCTACCTCTGTTACCTTTTAGTTTTCATTTCCGGTCTACTTGCAGCCAAAGATGCTGTGCTCTCCTCCTACCGTGGGGATCTTTGGTTTCTCTGACACACATCCATGCTGTGCTGATACGTTTTGTCGCAGTACATAGCTTACATCCTTTCACAGGCGATGTTGTCTAATGGCCACCACACATTATACTCGTCTGGCCTTAAAGATTAGTTAAAGCCCAAAGTACGGACAGGATGTCTGTATAAATGTGGGCACATCTTATTAAAGAGTTTGCTTTGTAAATCACCCTTTAGGAACTGACACTGAAAATCAAAACACAATAGGAATACGCTTTGGGAAATGTTAGATGATCGATACAACTCTCGTGTGAAGTATGAAGCTACAGTCAGCAGCCAGTTAGCTTAGCTTAGAATAAAGACTGGAAACGGGGGAAAAAGCTAGCCTGGCTCCTTTAGACATGAGAAGTGATATCAACTTTGAAAATGTCAAGCTACTGCTTTGGAGATCCAAAGTAAGCAAACTATTTGCTGTACTATTTATAAGGAGCTCAGTTAATATCATGCTAACTTTAAATTCTAGTAGGGTTGTTTGGGGTTAGCTGGAGAAACAGCCCACTCTGATATGCAAATAAGAAGTAAGGGTTGGCTGTTGCAATTTGGAGACCATCTATTCGCACATATTAAGTAATGCTCCTGTGGAGAATATTTGTGTAGTATAATTATAGAATATGTTCTGAAAATAAAGATGTTTAGACATTTTCAGTAAATCATGTGCGGCTCAGACTGTAGGGGAAATCGACTTAGGTCAGCAAAAGGCACTTGGTGAACTTTAGATAAACCTTGTCTTTTTTTGCTGCATGGTACTTTTTGTTTTGGATTATGTTCACTTCAAAGATGTTTTTCTTTTCTGCTCATGCCCTTTCCTTCTTAAAGCAACCCTGGTGCATCTCGCTCAGTTTTCAGTCCTGCAATAGTACAGAGAACTCAAGCACATTTATGAGGCTATGAAGGATTATAAAGCTCCTTTTCATTTTGCAGCTGGACATGACACCAATCAGGAGCTGGTGGTGTGGGCAGTTGCTTGCATCAAGCTGTCAAATTCTGTTCCAAAGTGCCAGCTCTGTTTTTGGGATCCATTTTTGTCAAAAATTCATAAAATACCCAAACTAAAGATAGAAAATAAAACCAGGCTCGTGTCTTCTACCTTTTGAACATGTGCATGATAAAAATGGCTCACCAAATAGAGAAAAGAAACCAGATCAGCTTCTCTAAGATGTGTTTCGTTGTCCAGGAGATACAGCGAGGCAAGACACAAATACACAGCACCAGAAATAGGAATTTATATTTGTGGAAGTATAGTTTTTCGCTCTATATCATGGTATTTCTCATGGTATTGGTTTTCTGCAGAATCGCACACCCCACCTTTAACTGGATCGTTTTAACTCCAGGATTATGAATCCACATTGATTTGATTGATTTATTTTAATGTGAAATGTAAAAACACACACAAGGTTGCTCTGCTGCGTTGCATTGCCTCTGGTACAATGAGGTATTTATTTAATGATTTTTTAACAGATTGTATTAAAATAGGCTAAAATCTATTCTGTAAATCTATTTTTAGTTCTTCCTTATTCAAATTGATGGTCTAAGGGCAGAGGGTGTCGTGTGTTATACAGCTTGTAAAGACTGTTGAGAAAAATTGTGATTTATTGTGCAATATAAATAAAATTGAATTGAGTTCAATTAAAAATAGAGATGGCCGGATGGCCATAATTATTATGTTATGTTGTCAGATAATTGTGTCAATTTGCGGCACAAAAAAATAAAAAGTGCTGAGAACAGCAAAAAGAAAGTTTATGACCATTCAAGGGCACTTTTGGTCCAAGGTCTATTTATTTCTGACCCGGCCTCTGTCATGCTGCTGCCGCACTTTCTCCTTTCACCCGTCTGCTGTAGAGAATATCGATCAATTATTGAGAATAATTACATTTTGACGGAGCGTTTCTATTTCGAGTCGAGTCAGTGAGTGTGAGACACACACAGGGAGAGCGCGCTCTCCAGGGAGAGTAGAGACGAGACGAGTCGGAGAAATAATTTCACATGGCGGGCTCTAAAAAGAGAAAAGTAGACAGCGGAACAGAGCTTTTAACCTAGAATGGACAGACTCTTTCATGTTCAATCTTCCCACAGGCAGTTCAAAACCAGTATGTCTCATATGTTCCGAGACCGTGGCGATTATTAAAAGTGGCCATGTGAAGCGCGACAAAGCACAGACCAACTTTTGAGCAGATTAACAATGGGGATGGTTTCTGGTCATTTTGCCATCAAGGGGGATGGCATCCCGCCTCGTCCCCTCTCAAATCATATGTAAGTCGCTTTGGAAAAAAGTGTCTGCTAAATGACTAAATGTAAATGTAAATCGCCTACTGCCTGCAGAGAGGGGTGGAACTTTAACGGATGCAACGCTGATGACACCAATGTGGTTTCCAAATGTGCATGCAATGTGCTGTGAAGTGCACTATATTTACCCTCTGCCGTTTTATTTGAGCGTCTGATTTCTCTGGGTGTATTTTAGTAGTGTCCATAGCATGCATTGAGTGGACGAGGGAGTGATTTCAGACTTAGCTCATGTATAGGGTTGCCAACCATCCATCCATCCGTCCGTCCATCTTCTTCCGCTTATCCGGGCCCCGGGTCGCGGGGGCAGCAGTTTAAGCAGAGACGCCCAGACTTCCCTCTCCCCAGACACTTCCAGCTTTTCCGGGGAAATACTGAGGCGATCTCAGGCCAGCCAAGAGACATAGTCCCTCCAGCCTGTGTCCTAGATCCTCCCCGGGGCCTCCTCCCGGTTGGACATGCCCGGAAGATCTCCCCAGGGAGGCGTCCAGGAGGCATCCGGGACAGATGCCCGAGCCAGCTCAGCTGACTCCTCTCATTGTGGAGGAGCAGCGGCTCTACTCTGAGCTCGTCCCGAGTGAACGAGCTCCTCACCCTATCTCTAAGGGAGCACCCAGCCAACCTACGGAGGAAACAAATTTTTCGGCCGCTTGTATCCGAGATCTTGTCCTTTCGGTCACGACCCAAAGCTCATGACCATAGGTGAGAGTAGGAACGTAGATCGGCATTCCGTATTTTACGGAATGCCAACCATTCCGTAAAATACGGAATTGTCCCATATTTGGAAACTAATACGGGACGCGCTTTGTTCTGTATTTTTGAGAATGAATTTAGTGCAAGTCTATTGGAGAAAAATGTTACAGGTTAGACTATAAAGACAGAGCGTAATGGAAGGAACCCCTCCTGCTCTGTCTGTCCGTCATGTTGTTCCACCACCCAAACAGAGAAGCAGGGGGAGGAGAGTAGCAACAGCTGTTTTCGGCGCCATCTCTCTCGCTCTCTCTCATCCCTTAACTTCCCTGTCTTTTCGCTGTCCTTGTTTTGTTCACAATCATCCATGCAGAATTTATCTTAAGCGGGTTCACTACGCATGAGTGCCTTTGTACGTCAACAGGAAACTAAACTGTAGGATTTATGAATGAAGTTTGGTGAGTAAGCAGAAATCATTGCCCTTTTCTTACTGTTTAAGTTTATCTTGAGAGGAGAAACTAAAACGTCAGATAACGTAGTGATATTTCTTCAGCGAATATCTAGAGGAAGATTTAGATGGTTGACCGCCGACCTTAGCGGTTATCCTGGATTTGACTCATTCCTTCTGAGAGCAACAAGAAAGATAGCCGACTGAAAGTAATCTTAACATTACATCCACATCCACACCACTTGATAATATTACATTAGCGTATCTTTTTTTAAATGTCAGCGTGCTGCCTGGATGTTTTCCTAATTTGCCGCTTCTTGTCTAACTGTCAGTGGATTGTAAAATAATTTAGTCCACAAATCTGTTTCATCCAAGAACTGGTATAAGATTGACATTACTGACAGAGCAAGAATGTTTCCGAATGCAAGATGCTTCTTATTAATGGTAGTGCAACAGGCCAAAGAGCTAAATCAACTTCTGAACAGGCTACAGTGTGTGATTCGGCAGATGCATGCAGGTCGATGAAGAAGACTTTTGTATTAAAACAGTAATGATCGTTTGTCCATTGTCTGTCGTATGTAATGTAATACAGTTTGTCATAGTTCTCAAAGGTTACTTCTTAGTTTTATCTTGAAAAATAGGTCGTCAAGCAATATTTTCCATCATAGTTTATGTCGATGAAATTGACATCATCATGGACATCTGCCTCAGGCCAGCAGTGATAAGGACTGCAGTGCAGAGTATTGGGCATTCCAAAACGGAAGAAAATGGGGTAAAATTTGCAAAAACACATTGAAGAATTAGTAATCATAACTAGTTGTAATAGTTATAATGCTTTGACCTCTTATGAGACAGCCCCACATTCAATCCAGTCCTTGTTAGTGGCTAAACATTAGCTTTGTTTCTGCACGAGGAATAACCAGTGATCAGTCTATGCATAATTTATGTCTCCGTTTCTCACCTAGCAGCATGGATGCTGTTCGATCTTGTTGCCTAAAGCCATGTTTAGTCCTGTACAGTAGATTCGTTTCTAGTGAATGAGAAGTGCTCTTAATGTGTCGTGTCCAGTGATCCAGTTTGGAAGTTACAGGACGACATGTAATATGGCTGTTATGTAATATTTGGCCGCCAACGAGTGGACACGTGTTAAATTAAAAGCGCAAATTCGCTTTTACGCCACCTGGTTACGAGAATTTCCAGAGCTTTGATTTCACACGTTCGTGCCTCCTAGTAATTACATGTTGACTAAAATAGACCCTGACACTGAAAACGTTGCTCCAATTTTCAGGTAGGCCTATAATTCTGTTTCACCTGACATGATGGCACATTGTGAGAAATATATAACATAAGTGTTGGAGGAAAATAAGAGTTTCCATCGGGTGTATCTTCTGTACTAAAATGGTGGAATGACAGTGTTAGGGAAAAGATTCTTACTATAGCTGGCATAACGCAGTGAGAAGTGGGCTCCTCCTGAGAGTTTAATGATGAATGTTTGCCTCCCTCCTTTCTTCACATCGCCCACTTAGCTCATCACTCATATGTTATCATTTTAATACCCTAGCGGTGTGTAGGATCAATAGTCTAGATAGAAATAAGACATTGACTGCAGATGTATTACTCTCTGTCATTATACTGTCACAGTTACTGTACTTGCTGTCTGTTTTATCCCTATGACAGCAGTACTGATCATGACAAATGTAGAAACATTCGTTGAGCTTCTGATTTAACTTTATGAAATAGAAGACATACGGAACATAAAAAATTTAGATTAGTCCTGTAAGGAGGCTTAAGAAATGCAGACAGCTTATCAGCTATTCAGAGGCGGACATGGATGGTTAAGCATGATCAAAAAGGCATGAACATGGCAACAGCCATGAAATAATCCGGCGCAGTCAGCGTGCAGGTATGGCCCGACAAGGATCATTTGTGCACAGCGATGACTTGTCTGTGCCCTGTCTCAGTGATGAGCTCAAAGCCAGGATATGAGCTAAACTGTCCGGAGAGAAAATTGTGCAGGCTGTTCAGATTCTGAGCAGGTAAATGAGGGCAGATGACTGATGTGAATTCTTTGTACTTGTGCAGTTTGTGGAGGGGCTTTACATGCAGGTCTTTGCTGACAATACTGTATTCGTGTGAGTGTGTTTACTGATGTTTACGGTAGCTAAATGAAAGCAACAAATGGAGAAACAAAACTGCTACTGTATTACAGCCATGTCATTATATTTGTGTATCATTTCGTTTTCCCTAAACCAACCGAGTAGTAAGACTTTCTGGCAGAAAGGCTGTCTGGCAGAAACTTCTCCCATGTGCTTGTCAGTCCTGAGCGTGATGGGACCTTTTGAGCAGAGAAAGTTTTTTGTAAGCACATACATTACATATTGTAGAGAAATTATCATCACGCCAAGAATAATTTCTTTTGAGCAAACACAAATCTATTTGTATATCCATTTTTGCCAGGGGTGGAAGTAACAAATTACATTTACTCTCGTTACTGTAACAAGGTCGTTTTTTGTGAACTTGAATATTGTATTATGCTACATTTCAAGTCGCATCAGTTACAAAGTAAAAGGAAAAGTCACATCAGAAAGTCCTTTGTAACGCAGTAACTTTTACTTAGTACATTTTAACTGACCTACTTTTTACTTTTGTCCAAGTACATTTTTACACTAATAAGTTTACTTACTTTGCGTGCGTACTACTTTAAAGTTGTAATCCTTAGGATTGAAGTCCTGGTTGATTTGGCGATTAGGCCTAACAGCAAGTGCAGTTTAATACTACAGATCACAGAATTCTGGGGGCAGCAAAACCAACTGCTGTCGTTTTAATGAACAAGGCAGTCAATATTTGCCCTTTTTCCATCATTCTGTGAGCAACCGTGATCTGATATTATGCTGCACACGAGCGAGGCACGAGTCTGCGAATAGCAGGGCACAGTGAAATGAGTTGGTTGACCTTACCTCGCAGAGAAGTTGGAGGTGTGCAGCCTGTCACCCGTCACCAGGCTTCACATTCAACAAATATTCATTCATCAGTGCTAACCTATATGGAAAGCAGTAATTAGTCTTGCAAATTACAGTAGATTGACTATGCTATGCAATTATCGTGATCAAGTCTGTTCTTTAGGGAGATGCATATTGGCTGCTTTCTTTCTAATGACCTTGACATTAAATTAACCATTTAGTCAACTATGTAATTTATCTGCAGCGGTGCAGCGGCTCTGATGATCTCTGAGTTGGAAAAAATACTTTCAGCATTATGATAAATCCTCCTTAATTATTGCTGTTAGAAGTAGCGCACTCTTATTTGTGAATGTAGAATTGCCAAAATAATAATGACATGCACTTTACATATTTCTCAGGTTCTGTGCCTGAATTTCATGCTTCAGATGAACCCTCATGAATCTTAAAAACCATGCAAATAAGATGGATGAATGCAGCTTGCCGTTCCTTTTGGGTGATTGGAAAGACTAATTACTTCTTTTTGGATGTGATTTTTGTCATTGAATTTCTGAATCAGTTAAGTTGAAGATGTATGCAGGAAAATCCTTTTCAGTCGGAAGGTAATTTATCCCTTGAGTGCGGGTTCAAAGGAAAATTTTAAGCTACATTATGTCTCACCTCTAATTTGCTGAGTAATTATTTTGTGTACTTGAAGATTGTAATATTCCATGTTTCAGTGAGGGAGAAGTCAAAGAAGTCCCCTTGAAGGTTTGTGAATGTGAATGGATTTTTTTTCGGGACTAAAAATCAGGAGCTGACATCCATTCTACACCCTCAGTGCTAAAAATCCAAGATAATGGCACTTTATGAGTACTTCGTGTGTATAATTCGTGTGCTGTTATCTGTGCTCCTATCTCAGTCGTGTTGTCTTGAGTGTAGTTTCATTACCATTCACTTTGTTTCTTGAGGGATACAAGATAGATTTATTGATCATTTTACAACACAGGGTTGTATAATGACATTTTGTTTTGTATTTCCCTTTATGCTACTCAAAAAAAATGATATACAGTAGATCAGTGAATAAATAATGAGTCATAGAACTCTAAATAGAATTAAATGAAAACTATTGTACATGGGAGGGGTCCAGTTTAAAAACACAGCTGCTCTAGTGCACCTATAGTGATCTAAATTCTCACCACGGTTGACCTCGTTGCCAGAGAGGTCTCCAGTGGATACTAAAATAGACACATGAAGGAGACTTGGCGTAGAGGAAGAGCTAAATGCTTGCTGCTACACAAAGTTAAGATGTGCGTCACACCCAGCTTGTCAGTTGTGATGATAACTTTATTTTTTAGGGAGTCGGTGAGGTGAAAGGCTTGTTCCGCGTCTGTCAGCAGGAGATAAACTGATAATTGTGTCCACTCTGGCACTGGGAAGGCCTGTTTTGCATTAGAACGTGAATGTCAGAAATCCTGGAGATCCTCAAGAAGACAGAAAGGGGGATACAATTCAAATGTATTTCACAAGCAAACCATGCTCACAGATTCATACAAACATTAGCACCAGTCTACATCTGTCCCATACATAACTACTCTATAATATCAAGGGGAAAGAAAACAGAAATGTGAGAAAGAAAGGGGTGAGTTTCCTGTTAACCATCGTTTGAGAAGGTGGTACAGTCCTTTTAGCCATGCTAGCGCCATGGCTCCAGGGGTGACAATGCTGGTATATCTGTTGGTCTATCGATCTGTCGGTAGGTGGCTTGGTTGATTGGTTCACCACTTTCTTTCCAGACTAAAATATATTAGCTGGATAGCCATGCCATTTTGTACAGACATTCATAGTCCCCACAGGATGACCATCCTACTGACGTTAATAATCCACTGACTGTCCCTCCCGCGCCGCCATTGATTGGATTGCTATGAAATGTGCTACAGACATTCATATCACACCCATATCTTGTTTGAATGTCTTCAGAAACCGGAGGCACGGAGTTGTTTACTAATGGACGAGCGGGGACTGCTTCCAGCGCAGCTACAGGGCCGCAGTGCCAATTAACAATGTTAATACAGCATCTTTGTATTAAAACGGTTTCATCCATCTGTTCTGCGTTTAAAAAAGACGGCAAATAAGGCTTTTCTGTACTCGTGAAAAAAACTTTACAACAAGAAATGTAGTCCAGCAGCTACGTCTGAAAACAACTGTCCAATCGGAGCAGAGGATGTAAGTGATGTGCCAGAGCCTGCCTACTACTTTGTATCTGTATGTGTGAACGCAGTGTTGGTCTTGTTCCATCACAGGGGAATCAGTCGTTGACCAAGCAGTCTAGAGAAGGTCACCTCCTACAGCTTGGTTAGCTGTGATCTTTAAATTATCCAGGACCACCACAAATATGGATATATAACCGTGCCACATACATCTGAAAGGGTATTAACAACACATACTTGTTCGTAAGGATTCGTAAGTGTTCATTTAAGTCCTTGTACAATACTGATTCAATTCAATTCAATTTTATTTATATAGCCCAATATCAAAAACCACATTTTGCCTCAAAGGGCTTCACAATCTGTACAACATACGAGACCCTCTGTCCTTAGACCCTCGATTCGACTAAGGAAAAACTACCCCAAAAAAAACCTTTTAAGAGGGAAAAACATAATAGAAACCTCAGGAAGAGCAACAGAGGAGGGATCCCTCTCCCAGGACGGACAGACAAGCAATAGATGTCGTATGTACAGAATAGATTCACAGCAGAAAATCATAGTACTTACAATTATGATGACAATGGCAAAATTGTAGTGTATATATAAAAAAAATGACTTTGTCATCACTATTGGTATGGTTTGGAATAAAAATATAAATCACCATTTTTACTGAATTAATTCTGCCAGCAAACTACAAAGGAAGGGCTGACCACCGCTCCTTATCTTGTTTGGCTTTATGCATCTACGTTTTAAATTCATACTTCCTTATTATAAGCAAAAAGACGCAAGGGTAGAATGACATAACGATGAAAACTTCTTGTATAACCCTCTGTCTGTCTCTCTTCTTCTGCGTTCACATCCTGTGAGACCTACGCTGCTGTAAGTCACTGCTTCTAGTGTACCACCTTCCTCTGTCTGATATATTAGTTGATGTTTTGAATAGAGAGTGCCCTGAAGCTTATCTTGAAAGATAAAAACAGCGCTTCTCTGTGAACATTGTTGGCATCATTACGTTTAAATACCGAGGATCAGATCAGAATGCAAAATGAGCTTATTTTCTGGATTTCATTGTAAAGAGCTCCAACACTGCTGGAGTCCTGTGAACTGTAATTGGCTCTCCCTCCAGCCATAACAATAAAGCTCACTCTGAAGGATGTGAGGAGGCCTTAAGTTATTATACCAAAGCAGCGGAGGATATCAGCCCACTTTTAAAAATACTTCAAAACAGCTCTGTTTATTGTTCCTTTCAGCTGTCTGCTTTTTTTCTGTGTGTGCATTAAACATCACACATCACCAAAATGTCCCGTCTTAAAGCCACCAGTGATCTACTACTGTCGTTCATCTTGATCCTGCCTTTGATGTGTTCTAAATTGGTTTTGTGTTTAAGAGCAACCTAATATCAGCTGAATATATCACCTTGGGGCAGGGATGGAGTGTATTGAGGGTCAGTACACCGTGACATCGCGTGGTCACAACAGAGCACACTTCAGATGACAACCGACCACACCCAGTCAGAGGTGCAACAATCTTGGACCTTTCTTCCAGGAGAGTTCAGCGAAACAGTAATTTTCAGCCAAAGGAAGAGTTCAACATTTTGGAAATACACTTATTCGAATACACATATTCTCACGCTCTCACCTCATGCTCTGGGAAGAGGTCACGTCTTCATGACTGTTGGACAGATCATTTATTTGGTCCCTGGAATGTATCTTCTCCTCACCCATAATGCAACACTCTCTTAACTTTCCTAACAGTGTGATTTTGCCAGGTGTAGTACCATCCTGACTATATAATCAAAACCTGTGATCACAGACTGTATCTGGCAACCCATTAACTGATTTTAGTGGCCACTGGCGCAGTGGAAACGACCAATACACTTAACATTGACATATATATGGCAAACCTGTTAGCAAATAGTTGCTTCTTTACACATTCAGCAACCACAGAGCAACATTAGTATTTATTTTGGTCATGTTTAAGTCCATTACTCACTCTCCTATTAGCTTAGTTTTTGGTTTCCAACTTCTGAGGGAAATATTTGGCTCTTTAGCTGCTCCACTGTGTTCACCAGCTACTGTAGTCGCTGACTTTGTCTGTCTGCAGTTTGGAGCTGGGCAGTGGGTTTGACACTTCTCTGTGGGTTGGCCACAGTGATTGACACCTTTCACATACATAGTCATTTAATCCATTGTATCCATATAAAAGCCACAAAAAAAACTATTGATAATAGCAGCTTTAAGTTACTCTTTCAATAAATCCTTCCTTCATGAAGGTTATAATGTTCAGCTTTTGCTGAAACTGCTTTAGAGAGGTGTTGATTCAACATTAGTTTTTCATTTTTGGAGGCTGTGGTGCTGCTGAATTGTATTTTGGTATACTGAGAGGTCTTTCTAATATGTGGTCTATGTTTATTGAAATAAATGGTCTGCATTTACTTTTTTTAACACGTGACCACTGCCACTGCGTAACTCATAACTACAGCTATGAGGCCCTTTTTACTCACTGATCAGCTCAGAACGTCGCGTAAAGTGTTACAGCGGTGTATTAGGTGTGTGAGAACAGCATCCCGTTATGAACTCGTCTTCAAGGTTCAGATGACAACTGCTTCCTAAGTCTCCCCGAGAGGTTAAATGAAAAATATGCCTTTGAGGGGTTGTGTGATGCTGCTGCTGTTTTGATGATGATGATGTTGTGTGTGCAATGTGATGATGTATGCTAATACTGACAGACTGCTTGAGAACTAATGCATATCATCAGCACCCCCTCTGCCTTCCTCTGTCCCTCCACTGTTTCAATTAAACTCAGACAAATGTTACATTTTCACAACCCAATGTTGATGAGATCCTCGGGCGCTACAATTTCATCCCTTCAGACTGCAATTAAAATGTGTACTTGTTAAAAGTCATTTGGACCAATGTTCTGTGCACCGGTTGAAGGTGACTGATGCACATTCGATTGATGTACAACATCTCTGTCCAAGCGGGTATAATCAGATCCGTGGATGGCAGACTGTAATTAGTTAGTTTCCATGCTGACAGGCTCCATCTTGCTGGTGCATGTGTACGTGCATGTGCATGTGTGTGTGTCAGAGAAAGACAGAGAGCATAAGAATGAGAACCATGGCAGTGAAATGAAAACACTATGCACTGGGTTTAAGGAAATCATTGTGGATGAGGTTGAAGTCTGGACATGTTGTAGCATGATCGATCAGCTCTTTGGCGTAACCTCTCCACCAGCCTGTCTATCCCATACTTTATTTTTCCTGCAACTTATCTGCAGAAAATAAAAAACCACAATATGTCTCATAGGACTGAACTACATCATTTTATGAGACTGGCTCAGTGGGGAACCTACAGTACCTTTTACATTTTACAGTAGTAGTGTCAAGTGTGGGTCATTATCTGTGGATAACCCGTGCAGCATTGTCTGATCTAAAGGGTTAGATTACTTATTCATCAGGATTTGGTGTTGCTTCTTGTCTGCCAAACAACTCAACATGTATAAGGTTGGTAATCCAGTGGACCAATATCTCAAAAAGCACCCTGAAGTCATTAAAAAATTGAAAAGCAATATCAGACCGAAACCGTACCTCAGTGGTTTCAACAAAAACACACATTTATGTGAGGATATGTTGTAAAAAGTCAGTGTTATCTTTTATCTTTGTGTTGCCTCCAAGTAAATTAGGGCCCCGTTTGCACAGAATGTTGTTATTAATATATCTAGCAAATCACAAAATGTTGCTAACAAACATGTCAGTAAAATGTTCACTGACGTATTCCCGCCAAAATATCTGATCTTGCGATAAAATATCCGCTGATATCGGATGATAACTTCCGTACGCTAACACGACGTTGATGATGTAAACACGCTGATGTATAGCATACACCGTGCAGCTGAGACTGATGGGAAGTAATAAAGCAAATGCAAAGTTTGACCTGTAGGCAAGTAATACCACTGCTCTGACTCTCCTTGTGCTCAGGTATGTAAATATGCAAATTTCTCTTCACCCTGTGATGGCAGTAGAAGCTGTATGCAGCAGATGTTATGATAGTATGCCTTTCCTAGCACAGTATGATCCCTCTGTGCCCGGGGCTGATTGCCTGCAGTCTGGCACATCAAGGTGATCCACTGGGCTTGACTCATAGCAGACGGAGGCTGTTTAATTGATTGGGGACCAATTTACCGACTGATGAGGCTCTGCCACTGAGGGATGTGACGGTCCAACACCTTGTTTCCAGAGTCATTGTCAGAGTCAGCCATGCTCAGATGGAGTCAGCTGCACCACAGGAGCTAAAGATGGATGCATCATTACCCACCAAGGTTGCTTCGGATCCTTGTGTACCTGTGGAGTGATCATAGAGCTTTACCTGTCTGATGGAGGGAAAACTGCTTCTAATGAGATGCCTCCATAAAGACTGATAAACTGCGGCCTCACTGGCCACCACAAACCTGTGAGGTGCACATGAAATGAAGTATACAGAGATACCTGACACACCTGCGTGTGGACCAGAGTAGGAAATCAACTGTCCTTTCTTGGGGGGGTCAGATTTTTTTTTTAAAGTGTTCTTTTAATCTTTTTATGTTGCAATTATCTGTTAATAATATCAAGAAATCAAAAGACATATTGAGAAAATGATCTTCACATTCCCAGACAAAGTACCATTTATTTTTTGTTTCATTATTTAATTTAGTTTAGTTTGATTAAAACTGACAATACACCAACGTTTTCTCTCCCTGTTGGAAAATATCATCATGCCTTAAATCTGATAATTGTACCAGGTACCCTGACCAATCAGCCTTACAACCCGCTATTATTGAGTTTTTGAAAACATTTCTACGCAATTAGTTTGACTTTTTGTTGTTGCAGTTGTTTGTATGGAGTTGGCATTTTCCTTTAATCAATTCTTGCCCAAACCTTCAGCTGCCTCAGGCTGTACTTTGTTCATCTTTGTTTGCACTGAAAGGAGACCTGCACAGTGTTGGCAACCCTCTTGTAAAGTACAGGTAGCACTGAGACAGTAGGCCTACAATACCTGATATTCACCTTGAGGGAAAGAAACTGTAAAACATCATAAAATCTGCTGCTGTGAGAGACTGAGACGGTGGTTACGCACTGTAACAGTCCAGCACAGTGTGTTGGAGTGATAACGTCTCTCCATGCGCCCAGAGGCATGACGCACAGTTAAAGCACCCCAAATAACAATCACTCCATACAGAGTGAGTCATAGAAAAATAAGAGACATCCCGCAGATAGAAACGAATGAAAGAGCACGGGGAGTTATTAGATAGTTAGAATAGTTGTAATTATAATTTGAAATACGTTCTTTTTTAAATCAAACATCACATTCCACGTGAATGTAAAATATTGTTCTTGCGACTGCATTTGTAACATGTTTTGTCATGATATGCTACTTCAGTAGGCCTACACCTGAGGAACAAATGGAACCACTACAGAAAATTGCAGATGAACATGTAATAGATGCAAAACAGGTGCAGATAGGGGCCACAATTCATTCTTTGTGAATTCACCCCGCTGTTGTTAAATCAACTGTTAAAGTTAAAATTGCCCTAAAACTATCATCACCTTTATTCTCCACAAGCCATAAAATGACATACCCAAAATAAAATAGCATATCCTTTTTGAAGGGTATGCACAAACTTGCCTATTCTATGCCAGCATTTACGTTATAAACACCATGTTTAAATACATTTAACAATGTTCAAAAAACATTTTAGCTTGTGTAAAATGTTAAATTGCAGTTGGAAGCAGCTGATCGCACAAGCTGAATCTAATGCTGGTAGCCACTTCCTCCATTTGTTTCTGCAACCTTGCTCCCTTTGCACTTCAGCGGGGTGAGATCAAGTGGGGCAGGCTCAATAGAGGAGCAGCAATCGGGATCTTATTTTACACCCGTAGCGAGATCCTTATTTTGGGTTGTATCTGTATTTGGTCACTCCTTCCTCTTTCACACCCCTGGCCGTGGAGCAGGAAGAGGGAAGTTGTTTTTACCTGGAAAAAAAACCCTTTTTCAGATACGTACGTGCAGCTGGAGTTTCAGCCGCAGACACTCTCTCTGCAATTAATTAAATCCTCACCTCTTCTGAAATTCTTTGTCAACACTGAGGGTGCTGAGTCAAAAACAGCATACTCCGGTCTACAGTATGTTACTAATGACATTTAAGGCAAGAAAAAATAGGCAAGTAGGAATGCTGCAAACCCAATACACAATTACACTTACTAATTACTTATTTGGCACAACTGGTTTTACGATTAGTAAGACAAACGTAAAGAATTTAAGAAATTGAACCCCACTATAAGCCCTAACAGCTTCGTAATGGAAAATTAATTTTCAAAAGGGACACATCAGAAGAAGTGAAACAACTGAGACTTTATAAATACATTCAGAGTTTAATGAATAACATTCTTTGTAAGTAGAGCAGTAAGTAACATCTAATGCCATCTTATATATGAGAAAAGACTTTAAAATGACAAAAGAGGCTTTAAAACCCTGTAGGTTGAACAGCACAGTACAAAATGATTGCAAAGCAAAAGAAGGAACACTTTCTTGCCTTATTAAAAAAAACAAAATACTGTATATATCTAGCCATGTTTGCAAAAGGTTAGAAGTGATCCCATAAAAAGCTAAATATGTCCATGCAAAAGCATATCTGCATATTCAGTCCTATCAGATCTGAGAGAATGAGGTCGATGTTGGCCGTTAAGTGTCTAAAACTGCTTACTTTGCTTTCTCCTCAGGGCTGATGGACACTAAGTTCAGGCCTTAGAAACAGGAAACTAATGTTTTTATGTGACTATCGGTGACCAAAAATAGCTCGGCCATTTTCTTTCAATCCTCCCTCAATTTCCTGTTCGAGAGTGCATCTGCTGAGCGGGCGATGAAGCAGGTAATTGGAGATCAAAGTATGTTATGGTGAAACGGGTCCTTCTGGTGGAATCAGTTCTGACAGCAGGAAATGACATAGTGTTAAAGAAAAAAGAGACATTATCTCAGCTTTGTGTCTGGATGCTTATCATTAGACTGTGATGGTAGACCTCTAAAGGCCATGAACTACACAACCATCAGTTAACCATTAATATAACAGTTTCAGATGTTAGCTGTACTTTTCCAAACCAATTACGATGATCCACTATTGTACAAATTCTATTTTCATAACTCCATGTAATATTTTCTGACAGAACTGGATCTGCGTTCTTGTACATCTGCAAGAGTCTCCTCCTTCAAAGTTAATGTGGTAACACGTTAACATGAGCAAGCCTCCCTCAAGGTCAGCTAAACTGCTGCTATTCTGACACTTAGTATAAGTAAGATAAGAGGATTCTGTAATGTATTTACAGCTTATGAATTCAGGCTCGGTGTTTCAGTGTAACATAGTATTTAACATCATAATCAGTAGTATATTTGACAAGCATTGTAAATTAGATTTCATCACCAGACAGCTCAGTGCAACCCTGAATGCAGAAATGCAATTGTAATTGTAATGGTAATTTCATGGCTATCAGATTGGCAACATTAGCTTTAATGAGCATAGTATTGTTATACCAAGCACACGTTACAACCAGGCGACACAGCATAGGTGTCAAATCTTGATGTTTAGTTAATGGTCAGTTCACCAAAATCAGAGGAAACATTTCCCCTTTACCTGTAGTGGTATCGAGCCATGTGGATACAGATGGGTGACAAACAACTACCTTAATAAATGAGTGGGGAAACACAACGATGCAGATGATTCTATACAGTCACCAGATCTCAACCCAGGTGAAAACCCATTTGGCCTCCTATAGAGTCCTAGAGACACAGACTTGTCCCCAGACCGCCAATAAAGCTTCAGCCATTGCTCCAACACACTGGCAAACATTTGGCAAACTCAACAGTAACAAGTTTTTGTAGAAACAATGCGCCTCATGCAAGAACATTTTCACATTCTTACCCAAAACGTATTTTTTCATAGGGACGTCTTCGTACCAGTGGTCCAATTTGGACTTGGATTTGAAGTCACTTGTTTCAGCTTAATTTATGCCGCCCTTCATGAGGAGGGTGAAAATGCGAGATATCATGTTATGCATAATTGATGCCCCTAAATTGCTACATAAGGCTACCTGTAAAATATACAGCGTGTACTGTCAAATACAAGCACCGCACGGAAAATAACACAAACGAGATTGCATGCTCACTTTGTCTTGTAAAATACACCAAACAACGCACCGATAGTTCTGTGCAGTAAGTGGGCTGTCCACCGTTTTTGAGAATGTATAATTTTACTCTCAAGTAGCGTTAACGCTAGCCGGTGGCTAGTTTAGGTCATCCCACTTGATGGCCCCAAATATTTACTGGCGTTTACCAAACTGTTGGCGCTTTAGATGCAGGTAACTATGTAGTTTCACTTTAACTAACATGTATATGTGTCTGTGAGATTTAAACATTTACTGTAAAACTTTTAATTAAAAGCCGAGTCCCAATTAGACTCTGATCCCTTTCACTGGCCGGGTCTGGCTACACGCTCTGACAAATAAACGCAGGTCTCAATAATATATAGGGGTTCTTTGCATGAGCACCAAAGTATAATTCATTCAGATTTACTCGGAAGATAGACAAGAGTGGTGGAAAAAAGTGGTGACTCCCTGCCTTTGAAGCGGTCATAAATTCCAAATATATATAAATAGGAACCACAGGTATCAGGTATCTCTCTCTCCCTCTGCATAGGTGCTAGATCAAATGAATGATTTGTAATTGATATGTTACTCGCTAGCTTAATCTTTATACAAGTAATATTCATACTGGTTTAAATAAACTATTTGATAGTATTTCCCATCTTTGCTGAGCAAGAGTTTTATGTGAAAGGAATTAAAGGCCTGTCCCAAATAGGAAGGTTGAGTGAAGTGAGTGAAGCAAATAAAAGCCTGGGCTATCAACTGAAGTTTTACAGTAGTACGTTTTCTGCCTTGCAGCAAAGCAGATAGTCACACAAACAGTCAAACAAACTGAATGTAAACATAAATAGATCATTCCCTAGCACTACACCTGAGTCGTTTGCTGGCGGCTAACGGCTGCTTGTACCGTGAAGTACAAGCAGTACAAGCACAGTACAAGTACAAGCACAGCACGGCAAGTAAACACAAACGTTACTCTTAAAATACGCTCCCTTCAAAAACATTAGCTATTAAATATTTAACATAGCAGTATAAATTCCACTTGAACTTGACACCATGTTTGGTTAGAAACACGTTTACATTTTTTTCCTTGAATACCTCCCGCCTCTTCCTCTCTTCTCCCTTGCCATGTCATGTGGGATGGAGTCGGGAACATGGTAAGCTGGTGGAACATCTCCAAAATCATCTCTGTACCAGACAAACACTGTAAAAAAATGTATTTGCCAAAATGTTGGACTGTTCATTCAAATCACTAGGAAGCATTTATTCTCCGTTTAGTCAGCCAGAAAAAGGACAAACAGCGCCTCCAGCTTGGCCTTTCAATAGGGGGAATTGGGGTCTTGAACCAAGGTCCTTCCAGTCACTGCCTTCTTAATTTTCTCCTCTCGCCTGTGACCTCCAGCACATACTCAAGAGACCAGCAGATATCATTATCTTCCAGCCACGACCTGACTGAAAGTGTTAGAGGTCGGTAAAAAGCCCAACATTCATCTTTTAAAAAAATAACTAGAGTAATCCCAGTTGGGACGTGAGACAAATTAACATGCAATTATATGAATCTGACAATTAATATATGTCTTGTCAAATGAAAGCAGAGCTTTGTGACCTCTCCAACACACAGATAATACCAACTAATACCATAGCATGGCGACAAATTAAGTCACTAATTGCTAATCTAGCCTGGCATTAATTTCCAGTGTGTGTGTGTGTGTGTGTGTGTGTGTGTGTGTGTGTGTGTGTGTGTGTGTGTGTGTGCGTGCGTGCGTGCGTGCGTGCGTGCGTGCGTGCGTGCGTGCGTGCGTGCGTGCGTGCGTGTGTGGGTGCATGCATGTGTATGTGTGTGTGGAGAGAGCGAAGGAAAGAGAGTTGAATAAGTGTCTCCCACACTGCCTGTGCACACACTGGCACTTCGGTATTGTACATTTAAAGGTAAAGTGACATGACTTACTTCATTCTAACTAGAAACGTGGCTGGCAGGTTTTAATGGAGCGACTGCCTTCTGCTGCACATATTAACAGCCATTAATCAATTTGTTCCACTCTAACTGACATACGAAAAGTTTGACATGCTATGTTCATTTGACAAGTGGCAAGATTAATTGTGATGCTGACATGAACCTATCACATTTTGACACATTTCACTGTATTTTAAATGATTATTGGCTACAGTACCCATGGTGAACCATCTTTACTGGTTTCCCAGTAAAGATGGTTTTTGTGTCAGAAGGCACAAAAGTAACCTTCCGGAAATCTTTTTTTTTTTATCATGCAATTTGGTGCACTCCAGCCATGATTTTTATCCCTGGCAAAGACACTAATTTATGAGTTAAAAGTATATTTTACCTTCAAAAAGTATGCAACTAGTGATCAAGGGGTCCTATTTCTCTCCTTACTGAATAAACCTGCGCTTATTTTAACTATCCAACTATATTTTAGAATAAAAGTAACACAAATATCTGTACTTATTAGCATATTATCAGCTTTATCAGTCAGTAAAATATTATTCTGACTTATTCTGACTGCACACTGACAATGTTTCAGATTAATTTGTGTGACTGCTTGTCTGTACCTTTGAACCATTTATGGAGGATTGCATTTGCATTTCCACATTTGATTGTGATGGTCTCTTTTTCCCCTTGTTTACTTATTACTGGTCCAGGTGCAGCTGTTGAAGCAGCAGCAGCAGCACCGAGGAAGACCTCCCTCCAGATGGACCTCTTGATTTGCCAACAGTGGGCGGTGAAGATGACTTGCTAGTAAATGGTCCTGCTGAGGGGCTTCCAGCAGGGGGGATTGTGGCAGATTTGATCATTGACTCAGCCGCATAATTCTCCACTGTCATAGCTGTTCTGGCCTTTTCATCATCCATAATGTTAAATGACCCCTCCACTAGTGGCCCAGAAAACATGCTCAGCAGGGCCTTCGCTAATTTGGACAGGACTAGATATCTGGGTTGATTTCCAGCCTTCAGATTGAAATTTTTCGCCCACCAATCACTGTTGAATCTTTTACATGCCTCCTGTTGGTACCGTGTTAGCATGTTTGCTACATCTGTGTCCACACAACACTGTCTTAGCTCTCGAGGTAGTTTCCCCCTCTCTATTGCTCTTAAACAGCATTTTGAAGTGCCTCTCCCAGACCTTCAATTCCTCTGATTATTGCTGTCAACTTCTGCGTTTCAGGATCAAGCGTGGACAAGTGTACCAGATTCTGGTTCCTGAGAGGAACCTTGGAGTTTCTCTACAAGATACTTTGCAGCAGCCTTGTAGCCATCCCTTAACATTGGTTAAGAATTATTTTATCCAGTGATGATGCTCAGTGCCATCTTGTATCTTTCGCATGAATGTCTGGCAGGCCCTAGGAAGAGCTGCTTACTGCCCGCCTGTATATTTCTTTCATCAAGGTCCAGCCTCGGCAGCTCAGAAAGACGCCATTCAGGAATCTCGTCAGCTCTAACAAAGAAAGCTATGAACTTTCTTGTGAGGCCAAACATCTCTTTGTGCAGGGTGTGTACAGTTGGTTTCTCACTCTGGTAGAGCATACTGCATAAGCAGTCCTTGGCACAGCTTTATGTGGGCTTGAAGCTTTGTAGCATTATTGATCAAAGCCACAGTAATCCTGTGCTTCCTGTCACTGTTTGTGTCTCCTCATAGTCTCCTGCATCTGCAGCAGCCTTGCCTGGTTCTCACCACTGCTCTATCTACGCAGTGAAAATGCTTATCAGTCTGTGCATCACAAAATGGTTTAAGCTTAAAAGAAAAGGTTTCTGAGGCAATCCAGGTTTTTCCTGATCCCAAGACATCCGATAGGGTCACCCTATTACTAAATATACCTGCACTACTACTACTACTGTAGTGCTCTACCAGGGCATCCTCCAACTTGGAGTTTCTCTCCACTATCATTTGGAGGAATCTGCTGGATCAGACGCGCCAGGCTGCTAGCTTGGACTCTGACACCCTTTTGGCGTACTCCACAAAATGTGATGCCATAGAAAAAGGGCCGAGAAACTTGGGCAGCGATAGGCTAATATTGTCTATTGTTTTTTCACAACTTGACAGAGACATAGCGATGCCACCTAACCTGGTTCACTGTTCACCTGTTCACGGTCATGGCCTATCTGCTGTGTTGTTCGCTGACTTCGCTCAGCGTGTGTGTGTGTGTGTGTGTGTGTGCGCGCTCCTGTACAGCCATCTTTGTGAGGACCAGTTTGCGTTTTAGGCCTTGGGAGTGAGGACATTTTTGGAAAGTGAGGGGACATTTTGGTCGGTCCTCACTTTTCAAGAGACCTTCAAGGGGCTGTTTGAGGGTTAAGACTTGGTTATAGGGTCAGGGTTAGAATTAGGTTAAGGTTAGGTTTAGGGTAAGGGCTGGGGTTAGGCACTTAGTTGTGATGGTTAAAGTTAGGGTAAGGGGCTGGGGAATGCATTATGTCAATGAAAGTCCTCACAAGTATAGCTGTACAAACGTGTGTGCGTGTGTTTGTGTGTGGAGGAGCTCAGCTGAGGAGAGGCTGCAGCATGGTAAAAAATTACACCAAAATGTTAAAAAGGAAGTACACAACACGCACAATGGCCGCTTCCATTTGGATCCAAGTCTTTGGCGTAATTTGAAGCAAATAATACACGTAAAATCTCTTTTTGCGTTAGCGGTAAAAATAAACGGACTATGACAGAACAAATAATTCCCTTTTGATGGAAATCTGTCTGTATAGATTGGAGCACCCTGCTTTCCATTTGTAGCAGTGATTATATAAAGTATATTAAAGCTGAACGCTGAAACCTGTGTATGTAAGGTCTCGGGGCATCCACCCCTGGCAGAAAACATTTTCTTGTCATTATTTCTTAAGTATGAGGATCAAAACACCAACAAAACCTGTACAAAGTCTGCATACTTGACTGACAATCTCATTGTTGACTGGAAAGTATTTCTTGTAAATGAACCAAAGTGAGAAAACCCTGCTTAGCCACAATGAAGGAACAAAATGAGGTGTCCCTAAGTCTAGGGCTCCGGCTCTGTTTGTGTCTGTACCAGAGGCCTCCTGGCTCTTCTCTGTCTCATCTCTCCTGTCTCTTTACTCTCTCACTTCAGTTTCCTCTAGTAGCTCTTGTGAGAATTGTGAGATACTAGCAAATGAACAAGGGTTCCGGGCGTTACATTGCTGTGACAGAATGACTGCGGGGAAATAAAAGAAATGAAATTAAGAAAAATTAAGGCAACTAGGCAAAATCCGGCAGCAGTGGCTAAATCAGTAGCCAGTGAGATGATGTTGCAAGCTTGATTGCGCTGCCATATTTAGTTGCCGTTCAAACACCTAACATCCCCACCATTCACCATACAGTCCTTCCTCAAAAATGACTGTCACTCTCCTCTTGAACTTTCTTTTCTTTCTCTCATCTCCCCATTTCTTCTCCCCCTGTCTCTCGTTCTCTTTCTTCGTCGAACGTATTGACAGGTTTCTGAGGGTAGAAAATCTGTGTGTCTCTACCTGCTGTCCTCTACCTATCCCATCCATCACTACAATGGAAACCACAGGCACATGCACACTCACTCACATGTGCAGAGTTCTAGAGTTCATAGAACGGCTATACTTCCTCCTAAAGCTTCATGTCTTTTATCATATTACTCCTGAAGTGTGAGAAGAATGAATGTGGTTCTACTTATTATTATTGTGTTGTCAAAGAAACGCGCAGACATATGTTGCTAGTATCTCCGCCAAGGTAGCTATGTTTTCAGTCCCATTGCTTACCCCATGCAAACATGTTCAGTCACAATAATATGTTCAGAGGATTGTGGGGCCTTGATGGAGGTATGTGCTCTCAAGCCAAGCTCTCAGCCAAAAGAACTATTTTTAGTGCCCGCCTACACAGATATAGCAACACATTTCCAGCACAGGCACTGTCGGGCTGAACCAGAAATGTATACTACCATGGCAGAAAAATTAATAAAACCTTAATTTCTTCTTTATGGTAATGACAATTTTGGCCAAATAAGGACACAAATCAAAACAAACGCCAGGGATATATACTATGTGTATATATGTACTGATCTCTTAGCAAAAACCATTTTTTAAATTAACTCTGACTTGACATGTTAATAAAGTTAAGCAGCTACCAGTGATTTTCTCTTGTTCTGCAAGTTTACCAGAAGCTTTAATTGTTTACCCAAAGGCAACCCCAAGCTGTTAATAACCGCTGCAGATGCAGGCCTGCTTTTCTGACCAAAAGGAGAAAAAAAAAGAGAAAAGAAAAACAATCAAGACAAAAAGCATCCAGCAGCTGTCACCAAGTGTTTATTGCAACAGGTGTCTGCTGTCAGGGATGCATTTTCACCCTATTTGATATCTTGGACGTACAGTGTTACCACATCAGCTCGTGCACAATATGGTCATCACAGCACATCCCCATTCTTATTGCAGCACAATGTGTCACGTTAATGAGGTGTGGACAGTGAGCAGAGAACGGCACGTAAGAGTAATCCAGCTGTCAGTTCGGCTGAGGTCAGCCTCTAACAATCACCATCTACTCAGAAAAAGGCCGTTCTGAGCTTTTCAAAGGAAAGAATGACATTCATGCTCAGCGTTT
>CM022492.1:6394187-6418716 GCA_011952105.1 Coreoperca whiteheadi
ACCCCCCTTTGATACTGTTCTCACCCTACAATATAGTCCATGATTGGATGTCTGTCAGGTGAAACTTAAACGCGCAACTGTGAAAAAAAAGGCAGGACTTTTGCAGAGGTTTTAAAGTAAAGTAGACAGTCTTTCCCTTCTTTTCAAGGAGTTAAACTGAGAGAGCATTTTGCTCATTTGGCCTATTTGTTTAAGGTGAAGTTTTTTTTCTAAACCGTTTTTTAGCAATTGTAATCATGCTGCGAATTCAACTTAACACCACTTCGCATCACAACTATGGCCCGTGGGCAGGATGACAATGAGGCTGTGTTTGCTGTGAGTTATACAACCAGTTGCAAGGCTTTCTAAAGTTCTGCTTTGCCGGGCATGCAGTGCACTCTTGACTGAAGGATGACATATTGTTTGCATCGCTTCTGCTCTTTCTTCCATCTGTTTGTTGTTTATGGATTTTTTCTGCCTCTATACAGTTGCAAGGTGACTGCGCCATAACAAACTGCCGATTTGCATGCCTATAGGAGCAAAGCCCAACCGATTACAATACTGAACATACTGCACTGTGAGGCACAAGGTTTTATGTGGGTGCAGAAAAACAGATGCATTTCCACTTGTTCTAGATTGTGTTTACCGACGCTTCACTTCAGACCCTACTGTACATGCTGTACTGAGCTGTAAGGCCAACATAGCAAATAAGAATCTGTGGCATAGTTGTTAACAAGACTAACTATAAACCAAACCACATAGGCCTTTGGAGCAATCTTAGGGATGAAGCACATGTAGAATTGGCCTTGCTACAGCATATTTAAGGGTCTGGTCTTTAATAGACACACTTACAAAACTAGTGGAAAGTAATTGTGTATAGTACACTATATGGCCAAAAGTACGTGGACATACTTACATATAAAATAACGAGTGCATAGCCAGCCAGCCGCTTTTGACCGTCTGTCCCTGCGTCACACTCCGGACTACTTTGCTGTCTTTCTACTCCCCACTGCTCCTTGTTCTCTCCCTTCGGAGCCAGATGGCACCCTGTTGTAAGAGGGAACTGCCAGAAGAGACACGCACACACACACATATACACTTTCCACAGTGTATAATGACAGTATTTAGCATATACGCAGCATTTACTTGTGTTTTCATTTGGTTTCTTTTCAAAGATGAATCAGAAACTTTGTGCATTTCTGCGTTCGCAAAAAACAAAACAAAAAAGCAAACGGCTGAAAAAAGCCCATTTTCTGCTTGAGTGCTTGTGCTAATTTCCATGATGATTTAGTGCTGACTTCGTCTTCTCACTTTGAGGCACGAGTTGCTCTCAACTGGGTCTTAACAGTTCTGGAGGCCCTTTCCTGTTTCAACATGACAATGTCCCCATGCCACACTGTCCCTCCAGTGAATTTTTAGCAAATGCCCTGTTGGTGACCCGTTTCCTACGCGACAGTCAACATTGTTATCTTTTCACCATGACTGTGGTCGCTCCCTAACATTAACCAGGTAGTTATTCCTGTAACCATGGCGATGAGGATCCCTTAACCCCATTGTAGTAATCAAAACAATTAATTTGGAGGACCCAAGTGCCTCACGCATAAAGCCAGGTCCATATAGAAATGGTTTTCCCCGATTGTTGTGGAACAACTTGACTGCACAGAGCCGTAACCTCAACCCCATCCAACAACAACGCCGCCAACGCAGACCTTATCACCAACAGCAGTCATATTTTTCTCTCTGTGTTTACCTGTGTGTGAGAAAACACAGACAGAGGTTGATTCCAAATCCCTTAAATTGGCTCAGGAAAGATAAAAAGAGACGCTGGATAAGATCATTTCATTCTTTAGATTGCCACTGCAGAGGAAAAAAACTGAGTCCCAATTTGGACAGGAGGTTTGTCCCGTTTCAGCATCTAAACAGTTCCCTCCTAAATCTACCGGCTGTCTGAGAGCAACTTGTATCTTAAAGGGAGAAGACGAAGTCAGCACTAAATCACGGAAATTAGCTCAAGCAGCTTTTTTCAGCCGTTTGCTTTTTTTGCGAAAGCAGAATTGCACAAAGTTTCGGATTCATCTTAGAAAACCAAGCAAATGAAAACACAAGTAAATTCTGCGTATATGCTAAATATTGTCATTATGCACTGGGGAAAGGCAGCTGCATGGTATCCTCATCCTCCGGGAGCTACTACCAGGCAAACTGTGCAGTTGCTCATCTGTGCTCATGTGCATGAAGCATCTCTTGTCTTGTGTGTGTGTTTGTGTGTGTGTGTCTCTTCTGGCAGTTCCCTCTTACAACAGTGTGCCATCCGGCTCTGAAGGGAGAGAACAGGGAGCAGTGGGGAGTAGAAAGACAGCAAGGTGGCTTTGGAGTGTGACGGTGAAAAGCGGCTGGCATTTGTTATTTACGAGTATGAAAATTATACATTATTGATCTAAATGAATAGCACCTGATGTAAAATATCAGATAGAAGCATATTATGCATACAGTACTCATTACTCCGAAGCATTTTATGCATTTGTGATTCGTGAGGGGGGATCAGTGGGAAGGCCAGCAATTGTATCCCTTGGCGGCGCCCCTGGGCAGCGCTGCAACTGTGAGTTGAGGCTTTTCAACTGATTTCCTAATGCAAAATTTCAGAAGTCTGCCAGGGAAAGACAAAATAAGGCAAGGTAGAGGTAGAAATTATGCTGCACACCTCAAGCATAACCAAAGTGATTTCCTGAGATAATCACATTGAAGCTGAAAGCTGCCAACTCCCCGATGAACAAAAAACAGTTGAGGTTGTCTCTGACTGTGAATGGTATTGCTTATATTCTTTTCCTGTACTAAATATCCCATTTGTCCTGGGGTGTATATGGGTGTATGTACTCTATCGACTATCACCCTGTTGGATGGATGGGTAGCAGTCTCTATCTTAAAAGACAATTTTGATTGAAACATGGTCTACGTGGTCTTCATTATAGGTCAATGTTCGGAATATAACAGACTGATGTGGAATTAATCTGTGAAAATATAGGCCTCTTCACTTATGTATATGATCATAAGTGAAGAGTTGGATTTACAGATGAAAACGTAGCACATCGCGTCTTTCTCAACTGACAATTTTACTGCTGTGTCTACAGAAGCTACAGCTGGAAGCAATCCTGTAACAGCGTAAGAAAACACATTTATTGCAGCAAATTGAAGTGTTGTGTTTTAAATTTTGTTTTATTTCCATTTGGATTACACAATTTGCCTTTGAAAACATTCACCGCAGGATAAATTCATCCAGATACAGCGTTAATGTTAGTCCATAACAGTGTGCTGCCTTTTCAGAATTTGTGTGTCTCTCTGTTACCTGATGTTTTTCTTGAAAGCAATCGTTCAACATTTTGGGAAATCAACTTTTTTTCATTTTTGCTCAGAGTTAGATGAGAGGATTGATGCCACCCTCGTATCTGTAGAGTAAATATAAGACTACGGCCAGCAGCCGTGGCTTAGCATGAAGACTGGAAACGGGGAAACAGCTAGCCTGGCTCTGTACAAAAGCAACCAAATCTGTATGTGTAAAAAAAAAAATGTAAAAATGACAGGTTGTTGTTTATGTGCAACTTGACTATATCTTGGCCAAGAGCAAAAACCTCTTGAAGTATTGTCATCACAGTGAGGTTGCCAGGCAACCGGCTGAAATATTCCTGCACATAATGCTGCTGTAAAACCACAATATATCATTTCAACGCTTTGGCATTTGTACGGATTAAACAAACGAGATTTAACTTGTTAATTAGTGGATTTTGTTACCTTTGGACAGAGCCAGGGTAGCTGTTTTGTTCCCAGTCATAACGTTAAGCTAAGCAGCTGCTGGCTTTGGCCGTTTATCTACCACACAGACATGAGAGTGACATCGATTTTCTCATCTACCTCTCTGGCAAGAAAGTTTATAAGCTTTTTTCCCAAAATGTCAAAGCTATTAATCTATTGAATCTTGAATCAGTTGCAGGTACAGTATTTTACTCCATGTTGCTCTTTCTCAGTTATCGCATCCTGTGTTTCTCCCATGTGTCCTCTCTCGTCATCGCTTCAGTCACTCTCTGGAAATGTATGAAGCCCATTCTAAAAAATACGACAGTGCATTAAGCAGTACTTGCATAATGTAGGGTTAATTACAGCAGTGGTGGATTAACACAAGGTTGTTTACCCTGGGAATAGATAAACTATGGAGTTTCTAGTCAAGGTAACAAACTAACTTAACAAACCGAATGGATAAAACAGCACCAATGTTTTAAAGTCGCTGTGTCCGTCTGCTGAGCAGGTACAGCGGGTTTCTGGAGCCGTTTTGCTGAAAACAGCTGCTTATGATTTATTTGACAAATTATTTTCAGCATCAGCGCCGGGGTTGGTTTGACGCTGTGAGAAGGAGTCCAGTTTTGGTACACTATTAAATTTAGTTTGTGCCTCAGTCCTGACCGCGTGGTGGGACATTTTGAGCCAGCAAAATATTTTTCGCAAATACATGAATTACATTTGGTGGAGCAGTTATTATCACGCAAAGAATTATTTAAGCAAACTAGAAAACATTATTTTGTCTCAATCCCTTTTTTGGTAAAGATTATTTTTTCGGGGGGGGGGGGGGTTTGCCTTCATTGTATAGTGACGGCTGAAGAGAGACAGGGAACGAAGGTGAGAGAGAGGGAAGACGTGCAGCAAAGGGCCGCAGTATCTGAAAGAGCCTCAAGCTCGGTACATGGTGCGCGCACTCTAGCAGTAGAGCTACCGCGGCACCCTTTGTCTCAAACCATTTGACAGTGCATCAGTTTATCAATATCTCAATAAATATATGTATTAAGCAATATATCTCATTTTCTTTGCTAAAATTCAATTATTCTTCGCGTGATGTCTCAACAATAGAATTGAGGCACCAATATAATTCCAAACTGCGTGATAATAACACCTTTCCTTTCCTTTTCTGTGCATAAAACGCCCATTACCCACCACTACAGCCCTTTAACATTTAACATTTGTGGCACTCTAGCAGCAGTATAATCACACTCTCTTTTCATGTTCCCAATTCTATGTAGTCATCAAAGCAAGATTGTTTTGCAGCCTTTCAACAGGATTTGGGGATTTGGGTCAATGGAACCTCTAGGCTTTTTGCATGTCTTCGAGGCTCTGTTTTGGGCATGATTTGGTTTCCGTTCCCCCTCCATCTTTCCTTGGTCCCCGTTGGTCTCTTTCAGACCCGCAGTGCTCTCATTTTCCCTCAACCTAACCATACTTCATCAACTGTTTCTCTTTTATTATGAGACTCTGCTCTTCCCCTCTCTTCTATTCTGTTCTCGTCATCATCTTGTCCTCTATCTATTTATATATCAAGCCTAGCAGCTCTAGATGAATCCCTTCCAAGTTCTCTCACCATATTTGACAAATGCAGGTGCCGGGCTCAAGACCTGAGACGTTACAGCTGTGCAATTACACAAAAAGCTCCACAAAAGGTCTCTGGTTAATACTGATAGATGAGTGCTGTCTCTATTGTCCTGCACAGCTTTAGTTTTCCATGTGAGTCACATCCATTACTGCCAACTGTCGTTCTGAGAGAGTTGTAACAGAAGTGGTAGTTGAAGCTGCCAATAATTTCTATAGCTTAAATACTGAGACAAGAGGTAATGTATACACACGTAGTCAAGGGATATAAATTCCTGTCAAAGCCCTTCATTATTTGGAAATCCTTTGCAATTTTGCAAAATGCACACATAGTTGCTACTGTACTTGTGAACCTGCAGCAATTGAGCAATGATAATTGGACACATGATGTTTCCCATGCCTTCAAGCTATATATACGCATATCGTAGCAAAGGTGCAGAAAAAACAATATTCAAATGTCCCCAAAACAAACTCTCTTCTTAATCCATCTTCTTAATGATCGAATTTCTTTCGTTGGTCTTTCTGAAAAAAAATTCAGCGTGTTCCTGGGGTTTGCCGCATAAGCATCACTGGCCTCAGAACCGACGTTTTCTAACTGAGCGAACAGGAGCAGCTAATGCAGCAGACTTTATTTGCGCACTATTGGCTTTAGCCTTTGCTTTTCGACAGTCATTTTTTCCCCTGTCCTTTACGGCGACAAAAGTTACAGGTCATGTGGGGGTCAAATTCCACTACCGGATCAGTGTGAGAACAGTCTTGCTCAAAGCGCCCATCCATCTTAAAGCTCTCAGGATAAAATGCAAAAACATACACTTTTTTTGTGTGTGAAAAAGAATTTATCAGTTAAAACTGCCGTGTCACTGGGACTTTTAACCTTATGTTCAGTGATTTATAAAACAGTAGAATCAGGCAAGCAATTTGTCAGTTGTTCGAATTTTACTCTGAATAGCTTTCAACACAGCAGCTTTCACTCTGGCATAGTCTTTACTTTCTGCTGGGCTTAATGTAGAATATGCTTCCTGAGCTTTACCAGTAAAAACACAGTGAAGCATCAGAGAGTCTGGCCAATTACATACATATGCCCCTCGCTCGAAACAACGAGAAAAATGTGTCAGGATCCTTCTCATTGAATTTTGGCAATAATCTTAAATTTGTGCCTATCTCAAACCTACGATACCTACACTTCCCCTACCTGCACCATCGCACAATTAACCTTCCTTGATCAGGTGCAATTTGTACAGCTTCAACTCTAATTTAGTCTGCTCTGTTGTTACATTTCAATTTCTTTTTGTTGTTTCCGTTTCTCACGCTCCAACTGCAATATTAACAGCTCTTTCTGATGTACAAAGCTTAACCCAGCATTAAGAGAACTAGGGTGAATCCTTTCCTCCTTTTTATGGACTCCAGTTTTAAATACATTTTCTTTCAAAATGGCTTTAAAATGTTCTTGCAAAAATGTATCACCAAAAGCTGATCCTTAGTAAAGATTGAAGAAATTCATTCACCACAGAAGCCATTATCAAAGTCTTAGGGTGCTTTCACCAAGGGCAAAACATTATACACTGTAGCATTTTTCAGTACACTGTTTGCTCTGATCCGAATCAGCTGATGAGTTGGTGAAACCAACCAAAATGCAGCAACACAAGTCACGTGACAACATCTACATCAGGAGGCTTAACTTAAGGTCTACCAATTGAGCAAACGCTTACAACCCACATACTAAATTTCCATTTTCTTTGTGCAAAACAAGGTGTAGGAAAGCCCAAACATATTAGGAGAGTCCCCCAGCCCTAACATTACCTAACAAAGAAACTTACCTAACCAAACTAAGCCCTAGTCAGGCAGTCAAATGGGGGGTGTACTTATGCACGCTAAAACCAGCGGGGTGAAAAAAGGCAACCAGCAGGCTGGCACTTTCCAAAAGCCACAGTAATGCTTCCAAGCTTAGCTCCCCCACGTTCACCACCAGCCTCGAATTTACAAAGGTGAATTCCCTAATTAGGATTCAACACTTTACCTAACAGGGGAAAACTCCTTTAAACAATGGCTCTCCCCTCCCAGTGTACACAATAGTAAATTTGTAAAACATTTATGCAACAAACCACTGGGTCAAACTAGCAGTGACAACTAATGCTGGTTCTAAAAACAAAAAAACCCCGATGAAGAAAATGTGTGAACCTCTCTAACAATTGCACCAGTAAGAAGTCAGAGAGGCAGTCTCAGTAGGCTACTTACTACTCTGAACAGACTAAAGTCCCTGGCAAACTATCACACACAAAGTGATACAATACAAATTAGACTTACTGCTACTGCTAAGTATTGTGCCTAATTTAAGTAAACAAACACCCCACACAGGTCTCACACAGGCAGAGACAGACCTGCCAAGATCAGTACTGGACAAAGTACATAGTCCTCCAAAGAACAGGACTGGATACAACACAGGCCGGGCTGGGCCCAGCCTCAAGCTCATTGTAAGGTTTCAGAACATAGCCTACTCCCACAATTTCGGTCCGCGGTAGCAGTAAGATAATCATGGTCACATACTTTGTTTTGGACCGAATATGGACTAAAGCGAGCTTGCAGACTGGAACTGGAACACTTTATCGTGTGGGGCAAAAGCTCTGCCCTTACCGTTCCTATTGTACCAGCCCTTCGTCTCCTTTTGAGCACAAGGGGGGAGCGCGTAACAGATCCCTTCAAAAAGATCCTTTTCCATTTCTGTATTCTGTATTACAATTCTATTATCCCCCCAATTTCACCTCAAATTCTTTAATGTTTGTCCCGTCGCCCATGCGAAAGACCTCCAGCAGCTCTATTCATGCCTAGAGAAATATCAGATAATGAAGACACATACGACATATACAAGTATAATTATTAGACAGTAAACATAATCTGCTACTGGCTCCAGCTCTGTACCACAGGCATGAGAGTGGAATTGATCTTTTCATCTCACTCTTAAGAAAGCAAGTAGCAAGTAACTATTGCTTTAACACTACAAGATCGAGTGTTCCATATTTACTTTTGATAAAGTCATTTAGTTGTTTTCCAGCAGGCTTACAAATGCAGAAACAGTCCATCTACAGTATAAGCTATTGTGACGTTGTGAGGCAATTTAGCACTACTATTTTTAGTACGTGCTTGATCATCACACAATATATTTGCCTGTACTACTTTAGAAAGCTACAATTCACAAGTACGCAGGCTAGTGTTGCGGCACAGGGATGGCATACTAACTTACAAAATCCCTTGTTGGTCATGATGAATTGGAATAATTGTCGAAAGTACACCGTAATTCTATATGTAAGCCTTGTCAACCCATAGAGAAACCATGTAAAAAAAATAAAATGAAAGAACAACAAAAACCTAGATGATTGAGTTTCACTAGTAAAACGTGCCAGCTGAAGCTTCTTTTCCTCATATGAATGGCTTCTCTCAACCGGTGCGTTAGGGAACCATCAGATGTTGACTCTTGGGTGACAGATAGATGGGGTGCTGACACTCCAACAAAAGCTAAGCAGTTGAATAGGCCACTGGTGAAATCTCCTGTGATCAGTCGGACAAAAGCTGTGCCTGCGAATGAGGTGCAACGCTTAGAACAGGAATCCACGTGGTATGTGATTGTGGCCTTTCAGTTAATTTATCGGCTATTCATCCGAGACACCGTATCTTGTGCTCACGATGGAGAGATATACTGGCAATGTATTATGAGGATGTGACTGACACGTTACAACAAACAGCTTTTCCACTGCCATGCCTCCATCTTTCCCGGGATATCTCTCTTACCACATACAGAGATGAGTATCTGACAATTGTGTTGCAGTTGCCTGAAATGACTGGCTTGTGTGCCACTCTTGACAGTGACATAAATAAGTACAGACTCTTTACAATGACGGTGTCATGGTTTTGGGTTATGTTGAGTTATTTCCTGTTTTATTTTGTGAGGTTCTCCTTCCCTCATGTGTTTTGTACGTTGGTTTTTTCCCCCAGCCTTTAGTTCCTCAAGACCTGTTATAACCCCTTACTGCTCCACCACCCACACACCTGTTTCCCCTCTCCATCATCAGCCCTGCAGTGACTTGGTCCACTCCTCACCTGCAAACCATTCCCTCAGCAGCCTCTCACTACATATACTGGTCAACTTCCTTGTGTTGTTGTTGGTTTGTTTAGAATTTACGTTTGCCTACCTGCCTGTTAATGGTCCATCACCTGCCAGCCAGCCAATGGGTCTACCTACCTGCCTGTTACCTGTTTGCCACTTGTCAACCCGCCAGTAAAATATTTATAAATCACCACTCAAGTCATCATCCTGCATCCTCTGTCTGCGTTTGGGTCCCTTCCCTGTTCTCCGTTTACCAACTCACAACTGTGATAATGATGTTACTAATTTAATCTTAAGAAATACTTAGTTTTCAGGGGCGTTAAATCTTTTTTATTTTTTTATTTTATGAATCCTCTCAGCCCACAGTTTGTTTGGGTGGGTTGTAAATCGATACACAAGGGTTGTTTTTTTTCCTCACAGATGTCCCACTCAAGGCTTGTTTGCTGCTCCCAGTGGTCAATACATTTCCAACACAACTCTTGTATGATGCAACGAAACTGACAAAATGTAGTAGGAGCTCATAAAATTAGTCAAAAATATAAGTGAATACTGTACATCAGTGAAGAATACTGCTTATTGTTAATTGTTAGTTAAATAATTAAAATGGAGTGTAAAAAGAAATATCACCTCCAATCAGTTAGTCTTGCCTTTACTACCAATAGCGATGTTGTGTGGGGAAAACAGGGAATAGATACATGATTAAATGTGTGCCAAGACCATAAAACAACAAATGAAGGAGTTGGAAAACAAAATGAGCAAGTGAAAGATAAACAGAAGAGTAAAATACTTCTTTTTTCACTCCTTTCAAATTATTCAAATAAGAACATCATTTATTGATGTATGTGCTAATATTTTTGACTTGACTGCTAACGATTTACTACATTTTGATTGTTTCGGGGCTCCATACTCTGTGATCTGTATCATTAAAATGTGCTTGCTGTTACCACCAGCAACCACAGGCGTCGCCAAATCCACAAAGAATGAAATCTTAAGGATTATACTGTATCTTTAAACAGCTGAGAGATGTAGTGAACGTAGGTCCATTTTCAAAATCCTCATTAACCGTACATACATTTTGCAATTTGCTAAATGCACAAATGTACATAAAAACATCAGAGGATGTAAAAAAGTATTCATGATCAACTTTAACAATTTGATTTGACTGTATTCCGTGCTTTTTATGAAAACCGATGGGCTGTGAAGCTTTGTCCATCCATAATTTATGCTCATATTCCTCCCACATTGTGAGGCTGTTATCACGGAAGATTACAAACTCAGCTGATGGGAAGGTTACATGGCTCTCTGTGTTATGGTTACCATAGTTACCACTACCTTTTCCCACTAGTTGTCCAGATTTATATTATCACTGAATACATCTTCTGCTCTGGCTGGATGGACAGTTTTGTGACTACTAATTTGAACATGCATCTGAACGCCACAATAATGGTGTATGATTCTTTGTTTTGCTTTGTGACTTTGTGCTCTGTTTTTCACTTTCTTTTTGCGTGATGGGCACCTCAGGGCCAATGTACATGTCAAATCTTGTGGGCAAGAACCACATCCAGTCAATTTACAAAAACTGTAAAGATCAAGTCTCTGAAATGTCAAAAGTCTCTATCTTGTCCATCGGTTTGTGCAGAAAACACTGATTAGAACCATAAACTACTGTGGGTCTCTCGGTGTCTGCGCCTTGCTCCCTTCAAGCACTTCGTATTAGATGGGTAGTGATCCGTAACAGCAGGAGCAGAGGATCTGTGTTTATATTTTTGAAAGTGTGTATCATGAGAAAGATGAGAGAAATTGTTCTAGAGAGCATATTAGGGGATGGAGACAAGGACGCATGCATCGGCTGGCTCAGTGTTAACAATATATTTGCTTTCTGGATTTGACAAAGACTAGTCTAATAAGTGTTACATGCCCGAGTCACACTGAACAAAAGCAGAGGCCAAATAAGCTCTGGTGCTGTGTGCAGCAGGGCTTTGAAACGTCAACGCAGTCCGGCCTCAGCTACTTCAAATGAGGTTCACATATATTAACATTCATGGTGGACTGTTTCATAAACAGCTTGTGGTTCAGCGTAATAAGTAGTTCAAAGGACTGAGTCATGGTGAAAATTAAAGGTCTATACATGTAATTTCAGAAGAATTTGGGTCATTCCGTGTCAAATCAGATAGAGGCTTTTGTTTGCATTTCATGTATACACTATTTTTGACCCAAAAAACCTGGCTGAATTTTGAGAATTGCATAGTTTGTTTTTTTTTACCACTGGCAATGTTTTCATTTTCTTTTTCATACAAGGACCCTGCTCTTGACAGTCTTCCGAATCTCACATCCCTGATTGAAATACTAAATATCCACTTTCTCATCAACCTCATTTCCCCAGCACTTCTGTCTTTATCTTACTCAAACACCCTGTCACTAATCAGTTTTTTATTTTTTTTTATTTTTATCAAATACTCAGTCAGTGGTGTCAACTTGATCAATACCCAGCAGGAGCCAACAAGAAGGATTAAGCAGTTATGCCACTGAAATGTTTGGGGTTGCACAGGTCTTATCTGGAGCTTCTGTGTTAAAATAAATTAACGTGACCAGGTAACAGTTCTTAAAAAAAAAGCTCCAGTGATACATTACTTAAAATGATCTCATAACCATACTTAAATTGCCTAATAACATTGTTTAACTTCCAATATTATATATCAAACAGTTAAAGCTGCACTAATCAATATTTTTATATAAAAAAAGATCAAATGACTAATGTGAAAGGGGTTGCATAGTGACAAACCCATAGAGAACAATCAGCGGACTCCCAGCAGCTTCCCACAGTTACAGAGCCTTTTTATCTTCTTTTAGCTTATTGTTTTGGTTTTGTGGCCCCCCAAACTCCTCTCTCAACAACCTTTGTTTTTTTAGCACATTAAGCTCTGATAAACCCACTGTGCAGACAGCTGCCCTGCACCAAATGGCAGATAGACAAAGTTAGCTCCTCAAATAAACTGCTCTAGCCGTTAGCTAAGAAAGAACCTGTAGGCTGCTGCAGGTTGCACGGTTTTGCAGAGTGAATATAGGACTTGAATCCATCAGGTGGACATAATTACTACTACAGATGAATGCTAATTTAGCTGCTGGATGTGTAAAAAGGCAACAATAGGTAATGAATAAATGCAGCTTTGTGTTGCAAGTGTTTGTGTTCATGCACCACTCTTCAGCTTGTTTCATGTCCTTGGAAAGACAACTCCACTCTTTCAATAGTTTTAATAGCTTAAGACAAAGTTCATAACTATTTCTATTAATTGAAACATTATTATTTCATATGGATCTAAGATTAATGATTAATAAATGTGCCTTGTAACAATTATTTTATGACCGGTTCATTCTTGGCCTGTAGTGTTTCTGTGGCAGATGAAAGAAGGTGTGATTGATGGGAACATTTTTAGTTATTTTGACTGTGTATACAGCAAGTTCTCTATGATGGATGTTCCCCAGCTTTCTCTCAGAGGCCATTTGGTCAAACTGTCCTCCAGAGTGGAGGTGTAGCTTTGCAGGACAGAGTGTGCCCCCAGTCGTTTTGAAGTGTGTGTGCAAATTCTCGAAGGCAAGTGAAGAGAGAGGTGTGGAGGTGAGCTTGTTAGATTTATTGCGGCACAGCTCCTCTGTACTGCGGCACCGCTCTGAAGTGTAATCCACCACTCACCTTTGGTAATGGCCAGCTGCTTAACTCTCTATTCATTTGATTCATGTCCATAAGGAAAATCACTACTTGTTTTGTTTTTTTATGGGATTCCCTAAGCATTTCACCCAGACACTAAATCTACAGTTTTTGCTAAAACCTTGTCGCCCAAACTTTGCTGTTTGATGTATGATTGTATTTGAAGATGTTTACAAGAACCACAGTGTTTTGAACAAATACCCCTGAAAGATTTAAGGGGGAACAAATCCTGAGATCCTTATCAGAAACTTTGGAATAAACAAACCAGTGCCTTCAATCACAATCTGATACTGTCTGGATTTCTCCAAAGCACTTTTCTGGACAAAGTATCCAATAATTAGCTTTGAAATGCTGTCAGTGCTTTCATTCCAGCAATTATCTTTGGTGCTACTGATGACAGTTCGAGTGTGAGGACTGTAAGCAGTGGAAATGTCAATGTCCGGCTCTGCAGAGAAGGTACCCCCCCCCCTGGAGGGAGCAGGGCGCAGGTGCTTTGTCATGCTTACATGCTATTTGCTGTGAACTAGCTAAATGAACTAACTAAAGAACAAAATGTTTTCGTTAACTGAGGGGTTTCAATGCTAGAGTCCCGCTCCAGGTTTGACCATTTCCAAGGTTTAACCAGTCAGACTCAGGGCACAAACGTTTAGAGAAGTTAACGCTAAATTTCTCTGTGTTTAAAAATAATCATCAACTTCGACTGTAAATGGGTAAAATAAAAATGTAAATTTTATCATTTCCTTCTAGACTACTCCTCAATTCTTTTTCGTATTATAGCCTATAGCCTATAGGGCATATGATATGTGATCGCCAGCCCATCAACAACGATGATTTGTTAAATTCTTACTCTAAACGTAGCTCTGAACAATAGAGCGAAACGATGGAGGAGGAGGGAGCAGAAACCAGCACAGATCCAATTAGAGGTGCACTATTGAACGTTATTGTGTGACTGTGAAGTAAATTAGAGCAAAATACACCATTCACATGATCAGCTTGAGCTAATTTAAGTTAGTGTTCCATTACAAGGAATAGATTGAATGGCATGTGTGTTGCACAATAAGCGACACATATGTATTTGCCTAAGGTTGGACTATTCCTGATTTTTGATGCTCATGTCAGACAGTCCAAAAATGTTGGTTTTATGCATTTTTAACAAACAGATGTACCTGAGTCAGACACAGAAAGTTTTGAGGAACTCTTTGCAGAGACCTCTGTGGAGACAGGTATGTGTGAATATAGTGTGCTCTTGTGGAGTCTGCTGGCTCTACTTTAGCTCTGTGTTTAAACACTGCTGACTGTCTTTATTATTTTTAAATAAATCTGATAATAAAAGCAGGCTATTAAGTCAAATGAGTTGTCCGGTGATCATTACATTGATTCAACTTTGAATTTTTGCTTTCTGTACACGCAATCATGGTAAGAAGAACCTTGGGAAATGATTTTCATTGTTTTACGTATAAGCCTAACACAAACAATACAAATGAACAGGTTGTTTTTTTTTATTAATGATTCATTGACTGAAAAACATGTTGTGTCAGTTCAAATGTGGTGCACCAAATTGGGGCCGCTTGACAGCAAATTCCCCGGGCTGCATTTTGTTGCCAGCCTGCCCCTGGTGTGGGGAGTCTTTTCTTGGCATGCATGAGGCCCATTAATACCAATTGAGCGTGGTTTAAATGCCACAGCCTACCTGAATATTGTTGCTGACCATGTGCATCCCTTTATGGCCACAGTCTGCCCATATTTTAGTGGCTACATGTCACAAATTACACGTCACCTCAAGCTGCCTCCACCAGCATGTCAGAGTTCAGTAAACTCCACTGGCCGCCACTGTCACCAGATCTCAATCCAATAGAGCACCTTTGGGATGTGTTGAAAGGGGAGATTCGTAGCGTGAATGTGCAGACAACAAATCTGCAGCGACTGCGTGATGCAGTCATGTCCAAATGGAAGTGAATTTCTGAAGACTGTTCATAGCTCTTTTTTGAATCCGTGCCACCAATAATCCAGGCTGTTCTCGGGGCAAATGGAGTTGCTACTCAGTATTAGAAAGGTGGACATAATGAAGTGGCCACTGAGTGTATAGCTTCAACTGTTTCAGGATTGACTTTAAATGTCTTGAACTGCGAGTTTTCGGCAGCAGGCACACATACATTTTCATTGTTACCTTATTGTCGTCTGACACCTCAGAGAGAGAGTGGGGCCTGTGTTCTGTCTGGGTAAAATCCATTCAGCACTGGACTGCAGTCAAAACAAATCTGATTCCAATAACTGTCACTTCAGCTAAGTGTGATGGACTTGTTTGCGCTACCTTTGCCATAATTTACTCACTGGCGTTCATTCCAGAATGATCACATGCGTAAACAGCTGAAAACAAACATCAGTTCAAACTCTGGTTTTGCCATCAGGTCATTTTCTTAGCTAGGCTTTCTAAGCATGAAGCGCTACCAGATGTCTCCTAAACGCTTTGTTTTGTTTGTTTCCTGTAGTTATTATGAGTGTGTTCTCACTTCTACCTGACCTGACTTTAGTGCACTTATTTCCTGCATGAAATGATTATATTTTAGTTACCTACTCCATAGATGCTCGAACACACTTTCAGTTTTTTCCCTTTATTTAGATGAAACAACAAGCATTTGAACTCTGTGTAGAGTCACAGCTCGGTACACTTCTCAGAGCAGGCAGCAAAGACAACATCAAATTAAAGTCCATCAAATGGAGGCACAGTTTCTGCTGAGATGAGCCAGTGTAAATAAGGACCGCCAACTCGGGAAACGAATGAATGAAAGTTTCATGCAGTGAACTGAGCTTCATCTCGACCCAGAAAGAGCATTGACCCTCTGGTAAATGAGCAACAATTCAAATGTAAAATGTCATGAATTGGAGATGAATGATTGTGCCCATGGAGGGGATACATTTAGCTGTGTGAGAACAAAGATGGAGAAAGATGGGTAAAATTACAGATCTGATTTTGTCATATATCCAGGTCATTCTCATCCAAGTCCTTATATTAGAATGCCTCTTTCTCTTTCCTTCAATCTCTCGCTAACACACTGACACACACACCCTCCATCATACAATCACTCTTGACAGGATGGGAAGAAATAAGGAGGAAACTGTCAGATGCACATATGGAGTCCATCTCTAATAGTAATGGAACTGAGCCATTATGTTGCACTCAGTGTACTATATACTGTATGGGCACATGTTATCTACAACGATACGTTAAAAAAATCATGCACATAACCCGTAACAGCTCGTGGTTTTAAGTATTGTTGGTAGTATGAAATATAAAAAGTATTCACTGGTGGAACATCAAATAGCTTTTTAAATTTTTTTTATTTTGCTTTCTTCAACCCTAGATCAATGGTGACGAATTTTGAGATCTTAGCAGCAAATAATATTAGTATGGGGTTTATTTCGCTAAAGGTTAGTATGATTTTGGAGCTAAATCAAATGTCAGCCCCAACCTAATTCACATGAATGAGTTAGAAGATACATAATGTATGCACAATGGTGCTAGTGAATTAATTGAATGACCTTTTATGTATCGTCCACTTTTGCAAAAAGTATCACTGCCAATGCCTCATTTCTGCTTGGGAATTATTTTGCCTTTCTCTGCTTTTCTGACACACCTAGTGCACGTTTTACTTCTGTTAAATATGCATCACTTCATTAACGTGTTGAGTGTAATCCAGACTATCGCTGAGTGTGTAGTGCTAATAGGGCTCTATCATGTTAACTGCTCTCGTACTGCAAATGACCTCTCCAACAATGCAAAAAGAAATCTGCTGCCATGAGCTGCCACTTTGACTTCAGATACTAATTTGCATCTCAATTTGCCAACACTGCTCCTGCTTTTAGCAGAGGGAGGGAGCTATACTGGGCCTGGGATCATCTGTACATCTGTACTGATTTGTCCCTAAATGTTTTGATCATCCGATGGACCAAACTCTTTGCCAAAAAAAAAAAAATTCAAAAAGGTGACAAAGTTCACAACTTAAAGCTGCACTAACCTGAATAGTGAATTTGGGTAGTACCCAGATGTACAAGCCTTGCAGTTGTCCAACATACACCAATCAAATCTGTTTTAATCGACTACAAAACATCTACACCTGTTTCTTTTTGTAAAATACAAATGTGTTGCGGGACTATGTAGACTGTCTCCTTGAATGAGAACTGCATCACACTGATGACTGATATCATTTCTCTGGAACACAAAAGTCTGTTGAGTGAGCGCGTCTTGTCATCACCTGGGTTTTATAGCCAGAAGTCATATTGTTATGAAGACAGAGCAGTGTATCCATCTTTGAGTTCTCCATGAAGGCTACATTTACTGGAATAGATAAAAGGTTATTTACCAGCGTTCCTCTGTGAGTTGTTGGCACCTCTATAAACCCCAGACTTAATCAGATCAAGATTCAAATTCCTGAGGTTGCCAGTGGTTACAGGTGTGTTCTGCATGTGGAATTCTTGTGAATCTACAAGAAGGGGCCTCATTTTCAATCTTCTAAAAGAATTAAGATCAATTCTAGGCAGCTGATGGCCAAATCTAGCTGTAGATTAAACAGTGTGTGACCCGGAATGGAAATAGGCAAGTAAAATTAATGCAAATGGACTGCACCTTAAAGGCGACATTCTCCAGTCTATAGGACTGAAAATGTCAACCTGACTTTTCCACGGTGCTGCTACGTATCAAGAAAATAATCCAAATCTGATGAGGTACAATGATAAAACCACTTGCTACTGGATGACTGTTCAACATCCCTGTCATTGAGGAGAATGTATGAACAAGGCACAGAGCCGAGAAATTGGAAGTGAGGTGAGGATGGAGGAGGAATATGGAGGTGGAAGCAAAAATAAAGAAATGGTAGGTGACATGAAAAATAGGGAAAGTGATGAAACATGAGGCATGAATGGTGGATAAACAAGTAGAAAATTCCACAAGATGTTCCCCACAGTTCTGCAAGACGGGAGGACTGCTGATTCTAGCTGACATTTACAAGAGACAAGTGAGCAGTTGTGCGCCTGAAGAGCCACTTCCTACTATTTCATGGGACAGCTCTTTGGCCAGAGCACAATTAAAATCTCCGTGTTTATAATGTCATCCTTGTTAGTGAGTTAGATAGTTGCCACGTACAAGCTTGGAATCACAGATGTGACATTTAGTGTCCGTGTGGGGAAGCGGGAGTAGGGATTGTGACTGGAGCTTCCTGGCTCAGGGCTTTTAAACAAGTACAGTGGGGGCATGGAGCTTTGGTTTTCTCCACATACTAAGAGTGATTGAAGGGTGTGTGTGTGTGTGTGTGTGTGTGTGTGTGTGGGCGGATATTACTAATGTTGTGGAGACATAAATCTGTTTACACTGTCACATTGTGAGGACTTACTGTCCTTATGGGGACAAAATGCAAGTCCCCATAACATAAATCATTACATTTTAGGATGAAAACTTGGTTTAAGGTTAGAGTAAGGGCAAGGTTAGGTTTAGGCTAGCGCAAGGGTTAGGTTTGATCTAGTAGTGGTTATGGTTAGGGTTAGAAAAGGTCTCCGGGGAATGAATGTAAGTCAAAGTAATGTCCTCGAAAGTGATGGAAACACAACGTGTGTGTGTGTATGTGTGTGTGTGTGAGTGCGATGGGAGGCTACCCATACATTCCTTCACAGGGATCATAGCCAGAGCAGGAGAGTGTGCAGCCAAAAACACATCACTGCCTGTACTCAACCACCACAAAGTCCAATTCAGCAGTCCAATTTGGTATTTTCCTGCTCTGCTGCTGTTCTAGTCACTAATTCCTAGGGTGCACATCTTCTATTTGAGCACAACATTATCTGTTTTCTAAGTTAACAAATTTCACTGTATAGTTTCAAAACATCAGCCGTGATCTGGGAGGACATTTGGGGACTCCGCGGCGCTGTTGTGTGGCATACCAAAATCAAGAAGGGCACCTTTTAAAGAAATTATTTATGCTGAAATTGAAAATTTGTCATTTGCTCTCCCTCACTCTAGTCAAAACACTGGACATTTTTGCTTTCATTTAACCAGGGAAGCCTTACAGAAATGAGTCCTGGGCGGCAGTAACAGTGGATTTAGCTGTTTTAGATCTACAGTAACTGCAGACATTTCCAGCCATAGGCAGCCTCAAGTATCAAGTTTAATACCTAGCCTGGTTCCAGGCCTCTGGGTCAGTGTCCTAATCTCTGAGTTTTTCAGTTACTTAAATAGATCTGGTGTTGTGCTTATTGATGACTGTCCTCAGTTAGAAAAAATAACAGACCAATGGGAGCAGAATTATGAATGGGGATGCCATCTTCCTGTGCTAGAGACAGAAAAGTAGCTACCATAGCAACAGTAACTTGACCACAAAAATAGCAACAAGCAAGGATGAGAATGCCGCAGCTATACAGGTTGTTTTATTTGTTAAATTGCATATTTCTTTAATCACTGTGAAAAAAAACGTTACCTGCTCCTCGCAAACCCCACAGTAGCTCCCAAGTCATGTGACATATCTGCCTCGGCCTACTGATTGGTTTGTGCGAAACAAATCAAAATCACCCCCCCCCCCCCAAACAGAAATTAGCTATATGAACACAATGTCAGATTGAAGAGTACAGTGAAATTAAATGCTTCAGCCTGAATATCAGGTTAATAAGACAGTCCAATGCCATCATCTCCAAAACAGCACAGCCAATTCATTTAAATACCAAACAACAATGATTTTTTGGGGGGGCCTTTGCCTTTATTTGATAGGAATAGCTGAAGAGAGACAAGAAATGTGGGAGAGAGAGAGGGAGAATGACACGCAGGAAAGGGCTGCGGGCCGGATTCAAACCTGGGCCAGCGCAGCTAGGGCCCAGCCCTGCACATAGGGCGTGCGCTCCACAGAAAACACACACAAGAAAAATGAAAAGCATGACAACAAACATATTATATCAGAATTCAAATATACTGTTTGTGTCTGTATAGAGTTGTGTAATTATTTATTTTATTAACCATACTATTTCATTAGTAGGGTGTTATTTTTGTTATTCCAGCTGGAGCTGGAGGCTTTCATAGAACAGAGTCATTGTTAATATTATTAGTAACACCTGTGCTTTTTCTACTATGACAGTCAGAATGTGTGCTGTGTAGAGGTCCTTTAGTCCTTTATCCTAAGAACGATAAACGAGTAAGATGTCCCTCTCAACAGGTGCAACAGGAGAGTGATTGTGCTGTCAGTCTAGCGCTGTCTGTACCTTCCCACACAGAAGAGACCTAATGAGGTCCTTGAAAACACACCATTGGTCTGTATGGCATTTAAAAATGTCTAAATGTGCACCATAAACACATCACCTGGGGCAAGTCGCTCAAATCAGATTTTCTTTAATAAAAATATGACTTACTCTGAAAAATGTACTTCGAATATAGCAGCTTTCTTCACATTCTGCAGTGTGATTGAAAAGAACAGTTTATCAATAAAAGGTGAAATGAGCCAGGCTGTAATCTCATATAATTTTCTCCAGATGCCGTGGCCTCACACTGCACTCTGTGGAGCAAAATGTTCTGCTGGCAGTCGCTTCCTTGTCGCCATGAATGCAGTAAATCTACATCCGTTCTTTTGCCTTTGATGACGGTGCTGTAAATTATATTGCATAGTTGTTTTTTCCTTTGTGCCTTAAGCAGGTGTAGAAAGATCCCTCGTGTTTTTCCTTCGAGGGGACATGGTCAGATTCCCGTGCCCGTGATTTCATTTGTGCCCACTGAGCAGAGTGTAGACACCACAAATACCAGAAATATACAGTGAATTTCTATTCAGCAGTGACCTGCGGGTTAAAATATTCGCCAAATCCCAATGCATGAAAAAAATAAGGGAATGAATGTTCTTTTCATTCATTCATTGTAAAACCCAGAACAGTACATTCTGAGGAGGAACGCACCTTTGAAATGATGTGAATTTACTGAAAGTGTTTGGGATGCCCCAAAGAATAATAATAATAAAAAAAATGTATAGGAAGTTTCATTTTTTTCCATCCAGGATTCCAGTGATTCATGATGACACGCAGATGTCCTTCGAGAGCTCAGCGGAGGCCAGACTCTCCTGCTGTGATGGATTGAGGAATCCTCCAGGACGTGCAAGCGGGCTGAAGTCTGTCACTCATCTCATGTGTTTTCTTGTGGCCACAATTGTCCACCTGAACCACTCCTGGAAACACTTTTTGCGCCCTGCCCTGGGCACGGCGGTCTCGTTGTAGCTGCAAATGAGAATGAATGTGTCAGAGTGAAATGCAGTTCTGCTGGGAATAACGTGTGTTACATGTAAATACAGCTGTGGCCATGAATGTGTCCCAGATCGTTTATGAGCATAAGGGTACATGTCGGCTTTAGAGATGATACTAAAATAAAAACTGTATGTTTCTCACAGACGGCTGGAGTTAGACGTGTAGTTCCCAACTGGGAAGCCAGTATTCATAAGGAGGCAAGGTTCTGGATCTGGTTTTTATTCAGGAGGATAAAAAAGCATGGGGACTGTTACATTGATTGGAACTTCCCTTTAAGGACTCTTTAATTAGAATATTCCACTCAGGTCTACTTTGCAAAGACAGAAGGAGCAGCAGCTGCTTATAAATCTGCATCTCTAGTTAAGCTGTTCTATTTATTTATACATTTTTTTATTACGTACAATGAGCAGAAACTGCTGCAGAATTACAGTTAGATTCTTTCGTTTACTTGATATGTACCATGTCTATACCTCAAAATAAATTGAAGTTCTCGAGTTTTCCGGCACACCCTGAAGCCCTCAAGTGGTATCTTCTCTATTCTTAGGCATGCAGGCATGCAGTACGGCATGTGCAGCAAGTGTCGAGGACAACAGGTGTGAATGGGGGCAGGTGCCGCCATCAGGAAGCTCATCAAGGTGTGTACAGCCATGGGAAGAAGGGACGCGAACAAGAGTCGGGCGGCTCTGTGAGGTAAATGCTAAAGTCACCATGCTAACATGTTCACCGTGAAAACGTTAACATAACGATGTGCCACGTAATGTTTGCCTTTGTTACCATGTTTAGTTTAGCCGTGTAGCGTTAGCACTAAACACACAGCCCAGCTGACGGGAACGACATTCGTTTTTTGCCAGCGTGAGCTCATGGGATGATAAATAGCACGCCACGTTTAACGCTGTGACAGACGCCGCTTTTCATGAGTTCGGGACGTGCTGGAAAGGACGAGGTTAGGTGACCTTCGTCGTCATGGTAACATGGTTTGGCTTAAAATAAGTATATTACGTTGGTGACATGACTCGGTTAGGTTTAGGCAACAAACCGACATGGTTTGGGTTAAAATCACGTGCACGTGACGTGAGTTTAAGTAAACCGAATAACTTTTGACTTTGGGGACATGAACTCCGGTGTCCTGGGTGAAAGTCCTGTGTTTGTTTGTAACATCCATCCAGGCGCTCCATATGTGACAGCACCTGACACTGTTGTCTATACGACATTCACGCATCACATTTGGGTGCTGCATCACCCAAAGAGAAGGCACAGAGAGAGAGAGAGAGAGGGAGAGGGTGACCCTCCCATCGGGCCCGTATTTCACCGGCACAAGGATAAAACGGTCAGGTCATTTAAAGGCAGCCGTATTACAGAGTTGCCTCAGACGTTGTGCAGGAATGAAGGGATCAGAAATGTCACCTGCTTGTATTCTCCATTGGGTCAACAGGGCGAGAGGCACTGCCATCAGCAAACAGCATGCATACATGCATGTATGCTAAATAAATATCTGACAGGTCAACAAAATGTACTGAGGTGAAAAATATGTTTTTAAATTCTTCCACAGTTGTATTTGCAGCATCTATACAAGCAAGTACAATTAACGCCATGTAGAAATCAACCATTCAGATCATTAGGGCAAGAATGACCTCATTTATTTTCGAGATTATTTTCAGTTGTATGACTGCTGTTGAGTGTTGGCTGGGTTGAATTGTGTTTCTGCCAACATGCCTGTCCGCAAGAGTTGTATCACCCTCAATTTTCGATGACAGTTGAGAAAGACTTGAGGATGTTGCTGAGACCTCTGATTTAAGGGCGTACATCTTAAAGAACGAAGAATCGACTGACGGCATGTTTACTTCCGATCAAATGTGTTAATGTCATGCAAGGATTATACCAACTTTATAGATTGCGGGAATGTTCTTGCCACATTGTGGTAGTACGGTATCAAAGGGTTGTCATGTTGTCCTCACAAAACCAACAATAGTTTTATATAGTTATAGTTAACTATATATGGTTCATAGTTTTATTTCATAGTTCTCGGCTGCAGGCAAAGTAAGGAGGACCCCAAAAGAAAATCTTGCCTAGGGCCCCCTGTTGTCAGGAGCTGGACCTGGTGCAAATCCAGTTGGGGAAAAAAACGTTTAAAAAAGATTTTAAAATGTTTGTCACAGCACTACAACAAAGCTAGTTTTCAGCCATCCCTGAGCCCATTAACTTAATCGGTACTAGAACAGATGCAGAAATTACAGAGGCACAAAAAAAAAAACATTTGCAAGGACATCATTTAACTGTGACTTGTGGTAGGCAGAGAAAACAGCTCAAGCTAGGCAGGAACTAAATAAATATAAACTCAGGGATAAGTGGAATTAAAGTTGGACTAAATTAGTTGTTCCTTAGTGCCCTTTAAAATAAACTATATAGCTGTTCCAAAAAAGACACATAAAAGCATTTCCTGAACCGCCACCCCTGTTACATAATTTAACTGCTTTGTTAAACCAGCATTAATTGATGTTATGGCCACTTGGGAGACAAACATCAACATATTATCACCTTATAAAGTTAACGTGATGGATGTGTTAGCAAACAGTTGCTTTTTTACACATAGAGCAGACATGGAGAAACATTAGCATTCATTTGGATTCATGTTTCTGGCCAGTCTAATCACTCTTCACTGTTCTTTAGCTCTCGGTTTTGGTCTTCACCAACTCCCAATGGGCGTATCTAAGTCCATATTATGCCCACTATATTCACCAGCTAGTTGCTAAATTTGTTTGTGTGTCGTTTTGGTGCTGGGCAGGTAGGTGAGAGTGGTGATTCAGAACAGTAAAGTTGCAGGCCATAAAACCAACAAAATGGAAAGGTTTGGTGTGTGTTTTAGATAATGTCTGACACACTGTAGAAAGACTTAACAAAGAAAGTTTTGGCGAGTTAAATTTTTTTTCTGTGCAGTTTGAATGAAGTGTGTTTTACGATGATCTGCGAGTTAAAATTACTGTTTTTCTCAATGGAGTCTGGTAGGCCGTAACGCCCATTTGTTTTGGTCTGAGATGCTGGTGCTCTAGTGCGAGATCTAGTGGCAGGGAATGTCGCATATAAGCCCC
>CM022492.1:6418815-6472176 GCA_011952105.1 Coreoperca whiteheadi
TTTTTAATTAATAGTTTACATGCAAAGATTTGTGGCAGTGTTGTAATCTATCTTCAACAATTTGACTCTTCTAATGTAACAACGTAAACTGAGACAGCAAGGAGTAAGCACATAGCTTTTCATTGCTCAGATTGCACAAAAAGTAGTGCTATGATGTTGGATGTTACAGGGACTGTGATAAATAAAAATGCAGATCCCACTGTTCTGATTGCATGACCTTGGATTTTATGCATATGGTGGTGTGTTTAAATTTAAAAAAATCACAATATATCACTTTGCTTACATTTTTGCAATATATTGAATCGTAACCCCTGTATGTAAGTCGCTGGACTCTTGGCAATATACATCCCGGTTAATTAGTGAGGTTTAGAGGTGCTGGCAGGTGGATTTTATTTACATTTCACAGAGCCAGGGTAGCTGTTTCCCCCTGTTTCCAGTTGTGCTAAGCAAAGCTAACTGGCTGCTGGCTGTAGCTGTATATTTAATGGACAGATATGAGAGAGAGTCTCCACCAGAAAGCGAAGAAGCGTATTCAAACTATCCCTTTTAGACCTGAGCCTTTTTGTGGCAAGATAACAATGTCATGCTACTTCTGATTTTGGGTTTGTTTTGAAAAAAAGGACAATCTTGATTTCCTACTTTTTCACATAATTACAAGTTCAACTCAACTTGTTGTATCTCACTATCGACGTCTTCTATTAAAATTAACAGCATAGGAAAGGTCTCGACCTGACAACTTTGGTCCTGAGAGATTCTGTTTCCAGACCAGCTTTACCGCCCAGAAATCTCTCCCTTTTTTTTCTTTTTTTCTTTGGTTTGGACAACATAATTTGACCACATGGTTCATAATAATGTACAAATTAAGTAAATGCATGCACGGAAGAATGCTGCATACCCAGTAGTTTTTAAAAATTCAAATAATAAATAGACTGTAGATAGAGCACAGTCAATTGAGACCTATGACTCATTGTGATGGAGTGTAAGCCAGCAGAATATAACAATAGTTGAAGAGTTTAACAGCATCAATCATTTTCCACTCCAAGCTTCTCAGTATTGGAAGGCATTTCTCAGAAATGTGCTGCTAGCTACATAAAACTTTTACCAAACAATATACCTATTATTATTATTATTATTATTAGAAAATAAAATAAATAATAATGTGGAAAAATCAAGGTTCTCCCCCTGAGTGATCTGAGATGTAGAGAGGCAGAATGGAGATAAAAAAAACCAAGAAAAACAATAACACCCTTGCACGTTCTATTTTACTGCAACAATTCCTCTGAAATGCCAAAGTCAGGTTTTCAAAGAAGCGAAGAGGTTGGAATAATACATTAGAGGGATGATTCATCTGCCGAGAGCGGCCGATGACGTGGGGATTTGTAGTGAAGAGGGCAGAGAGCAGCTGTCGGAGCAGCGCTTGGGCCAGCCGGCACGCTCTCTGTAATTACAGCTCAGCTCCCACACCTGCAGCCTACAGAGCGAGAGGACGAGAGAGTGTTAAAGGAAAAGCACAGAGACAGGGGGGGGGGATTCCCACAGTTCACACCACTTACTACACATCACATTCTATAAATCATCCACAATCCCCTCAAAATTCAGTTTTGTTTTGGGTTGTTTGCCTTCATTTGATGGGGACAACTGAGAGGAAGTTTGGGAGAGAGAGAGGAGGGGGGGGGGCATGAAGCAGAGGACCACGGGCTGGATTTGAACCCAGGCTGCTGCGAGTTGCGAGGTGAGCTACCCACGCCGCCTAAATTACATTTCTGATGAAACGTTGTCAGCAGTTTAATGCTACTGTACTTGGCTATTGGTTATGCACTTCTTTAAAGTTTGCAAACTGTGGGCAGTGATGCCCACAAGAGACAGCAGGTACTGTGGCTCATGACAAACTCGGTGCCGGTGTGAGTAAGGGAGTCAAGCAGCCCAGTAAATTAACTTTCAAATTAACTTCAGTGGCGGATTAAGGTGTACCCTAGACGACACTGTGTGGGGCCCTATGCTCATCCCACGTTACCTGAAAAACAGATTCCTGATTTGGGGACATGTTTGGGACAATAGCCTGCTGGAAATATGACACAGCAGCGCACACACACAACTGTGCGCAGGGGAAATAAATAGAGAAATAAACACACACATAACTAAAGCCTGTAATATACTGTAAATGCAGTAATGCCTTGCTTCACTAAGGCTAAACAGTACAGATTCAGACCCACTGATGGTGCAATAACTGAGGACTTAATTGCAAAGCTTTCTAGAGTATCACAGATGTTTGAAATGGCAAATCAGCCATGACAAGTGAATCCCCTCCGAGTAGTGAAAGGAATCCTCATGATCGACAGGCAGCGAAAGAGACATCTCCCATGTCCCCTGGGGGTTCCAGGATCAGAACCTTGGACAGCGATCGTGAAAGGCTTTGTGCAGAAGGGATTATGAAATCCACATGTAAGACAGGAAGCCAACCTTTATCACAGATGAACATAGCATGATTTTACGTCAGCAAAGTTTTCAGTTCATGAGATTTGTAGTGATCCAGAAGCCCCCAGATGAAGTCAAAAATAACAGTCACAACTGAAATAAGTGCGACCATATCATTGAAAATAAACTACTGCATTACAAACAATGAGATTAAATGTATTTATATTGTCGTGGTGTGAAATGACAGACAGGTCCGAATTCAAGTCATAGTCCTGCCTGCTCCTTGTGAGAGCTGGTGTTGCTTACATATGTTTGAGAAATACCGTTTGAGATGTTCGATGGAGCAGACCTTTCTTGGCTGACCATTTTGTAGATAAATTAATTTGTACATTAATCCACCCCTGCTCATACTAAACAATTCTACAGAACACGAGATACATCATGTGCTAACATTCAGTGCAGAGTGTGTGACATAGCTGCACAGCATGACGACAGCTTTCCCCTCACCTTGTTTGCTGTGTAACATTAAACCTGCATTCATTTTGGCCACTTGCAGAAGCAAACTGTAAACGCAACACTTAGATATTACCACATTTTAAGTTGATATGGCTAATGTGCTAGAATGACAGACATGGAGCGACATTATCCTTCATTTGGAGTTGTGTTTCTTGTCACCTGGCGAATGTAAGTCCAATAATCATCCTTCTTTTAGCTCTGTTATGGTCTCCACCAACTCCTGAGAGAAATATCTGTCCCTTTAGTCGCTCAAGGCTCCACCATGCTGACTTTTGGGACCAGCTAGTCGCTAATTGTGTCTGTCTGCTGTTGGGCTGTAAGTTGTGTCAACGGAACAAGCTCTGGACTGTCAAACTACAGCAAAGACTTTAGTTTCACCTTGTTGTTGTGGGCCCACAGTGATAATATTACCAACCGACTTGGCAATGGCAGACAGCATTGGCTGCGACCCGACAACAATTTCTCAGTAGGGAAGGTTTAAGTAATCCAAGCGTGCTGGTTATTTTCTTTAGACTGGAATTGTTAAGGAAAATGTTGTGGCAAAATGACCTGGCCGACATCACTCATTGGTAGTGACTGGTTCAATAATCTGCAGCTTTACTTGTCTGTCTGTGGAGCCAAGATAGGAAAAGCCTTAATTAAAGGTGTTTCTCTCCAGCCATGGGGACCAAGTTAAAAATAGGTTAGCTTTAACATAATAGAGAAGCCATTTATCTGAAATCATACTAACAGCACTCCAACTGCATATCTTTAAACCCGGACAAATGAAACCCATTACTCTAGAACCTATTTGTAGGCAGACTATATGTAAACTGTTACCCAAATATCAATACATCACCCCAAATATGCTGACAGTGGCAGGTGACATCTGGCAATAAATAGAATTTATGAATTTATATTTTAGATTTATCAAACACTGAAATCCCGTCCACTTGTAATCATCAGCATATCTACAACTACAGTACCTTAACTAGAGCGAGAAGTCCTCCAAACCTCAAAATACAATTTCTGATCTGACCCCCCCCCCTATCGACAGGAGGAGACAGGACAGTTTGTTGTTTGATCTTACACAGCCATGGTTATGTTTTCATTAGGTTTATGCTTAAACACGAATTGGTTAGGGTTAGGGAGAGATGGTTTGGGTTAGGGGAGCATTGTCCTCATAGTTATAATAATAGTTAAACAGGTCGTAGTTCAAGGTCAAGAAGAAGTGAACAGTGGCCTCCTGTTCTACTATCTCCCAACTTCCGAGTCATAATTACTACCGCTGCTAGATGGCTTTGTCACTTGAGCGTAAACAGATGTTTTTATGGGCCAAAACGACTGGTGCTGCCGGTCGTCTTGGGAGGACAGTTGCGAGTAGTGTTCAGTATATATCCCTGGGCACAATAATGTCCCTACTGCAAATATCAAGACATTGCATTTAAGAAGTATAGCTAAAAACACCCTGTAATAATAAACTTCACAGCACAGGAGCAAATATTTTGACTCTCTACAGAAAGCGTAGTTTGGAATAAAAAAAAAAATGTAATAATAATATTTTTGGAGAGCTCTGTGTGTGCGCCTATGCCAACTGAAGCCAGGCAAATTGTGGCTTTTGTTCTCTGTTGGAGAAAAGCCTAATGTCCAGTCATTTTCCCTTTGCGGAGGAAGCCTATAACTATAGATATATTTTTCCTCCAGCAGTGGCTTTGTAACTTCCTGTTACTTGGTGTGAGATTTCTTTGGCCAGCGTGAGAGCGTGTTGGTTTACCTTTAATTCTCAGCCCAGATCCTTCTCTCCCACTATCCATTTCTCCCCCTTTCTGCTCTCCAGCGGTCTTGCCTCAGCCTCTTTTCGATATCTCCCTCTCTGCCAGACTTTTCCAACCTAATCCCTCACAGTCCTCTTCTTCAATTTGTCCTCTTCTCACGACCTTTGTTCAGATTGACACCATTACACTCTACCTCTGCCTTTCCCCTATCACGTTCTCCTTTCCTGTCATCCACTCCATTTCACCTCCCGGCTCATATCTGACCTCTGCAAACCTGGCCTTTATCGCTGCTGCACTTTTTAAACCTTAAAACCCAAGTGTTTCGAATTAGCGCAGGTTTTGCCCTCGAGTGTGTCATGTTTGGAGTTTGACTTTCCACATTGTGTCATCTCACCTTCCTATAAAGCTGTCATGCTGAGACGTGAATTATGGTTCAGTGAATGCTGCTGGAAAATCATATACAGCATGGAGTTTGAGGTTAGTTAACCATATACAGCTATGCCATGACCCACTTGCTCTTAAACTGTGATGTATTGTTGTGTGATGTAATGCAACTTAACTAGGCTCAGGCTTAAATACAAAGCTACAGCCAGGAGAGGGAAACATTAGCTAGCCTAGCATTGTCCAAAGTTGAAAAAAAATCTACCTACCACCCCATATTGTTCATTTTTTTTAACCTCTGGACCTTTTTCCCCCTGGCTGCATCAGATCTTCGTGCTAATCTAACCATCTCCTGGCTCTAGCTTCATATTTACAGATTTGAGCGTGGTATCAATATTCTCATCCAACGCCTGGCAAGAAGGAGATTGTTGTTCCTTTAACATAAGGACGTTAGACACATCCTTAAAAATAAAATCAAAAGATAACCAATAATACCAATAGTATTGTCTCTTACATATACTTCCTATTTGTCATTTATGCTTTTTCTTTTTTTTCCCTCTTCCTCTGACGTTTCTTTTCCTGCGCCAGCTTTCCTTCCTGTAATTGAGTCAGCTTAGTCTACCATATTGACAAGAGAAAGCTAGCATGGGAGCTCAGTGAGCAGCAAGAACCCCCAATCGCTGTCTGTTCTGACAAAGCTGGCTTCACGGCATGCTAGATTTACTTTGGACTTTTCTGATCAATGACAGACTTTCACAGTTCTCCCCATGAGATATGACAAATCACTGTAGACGGTTTTGTGATAAGAATGTAGTCCCACCAGTAAATGCAGGATCAAAAACTCAAACTTTGCTTCCTGTTACAGTGTCAGCGTTTCCCATTTACTCTCACAACATCCTGGATTTATATGAACGGCATCCTTTCTTGCAAGACGTTCTGTCTATAAATGTACTGGACCATATTTTCACATAGATACTTCCCTGTTGAAAGTTAATGTGATGTACAGGGACACTTGCAGAGTGCTGGATATACACAGTGGCACAAGTAGTAGAATATTTGCAGTCCATTTCAAATGATGCTGCCTTTTCCCATCTTGAAGCACATGTACCCGATATCATATAATGATTGCCGTCCTCAAATCAATGTCTTTGTCAATTCAGGAAGCCCACCAACCCTACTTTTTAAGGCCAAGTGAGGCAACTACAGTACAGTTACTGCATGGCAGAAAGGCAAGGCAAGCTAGCTGCTACAATGAAAAAAAGTCTACCTGTAAAAATGATAGAAGCTTTAATACGGTGACTTAAACTACCAGACTGAATTAATATTTATTTTATATTAACATTGACTCGGATGACTACATGTAGTGTGAAAGTGCTGCCATGTTGGTCCTGGGGACGTATATTGTGAGCGAGAGATGTAGCTCCCTGAGCAGTTTCACACAAACCTAACTGGCACTACGACAAACTGCGGCTTTCTTCACTTACAAAATTATCTTTTAAATGCACAAGCATCGTGCGTAATTCATGGCACAAGTCCAACGGGATTTTAATAAAAGCATTTATTTGCGTTATTGCAAACATCAGCGGGAGTTTGAATCAGATTTTCTTACTTCTTGACTTAAACCCTGAGGCTACGGCTTGTTTTGATATTCTTCTGCCCCCTTGTGGCTAAAAATCAACAAACGTTGCTTTGATATACACAACCCCAGAATCAGAATCAGCTTTATTGCCAAGTAGGTTTAGACATAGGGGGTATTTTTGGTGCAAAACAATAAACATAGTAGAAATATAAAGTACTGCAGGTCACGAATCGTAACTATAAAAATTAACCAGACTATATTAAAGAATACTCAACAAAAATATTATAACAAAATAAGCATAGAATAGAATATGTTTAATATGACGAAGTGTTATTTAACACTTGTTTGCCTTCATCTCTCCTTCTTGTGTCGCCTCTCTGGCTCACCGTTTCTTGAAACAGTTCATGATGTGATATACAGTAAGTTAGAGGGAAATGTGTTAATAAAAACTCCATACAGCTTAACTGTATTAAGACATACGTATCTCCGAAATTTCTCGTCATGGCCACAGCTTTTTTTGATTTGCTTACCTGTGTATTTTGTCTGGCCTGCTTGTTCCTCACCTGTCCACCAGGTGCCCTCGGTGTGCTCTCCTCTGCGTCACACCTGCCGCTCATATGTTGGCTGAGGTCTGCTGCCTGCCTTTCCCAGCTGCACTTTGCAATTAGTGTCTGTGTTTACATAAAGAGAGCACTTTTTGCATGCTGTTTGCCAGTGCATGTTGCTTAATTGCTCTGTTAGTGGTCCAACCAGCCTTGCCTAAAATCTGTGATGATTTTTACTGGCTGTTTATGATGTTCTGCTTGCTTGCCAATTCTTTGTTTGTTAGCTTCATTACAAGCTGCCTGCCAGTTTCCTGTCTGTAAGCCTGAACTTTGGTGTAGGTACCTACAATTCTCTAGCAAGTTTACTGGATTGTAAGTCTTCTGTCCCAGATCCAGATCATTGTGTCTCTATGGAAATGTGGAACACTAACTTAATATGAGGACAGTTCTTTGCTATAGAAATCACTTTTCTCACCACCACCAAAGAGCATTTGAGACATCTTGTGTATATAGTAAACGTTTTAAATGAAGCTCAGTGTAAGTTCAATCAGGAAAACTATCTTTATGCATCATTCATTCACAATCATCTCTTTCTCTCTTCCTGCTTCTTCTTTATCAGCTGACTATGGGTGTTTACTTTTAGTTAAATGGATCATGTCTCGCCACGATCTCCATCACCCAGTCGTGTCGTTTCTGCCAAACTATAAATCTGCTCTCCTCTCTGCTGCTGTCAGCTGTCGTTTCAGTGCGAAATCATTGTGACCCTCGTCCACCCCATTGGCCACCATAACGTCATGGATAAGTGGATGTTCTGAGGACTAGCAGGTGTTAAAGCTGCAGTTAAAGACTGGGGTGTGTGAGGATCAACAATACATAAACTAACACTTTTGATATTTTGGGTATGCTGAGACACATGGAAATGGTGGGAACTGGTAGCTAAAGAATGTATATGCAAACAGAGATCACAGCAGTGATGTGTCAGTCGTTACTTTTAGTGAACGATGAGAGCTGGCTCTCAGACGGGAGCCTATTTCGCCCCCCCATGCCCCCCACAAATTACACTTGTGGACAGAGCATATCATATGTAATTCATTATTAACCACACTATTTCATTAGTAGTGTGTTATTTTTGTTGCAGCTACAGTAATTCTTCACATTTCCCACTTTTTAACCATGACAGAATATTTCAGTGTATTGCAGTATAGAATCTTGCATATTTATTTCATGCAGCTAATAAAAACGTAACTTAGGCAGTGACCAGCAGAAGTGAAGAGCCGTTTGGGAGCCAAAAGAATCGGCTCTCGGAAAGAAACGGAGCCTTAAGATCCGACTCCCTTCAAAGAGCCGTATTTCTCATCACTAGATCCCCGCGGCGTGCTGTGGCCGGTCATTTCCCTATCAGGCAACAGAAGTCTGATTTTCATGTTTGCGTAAACAGTAGAAAATTCAAGATGCATCATGAGACTTTGAATGCGGTACGTTTTGTGATGTCAAGCGTGCACTTCCAGCATCTCAGCAGCAGCTGCCCTCCTGGGATTTTCATGTGCTACAATCTGCATGCCACATGCAGATGTCCATCTCTCTCTACACTCAAACCATTGAACCAGTGGAAAAGTTGGTGTAGCGTTAAAAAAAAAAAGTGCAAATCAATCATGACGCACAAGAAGCATTTGCATTTTCTTTTGCTGATTTATTGGAAATCTGGTTACAATGTTTGTTACATTTTAATGGAAACCTGTCTTATGACCTTTGTAAAGGTGAAAAAAGCAGTGCCTATCAGGCATCCATGATTGTGTAGGCAGAAAGTGAACAGGGACTGTATGATGCTGTTGCATGTTGCAAAGAATACAGGCTGTGAGGCTGGTAATAAGATGGATGCTGATTGTACTTTAACGGGTAAACAAAATATATGGCCAATGATCTCTATAGTTTCTAAGGCAGCTTGCTGCATGGAGACAGATTTTTTTTTAAAAGGCTGTAACTACAAAGTTAATTATGTGAAAGTATTTGTATTTGTTCTACTTCCTGGAAACACTTGGTAAATTCCATGATTGAACAGTGAAATATGGTTCTTTCTCTGCTGTTCTCATCTCCCTTCTGCTATAGCCTTCTGACAATCCGAGGACCATTTGCTTCCTTTTGACTACAAGCTGAGTTGATTGCATTTCTTAGCTTTCTCTCCCTCCATATCGCCCTGAAACCAGCAGCAGGCTATCTCCCATATTTGAGCTCTCAAGATCTTGGTCTGAGATCAGTTGGGGACTGATGTAAGAGCTTTAACAAGCCAAGGAAGTGAGTTGGGGCACATTTAGCACAGATTGCACTCTCATATGTGTATTGGAGGGGTTGCGCATGAAAAGGCTTTTCTGTAAAATCTTATGTCATATCACGTTTATTACTTTATTATACTTGAGTAGTCGTGTGATATCAGGAGTAGAAACATATGGCGTGTACTAAAACCAAAAGCAAGAGGGCATGATATAAAATAAGTGATATTTTAGTTTGATACCAGAGTGCATCATCATGTTTGTTAAAAAGTGCAATCCATCCAACCTCATACCTTTGCAGATGTAGGCGATAAACGAAGGAAATAGAGATTTGTTTTTGTATCTCTTTTAGATTAAGATATCAAAAGTAGTGCACTGAAAACTTTTTGCAAAAACTGTTATGCACGTTCATGTGGATATGGCCATAAGCCAGATTCTTCTCAAAAGAATAATTGTGTGAAAGTTATGAACACTGTATGTAATTGTGGCACAGCTCAGTAATCACCTCCTTTTAAATTAGCTACAAAAATTAACACTTTGAGATCCAGCTGGCAGATTGACTGACTGCTTTTGGTATAACAATGTACAAGACCGGCTGATGATCAGTGTAGCCATGTGTATGATCATTTTAATACTTGTATGGTAATTAGCCCTTTTTGCAATGTATAATAAACAACTAAAAAGAACCAGAAATGTATGGTCATTATCACATCACATATCTTCATGTCAAACCACTTTGTTTGGTATCATTATCCGTATTGTTTGGTTTATGGTTACAGCCATGCTAGCAGCTCCTTGAGGCTGTACTTAGACACAGCAGTGCTTTGAACTTAATGCTAACCTGCTGGTCTTAATCAAGTAAAATCTTTACCATGTTCAAAATCTTTGTTTAATGTGTTAACACTAAACACAAAGTACAGGTAAGGCTGAAGAGAATATTTTTAGTTTTGCAGGTCATAATCCAAAGTATTAGTCACATTAAAATGATGATGATGGCGCTAGATGAAGTCAGTGGATCGCCAAAGTCCTTACACTTCATCCTGAGGGGGATGTAAAGGCCTGTATTTAACAGAATTACCACAAAAATAACACACATTTTATGTTAATTCAATAGTTGATTTCACTCAAAGCCACCACAAATGCCGAACCCCATGGTGGCACAAGAGGAAAAGTCCGTGGATCATCAATGTCATTAGGATTCATGATCTAAGAACCAAGAATCTGTGGGCAGTTAGCTCCTGCCATCAGTGTATGAATGTGTGTGAATGGGGTGAATGTGATATGTAGTGTGAAAGCGCGTTGAGTAGTCGGAAGACTAGAAAGGCAAAGTACAGTCCATTTACCATTTAGCATTGCCATCCTGAGTAATGCTACATGTAGCCCATGTAACCTGCACAACAAACACTAGCCTACAGTCAGAGCTGTAGTAAAATTTGTGAACTCACAGATGTACTAGGAACTGCAGCACAACCAGTCCCACACCATTTTATGGTACACATCTCATGTCAGTTCCCTTTCCTTTACTAGATTCCCAGCATACCCTAAGGCCACTAGTGCTGCAGCCAGAATCCAGCAGACTTAATGGGTACCTTAAAGGAAAACTCATAATTTCTACAGTATAGGTCTTAGATTTTTGGCCTATATACCAGTTTAGCATAACATAATCTACAGTAATCATAAAGATAATGAACATGAGCACTCTGCTGTAAATTGCTTTACGTAGTCCAAAAAGAGCCATTAAGATAACTTATTAACTATCCAATGATAGCCTAAATAATAAAAAGCCGTTATTTGGAAGTCTAATATTAGGCCAATAATACAAGAAGTCAAACATAATAAACAGTCGCGTAGACCGTCTAAACAAGAAGCTCCAAAGTCGTATGATTTTCTTGTGTTCAAAAATGAATCACTGATGAGGAAAAACACTCTGAAAGATTTCATGGTAAGGAGAAGTAGAGTTAAATGGTTCCTGTAGATCACAACATTTGTCAAAGACTGCCACTTGTCCTCAAGTTCTTTGTATTTTTTTTTCCTATTATTCTCGTTCTACTCAACATATGAGTCAGCCTTTTCAATTTACTCCATGATAGAAGTTTTCTAATTATGGAGTCTTTGGGATTATTTTGAGATTTCTCCTTCAATGATGGCTCTTCAGCTCCTAATGCATGTCTCTAAGTCAGGTCCCTAGACAGAGGAAATGTGAAATAGTGACTCAGAGGTCTACAGGACCGGACAAGACCGGACAATGACTTTCAATTTCTGAAGTGTGATTGCATGAAGATCCCAGCTCTGCTTGGTGTCTGTGTGGTTGCTTTGTGAGTGGCACTTAGTGTGATGGAGGCTATTTTCTCTGGCCTTCATCTTCAGTGGATTGCAGTTTGCAGTAAAGACATTGACTTTGTGTTGAGTCAAAGAAAGACAGCAATTTAAGCTTTCAGGACCCACTTCAACTGAATGTTGCAAGATCCATGACAAGTCCAACACCAAGCACAAATCAAAAATAGGGGTCAACACAATGTTGAGCCTGAGTTCATTTGAGTTTGACTCTAAAGAGTGAGACAGAAAAATCATAGACGTGCATACTTGTGAGGAAAAGTAATAAAGGAAACAAGTATTTATTGAAGTGATGTTTGTAATCTAAAACAGTTAGTCAGTTGCTAATGATGGATGCACAGCGGGATCAACTGTCAGTGCACAGAACTGCTCTTTTCCATAGTGTTGGTATTAGCGCAGATAATGTGATGTAATGTCCAAATTATAAGAGTGTTTGGTGAGGGGGGGGGCTAACAATCGCCTTTCTGCCTGCAGAGAGCAGCTGCGATCTGCGCACACGCCCTTTGGATTGGGTTGTGGGTTGCCAGGTTCCAGTGACAGATAGGTTGAAATTGTATGTAGTGTGTGGATTGTGTTTCATAGACTGAAATCAGAAAAGCATCACAAACTTGGATCCGTGAATAATGATGATTCAGAAATTTGAGGGCCATGCATGCGTCTTGTAATAAGGGAGAAGCCGCGAAAAAACAGGACTGTTTGCAGTTATGATCTTCAGCACTATGTGAAGCACTCTGTGCATGTATTTTCTTTGTTGTAAAGCACTTTGCGCTGAATGGCGCTATGCAAATAAAGTGTATTATTTTTAGTATTATTACAGCCATGCTAGCAGCTCTGTGTCGCAGCACACAGCAGTGCTTTGAGCTAAATGCTAACATCAGCCACCTTCATGCTCACAATGACAATGCCGATGTGTTTACCATTTTCATCACCTTAGTTTAGCATGTTAGCATGCAAACATTTGCTAAGTATTGGACAGTAATGATTTTGACCTAATAATGGCGCTATATGAAAAGTCAGGGGATCACCAAAGTTATTACAATTCATCCTCTGGGAACCATGACTGAGTACACTAAATTAGTTACCACCAAGTTAGTTATTAGATAGAACCATAGAGATATTTCAGTGTAGACCAATGTGGTGGACAGACTGATATTGCCATTCCTAGAGCTACGGTGCTAGAATGGCTAATTACCACTAAAAACACAGCTGAATTTGTGTGTTTTGTGCTAATTAGCAAATGCTAGCATGCTAACACGCTAACCTAAGATTTTGGATATGGTAAATATACCTGCTAAACACGAGCATATTAGCCTTGTCATTGTGAGCATATTAGCATGCTTTTATAAGCATTTAGCTCAAAGCACCACTGTGGAGCCTCACAAAGCCACTAGCAAGGCTGCAGACTCACGCTCTGTCCAAAATCCATACTACATACTAATTTTACTACATATTAATCTTCATACTGTTTTACTGTTTTAGCAGTTAGTTTACAAAAATATCCCCCTTCTTTACCATTTTATACTAACAGGAATTGATGCATGTGACGTTGAATGTGAATCAAACTGCCTCTTTAAAAGTTTTGAGTATACTTAATTTCCTCGCTTTTCTAGTGTAAACAGACTACATAATAAAAACCTGCTTAGAATCAGTGATGTAGTATTGATTTGGGGCATAACGGTAGTCATTTTTTTTTGCTGGTAAATTGATGGTAGTCTTAATGATTGCATTGTCATAAGAATGTCTGACAATGTGTAAATATCACTGAGTGGCCCAACTGTTTTAAGGAAAAAGAGGAAATTAAAGAATTATAGTTTACTGATTGCTTCAGGTGACTGAATGGAATTTATACTTAAAATATGGAATCAATACAACACATCAGGTGTTGCTGCTATTCCGCTGTTGGTGACATTTTTCGAAACGTCATGTTGTGGTTATGTGGTTTCAAATCAGCCCGCTACAATATAGCAGCAACCAATCGCTCACGCAGACTCTCGATGAAGCAGCGTCGCTACCTGGTCAAAGACTACTGGCCCTTCAGTGATGGCAGACGTGATCGTGTTCTGGCTCACATAAGGAGCAGGCAGTAAGGAGAGATGAAAAAAGGGAGAGGTGTACCCACACAGAGGTAGAGCTGTGGACCCAGTGGTGCATCAGAGAGAGCTCTGGACAGATAGAAGAGATTACAGAAGGCTTCAGAAGGCTCGCAGCAGGTGGGATGTAAAGCTGACATTTGTGTGACGGCAATGGCGACATGGATGATGCCGATGATGATGCTGAAGATAAGATGGAGACCGTGAGGGGCATGAGAAGGAGGCGAGGCAGCCCCGTGCAGAGAGAGATGGGAAAGGCAGGCAGTGTGAAGAAGGTCAAGCAAGAGACAGAATTATCAACTCAGCAGAACGACACAAACTGTAAAAAGGAAAAACTGGCCGCTGAGGAGAGTAGAGTGGCAGTCAAAGCAACCAGTAAATATCCATGTGTTTCATAACTCTATTTCAGTACACAATTCATGAAAGCTTAAAGTGCAGCAATATCTTGCTGTTCAAGAACACCCAGAGACAAGTAAATGTTTACTTCGGACTCATACAAAGTGATACATTTAACATTTTAACCTGACTTTTTACCGTGAGCAGTTACAACGATTGATAAAAGAAAAGAGCAGCTCATGGGAAAACTTCGACTTCCAATAAAAAAGAAACTGGCTCATTGTTTAGATGTGAGCAAGCATGCTAAAAATGAACGTGGCTATTTCTGGTGGCAAAAGTAAAGTGAAACTTGGTTGTGCTGTGTCCAAGATGAAACTACTGTGTCTAGGTCTTATACTGTTAACTGGCTGCAGTCTACAGCAAGTTACCGTAGCTTTGTTTCAGAATCTAGTTCTAGCTGAGCCGGAGACACTTACTTCGAGAAAGTGAGCGTTTAAATGGTTGTACAGTTTGATTTGGAGGAAAAGGCTCTGCTCTTTGAGGGAGAACTCAAAGAATCTGAGCAGCTCCGAGAGATTCTGCTGAGAGAGCTATAGTACCAATAGTAATAGATCGCAGTTAAATCGAGAATACCAAAAACGTATACAGGATTGGCACGGCTGTATCAGCAGAGTCAAGGGGCGGTCACACCACAAAGTGACATTTCTTCATCCATGCGAAGTAGCTGGGGCCGGAAGCTTGGTGATGTACTGACTCCTCGCAGGGCCAGTGAACTGCTGTAGCTGCCGAGCTAGCCGTTATCTTGTCGGTCTGTCCGGGCAAGCACCAGTCAGTCACAATAGCTCCCGGACTATTCTCTTTATTTTCTCTCTACTGTTCTGTTTGTTTCCCCCTGGCCTTTTGTCCACCATTGCGCACCATTTTGCTCTTCAAGCTGGCTGACTTTCCTCTGCCACCGCTCTTCACCCCACAGGACTCTTTCCACTCGTCCACGGAAGCTCTCATCCTCTCAGGTTCCCTCTCTCTGAGTGTGGAGGCTCTGTTGAAGAGAGGTAATCTGCTCGTTTCTCTTTTTCATTTCCTGCCTTCCTGCACTCTTTATTAAGTTCCTTCCATCAGGCAACTATGGTTACATCATATTTTTCCTCCAGAGCAGAGAGGTGAAGAGAGTTTATCTCTTCTTCTTTCCGTCCAATCTCCTCTTTTGCCCTGCGGACGTCGGCCTTTATCTTTCTATTTTCGTCTTCGGTGACGAACAGCTCCCTCTGCATGGTCTGTCCGTCAGTATTCCCTCTCTTTCAGGACTATTATCTTCGCAGTCCTAAACTTTTCTTCCACTTCTTTCATCTCAGCCTCCATCTGATCTCTCATGTCCTCCGTCTCCCTGTTATACCCCTGTGCAAAATCCATTGAAAGAAATTCATGAATATATTTTCATTTCATTTTTTTTTTTACTGTGACATTAAAAGGAAAACAGTAAACTGTTAACGAAACTGAGAGAATATATGTACATACAAGTACTAATTTAACCATTAAATAAATCCTTTATTTAATGTATATGAATTAAAATATTTTACATTTGAGATATGTATACAGTCAGACATTCACAGGTATTGCAGTATCCGCAGAATGTCAGAGATGACTTTGAATTATAAACTACTCCACGGTAGGACATTTTAATTAATTTAATTAAATCAATTGTAATTTTTGAAGCTTTTGGAAAAACATCTGAACACATTAAAAACAAATGTAGGCTTGTCTCTAAGTGCAGTGGTGAATCAAATGTGTCAAGTGTCTCCTGGTTTGAACATCTTACCCAGCTGGCTCTGCCCTCTCTGCTCTCTGCCATGGTCCTATCATGCTGATACTGAAAAAGGATTCACGTGAGAAAGAGGTAAGGAATTGTGGTGTAGCTGACAGATGATTTCCTCTGAAGCGACAAATGTTTCTCAGTTCAACTGGTGAGTCAGTGTGAAGTAAGTGTCTTGGCTCTTAAGTACAATTTTGAGGTACTTGTAGCATTTTCCACTTCTCTTCTACAAGATTTTGGACACCTTGTGCTCCACTACATTCATTTGACAGCTTTGGTTGGTTTTTCAGATTAAACGTATACAACAGCTGGAGATACTGCAACAGTCAGGAAGGAGGGACAGTCGCTGGGTGATGGTGAGCTCAGACGACCCTCACTGCCCTGATTGCCAGCCTGCAGAGGTCAGTTAGTGTTGGGGATCAGAAGTCCAGGTGTGGGCCGAATGTTGAGTCTGGATTTCTTTTCCAACACTTTACTAATTACTCAGTCTCAAGAAACCCAAATAATTCACTGGAGAAGGTCAGAGTTCAATGCAATAGAGTTTATTTCTTTCACAAGAAGTAAACCCCAGTGGTCCCAGATCCAACTGATTTCAGAGCCCCATGCATTGTCTTTTATAGCCCACAACGTCCCTCCTGTTCTGGTGGATTCTCCACATACTTTTCTTCAAAAATACTCATGCTTTCCTGGAAATAATGGTGTAATGCCTTCCTTATTTGGGCATTTGGAAAATCCTAAAAAGAAATAGTTGACTAATGTCTGTTAACGTGCCACCGCAGGAACAGCAGTTAAATAACCTACAAAATGAGCCACACTGTCCCCGTGCGTGTGCACGCATGTGCGCGCATCATAGGTGCGTTCCGTTACTAACAAATAGCATCACACCTGCTGTGTGTGACAGAGAATATCCGTATGCAAACTCCTTTTGCTTGATTATTGCAGATCTTGTTTTATTATTTTTCACACGCAGTTCCACACTGCAGATCGTGGGTTCGCCTGCCAGACCAGACCATGATCTCTCTGGGTGGAGTCTGCATGTCCTCCCCATGTTACCGTGGGTTCTCTCCGGCTTCCTCCCACCGTCCAAAGACATGCATGTTTAGGTTAATTGATGACACCAAATTGACCCTAGTGGATGAATGTGAGCGTGAATGGTTGTCTGTCTCTGTGTCAGCCCTGCGACGAGTTGGCCACTGTCCAGGGTGGACCCCGCCCAAGGCCCGAAGCAACTAGGATAGGCTCCGGTCACCCGCGACCCCCAACGGGAACATGCGGTAGAAAATGACTGACTGACTGAGTTCCACACTGCCGGTGTTTATGCTGCCTTCTCGAAAAATGTTACCTCATGTGTTCCCATTGCCTGTTGTGTATATCCTATACAGGTATAACTCTCACAGTATTATGAAGTCCTTATTTATGTTTTTTGATTACATTTGAACAGTGGTAAGTGTACTGTAAAATATAGGGAACATATTTTGATAATATCTCTATTTAAGATTTCAGGGAGACTGTGGGTCATGCACGTGCGCAGAACCGCTAAGCAGCACATCTCGACAGATCACCGGTTAAGAAAGTGGCTGGTTTAAAAAAATGGAGCGGCTGGTAGATTTTGGAAAACTGTACTGTAAGGTATTGGGCCACCACGACTCGCCGCAACAGCTTCAGCGCTCATTGGCATAGGTTGTACAAGTCTCTAACTTTAATAGAGGGATGAACACCATTCTTCATAAAGATATTCCCTCATTTGGTGTTCTGATGATGATGGTGGAGAACGCTGTCTTGACATTTCAGTTAAAATCTCCCATGGGTGTTCACTTGGGTTGAGATCGAGTAACTGCAAAGCCCATAGCCTATAATTCACAGCATTTTCATAGTCATCAAAGCTCTGCTACTTGTGAGCATCTGCAATCATTGTTTCCCCACTCATTTATTCAGGTTTTCCTTTAATTCATCACCTGGTTGTACATTCATGCGCCCCAGAGAAATTTCTCCACCAATTATACACCGCTGTCTCTGTACAGGTCTTGCGGAGGATTATTGCATGTGTTTAAAAAAGTGTATAAAGCCTTTTGTGGCTCTACGGGGAGTAGCGTGAAATCTGATAAAACTCCGTCAGTTGGAGCTGAAGAATAAAAGTTTGAAAATGAAAAAAAATTGAGGGTGTGGAGTCAGAGAGATGTGAGCGTACCAGACCTCTGTAGCCTACTTATCGTCTGCTTGAGGCTGGTGGCTCCAGGCTACATTAGCCGATACTTGCAAAACACACCTGAATTTATACCTTTGAGTGAGTCAATTTGAGTTGCATTGTGGGTAATGTATGTGCCAGGAAGAAGAAAGCATGGAATAAAGAAGATGGCATCTCTAGTTCTGCTGCATCAATTTGAATGTTTTTCTCTCTTTTTTTTTAACTGTCCCACAATTTTATAGGAGTGCAGCAATAAATTGGTGGAGTAGTACTCTTTTAATGATGTCAAGAAACTTTTCACTAGTGCCACCCTCAGGACAAACTTTAAGTCTTAAGTTTCTAAGAATAACTAAATGATCATGCTATGGTTTGAAGTTCATTCTTGGTTTTGGAACGAACGCTTGAGAAAACAGTCTTAGGTCCATTAAATAACTGTTGTATAGCTTTCAATCGTAACACAACATTTTCATCAGCAGATGTAGTTTTTCCAGTTGTCATGAAAATGTATAGGTTAAATTTTCCGTTTTTCTGATTTTATTCATCCATTTCAATTTTGAGGAGTCCGTGATACAAATACAATTCTGTTAAATTGTGGATTTAACGCTCTCCACCACTTGGCTACATACGTCTGCTGTAACTTTTGACTTTCTTTGAGTAACGACCCCAACACTGGCTGTGTCCCTGCTGGAGTGTGACGTGATCTGTGTCATGTGCAGGTGCGATGGTTCGCGTACAAACCAATAGCCTGTCAGAATGGTATATGTTTATACTTCTCATCCGCGATCAAATTCACTCTATCCGGATGGCAAGATTTACCTGGACAGGGTTTGTTGTTTTATTTTTAAAGTTGAGAAGCCGCAATGAAAATAAGCTGAAATGAAATAGGAGTAACGAGGCTATATTTGAAATGTAAGGAGTAGAAAGTACAGATATTTGCGTGAAAATGTAAGGAGTAGAAGTAAGAAGTCGGCCGGAAAATAATTACTCAAGTATAGATACCCCAAATTTATACTTAAATAAGGTAACAAAGTATTTGTACTTCATTACTTGACGCCTCTGACTGTGACTAATAGAAAATTGAGAAAACCATTGACATGGTGTAGCCTAAGCAAGCACTGTTTTCTACCAGTCAAAATGGCCTCATATTCCGCAGCTGTGTGCTGTTACAGTGTGCTTTTGTTTTAGGGCTGAATAGGATTCCAGTGTGCTGAGACTTTGTTGATTCTTTCCAATGTGATAATTACTTTGGATTTTTGCCTAACTATTATGAGCACGGCCCAGTTGGACGAAAGGGAGCCCAAAGGCTTTGCAAAGTTGTTCCTAACTCCTCACCCCCTCTCTTTCTCCATATTGCTCCCACATACCTAACAGACGCCTGACTAACCGGACCCGGGAGATGCGTACTTGGTGCTTTACCAACGACGTCTCCATGGACAACCTGGGGGTGGACTTTGAGGCCGGCAGAGGCCTCACTGGCACATCACTGTTCGTATGTTTATAAATATGTCATATTTGGTAATGCCTGTTGGCTGGCGCCGTTTTGTGCTTAATTTGATAAAAAATAATTTGATAAAAAATAACTTCAAACAAATCCTTGTCTTATGTTGAACTTTGCGGTGAATAAGGAGGTCAACTGACGTTTTTAAATCCGAGCAAAACATTTTCTATACAGAATAGTCAGATATTTGTTATTAATAAATTGTTACATAGGTTCTGATCTGTTTAGTTTGTGTACTCATAGATAACACAACCAAGGTTAGGAATACTATGTACCTCTATTGACGCCGAGCAAACCAATGCTTTGTGAACATTTCATTCACACTGACACAACGTCATGTTCTCTTTTTCTTCACTTGAAGAACTTTTTTTACACTTTTTTGTGCCCGCCTGCTCCTGGCCCAGACAGCTGGCATCGCAGGTTTTTGATGCCCTGGCGATGCACCATGTAGCAGGTGTGTATATGTAGAAATGAGGTAGGGACCGAGAGAGTTAGCTTAGCAGCCAGGAACAAAACCAGTATACTGTCCGAAGGGATCAGGGCAATGGTCCCTGATTGCCCACACGCAGCAGATGACAAACCGGTTCCTCTGACCTAGACAGCTGCTGCCAAAAGGTGTAATGCCTGTAGGCAGCATAGCGGTATTCCAGGTTGTCATCCCCATGCTCTCTAGCAGGCCTGATTACCAGCAAGTCCTCCCTATACTGCCTGTGAATGCGCAGGTTGCCCGATGTGCAGGCCAGCGCCTTGCCTGGCAGCTCCACCGCCATTGGTGTGTGAGTGTGAATGGGTGAATGAGAGGCAGCCTGTAAAGCGCTTTGGTCCACCAAGGTGGAAAAAAAGCACTATATAAATGCAGTCCATTTACCATTCATTAAGGCGGTACAGGAAAAAGTGTGGAAGTGTGGCAGCCGGCTAATACAGTGGATTGGTTCCACTGGCTGCAGCATTTCCTCTCCCGGTCCGTGGATTTGTCCATGGTACCCCAGGCAGCCCAGCAGGTGGTGGGGCACCATTCCGCTGTTGGTGCATCATCAGGGCATCAAACACTAGACCTGGCTCCCTGGAAAAGTTTTAATCCAATAAAATGACACATACAGTGGTAAGCTTCCTGTCATTGGTTTGAATGGTGGTCACACCAGAAGTGAACCGCTCCAGAGTTCACTTGACAGCGGTCTGAGGCCACCCCTTTTGAGGCGGGCTAGAGAGCGGTTGTTTGGTCCGCACCAGAGTTCGAGTCCGGCATTCACACTGACCCAAACGAACAGCACCAAGGCGGTAAACGCTCCACGGTTCGGTTCATTCGGACTTAACAAGACTTGTGTGATCCTGCCCTTTGTGTTGACGGCAGCAAATTGTCAAGCCAAACCAAAACCTGGAGGTACAGAGCCTAGGGGAGAGAGAGACACAATGAGAAGAGGCTGGTGTTTCTAAGCTCTGTGGAGGCCTAAACAACTGCCACCCAAGTGGCAACCTCCAGGGATGAAAAAATGAAGCCAACTGACCAACTGCAGTTCATCGAATGGACACTTGATGCTTTGAGTGACATGTGGGGACTGCCGTTGCCATCACCGCTAGCTGTCTACTGTCCATTAGTCTTCTGCTGTCTGCTACCGTCTGTCTCTGGCTGCTAGCCGTCACCTCAGCTCAGCGAGTCACAGAACTTGACCTCTCGGCCATGTTTGTGGTGTTGGTGCCTTTTGGAGATATTTAGATGCGAATATCGGATGACTGATATGGCTTGCTGTGTGGCTGATTGTACCATCAACAGACCATCCAAGTCTGCGCTCCAGTTTTTTCAGTGAGTAAAATTCTAGTATTTTATTTATAAGTTAGCAATAATTAGCAGGTATTGGTGTCTGCGCTCACCAAACGTGTTAGGTTTGCTTGTTAACTAGCCAATTAGCCAGCTAATGAATTAGCCCTTGGGTTAGCCTTCAAGCAAGATGCCCAGCTGTACTAACGATGGTAACTTAACAGGAGCCACCAAAGTCAAAACGTAATAGAGAAGTGTTAGAATTTAGGAAGATAATACTTTTGAACAAGGGAGTCTGTGTGAGGTTGGAAAATTAAGTTCTACCTCATTAGTCAGCTAATGTTAACAATGTTAACGCTAAACTTGCCATACGGGCAGTGTAACATTAATGCAACACTTGGCTACGTACTCTACTGGAGTGACTGTGTTCGGGGGGCAGCTGCTGCCTGTGCACAGGTGCCTGGAGGGACGGACTATGAAGTGTTGAAAGGGAGAGAGTTGAGGTGGGTACCCTCAGCAGAACACTGATTGCAGGGATTGGGTGCCGTTTTCATGCCCTGTTAGGGCTGCTGGCGGTGAAGACAGTTAGCTGGGCTGTAGGGCGAGGTTCCTGAGTTAGATATGGTTAGATTAGTATTAGGACTTGTGCTTTGTCTGCTTATGTGTGTGCTTTGGCAGTAACTGTGTATACCAATGTTGTATTTCGAGGTGCCAGAGAGCTGATTGCAGTATCCAACCAGATCTGGAGCCCCTGGACCCAAAGTGCTCTACAGGATAAAATGATGATAACAATTACTGGTCTCCAAGGCTACTTCTTCAGGTCATGCTCCCATCCCTCGGTTAGGAGAGGTATGATCCCATTATCCCATTCAAGGCGTGACAGGTTGTGTTTCCACATCATTTAGTTCCCCAAATGCAGCTGACTCTCCCAGACGATGGTTCGGTGAAAGGAATAACAGGAAGCTGCACCCATAATTCACACAAGGTATCAATGAAGTAGGAATAAGGTGGATAACAAACTGATACTGAGTTACACACTTGGATCCATTCGGATCCACTTGGGTATTAGACATATTGACACAGACATCCTCCCATGTGCCACCGAACTCAAGTATAGAAAGACCCTGAAGAATTGATTCAGAGGCCCCACAAGACTGTCTATTGCAATGTTGTGTTATTCCAGGTGATTTCAAGCATTCAAAGTTAAAACAGTATTTGCACACTGAAACATTCCTGTAATTGTACCATATTTGTTGCACCATTAATTTATATGGTCGGTTATTGTTCGCAAAGCTATATATTTTGGCCCATGGTTTAATTATTTATTTTCATGTTTAAAATGTTGTATTACAACTCATTAAAAACTGGGATGATGTTAATATAAAAGGTAGAAGTCTGTAATAAATACACATTTCAAACCTTAAACTGTTGCTGGAGCAGAGATCTGTGTTGAGTTTATGAAAACTGATGAAAACCCAATGTTTATTGCTCCATAAAATTGTCCCTGACAGCTCCAGTTAAGCCAGAACAAAGCCTCTTGAAACAAACATGCGGTTGCTCTTTTAAGGGAATGTGTTACAGCACCCAGGTGTTTATCCTATTTTTTCTTGTGAGTCAGATATATCAGATCGGTCATAATCGTGCTCACGCTGACACGCTGAGGAGAGGAATAGACTCAGGACCACCGTTAGTCTCCTAAAGGGGCGAGGCCACGATGAAACCCACGTCACACAGACACATGAAATGGCTCTCAGTGAACCGTCGCTGTTCTAAACCGTCTCTGGCGCCGCTTTCTAGCATTGGACGCTTGATAGGCGTGCACACAGAAGTCACAATAGATGATTGACAAGTGCTATCTTTCCTTGTAACGCAGCAGGACACACCTCCTGGCTGCACCTGATTGGACGAAACACTTGAATTCACTCATGGGCTGTCTGCTCTGGACCAACAAAGAGGCTCGCTTGGAAACGTTCTCGTAATAGTTTCGAAAATAGTTAACCGAAATGTGTTTCTGAAAACATTTGAGGCAAGAAATAAGCCATGCAGTTGCGGAATCTGTCTTCATTTTAGTTCGGCAATTGTTCCAGAGGCGTCCAGTCGCCCTGGTGCCCCTGATTTGCATAAAGTTGCCTAGATTCCACTTTATTCAAGTGAGTAACGTTAAATCTTTTGAAACGCAAGGTCAAATTTGCTCTCTTTATTTGTTAATTAAAAGCCCTTTTGTGAAGGCCTGCCCAATCTAACTATTAATACAATTAATGAATAATAATTTAGCTGTAAATAAAATGACCCACAGGGTGACCTTTAACCTGACGACCTGACCCCGGACGGTCCCTCACGCTCAGACACCTTTAGTAGTTTAGCTCAATAGCAGGATGGATACTTCAATACCTCGGCTGCCGGTAAGTGCGGTTCTCAGCTGTTTGCTTGTTTACTTATTATTATTATTATTATTATTTTACAAAAACGACGTGAAGAGAGCACGCACAGCTGTTGTTTATATCGCCGTGTGTAGCCTGTAGAAGAGACGTTAGCTGCTGGCTAACAGGTTGGCTAACAGATAGCCGGCAGCTAACGTGTCTTCGACGCAGCAATATGAACAAAGGTGCGTCACGTCGTTCTTGCTGTTTGAGGGAGAAACGTTTCACGGGCGTCGGGGGGTCTGGTCTTCTTTCTGTTATTTGACTAAAAACTATTCATACTATTATTAGAATAGAATTTTAACGTTATATTTAAAATATGACAAATATTTATTTATTTAAAACCACTGTAGCCTGTAAACTCAATTATATCTCTTTGGAAATCCATTTGAATGTTTAATTTAAATGTCAATGTGAAATGAATAATATACCCAAGTGCAGAGCGAAGGAGATAGGGCCCTAGTAGAGGTTTGTTTAGTGGGTACCAACAGAATGAACACACCCACAGTTTCTTTATTTATAATTTTGATTAGACATATAATCAGTTAAAATCCAACTATTTCTCAGAGTCAAGATGCAATATATGAAGTCATGTTCGCAATATTGCATACTGTAGACACGCAAGCAACACACACACACACCTCTGTCTATATTTTCTGTCTCACTCTTACCCCTGCCATGGCCCCCTTCATCCCTTCCCCCCCTGAATGTTTCCTTCTCAGATTAATTCCCACCCTTTTTTGAATCTGGTATCTTATTTTCTCCACCTGCAGCTCTTGGTGGGCAGCATCTCCCTCGTATATTCTCGTAGCAGTCGGCCCCGCTTGGCAGCAGCTGCAGCACTACGGCAGGTCAGTCGCAGTTCCAAACCCTGTCTGCAATATTTACATCTTGTCATGGTCACATAACACTTGTTTAATCAGCTAATATATCTCCTATGTTTGTTTTAATGTCTGTAGTCTCAGATCACCTCCGGCAGCAGCAAAGGCAGCAAACCCCCTCATCTCCATCAGCTGTTCCCTGTAAGTCACTTCACCCCACAATGTTTTGAATCTCACAGTACAGGGGCCACGATGATTCAGAATAATTACCTAAAACTGCGTCACTGCATTTGCTGCTGTGTCGATACAGAAGCATCCGTATCGATACGCGTGTCACCAAGGAAAGCGTCACGATAGATCGCTGTATTGATGTTTTGAGCACAGCCCGGTTTAAAGCCTCGTTCCAGGTGCCCCCTTTTATACTTATGAGCACCTGCGCCTCTCTGCACGGCCCTGCTTATTATTGTACTGTTACTTCACTACATTTAGTTAGTAGTTAGTTTTCAGATTATGATTGTTCATAAAGCCTTTTTGGGTCATGACTCCTTACAAAAAAGGAGTCCTTTGTTTCATACGCCTGAGTTCCACCAACAGGGATTTCTTCTCTAAACTTACTCAGATGACTTCATTTTATAGAACTGTTTGAGGCCCAAAGTAAAATTATCTGATATTAAAAAAAAAAAACTAAAAAAAAGCAAACGTCCATATGTATATATTGTGATTGAAACATGCAGGGCTGGACAATTAACGTTATAACTTGTCCAGAACAAGTCAACTTTTTGTTTGGACAAGTGAAATGCTTTATCATATATTGTCCTATCGTTCGAGTGAAGCATATGGGGAAAAACCGTGTTGGCGTTTTAGACCTGTTCCACAATGTGTCTAAATGAGCATCATGTGTTGCTGCTGTAACATTTATAGCCTGCGAGTTTATTTATTTATATATTTGGACAAGCAACTTGTAATTATGCTCGATCCGTTTTAACTTACTTTTCCTTACTCCAGTCCTTGCCAGAACGCCAATACCTTACCAGAATCAAACTTGTCGTGACTCGTAAAAAAACAAGATGCTATCCAATCCCGCCCTCCGTGGATTAGCATCCGTCTAATCATCTGCACAGTTTGTAATTTATAGACAGCCACATCCTCAGTAATGACCTGTCTAATGGCTACCTTTGGGTCAGGAGGCTGGCCCATATGTTAGTTAATTATGTGGATGACAGGCAGGGAAGCTCTCATTAGGAGTCCAGCCTCAGGATCCCAATGTGTTTGTCAGTGATCAGTTAGCATTAAAATTCCATTAGTTACATATTAATCAGATTGGAGAATCAGAGCTGTTTATCTCTTAGGAGACTGAGGCACATGCATACTTATACATGCCTGAATGCAGGTAAATGTGAACACAGGATGATACACTTTTATGTACACAGTAAGAAAAAAAAAAAAAAGATTGGGTAAATCCTTGGAATTCAGCCATCTTTAAGTTTATTATTTACACCTGTGCTTTTTCAACTATGACGTGTCAAAATGTGTTCTGGGTAAAAGGCCTATTGAACACAGTCTATATGGTCTTGATTATGTTTTAGATCAGTGTTTGGACTGTAACAACATAAGAAAAGGCACTGCTGTGGAATTCATTTCTTTAAAATCAAATCTGCATCACAGTCATAAGTGAACAGTTTGACTTCAGCAAATGAGCATTTTGTGTGTTATGACACTGACAGATTTACTGCTGTGTTTACAACTGATGTAAACAACTCTAACAGCATAAGAAAACAATCACTTAAATATGTTGTGTAGTATACAGTTCCTGCATGAAAAGATCTGTCAGTCATTTTAAAGCAGGTTCCTATCTTTTTGTGTTTTCAATTTATTTGGATTTAGATTATGGCTTAAATAACTTTAGGACTGTAACTACCTAAGACCTTAGGATTTTTAAATATCTCTCCATCACCTGACTCCTGCACTGCTTCTCAATCAGCTTCGACATCTTGAATCACTTTTTATCTCTCTGTGTCTCTTTACACTCTGCCCTTTTGCATCCTGCATTTCTCCTTGCATCGATGTTGTTTCTCCTCATCCCTTCCTTCACTCTCTGGAAATATAAAAGACCTTTATGTTAAAAATCAGTGCATAGTGTTGATTATAGCAATTTAGGATTACCAACAAAATGTAATGTCGTGGGAATATAGATCATAAGCTTTGGAGTTAACTTTCAAGCTAACTTGTTCTATCAAGCTACATTATAGCAGCAACAGCCTAGGTAAACTGGATGGTTAAAACAACATGTAGGGAAACAAGACTAAGAGTTTACAGACATGACTAACAGAGCTGTTCTGTGAGAATACAGTAGCTAGTTGTAGCTAAATTCCAATGTCAGCATGCTAACATACAGACATTGAAATTGCTAACATGCTTATTTTAAGCAGGTATAATGTTTACCACGATCACATAGTTTAGCATTTTAACATTAGCTAATTAGCACTACATAGCACTGATGGGAAACTTTTTTTTTGGGTAATGACTTCTCAGCCAACGGTGGTTTCTGAGGCCACAGCATGAGGGTCACCCCTCATAGACTGTACTGTACCATACTGACTACAGATGTGGACACTATTTGCACCGTTATTTATACATTTTATATTATATTGATTAGGGATCGACCGATTATCGGGCCGATATTTGCGCTTTTAACGTGTAGGCCGCTGCGTTCGCCGATATTTTTTTCCTGGCATTGTTTAGAGACAGGCAGCTCTGTGCAGCTGGAGATGCGCTGCAGTGTGTGTGCAGACCATGCACTGCCCCTCCCCCACTAGCAGAGTGCTGGGATCTTCTCGATCTAGACTACTGTGTGCAATAGTGTTATTTTATTTAGTGTTATTTCATTATTTTACTTATGCTTAAATATTTATTTTCAGTATTTTCAGCACTGAACCTGTTTTTACTTTTTGTTAAATACTGTTTTTTTAGCTCAATAAATGGACGTTTATTTTTTTAAATCGGTATCGGCACTAAAAAATCCATATCGGTCTAACAATAACATTGGTTTTTATTATTTTTTTATTGTATTCCTTATCTATTCATTTATAGTTGTTCGTTTTCTATTCCCTACATATCTCTGCTTTTGGGAGACTGAAATATCCCCTTAGGGATAAATAAAGGGCTACCTACCTACCTATGCATCATCTGGGGACCAAAAATGCCTGTACAAAATATCATGGCAATCCATCAGACAGTTGGGATATTTTGGTCTGGAGCAAAGAACCATGCCTCTAGCATGACTAAAAACAACTTTGCCTTCACTTAAGTGTTCATAACTAGCTACTAACTTCATGGTCCTGTGAAGAGTGGGTGGTGGGTTGATGCTCACTTGGTGTAAACAGAATACACTGTTCCAACTAAACAAGTGATCCTAGAATTTGCATTTGAGAGACCCAGTTTATGAACACTGACAAAAATGGCTTAAATTTGAATGGTGTTTGTGCATTTGTCCTCCATTACAGCCCTGCTTTTGGCAGTCCATGCATCAGCAACAACACTTCCTCAAGAGTTCTGGGGGCTCCGCTGCTATAAAGTAAGTTTTGTGACTCTGATATTATTAATTAACTCAATAAAATTTGATCAGAAGGGACCAGTGTCATTGGAGAGGAAGTTCTGTCTAAATTCTGCCTTCACATTAAGGCACTTGAACTGATGAGTCCTGTCAGGTAAGCAGGTCCCCTCTGCATGCCTAAAGCCCTCAGGGAACTCAATGGGTTCAAGGGAGGACATCTCATGAAGATCAGCCACTGCAGTTTCATTACGAATGTAAATTCCCAGGTGTCGTTTAGCTCTGGGCCAGCCAGAGGAAGTGTGCTGCTGCTGTGGTATGATCTGTGCTGCTGGCAAAACACAGAGCTGTCCAGCGGATGTCAGGTTTAAAAAGCGTCGGAGCATTTGTAGGTGGAGGTAAAGCATATGGTTACACATAAAAAATATGTATCTGAAAAGTATCAGATGCTATTAAAGGAGGTCTTTGCGTGCATGAATGTGTGATTCAAGCTTTCAGTTTTGTTCCTTTGGTGGGTAGAACAGCGAGCGATTAGGGTGCCTGCTGTTGCTGAAAGAAAACATTCAATTTCAGATGCTCCCCAAGGAATCCTGAACCACAGAAGCGCTAAAACATTCACAGTTGCTCACTGCACAGCAATCTTAGCACCCATGCTCTGGCTTTTGTCTAGCTGTGGTTCTGCAGACTCCTCATGTTTACTAAATGCTTACCTGGTTTTTGTAATTGGACCTCATTTGAAGAACTTTAATTTCCCAGAAAAAAAAAGGACTTGGGGGGTTTCTTATCAGGAAATTGCTCTGTAAATCGGTAAGGGGGAATGGGGAGTTGGCAAAGCGTGATAAAAACTTGCTGAAGTTGTAATAAGAAGAAAGGGAGTCATTACAATCAAATCAAGGGGATCCACATTAGGTTTTAGGAGCGTGGAGAAAGGAAAGAAGCAAAGGAGAAAAAGCACTTATTTCTAAAGACCAAGAATTAAATTAAGGTGGTTTCACATGACAACTAGACTTTGCCAGAGAAGGTTATATTTTATTTTATATTTATTCCAGTTTGAAGTTGATGAGAATCAGTTCATTCAGTTATGAGCATAATTTCTTGAACAGAGATCAGCAAGTCTTTGTGGTGTGTGTGTGACAACGTGATAAAATACAACGGATGACGGGACCATGGCTGCTTCTCCTCCCATAAATCTGCCTTTTCTGTGTTTCGCTTTGAACAACCCCACTGACCCACCATGATACCTGCATATAGTGGCGAGGAAGTCATATTTCACTGGTGCTGCTTTGTAGCAACAAATTATCCAGCTGGCTCGTTGGATGGGACTGACAATACAGGCGTGATTTAAGGATTTAAGTTCGGATTTTCAGATTAGAGAAGCAGGGCTGTCCCAGGGATTTGTGGGGCCCAAAGCAGAGGTCCTGAAGCAGGATTCATACCCTGTACACCCCAACACACAGAGACACATTCTCGGCACTTATCTTATTGGTTTTATAATATGGAGCCCCTAAAGGGTTGTTATATTAAATAAATAAGAAATTATTAAATAAATACCCATATGTATATACTGTGTAAAATATATAACTGAGCCAATCAATTGTGAAATAATTTAAGAAATTATTAAACTCAGCTCATTATTATGAAATATTATTGCTTCGTTCCTCTTTCTTTTTTCATCTCCATGTGATGGCAGTGCCCTGTTGTTAGGTTAATAGGCAGTTCTGTTTGCTTTCCACATGCTGTTCCTCGTCCATACTGTATTTTCATTTTCACCAGATAATAATTTCAATAATAATTTCTGTCAAGCCCATCATTAAAGCATGGATAAACCATTGACTAAATAATAAGTACATGTGCCAGAATGTTGTGACAACATGTCTGAACTGTTTCTCGCAGCCTTTTGTAGTAATGAACATGTATTTAAAGATGCCTACAGCACATCCATGCTGTAGGTCAGCAATTTCCTGCAGAATACTGAAATAGGAGTGAGACACACACTAAAAGTAGACATATGGACTTTCAGAGCAAAATTGTTCCACGCATTGTTCATCCCAAGTTGTACATACATTTTTAAACCACTGTTCTGTGAAGATGGGCGTCATAGAGAGGGGGAGAGTATATAGCAGAAATAATTACTTGTACTCGTACAATATATTACTTGTACAATGGTGCAAAAAGTGGCTACGCACTACAGAAAATAGAATAATACCTTACAGGTAACACAACGATAGTCACATTGTCTGCTGTGTGTTAAGAGTGCTTCACCAATTTAGTATAACACTGTCGGACTCACGATGTACAGTTTTAAAAAATCTAAATCTTACGGTAGAACCAAAGATATTGTATTTTTTTTATTATTTTTCCTTGTAAAACATGGTGCATACATTGCCCACAATGCAACTCGACCACCAACGGTTCAGTCGGAGATTCGGGTGTGCAGTAGTGGCTAGTGTAGCCTCGAGCTGCTAGCCTCAAGCAGAGATGAGGAGTGGGCTACAGAGACGTGGTAAGCTCACTTCTTTCTAACTCCACACCCCCAGATTGTTTCATTTTCTGACTTGTAGTCGTCAGACTCAGCCGGTGCTGGCTCAAGTGACAGCACTTGTGGACATTTATGTGATTTTTCTGGAGGCACAAAAGGCTTTATACAACTTTTTTCACATGTGCAGTAATACCCCCCCCCCCAAGAACTCTAAACAGACTTTGATGTGTAAAATTGGTGCAGTTTCCCTTTAAATTCAGAAACCTAGAAGGAAAAGTAATTTTCTTAACTGCTTTCTGGCTATCCACACAGAGCTTGTTAGGACATTTACACTTCGGTTCTGACACTCTGTAACCATTGTCCTAGTAATGAGTGTCTTTTTATAAATCCTCCAATTACAGGTAGTCAGTGGCAACTGCAGCTCTCAGGAATGAACAAGCTCTGCAATCAACTGCAAAAATACAGTTTAAAGAAGCTGTTAGTCTTTAATTGGATTTTCTGAGGATAAAGGTGAAATGTTGATGCAGGACGCCCTTCATGTTCCGCGTCATTCCTGGGATCCAAACTTTAAACAAGACTTAGAGTCTTCAGCATGCTAGCCGCTCTGTGAGGTTGTACGTAGGCACAGCTGTGCTGTGAGCTAATGCTGATGTCAGCATGCTATCATGTTCACAATGTCAATGCTAGCATGCTGATGTTTAGCAGGAGTAATGCATGGATGTATAATATGAACTGGACACTAGACTCCAAAATAGGGCTCTTTCATTAAATACCCACCCAAGCGTTCCTGCTCAGACCATTGACTTTCCATTGCAATGCCATAATGCAAATAGAAATAGCTTTTCTAGGTTTTAGAAATATTCTACAAATAGAAACCCTAACAGTTTGGGAACAGTTTTACAGACGTCTCTTTTATAATGGCAGTTTATGGGGAAAATGCTTTTTCGGTCTGTAGGTGATTTGTTGCAGTACCACGAGTGGCCACTAGGACAATTTAGCAGCAAGGCTGAGTGGTGGCCCCTTCTCCAACTCTAAAATACGTCCATCATATCATGTTTAGTGTGTTTACCATCTTAATGGTATGTTAGCAATCTAACATTTGCTATTAAGCACTAAACACAAAGTACAGCTGAGGATCATTAGATTTTCAGGTAATTTGGTAATAAAACAAAGTATTGGACAGATGAAAATGTTGACCTGATTGTAGTTCTAGATTTAAAGTTTAGGTTGACATTTGTCCATCATAAAATAATACTGACATGCCCATATGTAAAATGAAACAATTTTTGGCTGCTGTAATTGTTCCTCCTATCCATACTGGTCCTTCCAAGGGCAGTTCTAATGTAAGAAATGGGGGACAACAACCACAGTCCTCATTCTGTGCAAAAATACATTTTTAAGTTCAGATGAAGCTAATATGAGGATTCAGTAGTTATTTGTAGTTAACTAGACAAATAGACCTTTTTCACAGCAGACATTTTGACTTGTCATCGCTAGAACTGAGCCATGGTTAATATGAGTTGTCCCTGTGGTTTTCCTGCTTTGACAAGTGAAAAGAAGACAGTGCAAGAACTGTGATAAGTTAACATCTGGAGTTGTGATTGTCCTTGCAACAACACAAATGGCTAAACACTTCAGCAATGACAGCACTAGTCTAAATTGTTAGTGACACAAAGGGTGTTAATTGTCTCATTGCTATTAATTCAGATAATACAAAACTTGTTTAACAACTGTTCCTCTTCAAGTTCCCCTCGGCCATTTTAGCGCAGATGAATTAATTTATGTATAGCAGGCAAATATACTTATATTGTGTATCTGTGTAGTGAGAATTTATTCTGACGACCAGTATGTTGTGTTAGCAGTACCTGCATTCACAAGGCCATGATAGAGATTCGTCCCCTTGTTTTCATCAGTCTGCATTTGTTACCAAGGCAACCATATCCAAGCAGCAGCGCCTGCAGGAAAAAATTCATTCATAGACTCTGACATAATGCCTTAGTCTCTAAGTCACTGCCAGAGGAATTTCAGAAATTACCGTATTTTGCGCACGAAAAGACGCACCGCATCAAAAGGCGCACCTTCAATAAATGACGTATTTTAATTATTTTTACATATATAAGGCGCATCGCATCATAAGGCGCACCTTTAATAAAACGCTTCGCATAAGGCGCTAAAGTAGAGGCTGGAGTTACGGTGCGTTATGCATCCATTAGATGCATAACGCATCCATTAGATCAGGGGTCGGGGACTTATGGCTCGCGAGTCACATGTGGCTCTTTTGACGACTGCATCTGGCTCTCAGATAAATCTTAACTTATATTCCTTAACACGATATGTAAGAAATAATTCCGCTGGAAATCACAGTGTTAAAATAACGATCACACTGTAACTTAGAGCTTTAGCTGCTTGGGCTGTTTCCGCAGAGATTTTGACTCTTACAAAGATCATCGCTGTATGAAACGATGCCACACTCTGTGATATTTCCTGACAATAGAACGCTAGTCACGCACAGAGAGAGAGAGAGTGTGTGACATCCTCATACTTCCTCCACTTCCTCACCATTGATTCATTGATATTAAATTCTCTCGCTGCTGCTCTATTGCCGTGTTCTTGTGCGTGGCTTATCGCCTTGAGTTTAAACTCAGCGTTGTACGCGTGTCTTTTGGTAGGAGCCATTTCAGGGTATTTACAAAAATATTAAAATGGAAATGAAACGCCAGTTTCCCGGTATCCCAGCATGCACTGCGCACTATTACGGGGGAAAATCGAGTCGCGGCTGCTTACCGTAACTGAGACCTGTATGCGTTTTAATACTGGGCCATATACAAGGCGCATTGTATTATTAGGCGCATGATCAGCTTTTGAAACGATTGAAGGCGTTTAGGTGCGCCTAATCGTGCGGAAAATACGGTAGGTATTTCTTTCCAGCCATTTATTTAACCAGCAAAGAGTGTTAATGCTTTTTTTTTACCTTCACATCAGATTGATAGATAGGGGATCAACTATTTGGATTTTTTAAATACACATTTGTATTTGCTGACTCCAGTTCGTATCACCATGACAACCCAGTTATATGTAACAACCAACAACCCACTGATCTTTAATAATAAGATACAGTACAATGGCTATCCTCACTCCAGCTAAATCTCTCTACCTCTTCTCTATTGTATCTGGTCGTTGCCGTGTGACTTGTTCAAGGGCAGACAATATTTGGAGATCACAAGACATTTGCCGTTAGCTGTGTACTAAGTAAATAAAAGGAGATAAGACCGTACCCTCAGGAGCGCCTGATTTAGAGAGGATGATGTCAGAAACAATATTATCCAGTCTGACATACTGAGGTCTAGAGATAAGATCATCCTGGACTCAAGCAGGTGTATAACTGTGGAGGTAAACAACACTTCCAGTAGTGTTTAACAAGCCCATGCTGACTTCACTTGGCACTTCCCCTTCCTGTCGCCATCTGAAGTGATAGACCAATACTCTGAATACTCATGTGGGCTTTTGTGAAATCAATGCTTCAAAGTCTGAGGGATGGCATAAATAATGACATAATGTGTATCGGTTATGATAACGTTGTTCTCACCAAAGAAAATGCTAACAACAAAGTTTATTGGGGTGAAAGATGGATAGAAGTGTTCAGACGATCAACCAGGTTGTAAATAAGCCGAGATGTTAAACCAGAAGCAAGCACAACCAAACTGTAGCTAACAATCCTTTTTGCACATGAAAGCTGTGTGCGCTCAAGTTCAAAGTTGAACAAAGATTTCAGTCTGTAGCACTGTGATGGATGTTCAAAACAGTAGTTTGGGTAAAAATTTCAATTTTTTATGTATCTAAACCTGCAATAACTATTTTTGTGGCCACTTGGGGGCAGAAAAAACACGCTGTTAACACAACTCTGAACTAACACCTTCTTAGTCCATATGTCGAACGTGTTAGCATAAAAGCTATTTACACATAAAGCAGAGACAGAGCAACATTAGCATTCCCTCAGAATTGGGTTTTTGTCCACCTGACAAATTTGAAGTCTAATATTCGCTCTCCTTTTGGCTGTGGTTTGGTCTCGACCAATCCCTGAGGCAAAGTTTCTGGATCTTTACAGCAGCTGATAAGTGCTCCCCTATGTTCAGCAGCTAGTTGCTAACTTTATCTGTGGTAATGTGTTGTTAGTGATAATTATCTGTAGGTTTGCCACAAAGAGTAATAATTGGTCATCTCAGTCATTTGATCCTATTGTTATTGTAAACATGTGGATTATAGCTGCAACACACAATAATCAAGATTTCTGTAAATGTGCCAGTGTTTGTGCCAGTTTTCAGCTGCAGTACAGTGACAAAATACAGTCATGAATACCATTTTGCTTTTGTTCTTTCTTTCAAAGTCCAAAGTTAGTTTTTTCTCCTTAGGCCAACCTGAGGTTTTGTTTATGATCGTCTGACTGCTAGTGTTTCTTGCCCTCTTGACTTCTTTTTAAATCTCAGTTATTAACTTGGTTGGAAAAATGTTACTCTATTATTACCAGCAGGAATGATGGTCTAAAATGTGAAAATGTTTTCATTCTTGGCCTTTTCCATGCAAATTGCATGGAATATAAACAGTACAAGCTGCTGGTTGCCATCCATTTTATTATCTTGTCTGTCAGAAATAAAGTGCGGGATGTCCCAAAGTTTCTCCTGCTAAATGAAAACCAATCTGAAATCATCACCTCTAAAGTCTATCCCACTTTTATGAAAACATCTTGTATCCCTGTCTACAAATATCAAATCTGCAGGCAGGAACCAGGGTGTAATATTTGATAGTGACCTTTCATTTGAGAAACACAAGTTGTTCAATCATGTTTTTCTCAACGGAGGAGCATCTCCAAAATCGGGTTTATTCTCTCTTGAACTGACTCGAGAAGGTCATTCATGGTTTTATATCATCTTGGTTAGATCGGGTTAAGTAGAAGGCTATGTTGTTTGGACTGCGTGTACCTGCAAGTTAAAATATTATTCCAATAATAGTCTGATTAGTTAGGCTTATAACGACAATGAAATACGCTTCAAGAACAGTACGCTGAAGGTAATTTGGGAGTTCTTGACATGGTAGAGGATGGCTTCAACACAATATTCTGCAAAAAGAAACCGGAGCAGTTCTTGTTACAATATAACAAGGTTTATTATACTTCAGCAGCAATAAACATACAGTACAGCCAATACTACTTGAATAGTATGGCTAATAAATAATTAACAACTCTATACAGACACATACAGCGTATTCATTTCATTTGTATGATATAGGCCTAATATGTAACAAAATATTTTTGCTCTGTTCAAAAGTGTCAAGTGGGGGGGAATTGGCTCCCATCGTTCACTTATAGGACCCTGCTTGTTCGCGACTGCCACATCACTGCTCACAAAGTACTACTCACTTTGTGGTGCTGAGCACTCAGCACTTTGTGCTATAAAGTTGAGTACACTTTGCATGTTGTAAATTTAGCGGTTCAGTTTTGTCGTGCTAATGCCTCATAAGAAAAAGTGAGACACTGGGCCAATGCAGGCTTACACGGGGTTCCATATGAATAATCTTTTTGTTCAACTGGCGTGAGAAATATACTGCATTATAGTATTAGCTTTTATAAAACACAGTTTCTTTACTAAATCTAAACCTGCCCAGATATCAAGCCTTACTTGAGGGAATCACTCTGTGATTCACGGTAGGTTTGTTCAGTAGAATTCCTGCGGCATTGAACGGTCAGGATGGCGGCGTGGGTTGGTCCTGTGTCTTATGCTCGTCAGCGGAAAGACACGTTTCTGCTTTATTCCTTGTGCAAAGCAGCGGAGGGGAAAGCAGGAGGTTGTTGACCTTGAAGAAGCAAAAGAGGGAAGGGAACTGGTCACTGTCTTGCAGTGAATTTTCAACCGGTTATTTCTAGTGTTTACTCTAGTACTGGACAAAGCTAAATGAATCTTACTGTGCTGTGCCAAATGGTGAGATCAGAAAAACTGAGTCAAACAGGAGGGAAAAAACCTTCAGAAGATTAGCAATAACAGCGATCTCTTCACTGCAAGCAGCAGGATTGCACAGAGAGACCGGTTTGAATCTGTCCGCCAGCTTTATTGATAAGATGACGTCATCGGTCATAGGCCACACTTGACCAGCTGCAGTTGAAATGGGTTCATGGTGGATTTCACACATAGGTGTGAAACATGAAGGATCCTGGGAACCTGAGTTCAATGGCTGTCCTTTGTCTACAGAACAAAAGAGCATGCAGTCTCAGCCGCCATTTTGAGTGGTGAGGTCCTACAGTGCCTGCACACATGAATATGATCTAGAGTTACACATGTGAGGGAACAGATTATAGGCCTATGGGTACATTCTGGCCAGCAAAGTGGAGAAGTGTATCTTGTTGCTGATTTAAAGCAGCTCATTAGGACTGTAGCTGAATAATGTCTGGACTCCACTGGGGATCGGCACTTTATTAAACATGTATAACATTGAGCTATACTCCATTTTTAATTGCATAGCTTCACTTTAAGATTTATAGTGAAAAAACATAACCCTCAGTGGATATAGAGGTGTTGAACCAGGCAAACAACTAGCACATTTTTTTGTCCAATGAATCCCAATTGTGGTCATCAGATTTGTTTTTGTACTGTTTTCTGCTTTAACGGCTTGGACAGCATGCATTGTCCTGAAATGCTGATCAGTGGACCCTTGGGACGCCAGACACTGCACTCAGCAAAGAGAGTGAGAGAGAGGACTCAGCACTTTGTGCTATAGTGTTGAGTACACTTTGCATGTTGTAAATTTTAGCTGTTCAGTTTTGTTGTGCTAATGCCTCATAAGAAATTAGTGAGACACTGGGGCTGTGCAGGCTTTCACGGGTTTCCATATGAATTATTTCTGTGTTCAACTCACACACAGAAATGTACTGCAGTTTTCCACCTGATTTATAATATACACTCACACATGTATGACATTAATAGCTCTGAACTAGGTGTTAAATGGCTTGTCATTGCTATTATTTAGCGCTACATATCTGTTACTTTTTTTGCGTCCTGGAAAGAAGAGCTAAGGAGTCTTTTCCTCCAAATCCACCGTTAGCTTAAGAATGGCATAAACACAGAGCAGAATCTTAGAAAACATTTTAATAATTATATTCAGAGCTCATGTACATGCCTATCCACAGCTAACACAGCCATGCTAGCTAGGTGGTAAACACTCACAAATGATTATGTTGACGTCCTTCATGCTTTCAAGTCTCATACTGAGTTAGAAAACAAATGTACCCCAAAGTCAAAGGTGAAAAGACGTTGAAGATCAAACACATTTAAAATGACCCTGTTTTAAATGTAAGTTTTAACTTTAGTTTGGGATTTGCTGCTGTCACTGAAGATTGTAAAGAGACAGACATCTTTTAAAAACAGTTTACATTTCTTTTTCTGGTTGTCACGTAACTGACGGTATAATGTAAAGCAGCAATGATGTGAAAGCACTTGACACAAAGCACTTAATGCTGCTTTTACAGCAGCTACTGTACCGACTTAATATTTGGCCATGGATGAATAACATTGAGAGTATATTGGTCTAACATGCATCAGGTGTCCAGAAACAACTCCAGTGGGATGATAGTGTTGCTCTGCTGGATGTGTAAGTTCTTTTTCTTGACAGTTTGTTTTTTTCTTTCACTTCCTAGTGGTCCAAAACGATTTGTCCTCGGTTCCCTGTGGTTTTTCACAAAAAGCACATAATGACCGGTTGAATTCTTTCTGAATGTTGATAATTGTAGCCTGAGCCTGTTAAACCTTTTTTTTTTTTAGTTGATGATTATAAGATAGACGGGGAAACAAGGGGAGAGACATGCAACAAAGGTCCCAACATTGTGGTTACGTACCGAAGCAGTCCACCTGGCTTTCTGCTGCAAGCTCACATTGTTGGCGATATCTTATTCGAGATGATTATATTACTGACTGAACTGGAGATCTCAAAAGTAGTCTGACAGTGAATTGACGTAAACACGCTTGAGAGGAGTGGCTAAAATATTACAATTAAGTAACTACTGTAACTCACCAATTGCGGAAAACTGGTACTGATTTTGGTCCGTTGATAATTAAAGGGCTATTCCAGCAATTTAGTATTGTACTTCCATAAAGTTAGGGGGCTCAACTCAAAAATGGAAAATCTAAACAGCACGGGCCCTGATACCATTTTAGTCCCATAATGGGATCCAAAAACAGTTCTCCTCATAACAAGTCAAATGATTTTGATGTGTGAAATTGTTGGAGTGGTTTAATTATTATATATGATTAAGCAGACATTGAATTAGATCTAACAGAAGTTACATTAATACATTTAAATGCAAGTAATTTGTGTTTATGACAGTAGAGTTCTGCTGAGGGCTTAACCACACTGAGCTCTGCTCTCCTTTCCATGAATGAAACTCTGGATTCCTCTGCAGAAGGAGCAGGCAATACTGTTGGTTATGATTGGATTGTTATTAAACAGTGTCACCAGGCCTTGTCATGAATAATAATGAGGACCTTGTTGCAGAAAGTACAGTTTTCTTTTACATGTGACAATGCAGGTGAAAAGTCAAGCAATACATACTCTAGCTCACTTATTCAAATGCAGAGAATGGAGCCCTATACTATTATACACCGTTATTATTCTCACTTCCTTCTCTCATATTCCAAATAACCTACTGCTCAGTCACAGAGGATAGTAAGCAAACAAACCTTGTCATGCTTTTTGGCTGGCAGGCAGTTCCATCCAAATTGATTTATTTATGACATCGGAGACTCAATCACAGGGTATGAAATCTGGCTTTACTCTACTGCATATTAGCATAGCCAGTGTTGATTTCTCATGTGTCTATATTCAGTGTACATAAGTACAAAGCCAGGAGGCTGCATCTAAAAAAGGCTATTGAACATCTTCAGATTGCACAGTGAAATGTGTTTGAATTTCTCTTAATTTTTCAAGCTCCTGCATACAATGCCCCCCCAATTTAAGAACAAGATTTCTTCAGAGGGTAGATTGGTTAAATATACATCAGCCAGGCAATTTTCGCAGCTTGTCTCCAGCTGCTCGGGGAGTTAAATCAATAGAAATGTAACAGCTGGGTTCCTACCTGCAACTCTGTTCACATTCTTTGTATCCTTTCTTGTATCAGATTTGAAGCCATAACATGATCAACTGGCCAGGGATGACAATAGAGGCCTCAGAGGAGCCTCACAGATCTCAAAAACCACACACCAAAAGCAATTTTGGCTTTTAAGTGGATGTTGTACAAATGGATAGCTTGCACAGTAGCATTAAATAGCAGTATTGACATGCAAAGGAGTTGAAATATCTTGTCAACAGATGAAAAACATCAGCAACAATATCTATATGGGGGAATAGAATGTTTTTCTCAAACATATATTAAATTTACAATACACTTCTACCCTGTCTGTGGCATGCAGACACAAGCCCATGGGTTCCTGCTAAAGATATAAATCTTTAAAAACGGGTCAAGAATTTATAGTTACAGTGCTCTCTAAAACATCTGGGCACTGTAGTTTTTAGTAAATTTTACTCATACAGGAGGAAATATTGCATTTACTATTGTCAACCGCAGATCAATACATATTTTGTGGTAAATAAGTATTTATGGCACCATAGCCTATATGGGATTGACTCAAAAAAAAACTACAGTGTCCATGTTCATGGTAATGAAGTGCGTGTGTTTAATAGTTTTTAGCCATACTAGCGGTTTTGCTCCTGGGAGGGTGAGTTGGTCCAGACTGAATGGTCTCAATAATTATTTGGTTGATTGCCATGAAATTTTGGACATCTTTGGTCCCGAGAGTATGAATCAAACTGTGGTGATCCACTGACTTTTCCATTGGCACCATCATTAGGTTGACTTTTTTTCATTTTAAGTCAAATGTCTCCAAATCTACCAAATCTGTTTCCATAAAATTTGGTACAGACATTCACAGTCTCTCAGAGCCGCTAGCATGGCTGTAGACTATTAGCCTTGTTAGACAATAAGGAAGATATATCAGGCTTTGGATACAAACGTTACGCTAGGATCCGTTCATTGTTGTTTTTTGGACCTTTCATGGGATTTGTTGACACTATGTTAGAATGGTGCAGGACATGTATGAGAGCTGTAAGACCGTGGTGAAGTGTGCTGTAGGTGTGACAGAGGAGTTCAAGGTGGAGGTGGGTCTGCATCAAGGATCGGCTCTGAGCCCCTTCTTGTTTGCTCTGGTGATGGACAGGCTGACGGATGAGGTTAGACAGGAATCTCCATGGACTATGATGTTTGCGGATGACATTGTGATTTGTAGTGAGAGCAGGGAGCAGGTGGAGGAGAATCTAGAGAGATGGAGGTCTGCTCTGGAAAACAGAGGAATGAAGCTTAGCCGCCGTAAGACAGAATACATGTGTGTCAATGAGAGGGACCCAGGTGGAACGGTGAGGTTACAGGGAGCAGAGGTGAAGAAGGTGCAGGACTTTTAAGTACTTAGGGTCAACGGTTCAGAGCAATGGAGACTGTGGAAAAGAGGTGAAGAGGCGAGTGCAAGCAGGTTGGAACGGGTGGAGAAAAGTGTCAGGTGTGTTGTGTGATAAAAGAGTATCAGCAAGAATGAAAGGAAAGGTGTTCAAGACGGTGGTGAGACCAGCGATGTTGTACAGCTTAGAGACAGTGGCACTGAAGAAAAGACAAGAGGCAGAGCTGGAGGTGGCAGAGCTTAAGATGTTGAGGTTCTCTTTGGGAGTGACGAGGATGGACAGGATCAGGAACGAGTACATCAGAGGGACAGCTCATGTTAGATGTTTCGGAGATATAGCCAGAGAGGCCAGATTGAGGTGGTTTGGACACGTTCAGAGGAGAGACTCTGAATATATTGGTAGAAGGATGCTGAGGTTGGAGCTGCCAGGCCGGAGGTCTAGAGGAAGACCAAAGAGGAGATTTATGGATGTAGTGAGAGAGGACATGAAGTTAATTGGTGTGAGTGAAGAGGATGCAGAGGGACAGGGTTAGATGGAGGCGCATGATTCGCTGTGGCGACCCCTGAAAGGGAGCAGCCGAAAGGAAAAGAAGAAGAAGAAGATGGGATTTGTTGACAATAACAAAAATATATAATATCGCCAGCGTTGTGTTAAAAAAATGCAAGGGCCGCGCCAGTGGAGGCATGTTGCTTTAAGTACCGACAATCAATGAGTTGGAAGGCTTTGATGCCAAAACACTGCACAGTGATTTAGAATACCATGATAAGGATCTGATCACGGCGACAATCATTTTATCTTTTGTCGTGACTAATGTGGGGTAAACAGTAGAAATGACATTCTCATTACAAAGTAGTCTACCAGGAATGTTCCTTTGCACGTATATGATCACTGAATCTTGCTGGATGACGTTTTATTGGACAACCTTGTGTTGTTTTTTTTGGAGCGATGTGCTGGTCCCATTCAAATGATGTTTTTTCACGCAGTGCTGTTGTCTGTCTGAACAGTGCCTTACTGTTAAAATACAAACATTCCAGATGTCCTCCAAAAGCTGTCATTTGCTAAAGCTGAAGCTTCTTAATGCATTTTCATCTGTCATGGATTTAAAATATCACATGCCAGACACTTCAGCTTGACTGACATAACGATATAATTTCTTTTCTTTCTTTTTTTTAAAAATCAACCCGCTGATGCTTTGATAATGTTGTATACCTCACTTGTGCCTCAACAGCATTCCTCCCCTGTTGTCTCAACTCCTCTCAGTTACCATGCCACAGAGTTACCATGGCAAGTTCTTGGAGTGACAAATAAATACACGTCTATTTTGTACACGGTCTCAAACAACAACATACCAGCTTCTCATTCAGTTCCTGCTGGGGCCCATACAATGCTGTTGTGTCATAGAAATGCAAACAGAAGAAACTTCCGTCTTCTTCGTCCTCTTTCACAGTTGTGGTGATGAGTTCAGGGTCTGCTACCGTTTGTGTCATCTCCAGCAGGTTCTGTCCTGTTCTTTCTTCCTCTTCCTCAGCCAGCACAGCTCAGTCATATCTATCAGGGAGACACAGGACAGGCTATTAATACTGTGGTTGTAAATCACCTAAACACACACACACACACACACACACACACACAGACTCCCCACTGTTTGCAGAACATGTTCTCTTTGGAAACAGCATGCTGTTAAAAATAGCAAAGAAGTAGGTATCAGTTCTTGTATGCGTTCAGAAAGGCAAGCACAGCCTTTCTTTGGGTTGCACACACGCGTACACACACACACTCCGAATTCAAACTCAAATAAATCATTATAGCATGATTTAGAGAGCATAGTTAACAGGATTGCCTGGCAGTATCAGGCTAACAGTGTCTTTGGTCCCATTGACATTATCCCTCAGGTGTCACATACACACCAAAACACAGCTCATCCTGTAACGTTATGTATAATCGTGTCAGATGATTCTGGTCTCTCCAGGATGGAGCTTTTGCAGAGCTCTACATAGTCTTTGTATCAAACTCCGAGGTGCTGACAGGAGTTATTTTTTTATTTTATTTATTTATTTTGAAAGAATGTTGTCATTCCTTCGTAGTTTTAACTCAAACGCGGAACCACAGTCATTTTAACTATTTGTAGGTTGGATAACAGGCGGATTTTCTAAGAAGAGCTCCTACTTGTGCTCTCTGATGATTGGTTTGAAAGAAATTTGATATTTACGAATTAGTTATTTTTGACACGTTCCGAAAACAACAGTCCAACAAGCATGGACACTTTACACAGGGACTGGCCAGGTGTGTGGAGGTGAGAAAGTAAGCAGGGTTTGAGCAATCGAAAAGCAGTTTAGGAAATACGCCACAGCCAATGAGTGATGTGGATGTTGTCATGTGACTGCATTTTGGTTCGTTTTAACTGGTTCGGACCAAAGCAATCAGTGTGGTGTGAAAAGGATACAAAAAAGCTGAAAAATGCTACAATGTATAATTGTTTGCCCTTGGTTCTAACCAAAGGAACAGAACTAGAGATGTGGAACTTCACCTTACAGAGTGAGCTAACTGCACCCTGTGTATCACAACTTTAAAGGTCTTCTACAACTGCATCTATATATTACAACTCTCCTTGTGCTTATTCAAATCAAATGGAAGTGGGTCAGATGCAAATTCAGTGATTTATCTGCTTCACAAGATTTATTGCCACTAAATAAACTATTCACTCGATTTGATATTTACAAATGTCTAATTATTACACATACAATATATACAATGCATACAAGACCTCAGTGTCAAATCAACCATCGTTAATCTCACAAAAATTAACAGATGACAGGCTGTATCAATCACAGTAACTTCTGTGCAACAAGATGTTGAGGGGAAAACAGCACAAAGTACTAGGAGGTGGCAAGTGACAGTGGTCATGTTGACGGTTGCTGCTGGATATATTTAGGACACATCTGATTTTCTTCTAAGTTCTTCTTCCTTCACTGTGGTTGATGTTAGAGGTCTACACCCATAATGTGCTAAACAGAACCGACCCGGACCGGTCTATTATTATACATTATTATATAAAGCTCGACCCTTGCAGATCCGAGAAATGCCAAAAATGTAGTACCGACCTTGACCTGTCTATTATTTGAAAGCTGGAACCGAACCTGGCGGGAAGACCCAGACCTGACTGGACCCGACTGTCCCATATAAAGTCCACTTTATGTCATGATGTTGGATGCCAAATGGAACTTTGCAGATTTGCATTTCGACTCGAGTTACTCGCATAATACCTGGCAAAAGAAGCAGTCATGGTAGGTGTTGCTTTTGAAAATATTTAGCATCAATTTCTGGCTCTACTCCCTTCAGCGTGGTTCAAGTCAGGACTTTCCCTAGTTGAATAAAGGTACCCATAATGCAGTTTTGAGCATGCAGAGGTTGATTCTTTTATAAACAAGATCTGCCTACCAGCACCTCTAAAGCTCACTGATTGCCTGATTGCCATGTTATGTTACACTTGGTTAAGTGTACTGCAATGATAAAATCCCTTGCGGCTCAAAAACCATTTCCCCCCAAGACCATCATATAAAAGAGATGTCTGTCAAACTGTTGACGTTCAAGGTCTGTTAGTAATCTTTGTATTATAAAAGCGATTCTTATTTGTTCGACGCATTGGTTGTATTATAAGAACTGGGTACTGGACTCAAAGATGGCGCCCAGTCACTTGAATGAACAGTGTGTGTATTAGCATGAGCAGATGCTGTTTGAAGTGATGCTCGCGTCACTCTTTCCAAATCCAGTTTACGGGGCTCTTTCACTGGAACATTCAGCATCCCCCTGCCCTGTAAATGTGAGAGCTCTTATCATAAAAAGATACAGAATACACACTCACACACACAAAATTTGGCACACAGCAGGGGTACTTAAAAGACTTTTTTCCACTTTATAGTGCTGTTGGCATGAAAAATGGTGAAAGAGAGAATCTACACACACTTTTCTTTCAACATCTCTCTTTTCTCTCTCTTTCCTAATCCAATTTTTTACTCTGTATTGTCTAATACACACAACCGCAATCAGAGCTCAGTTCACATATTTGGACTCCATGATTCCTTTAATGATTAAATCTAATACTCAAGTAATATATGCCAAACCATAAGACTTTTTGAGCAAGTATGTCTGATCGATCTGTTTGAATATTTTTTTACTTTTAACTTGCTACGGTCTTATTGGTCAGTCTAAGCAGTCTGTTCAAATCTAAGCAGTAACTATCCACAGTTACAATAAACATATAATGGGCACATTGCTTTAAAATGTGGTACTGTATGACTCAGTATGTGGTCATGTGCTGGTTAGCAGTGTAGAAGCTGCATATGACTGTTTACATGTGTAGGCAAAGGCACATTTGGCTCATGAGATAAAGCACAAATGTGAATCATTTCAGTAATTACATTTTTGTTCAGTGACACTCCATTAGGCAGTGCAGTAACAAGTGTATGTGAAACACATCTGTAGAAACATGGCGGTGCAACATGCCGAGCTCCCTAAAAGGGGACCCTCTCCCATGTAGATAAAAACAGCTCATTCTAATGTAATGAAAACAGAAGAATTCTAATTTTCTGGTTATTATGCACTAATGGAAATATACTTACAAATATATCCATAAGAATATATTCCAGCTCCTCCTAAGTGTTACACACTGGACCTTTTTAAGGTGCGTTTTGGCTGCCTACTGACTTCCTGGATGAATGGGAGGGCAACGGCTTTGATGGACTAGTTGAGAGACACAGGTATTAAAAATATTCATGGGTGGTTGGTTAGCAGGTTACCTGGCTAGGTTGCTTGTTTTCTGATGCTTTGACTGCTTTACTAGTTCATGGCCTTGGCTAGGGAACACACACTTTAAACTGCTTTTATCCCCCTCCTTTTCTTTGCACCATGATATCTCTCTTTAAAGTCATATCCCACTGGGCAAAAAAAGAAGATGAACCCTTACTTCCTTTATCATCAATGTTGGGGTATTTGATGATAGTGTGCTCACACATGCCTGTAAGAGTATATTCATGTCTGCTTATCCTCCTTTAGAGGCTGTTAAATCAAGTTATACAGCTTTGAGGGGCTTAAGTTGCTAACTGTCTTCCTTGTCCCCATTGCTCGTAGCAATAGTCATGTTCTTTTGCTGTTTGAATAGCAATGGTCAGAAAATAGAAACCTGAATGACTCTGCTCCACCCGCCCTCAATCCAGCGGTTCATTGGCCACCTGTTGACTTGAGATTGCTATGCATTTGGCTGTGAGCCCTACCATGGTGGTCTCATTCATTACTCCCCCCACCCCGCTCTTATTTTTGCCACTGTCCTCACCCACCAGACCTCTGTTGCTCTCCCAGCGGCAGCCAAACCACCTTACGGCCCACTTGGCAGCAGCCGTCAGGCAGGGAGGTGCACATTTGCCCCTCTTTGCGTAGGCCTCTTCATCAGGAGCTCATCAGAGACCATGAGTGGTTCTCAATATGTTGAGGAAATAACAGTTCATCTCCTCTGCTATTTCCTGTAACTCCACAGATGTAAATTATACAGCTAGGTCAAAAACAGAAGCAATCTTCAGCATGCTTGCTTGCTACATTCTGCATCTTTAAAGAATTGTATTATGATTGTTGGGTGTTGGGAGTGTTGACGCATTGGGAGGACTGTTTAGCTACAAGGGATTCAGTAATGTTGACTGCAAAGTGAAGCATATTAGTGGCAAAGGGGTATAAATCTTCTCCATGGCAGGCCTGGGAGAAAGATTTACATGGTAAATATTTGTGGTTATCAGAGTTATTATGTATTTCATACACCCTGGACCACATTCAACCTGGATTGCAGCCAATTTAAATTTGGAATACATTACTCCACTTTTGGATGAAAAATGCCTCGAGAGGTGCAGAGAGTTAAATCATGTGCGTGCCTGGGTGTTATAGTGACTGAATGTCTGGATAAAAGATGGGTTAAACCTTTTTGCGCCACGAGAGCTTGTAAGTCGGTGGTGCTGGTTCTCCAGCTGTTACTTCTGCTTCTCGCTCGCTCCCTCTCTGGCAGGACATACAGACCTGGCTTAGCCCGCCTGGCTTGACACAAACAACACTAGCTTGTCCTTATCATAAGCTTGCAGCACCGCAGACCCCATCTACACATGCAGTTACACCAATGCACACAGACCAGTAACAGTGAGAGTATGTCGATATTATGTGTGTGCACACATGTGCCTCTGTTTACACATGTGTGCTTTTACTCAGACAGAAAATGTTAGCTTTTATTTTACCTTCATTAATTCATATTCAAATTATCTGCTGCATGAATACTTTACAATAGCTACATTTATAATAGCCAAATAAGTGAAAGACCTTTATAGTACCTTTAATATTACCAGATACTTGCAGCTAATGTGTGTTTGCTGACTTGTTTCTTTGTTAATCTTGGAGTCCACTATTCCTGTGCTGGATTTAAATTGACCAACACAGGCAAAAACTCGGAGGAAACGATACTGCATGTAATCCAGTGTTACTGTTTGTTATTTTATATACTGTAACTGACATCAGCCTCGCTGTTTCCTGCTCGCTCTCCTAACAGCTTATCAGAGCAGTCACCGGAATGATGATGTATTTGTCACAGAGGTTAGTGCTTACAGTGAATTTGCCAAAAATGAGTCTACAGAACAACTCATTATCATTCATTATCAGCAAGTTAACCAACTTGATTTAATGTGCCCTGCTGTCGTGTGGGAAAACTAGCATGAAACCAGATGGCGGTTGCTCGTGACATGACTCCTGTATTAAAACAACGCGAGTTTCTTCTTCTTTTGTTGTATTTCTGAGAATGTAACTGCTTGCTGTGGAGTTAAACTTCACTTGCTCTTACAACGGTAACCACGGAAATCTAAAGGATTAGAACTTGAACTAGCAGTTACAACAAGCTGGATATGTGACAGTAGGTTGTCTTTTCTGAAAGAGTCAATGCAGGCATTAAATACGCAGGAAGAATTTCACCTTTGGGAAGTGCAGATCCCCATGCATGGACTGATGAGAAAACTGTGCCACTGGAGTAGCATATTGACCTATTAAATCACTGTAGTAAAGATGCCCAAATAGCATTAAACAAATGACTGACGTGTCGATTTTAGGAGCAGACATGTTTCAATATACAGTTATTTATATATTATAATTACAGTATATGACCACTGACATATGATGCGTGGTGGTTAACAAATTCTATTAAAATATAACTGCTGATTACCATTTATTATTTTGTTCTTTTGTCCAGAATAATATCTGTATCACTCATAACTCCTGTCTTTTTATATTAATATACAGTATCACAAAAGCACAACTGACACATTTGGAAAATTACACCATAACCGAAGGTAACTGATACAATATGGCTGCTTTATTGGTTGTTGCTGTACATGTTTTCATGATGTTATTCAATTCACAAGTAATTATCTTATTGTTTATATACATATATTTGCCTGATGCCAAAACTGTAAAATGAAGTGTCCTCATTGAATGAAGTAAATTCACATATTATAATAGGCTCTCAATAGTTCTTACATTAGATCTAGAATTTGTAGTGCATATGATTGAGGACAGAAAAACCTTGCATGATTTGTTTAGAGGCCTAATGACATACTTACATATAAACAAAGTTTAGACATGAACAGCACAACTTATCGATCATTTCAGTAGTTAAACCGTATCAACATAATGCAGCTACAATTTCTGCATATATTTTTGGCTGTTGTGTAATTAGAAGTAGCAGTGTTATACTATTTAGCGCATTTATGCTTTTGTGCTCCACTGGGAGAGTTGTGTGATTTTAGTCAGAGCTCAGTCTTCGCCTTCTGTAGTGTTTTGGAATGTCATAAATAGAGGTTATTTCTTTGTGCAGCTGTGTGCTAATTTGAGTACGTGCCGAGGTCTTCTCATGAGACTCCAAGTCACTAACTAGAAGGCTTTATAATGTACTCCTCTCTCTCCTCCATGAACAGCCCCTATAAAAGCAGGCAAGATCAGAAGAACTTTTCCACTTGTTGACCTCTGCCTGGATGCTCTACCAGGGTATTGCTGAGGTTTAAAAGCTTTCTTTTAAAGTAGGATAGAAATTTTTTTAATAATGCCTGCATCGCAGGAGGATGGGACAGAGCTAAGAGTTATTTCACTCCAAGGATACGTCAAAGGGAAATCCTCGAAGTCGCAACGAGGGCAACCCTTTGATCCCGTCCCATATTTAAATGTCACTTCATCAAACTCTGGCACATCAACAGGAAATCTCAACACACATCTGCCTGTATGAAATCAAAGTTTTGTTAGACTTTGTTTTGGCGCTTTTAATGTGTGCCAGAGAAGACCCGCAAGTCAAAGAAAGTTTGACAAGCCTAGCTGCCTAGGCTCCCAACAGAGCTGTTCCCAACCGTTATCATGTTAATGTTTGCTTATACAAACTTAGAACTGAGCACTTTATTATTATCATTTATAATTTTTTCATATGTAAAAACCTTGGTTTTATTCACAGGTTGAGTGAGGCAATGTTCCTCTTTCTGAACAGCGGCCACTGTGGCTTCAAGTTGTAATTACGGGACAGGGAGAAATTGAAACAGGGAACAATAAAGTCTTCTAGTGAGGTATAATGTATTTGCACAACCAAATGTTTACATTCTCTACAAGTAGAGAAGAGGCATAACATCAGCGAGATGACTCAGAAATCCCAGATACACAGAAATTTGCAACTGGCATTAGCTAACATTAGCCACTAGCCATAGCTACCTAAAGAAGTAGGGCTACGGCTGGAGCAGCCCAACGCCTAAGTGTCACTCTAAATCCTACATGTGCACCAGCCTTGCATGTGCCCCTACTTCCACCCTCACACTTCAGCCATGTCCTCTGTGTACCCCCACACCTCTTCTCACACCCACTTCTGGATTTTGGAAAAGTCATGCAGACGGTGAGGGGCTAAAACTGAGATTATCCCTTCCTTTTAAAGTCTTGGCTAGAATATCAGATTGAAGCTCTTGACCTCTTAACAACCTTGTTTAAATATAGGGGAGCGTTAGAAAGTTTGCTTTTCTACGTCTTTCTCCACAGGTCTACCAAACTGTGTGGCCTACTGCCGAGCACTTTGTCAAAACTGTCTGCTGTAACGCGCCATGACCTGCTTATTGTGCCTTGATTTTTTTTTTTATGCATTACCTGCGATTTGTCCTTCTTGCTTCTGAAAAATGTTATAAGCCAAAACGAAATCAGTGAAGCAGATTAAAGCAAACCAGCGGTGACATAAACATGGAAAACACTGGAGAGATTTTCCTCCTCTGTTTGCCAGCAAACCCCATTAACTGTTTTTTTAGTCTTCTTCCCCACCTGTTGAACAACTGTTATTTAGCTTTCTGATTTCACGTTTGGAAGATCAGAGCTCGGGTTTATTGGTCTCTTTGATCCCCTCTCCGCTCTCTCGTACACTCTTTCCTCTGTGTGTGTGTGTGTGTGTGTGTGTTCATTCCATGGCTTTCCCCTTGGGTATTTGTGTCAAGGTGGAAGAAATAGCATGGATATCTTTATATCCACGTGTCACATTTCACGCGACTGAAAGCAAATATGGCTGGATGACTCTTGCCAAAACAACGCAACTACTTTAGACACCTTGATCTCACTTCAGAACAACATTGGCCTAATTTCCAGGAATCCTCCTCTCATTATTTCTAATACAACACCAGACAACTTGCAAATTATGTGGATCACAGTCTTTCTTTGAATAAATTTTTTCTCAGGGTCGTTTGATTCTGTTGACCCCTTTCCAATGTCTTCCTCTGATCCTCTGGGGCTGCAGACTAATGGTCGCTGATTGGGGTGAGGTTTTAATACTCTGTACTGTGCAGGGGTATTGTTGATACAGCATTAGCAATGGAAAGCAGAAGGGCTGGACACAGGAGATAAACAGAAGGCAATGGGGGATCTGTGACTGTGTTTGCTCTGTTGCGTGCTATTGAAAAGATTTCTGGGAAATTGTTCGTTCATTGTGGAGAAAATCCCATTCAAACTTCATGTTGATTCAACAATAGTACCATGCTGAGGGGGAATTAGTCGAATAATCTATTTTAATATGATTGCTTTAATTTGACTCTAATTCAATAACTCTAGTTTGGTGAATTTATCAGCTATTCATTTTGATTGATTTAATGCTGTAATATTGAGATATGGCCAATTAGTGAAGAGTCGTTGAGGAACCATCTTTGAACAGTGCAGGCAAATGTTGTGTACTGAAATGACTTTCTGTTTGAGGGAAGTGCTGCCATTATGCACTACAGAGTCATCTTTTTAGCATACAAATAATGGCCTGGGGCAATTCTGCTTTTTAGTTGCCTGTCAAATGTCATTCCGATGTGTTCATGCTGCCTGGCCATCACTTAAGCATTTTGCATTCTCCATTACTCTATGCTTTAAAAAGTTTAATTCCAATTAGTTGTTTTATCCTCTTCATTTGGCTGTCAGAGACAGTCATAATCTACCTTTTTGTTTTTAAAATAAAAGCATGAATTAAATATAATGTGGTCAGTAAGATAAGTGCTAAGAATAGGATACAAGGTTTTTTTCATACGTTATTTTAATGCCACTAAGTTAAATGTTCTGAATGTGGAATATTATATCATTATGATGGTGTACGTGTGCAGACATTAATGTGCACATTAATCACAATTATGTCCAACGGGTCCTAAAGACAAGTTTGATCGGGTCAATGAAAGTTCCAATTCTCTTGCGATGAGTCCATGTTTTGTGCGTTAATATGTCTAATACCCATGGGGATCATAAATAGTATCTCAATATGTATAGGCACTGTTTTTGACCGTGAATTGGGGGCGTATCACACTGCTGCCAGTGTTGGTGTTTGGGGCTTTTCGGGTCTACCACATTTTGGATGGAGTGTAATTTGGTCCTGTTTTGTCATTGGGTCCAGTTCTGGACTTTTTCTTTTTTTTTTAAATTACTGTTGGCTTTGGGTAAGTTTTCCACTGGTCTGTTCAGAACCAAAATTTTGAAACTTCATACTTGGAATAAACATTTCTCCTACAGTAGAGGACCTAGGATAGGATGTAAAAAATGCATATTGAAAATGGTTTCCTTCAATCAACCAAAACTCCATAATGCTTGAATTTGTGGTAATTAGTATTTTATGTACCAACAATGAACCAAATGGTCATGTCTTATCTGAGAGGGTTTACGCATATTGACAGATCCGTTTGATGAACCACATTTCCAGCTGCAACAGGCGTCTGTATTTAGAAACAAACTAATAAACCCAGTTATCTCCTTAAAGCTGCATTAATAATTATTTAATATTTTAACAATAAACTAATACAGTCTAAGATTTGTCGGGATAGTATTCCACTGTTTTGTTGCTGTAATTGAAAAGGCAGTTTGAGTAAATTTTGTCGAGCAACATTTTATATCTGCTCGTTGATGATCTTGTTTGTTTCACCATTAGCTGTTAGAATAAAATGTTTAAGGGGTGGGTGAGTTAAACCACGCAGTATCTTGTAAAGTAAACACACATTGTTCATTAAAAAAACCTTTCAATAAGTTGTTTTTTTTGATAATATTGTAATAGTTAGTAATAGTAATAGTATGAGTTCATTTTTTTGTCCAGTGCTTTAAGAGCTCGTTTTAACAGTTTATAAATTGGTTGTATTGTTGTTGTGCAGGTCTGTGACCAGGAGTGGCACAATAAGACAAATATGACAATATCACAGTCTGTACATCATAGCTGCACCTGTATTAAGTAATTATGAATACATTTTAAATGTATTAACCCGTTTTGATTTTTCCTGATTTTCTTTGGTGTGATTAAACAAGCCTAAATACTTGAAATGGTTAACAACTTCTACCTTTCTCCTTTTACTAAGATCTCAGGATTAAGAGTGTTGCCTTTTCTTATTTATCTAACCTTGGACACATTTAAAAACAAACTGAAATAGCCATTCAGCAATTTTTTTTCCATAGCTCTTGTTAATTGTAAAGGCGCTTGGTGTATTGATTCAGAATGGACGTAAATGACTGTGTCAGCTGCGTACATTTGTATCTGGACATCAGCACAGATGATAGGCAAATTATTGGTATAGAGAGCAAAAATTTGTCAGTGTTGTTTT
>CM022492.1:6472201-6529190 GCA_011952105.1 Coreoperca whiteheadi
CTGGTGTATTTGTAGAGGTGTATCTATAATTAAGGTCTTTCTACTGATGACCTTGCTCTTGTCTGAAATGGCACACCGTAATATGCTCCTCACTGATAACATTCCAGTTGTGCTGTTTTAATGAATTCACTGCTCCTCGTCAAAACCTTTCCAGCCTATCACGGACAATGGACAAAACGTACCCATTATTACACTTCACCTCTTAATGAATCAGAGTAGTTGCTGTAGTTGCTTCAGTCCACACTGCTGACAGTTTATTTCTGTGTTTATATTGGGTGAAAGTGGGGGTTGCTTAATAGTTAGTGTCCCTGAGTATATCATAGTGTAGATTTTTCACATTTTTTGGGGGAAGGGGGATCTTACTGGGGAATTACTGGATTTTCTCTGGAAAAATGAAAATAACTTCTGTTGTAATGAACAACATAAGATGGGATCAGGGTCAATATATAGTGTATACCGACTGTACAAAAAAGTGCATTTAGTGTTAAGTTACTCATTAACAGCAAAATGGGTCCATCCAAATGTTGAATATTCTAAAGGGACAGACTGTGACGAAAACTGTGCACAGTAGCTGCAGTATCATTATAGTTCCATGAGGAGGAACTTGAATAATTTTCCCTTTAGATTCTTACCTCTAGAGATTTAATGTTTAAGGATACAATAAAACATTCCCTTTTGCACTCAACTGAACACATGTAATGCCACGTCTCATCTGTGTGCATAATAATTCCTGGAGGAGGGCAGTGATGTATCATGCATACACCTAGTTAATAAAAGATAAACCCTGCTGTCATTGAACTCAGCATCTTTGAAGTGCCTGACTGTGCAGATGAAGACCTGCTCTATGACTGGGAGACTCTGCGATGAAAATATGCAAACAACGTGCCTCTGGCTTTTGAAAGTCCTCCACTGTCAGGTGACAACAGAGAAAAGAGAAGCTGTCCTGACAGTAAGCAGCTTCGGTATGCCACCATACAATGCAAAGGCACTGTGGATGACCTCATGAATAACATCGGGCAAAGATTGCCTGTGACACCTCCTCTAGCACAGTACAAAGTGTACCCTTAACTTCCTTTATTTTTTCAACAATCAAAGTTGTATGGAAAGAGTTGACTGTAGGAGTTAACAGGATTAAACCAGCCTACTGTAATACCATCAGATAGCTGTCACCAGCTGCTGGCAGTTTGGAACTCTAACAACGTTTTGAAGCTGCCTTTCCTCACTCGGTTGTTGGATGTTGTTGAAACTTTATCTGTCCTTTCACATATATATATCCAGCTTATGCACAACTAAAGCCAGGTTACTACGCTTCTATTGAGAAAGTGTTAATAAAGTAACAGTTCAACATAAAAAATGAAAGTACCTCATTAGAAATCATGGGAAGCTGGATATTACTGTTTAAACTTGTTTTTTTTCCAGTGTGGACCTCTCTGGTGGTGGAATTGATATTGATAAACAATTAGTTGATTTATTAGGAGCATGAGGTCTCACAACTCAATCAATAAATTCAGATGGGTGAAGGTTAAAGCAAGCCAGTAGAGATAAAAGATATTCCCTCTTTTGGTGTTTTACATCAGGTGACAGTGAAGGTCATAGCATATGATACAAATCATTTCCATACTCATAAAACCATTCAGTGAGCCATGGTGTCCTTTACAGAAGCATTTGCATGTTATGTTTTACATATTATCACGGAAATTCCTTCACCTTTGTCGCTCCTATGTTTAAATCCGGCACATCGGCCCTAACGGTTGGACAGGAGAAGAGGTGAATTGTCAGTCTTGTTAAAGTGTCAACAGGGACAACCAGGGAGGCCGGTCTCTCAAAAATGTCGCATAGGCCCCAAACTCACCCTTCTAAGGATCTCAGGCCTTCCTTTTGATCATAGTTCGAGCTGTTAGACACTCGTAAGTGTCTCCCTGTTCAAATAATCATCAAAAGAAAATATTGAATGAAAGAAATGTTTTAAGGCTGTGCTAATGCACAAGTGGTTGACCTACAGTGGAAAAGCGCCCATCTCCCTTTGATAAAAACTAAGGACTAAGTCCTTTGATCACTTGAAGTGCAGTACAGTTTCATTTGTCTGGATGAAACCCATAATTTCATGCTGACAACCTGAGTGTGTGTGCCTGAATGTGGGACAAGCATCTGCAGCGTGTTCCTATTTGTTTGTGTGTTTATGGCTCCGTGTTAAAGGAATCTCTGCAGGGAGCTGGGAAAAGTTTCCATTAAGCAAACTGCAATGTCCACCCCACCTTCACCCTGTGTGATCTGATTGTAATAAACCCTGCATCTGTCTACTATCAGCCTCTCCTCCCCTGAAGCCTCTTCCTCCTCCAGCTTTCTCTCTCCTGCTGTGTACTCATCTTTCAATACCTCCGGTCCACCTCTCCCATATGGTCCCATCATGCCTAACTGCTTCGATTCACAACTTAATTCCGATGGATAATCTATTTACCTGGGCCAGATGAAGACGAGCAGGATTTTTATGAGATTTCATCATGCCTGGGTTGACAAGGAGAATGGTTAGTTCCAATATAGCATCTGCACGGCCATAATTGAGATGCAGCATGCTGTGTGTCAACAGGTTTATAAATACGTATATGCAGATTTCCAAGGCACATGCACCGAGTCTGATTCTGAGTAATCCACAGTGTCAGAGAGTTATTGCTGTAATCAGGGCCCACAAAGACTTTTAATCGAAGGACTCGAACTTTGAAAGGGCCCTGCTGGCTCAGCAGGCGAAGGTGTGCAGGATGTACTTGAAATGTCATTTCACTCACACTGTGTTGAATGTCACTCTCCCTCCCTGTCACTTGCTGCTGTATGCTATCTAATAAAGCACTAGAATTGCCTGAAAGTAGATAAGTACATAAGGGCTTAAATTTTACAATCTAAATTTTGACCAATTTAAAATCTCTGATTGCAGAGTGTAAGAAGAATTTGCAGAACTTAAGTAAATGTTAACGGCCATTAGCCATTAGGATTCTGACTTCTTTGCTTATCTCTGTTTTTTGAAGTCAGTTGTAAATTTTACTTTTGGCGGTTTCTCACTTCAAAAAGACACTTTCATCTTAATGTGGCGAACCCCAGTTAAATAAAGGTAACCGTAAGAGAAATAAGCTGCAAGAGAGACGAAGGCCTTCTTCGCTGAAACACAACTTCAGAGTATAAACATCAGAGTTTTTACTGTGCTTTTATTGAATGTGTGATGGCCTTCTGGATCATCTGCCGGTTTGGCAATGCTACTGAGGCACAGAATAAGTTTTAGAAAAATGGTAGCAATGGCCAGCAAACTCTTAGGGATCTCATTACCAAGTGTGATATGCATCTATAGAGACAGAGTGATGAATAAGGCAAACAACATTGTGGGGGACAAGGGGCATCCCCTGGCCTCTTCATTCATATTGCTGCTATCGGGGCAACGTTACTGCCTATTCACTAAAGGTAGATCCAAATATTAATTTGTGCCAAAACATTTTTAAACAGCTAATGCATAGGCAGGATGTCCAGCTGGACTGGACAGCCTAATCTGTTGTTAGGGTACAAGGTATGTGTATTTGTATGCAAGACTGTTTGTTGGTGTCTGTGATGTTGTGAGGGAATTCCTTGTGATCACGCTGCAAACCAGTTTCCCCACAGGGACAAATCAAGTCTATCTATCTACTTTTCCAAGAGAAAACAAACATCCTTGATTTGGACCAAATGAAAAAGCCTTTGGAGTTTAGGCCAAAATAAGGAGAATGCACCAGTGAGCTGTTACTCAATTTATAAGTAACTAAAGGAATCCATCGAAAACTCCACAAAGCAACAGCACAGTTCTGTAGTATGCTGTGGCCACAGCAAGTGAACCAAAACACTTAAGCTAACAATTAAAAATGCTAAATACACCTTTCATTCTCCTCTTCTAAAATCAGTTTACGTGTCATGGCGAGTACTACTCAGCCTCTAAAAGCTGTAGTATAATGTCCACTGTGGCACTGGAGGAGTTTTGTCAGATCTGAGATGACCTCACTAGGGGATTATCTCAGCTTGTGCTTAGAGACTACAAATATATCACCAAAAGCCTATGAGTTGCAAGAAATTTGAAACACGTGCACGTTTACCAGGCACAAAGGGTCTAAAGACAGATGCTACTGGAGCTCAGCTCGGCTGTGCCTCGGGAGGTTGAGCGGGTCGTGCACTGATCACACAGTTAGCAGGTCCCAGCTCCTTCTGACATGTCAAGGTGTCCTTGGGCAAGACCCTGAACCCTTAATTGCTCCCTATGGTCAGGCCAGACCTTGCAGGCTAGTTCGCTGCCATCAGTGTGTGTGTGTGTGTGTGTGTGTGTGAATACGTGAATGTGAGGCAAAATTGTGAAGGGCTTTGGATTAAAGCGCTATACTATATGTATACTGTATAATGAAGAAACATGTCAGCCAGGCTCACTGATTTTGGAAAATAATGTGGCTGTATGGCACAGAGGAATACGATATATCAAGTGTTGGATACACAAATAATAGTTAGTGGAATCATTTTTGGTCTTGGTCATGAATATGTTTTTGTTGACAATAAGAGAAATATAGTATATCCTGAAAGTTAGGATATTTTAAGAAATGTATTCTTTGCTTCTATCTATTTTAAATCCGTCTCTTGCAAGCCCCCCAACTTTATGGAACTGCAATACCAAATTACTTGAGTACCCCTTTAAAGGCAATTGTGACTGTGTAACTGGATGGGGTAGCGCTACTTTGTAGCCCATGAATGCATGTTTTCTGTTCAAAGGGAACAGGTAGATTGAACTTCAAAGGAAAAGCGCTCATGCAACTTTATGTCCTGGAAACGGCTGGCAATGGTACTTGAGTGGTTTGTGCCAGAATCCAAACTGATTTAAGTAAACTGATGCCACAATTGGGATGTTTTAATTTTTCACCAGGGTGACTCCTCAGGAACGAGACACTTCCTTAGAGACAGTTGCTTAGTGAATGTATTCAAAATGTTAATTTCAACAGGTTTTCAGGCCTTTTAAAGCTAGGGTAGGTAATGTATTTGAGAAGAATTTTGTTTACATTTGTTGAAATTCTCTTTACATCCTGACAGCAATCAACAAATCAAAAATGTTTCTACAAATGACCAAAAAAAAAAAAATCAATGCAATGTATTTGACTTGTGTTGGAAATAAAGTTAAAATATCTTACCCTGTTGGCACATTTTGACTAATTTTAATAAAATCAATTAGACATTTCAACACTAAAAAATGGTTTGTTGAGGTGGATCGTTTCCTACCCCCCTGGGACAAGGGACATGTGTCTAAAGTGTCAAATTTCGGGCTGCAGCTATCCATTATTTTAGTAATCGCGTATTCTACCATTTCTTTCTATGGAATAATCGGGTAAGTAGGCCTAATTTTTCTTTATTAAAGAGTAATACTAAATATACAAGAGAAAATAAGACAGGTATCTTAAAAACAACTAATTAACTTTTTTAGAAAGAGTTTAAGTTTTACTGCTGAGAACAAGAGTAGAGATGAGCAGATCAGCGCGAACGTCAGCTGTTAAAAACAATCTACGCACCCGATCGAAACATTACAATTATTGACATTCTCAATATTAAGCGCGATGCTATCCTAACATTGGCTACACTAATGTAGGTTGCTTTAAAAAAAATCTTTTGGCGTAATTATTTGTGAAATAACCGAACCATCCAGCACACAGAGTAACCGCTGGAACGTGAGCAAAAGAGAGAGATGTTTGGATTTAATTCAGATAAAGTACATCGCACATACAGATCTACATTTTGAGCTAGTCATCCATCATAGTAACACAGCTTGTTTCGTTAAGTTAGGAGCTATAAATATGATTAAAGTGTGAGGTTTAAGTAACACAGATCAATGAAAGCACGAGCGCTGCGCATCACGCACGCGCAGTGACAGCTTGTTCTGCTGTTTGTTGCCTTAGCTTTTGGCAACATTTGAATTGTGTATTTTGCAGATATCAAGTAAATATAAAGTCCCGTTAAACATTTCACACACACATCACAAGATAATGATGCATGTGCATACTCCATTCATGCTGGTAGCTCCGTCGAGTTGCTCGTATCTCGTCAGCTGACACACAAACTTAAATGGTCAGCGTCGCATCCTGAAGCTCAACACACATTTGTCTTCATGTAAAAATAGCGAGCAAGACTAAATGACATGGCTTGTGATGACGCCGCTCTCTTTCGCTCGCATTGCGGTCTGTGATCTTGAAATGAGCTGAAAACGAAAGTTACTGAATGACACATTCACTGCGTGTTACCGTGAAATGAGAGTTCCGCGTCTTTATTCAAATCAACACATTAATGAGTTATCTCTCATCCACCCGCAAGTTTTGGAATGTTAGGCTACTTTTAATACTTCACCCACCTGACACGCGGAAATACCCGCAATCTGCGCATGCTCCCAGTCCTTACACAAAAATTGTCTTTCTGCAACGTGAAAGAATTAGAATTAAGTGCATTTGGGATTTCTGATTTGTGTGTGCATTTAGTCTTGTCCCTGGCAAGCCTTCTATTTGTACTTGTAGTTGTGGCGTATTAATTGAAGTTGTGGCCTTCTCAAAACATCAGAACCATCAGTAAGATACATTTATTCTCAGACTTATTGTTGCGTCCCTTGTAAATAAAGTTTTAATGCTAAACATTAAAATATTCAGCATTATTAATCATCCGGATCTAACCCCATGGGTCCTCCTCCTTAGCTTTTGATTACAGACATTTATTTCTCCAGTTACAGGTTCTAGACTCTCTGCCAGATATCCGTATTAACTATCCCTCACCACTTCAAATGTCTCGATTACTCTTCTTCTCCTCCCGTCTCTCTCTGTTGCTCACTCCATCTGTCTTTCTCTCCCCACCTTGCCGGCTAGTTTGTGTGTGAGAGTGTTTTATGAGGTTAAAAGGTTCGTGCAAGGGGCTGCGGTCTGCTCAGGCATCATTTGTCTTCTCCCAGATTGGCTCGAGCTCCATCTATCCTTGTTGCCTTTCTGGAGCCCCTAATGTCAAAAGCACCTGAGTGTGTGTTTGTATACAAACGCCTTCCACATCCCTCCAACATCACGAACAACCTCAGGATTGGTTCAGTTGCCTCAGGAGAAGGGCACAACAGCAAACGCTGAGCTTTCCTGCCCAATTTTAAGCTCACTGCTCTACCCTCCAGTGCTACTGGAATCCCCCTTAACCTTTTTTTTTTCCTTACATGCCCACTATATATTGTGTTCGTTATCACCACCTACCACGGCAATATGGGCCTTAGTGGACTCACATTCACCTTGATAGAAGTTTGAACATCTTTGTAACTTTTTATCCATGTGGAGTTCTAGGGATGGCAATGTCGGGTTATGGGTCTGTCCACCACTTTGATTAAAACTAAAATATCACAACTATAAGAACAGTTAGTAGAGTACAAGTTGAACTGCATTGAACTATATTGGCTTTGGGAATCAACTGACTGTTTATCTAGTGCCATCACCATGTTTAAAACTGCACACACTCATTTTATATCAAAACCTGGTGAAATGTGAAAAGGGTCTCATGAAGAGATTGACCCACAGAAAATGATTACCCAACTCTGCACCTCCCCTCAACTCTACGGCGTATTTTAGCGCAATAGTTCTCTCTGCTAAACCCACTGTACACTACTTGTCCAGCTCCAAACGGCGCAGTTAGTGACTAGCTGGGGAACATGGTGGAGCATTTAGCAGCAAGGAGCCAAATATTCCCTTCAGCAGACCAAAACAGAGCAATAAGAAGGAATTGCCAGAAACATGACTTCAAATGAATACTAATGTTTCACCGTGTATGCTGGATGTGTAAATAGGCAATTGTTTGCTAACACTTTTGACATATCAACTTTTACAAGGCGATAATGTGTCAGTGATGTGTTTATTCTACTGCCCCCAAATAGCCAAAAGAAGGAGAGGACATTTATTAAAGGCAGCTTTTTGTTTTTTAAATTGTCCAATACTTTTTTTTTTTTTTTAATGACCAAATACCTGAAAAACTAATGGCATTCCCTTCAGGCTTAGCTGTACTTTGTCTTTAGTGCTAAGTAGCAAATGTTTGTGTGTTAACACACTAAACTAAGATGGGGAACACTGTTGACATTATACATCCTAAACATCAACATTTTAGTCATTTTGAGCATGGTCACATTTATTTTACTTCAGTCTTGTTATTACAACATCCTTAGGCTACTGTAATTATGCTAGTTAAAGTACTGCAAATGTCTGGTGCTGGTGGTTTTACAGTTTAAAATGCAACAATGTATTTTCTTGTCTGTGTAAAAACTGATAGCTACTGAACTAATAATGAGCAATAAAAATAAATACCCTTGTCCTTACATTCTCTACTTGCCCTGCTTTAACCTCAGTCACACTGATGGTGTTGTACTGGGCCAAAGAGTACAGAAAACACTGTACAGTACACTCAGCACCCGCTAATTAGGCCCATCTACTAATTTATTGAAGCAGCTCAAATGCTCAGACAGTGACTCATGTATAGATAAGGCATGAGTATGAAAAATGCAGGCGAGGTGCAGTGATGCTGGGAATACACTACAAGACTAAAAATGTTAATTGATTTTGGCAAGAACGGAGTGGGATTTTGGCAAGGATGGAGTTTGCTGATCCTCTCGACTGCAGATCTGCTCACAAGATGATTGGGGCAGAGCAGAGAAACACATGAATGATTTTAAGAAAAATTCCTGCAGAACCAGGCCATGTTGAAACGTGTGCAATCCTGCAAAATCAGCATGTATTTAAAATACTTAGTATACTATGTGTTATGTATATGAAAGCATTGGTAATTAACACTGATGAGATGGAAAATGCAAAGATACTCAGGTCACAACGAAATTGTCCTTATGGGATTGTGAACTTGACGGAAGCCTCACAAAGAAACAAAAATCCCTGGGCTGCAGCCCTGTTGCCAAAAGACCTCATTGATGAGAGTGCTAAAAGAATAAAATTCACGCAAACATGGAGACCACAAGTATTCAACAGCAATATATAAGGTGATGTGCGGAAAAGTAGTGCAACACACAACTCATCAAATTCCCGTAGTTCTGTTTATTCCCATTCCCTGTGAAGAGAGCCAACTCTGATGCTCGCTGAAACTTTTGACTTCAATGTTGCATCTAAGTTTAGCAGAGTGGTGAGGATCAGCGTGCCATTCAGAAAAGATTAGGAGTGATTTTACAGACTACAGCAACAAGGACAGACTTAGAAAGGGAAGGGAGAAGCAGAATGGAGTAAGTGGCGAAGAGGCTTCCAGTATAGAATGATTGAGTTATATGTGATAGCAGCCATATAATCAGAAATGCAATATAAATGAAAGAAAATTCTAATAAAAAGTTAAATAATTGTTTTGTATTTTGAATTGATTTGAATAAAATCATTCAAATTACATTACAACATGAAAAAGATCAGTAACTGATTGAGAAGCATCTTGATATTGTCAGTTCATCAAGACTGCAGTCCATTGTCAAAGCAAGCAAACAGAAATGAAGTGAGCTGGTTCAGGCAGTTAGCTTGACTCCTCTTCTCACTGCAACATATATCCAACGCACCCTCATGCGATCATGATCATGGCAGTGTACTTTAAAGGAATAGTTTGACATTTTTGGAAAAATAAGATTTTTATTCCTCACTGTTTACACTAAACACACACACATGTGCAACCTTGTAATTCTGTACTTGTGAGGACTCTCTTTGACATAATGCCCAACCCCTTACCTTAAACTTAACCATCACAAATAAATGCCTAAACCTAACCCGTAGCCTGAACCTAACCGTAACCCAATTGTAACATTTACCCTAAAACCAAGTCTTAACCCTCAAACAGCCCCTTGAAGGTCTCTTGAAAAGTGAGGACCAGCCAAAATGTCCTCACTTTCCAAAAATGTCCTCACTACCAAGGCCTAAAACGCAAATTGCTCCTCACAAAGATGTCTGTACATGTGCGCACACACGCACAAGCACACTCCAACCTGATTGACCTGATTGTCATAAAGGCACCATTGAAACTGCATCAGAAAGCTGCGAAACTCCCAATTATATCATAAACATTTCCAGTTATTTAATGGTTTGTAGAACATGTCTAGCGTATGTAATCATGAACTGATCATCTCTAGAAATACACTCTGTGAAATCGTTCTTGGCCTTGCTTTTCAAAGGAGACTTCCAGCAGGCTAATGTGCTCACGGCGACTCAGGAACATGACTAAGAATTCAGTTTTGTCCCTGTGTTCCAGTTCCAGCACCTGCATGCCTCAAGGTGTCCAGATTGTTGTAAAAATATGTCCTACATGATACTAACAAGGTAACTTGTTAGTGGTTGTCCATGCTTGGGTTCAGGACCAGTAGCTATGCAAATGATATGGGCTCTGTATACACACATGATGTGGATAATTTCCTTTGCATATGTGGGACATCATTGTTTTTCCCATACCTGAGCACACAGTATATTGTTTGAATCCACACAGTACTAATGATATATGACTAAAACCAGATATGATGATTGAAAGTCAATATATGATGCTAAATGCCAACTGAATCATGCCGATAGATTATGTGTAGTACATTGAGAGTAAACAACAATAGAATTGGAAAAAAAAGGCTGGTGAGAAGTGCCTGGGGAAAGTCCAAAAACAGCCAGCACAATCTGGCCCAAACAGGTTCAGACCAGATCCCTATGGACCCAGTAGGAATAGGTGGGACAGCCCACCTGTCCTAGTGAGCCAAAAGGGGATGGCAGTGTTTTCGGAGCATCTTGACCAATCTGACAAGACAAGGGGCAGGGAAGACTGCCATGAAGGTGGTATTTGATGTACTATATAAGATCATGTAAGACACCGAAATTTTAGTTGTTCCTGGGGCGACTCTGGTGATTCCTGAAGTGCACGAAACTCTGCTTCTGTGTGTGAGTGGGGGGGCAGAGATAACATTCTGGCCCGATATGCTGCCTCCCCCACCTCACACATTTACCAGAGTGTTTTTAATAAAAGCAGCAGCATCCCATTGAGCCTCGAGCAAGAATTTCTAAAATCAAGGTTAAACAGTGCAAAGAGTAAATGTTTCCGTTTGACACTCCGTAGCGACAATATTGGACGTTTCCAGGTGATGGATTACTTGATACCTTTACTTGCTGACTTGAGGTGACACAACAAGGGCAAAGCTATATTTGTATTCTGTTTCCGGAGTGACAAAAAAACATCACTAAACTGGAGGATTACAGCACAGTGAATGCGGTCAGTGGGGTGAGAGGGGTGAAAAAGGACAGAGTGAGTGCATTGTAGCAAAATATACAGAAAAGTAGAAAACGTGGACAGGAAGAGAGCAGACAGGGTAACTGGTTACTTATTCTCATAATGGTAAAGGTTTGCATGTATTTCTTTAATTTTCCAGTCTTCCTGTTTGCAATTTTTTTTCTAAGTCAAGGTGAGGGTCCAAATAAAATTTTAATAACACTGGGGAGGGTCTTGCTTTAAAAAACAAAACAAAAAAAAAACCCAAGGTTCAGCCCCCCTCCCCACCCCAATAAGTTTTACACAGTCCTTAATTTTGGTATTTATGGTGTATTGTTTCAGTTAATGCAGTCACCAACAGGCTCTTGTGTGATGACATTTTGATGTTGACCATTAGCTTTACTGTTTCAGCCAAGTGAAATCAGCCATCAAGAAGTGTGTAGGATTTCTCTCTGTGAAATTGCAGTTTGCAACCATTTGAAAACCTGCTCGCATCACCCTCCTCTTCCAAGAGTGGCAGCGATCCTCATGAAGAAAACGCAAAAGGCCCTATGAGCCAGTGTTTGGTTTGTCCATTCTCCGCTACTGGAAGTGGAAGGGGACCCCCTTCATCTGTAAATATAAACAGCTTGTTTATAATATAAAAATATTGATTTTTATTCTATTGATGGGCGCAATCTTTGTTTATGCTCCATGTCTGTGCATTCAGATTTTTATTTGAGCAGCTGATAAACTGAGAACCCTTGACAACAGTTTTGGACTTATCTCATGAGTAATCAGGCATTGCAACAGCTTTGCTGGGATTAGGACATTAGATGGTGAGGTTAGCCACATGCCACCGTAAAAAACTGAACCAGAAGCCAGTTTTGTAATGCATTGGAATTTGAATAACGTTTAACATCTTGCTTTATTTTTCCCTTTTAAACAAACTACTGGGGCACTCGAAGCCAGTCAGTGTTGGGGGTGCTGAGGTCAATCTATGTAATGATGTCAAACTAACTTGAACACCAACTTGTTGACTGTGTAGTTTCTGTGGCTGCTTTGACATAGCCCACAGTGCAGAATGACAAGAACTAACGCATGATAACTGCAAGGAGATGAAGAGGGAGGGACAGTGCCTGGCTGTGACCCACAACCTGTTCATCATAGTTTACAACCTTAATAGTGCGGCGCAGTGTGGATGCAGACTAGTGATGCGTGGATCCGGTGGGCGGGGACTTAAAAGGGAGCGTTATGGTTAATAGCGGATGGGTTGGGGGTGGCTGATATAGGGTGAAGTGTCTCCCCATTAAGATAGACGCTGTGCGAATTTAAGCACGAGGCACAGCAGCATGAGTTCATTGATTATTTAAATCTCCCAACAACTTATGTGAACAACTTAATTTTTATGTATTGATCGATCCTCTTAAAGAATCAGAATCAGCTTTATTGGCCCAGCATGTGTACAAAATACAATTTGTCCATTTATCATTGTATTTATGGTCTGCCTTTTTTCATCAACAGCCATTCAATGTATTTACATTTTTTAATTACCTTTCTTAATAGTACGTTTCATTGTTAGTGGATTTAAATTGCCTTCCTTACCATGAGGAATTTACAGGAAACACTACATGCATGTAATTCAGTGTTACTGTTTGCAATTTTATGTCACTGATATCAACCATTTTTTTACAAGACCGTTACAAGTTACAAGACTGAAGTGATAACTAGATGATGACATGAAACTGACAAATGTGTGTAATTACACTGGATTTACTATGATTGATTTTGAGATTTTACAGTGTAGACAAGTCTGGTATAAAGAAATGATGGCGTAAACTGGGAAAGTTATCAGGACTTGCTCATTTTAGAAAAGTTTAGTTTGCCCAGGAATATAAATAGGCTTCTTTTACCTTGTTCGGGTGTCCATATACTTTTGGCCATTTAGGGTGAGGGTTGAGAGAAAGAGAAAGCTGTAGAGTTAGATTACACTCGCAGGCTGTTCTGTGAGCACACATCCAGACATCCTATCGATTGTATCAGCTTTTTATGAGATACTAGATGACTGTGATTTATTGCACCAGATTAGCCCGTGTAGAATGTGGGTCTCTCAGAAAATAGCCACACACAAACAAATACAAATACATCTTGGTTTGCGGTAATGGAAGATCTCTTTGTCCCCATCGATACCAGTTCAACCCTCCACTGGTAATAGGACAGGAACTCAAATATGTGAGTGGAGCTTCTTGCTATCCATGTTCAACCTGTCCTTCAATGACCCTGATTCATTTTCTGTGCTTGGACATGGAGATGAAGCTAGGCAGCTGTACCAAAAGAGAGGAAGAGACATAGACTGATAGTAAACAGACAGAGAAACAGTAAAAAGTGATTCAAAACGGGCACAGTAGGTGAAAAGAATTCAGTGTCTTAAGAGTCTAAAGAAGCAAACAGGGAGCACTTTGTTTCAGGATGGGTAAAATAATGCATCCTCCTCATTTACGGTCTTCTTGGTCTCATGATCTAACGTGCTCCTGCAGCCAGGAAAAGGCTGAGGAGGGATGAAGGTATCAGGTCTGAGCCCTGCCTGGCCTTGGGGAGGCCTTGACAGCAGAATGCACTTTATTCAGAAGAATCCTTTTTCCATGATAAATCATTAATCCATTTTGCATGATCTCATTGAAACTTCATAATCTTGGTCCGGTGCCACCGTGTGATATCTCAGGACAAGCAGCCAAGTCTCCCTAGGAATTGTTCCCGCTGAACAATTCTGTAGTACGATTTACTTTCAAGGACAACGCAGACCTTTTTTCATCCTTTTTTTTAAATTGTCACAGCAGGAAAAGCACAAGGTGTAACTTCCAACATCAATAATGGTTTTATTCCGGAGTGCCAATTCCAGGGCCCTGCTATGGCTTAGAGGCACAAATAAATGGCATGGAGCCATCATTATTAGTTACACATGTATTTTTTCTGTCACGAAAAAGGCCCAATCTGTGTCCAAAACAATTTTTACACTTTACACCTATAGGAAAATGTCAGTGTTCAAGGGAAGTAAGACTAGTGATGGGGACATTGTGTCTTCAAAAATGTGGATTGTCTTTCTTTTTCCTTATTTCCTTTTGGAAACAATTGTGTAATGTTACCGTGGAGTCAGTGGGGTGGCTGTAAACTACACCTGAGCCCTCTTTACCACTTAATGTTGTTTGGATTGTATTAATGGGTACCACAGAAGTCATACTGCATTATCTACTAGCAGTTCCTGTTTGCATGGATAGCTATTCAGATCACAATCAACTAGACAAAGACACAGTCTACTATAAACTGATGAGGCAAGATGTATGAAGCAGCTTTTTTCTATAATTCGTAAGTGGATTTACAGACAACCCTAAGGGTTAACCAAGCATTTTGTTGTGTAAATATAACCATAATGTACTTTCCCCATCGACAATATTTCTAACCATTTAGTCACCTGATGTTACCTATTAAAAAGTGTTCTCATTATCTGTGTTTTTTCCAGAATCATCCAGTACCCCCCTTCTGTTACAAATGTTTACTGTGAGGGGACAGTGCTACTGCCCAATCAATCGGATTCAGTTGTTTTAAAAGGTATATGGCTCATTTTACAAGGTCAGCATCCATCCCAGGATGCCAGCCTGAACATGGAAAACCGATGGCTCTGCAGTTCCATTTACTGCTGTTATGAGGTGCTACAATAATTCATATTGATTGACACCGCTGCAGTGAGAATCTTCACAGTTCGACTCACAACTTCTGTGTAGAGGTGAGAGAAAGCAAAGCAAGGCAAAAAGCCACTTTAAAATGCAACATTTCTGTCGCGGTTCTGTGCACTGGAACATTCACCTTCCACCGAGCTGTATCATCTTCATCTTCTGTGAAAATACACAAACATTTCCATTACACAGGACAACAGGACAGGGGCACAAATGGAAACAGCGGGAGGAGAAAATGACAACAAAAGCCAGCTGCAAGATTTTGGAGGTGTTCAAGACAGTAGACATGGCTCAACATAAATGAGCACAGGGCAGATTTTTTTTATGTCTTGATGTTGCTTGTGTAAGTGCTGACGCCCCCAGTCTGGGATGCCAAATTGTGTGCATTTGGCAAACACTTTAGTCCAGGGTCAGAGGATCAGTATTTGTATTTACAAGCATGTGAACAGCCGAGGACCTGAGGACTCACACAGCTGTCCTTGGTCAGTAACATCACTCAACACACGCACACATCAATACTTTTACACAATCCTAATCCATACTCTCCTTAGCTCCATCACACAAAAGTCTCTCCTGCTCATGCCAGCTTTTCTGTTCTTCACTGACACATAAATTACATCTATTTTCTTGTCTTATCACTGAATCTATTTTTTGCCTCCTCGTTCCTTTTACGTCATTCTTTTTCATGACAGCAAAGCAAATCAAAAAGGAGCTCACCTCAAGCAGCTGCTAAGACCTCCTCAGGTGCTAAGGGTGCGTAGGCATTTTGCATGCGACGTGAGAGCCAGGGCTTAAAGTGCTAAAGAAATGGTTCGCTATCGCTTCAGCCACTGTGTCCCCAAGCTTTCTCTTTTTTACTCATAAAAAAAGCCAACAGCTAGAGGTCTAATATGTTTTTCCCTCTGCGTCGGTGTGCCTACTGTATAGCCATGCCATCATACTGCAGTAAGTTTTTCCATTAAGGTTCAGTATGGTCTGGGTACAGCAGGGCTTGAACAGCAGCATTATCTTTCTGATTGATATGATCTTACTAAGGCTGGAATAGCAACTGGGCAAAGCGGGCAACTGCCCCTGGGTCCCCAGGGATCCCAGAAGGTATCGGGGATACTGGGTGTTAATAAGTTGGGTGTAATTCGATTAAATGTAAATTTGTCATAAACTTTGCATAAGTAGAGTACAATATGAACTGGTCCTGCATCAAGGGACCTTTATAAGTACAATAGCTAATCCTGGGGACTTTGTGTTTGGTGCTAATTAGCATATGATAGCATGCTAACACGGTAAAATAAGATGGTGGACATTGGGACAAATATGTGTGCTTTGTTTCAGTTGAACTTACGGACAAGCATTTGAAATAATTTATGTAGAATTAAAGTTTTCTGAATCTCTACAAAGGAGAAGCAACGTTAGCATCAGAATGGCTGCTGTTATGAGAATAAGACCTAGGTGGAAAATGAACAAAATTTTCCTTTTGAACTTCCGACCTTATTTTACTGCGAATGAATTCTCACGTCATGCATATTTCTAAATAAATGTGTGTTTAATTAAACTGACTAACAAAAACCTGGAGCCAGAATGTGAGTATTAGTTGTTTTCTGGATTGGGCAACTAACTAAGCTCTTAATTATAGTGTGCACTGTGCTTGATGGGAAGTTGGAGGTGGGAGATTGGGGGTATCAATGGGGATCCAACAACAAATTTTGCTCTTAACCCCCTCCTTACAATTTAATCTGGCCACGCAGCCACACATGCAATTGGAAATGTGTAGAATTCATACTCTGCACAGGTAGGCCTATTCACAGCATAAGCCAAATGCGAATGCTAGAAATTGCTGTCTAAGAGTTTAATAACTATGGCATCTTGCCTAATGTTTAAATGCGAAAAGTGCAGCTCTTTTCAAAAATGTTGAAATATTGAAGGGCTCACAGCACAAAAAGGAAACTCTGAAAGTAACAAGCTGACACTTGCTGTCACCCACTGGAGTTTATTATAATCACTTCCTTCCTGCTTATTTTGCTACACTCTGCACAAACTTTCATTCATTCCCAAGTCAAGTAAAATCTGACTGGACTCTGGGAAAGAACAAAAACATGACACATGAGCTCCTTAGAGTCAAGTGCTGAAATGTATGTTATCTAATCTAATGAGGATAAAGGAAGGTGATCCATGGGGAAAATAAGGGGTCCCTCGATCAATCCCAGTCTCTATATAAACTTGTAGAACAGCAGTGGAGGATGAGTCAAGGTGCCTACTGATCACACAGATCACATTCCCAGACAATATAGGCTATAGTTAGTACAGGAAAGCTTCCTATCACCTATGATGAGAGGAGAACAGCAATGCCCGTTTCCAATTCCCACAATGAGCCAAGTCAATGTAATCAGCTTTGGCTGGGAGATCAATAGTCCTTTCACCATTGTGAGTGAAAGAGAGAGTGTTTAGTGTGTGTTTCTGGAAGACCTTTACAGAGGTGACCTCTGCTTGATTCTGCCAAGAGACCCTCAGTCCAAGTACTATTTCATTTGGCAGCTGAGATGGAAGCTCTATGGGAAAAAGGCTATAAGATAATAACCAAGTTAATGAGTCTTCTATCAATACTTCTATAAAATGCTCTGGCACAGCCTGTGACGGGATAGCTTTCAAGTGGGGCTGACGTGTGCAGCTCTAGACATGGGATTAAAGCAATTATAATTAAAGATGGCGCATGTCTGGTCTGTGACGGAATGATTATTTCATAGCTCTAATAACGGTCAAGACTTCTCTCGTTTGATCTTAATGGTGTTTATGGGGCAAGATTTGTGCATAGCTGCCTGTAGATTCTATGAACATATACAAAGATCTGTGATTTGATATTCTTGGTGATTTATGCCAACAACCAAACATACATACTTAGTATTTTTATCATGTTGATGTTTAGCAGGTATAATATAACCATGTTCACCATCTTAGTTTAGCGTGTTGGCATGCTAACATTTGCTAATTAGCACTAAACACAAAGTACAGCTGAGGCTGATGGGAATGTCACTAGTTTTGCTGGTATTTGGTCCCTTGAGGTACATCGTCTTGCGGGACTTCCTTTTGCTGCCTTTCTACCACAGCCTCGATTCTCGAATTTCCTTTTGCATTAGTTTTGCTAGTATTAGGATCTCTAAATTGAGAACTTTCAGCCAGAAAGAGTGAAATGAGGAATTAGAGTTTAAACTACTTTATATTTTATATATAAAAATAAAAGGAATATGAGAACAACTGGAAATTTAGTTAGTGGATGGATGTGCTAAGGTTGACTGCAGATTGACTTTGAAATTAGTTAGGGTTTCCATAAATGTTAAGAGATGGTGGAGATTTGAGTATACTGTGTTTTGAAAAATGAGTTTGAGAAATGAGACTGAAAGAAAACAGAATTAAGATGAAAGATTGTATTTGCTAGAGAATATTCTGAAACGATGGTTGTAATATTAATTTGACTTCTCTTGAAGTTTTTGTATCCACGAAGTGTATTGGTCTTTTATAGAGTCCCGAGCTGATCCTAAGCGGCGGCTTTGGCTTGGTGGAAGAGCGGGTCGTCCACCGATCGGAAAGTCGGCAGTTTGATCCCGGCTTCCCCCAGCCTGTGTGTCGAAGTGTCCTTGAGCAAGACACTGAACCCTGAGTTGTTCCCGATGTGCAGGTCCCCTTGCATGGCAGCTCCGCCGCCATTGGTGTGTGGATGTGAGTGTGAATGGGTGAATGAGAGGCAATATTGTAAAGCACTTGATACAAATCTGATCCCTTCTTTACTGTCTTTACTGAGCTCGACTGTGTTTGTCCACCTTAACTTTAGTGTTGCAGCACTTTTCTCCTTTACGACAGCCGGGCTCTACAGCGCGTCAGTTTCAACCAGAAATCTTACTTTGACACTCTTCTTTTCTCCCTTAGTTTTCTTAATAAATGATTTTTTTGGGAGCACAATCAACATTTATTCCTATAAAACACTGAAAGACAATACTTAATGAATAATATATGGTTATGTACAAGTTGTGTTATTGTAGCAGTTTGTTTAGTTTATTGTATGAATTATTCTCCTTTTCTATTCAGCCAAAGCTCACACAGAGAGAAATATTACTCGAAAATCTTTTCTTTTATTAAAATTCCCACTTCCTTTGCTGATTAATTTCATCTCCTTATCTGGGAGGAAAAGGGAAAGCATTTAGACATGTCACTACGAAAATGAAAAAGTGAGATTTATTACTGTGTTTTGTTAACATGCTACATACAGAAGGGGATTATTCATAATCATATAGGCACAGATTGTGTAAATGCATATGTCTCTGTGTTACCATGTATAAGGCCAGACTAGGGTTTTTATCCAGACACTGTTCTTGTAAGTTTTTATTTTGTAGATAATTGATACCAGTGCACGAAGGTGCCATGCATGGGAACAGGCAATACCAACTTAAAAAATGTCCTCATCACCTCCTATCCTAGTTACATTCCTTGGACTAACAACACATTTCAGGGCAATCTCAGACCTGTGTGCGGGGGGGGTTATTCATCCTTTATATCTATGGAATAATTAAGCTTGTTGAAGGGGAGATTCCATATGCCCTTGCTGCTGCGATGAATATTAAACCACAGCCCTATAAAACTGGGCTGTACATTACGTGTCTTTCACAGTGACTGCTAAAAATGCCTGGTTCCTGCCATTTCCGGCATCCACTGGCTGCTTCCTGGTGTGGCCTGCATAGCAGTAAACATGCGCGATGCTATCAGCGAGTTAGGGCACTTCCATATTGCCTGCCAGGCAGCTGTCACCATGTGGATTCATGAGTTTAGCCTGCAGCTTTTTATTGAGGAAACATTTATGGGTCACTTTAGAATTTAGCACAAAAAAAGTATTCGCCAGTGCTGATGAATTGTCAAGGGGCTCTTTTACAAAATTCCACTTAGGGCAATGAGAGACGTGTGTGGAAACCAATAAAAACAAAGAAAGGTGTAAGTTTTAAATAATTTTAAAAGGTGTAAGCTGAAAGTAAAATATATGATTCCATTTTCATGAGCCATTGAGTTTTCCAGTAGCTCATTTATTACAAAAATTGATTTTCCAGAGGTGCTGTAAAATCCAAGTCTCCCTGAGCCGCCCTTAGATTGCACCATTTTCCAATAGTCACCAAAAGTCAGCAGAGCCAAGTGTGAAGTTGTCTTTGAGGAAGGGAGGGGAAACTGCTGATATCCAATAATTAAGAAGTTAACAATGAATAAAATGTCAGTGTGGAAATAGATAAGATTTGGCCTGGTCAGCTAAATATTTGTCTATCAAAAAGACATAATACATTTTCCTTACCGATAAAGCAAATTTTATTCTAGCTTCATGCTCACAGAATCCAGTCTTATCTTTGCTGCTGTTTCCTAACTGCTTTGATTCCACAGTAGGACGATATAAAATTGATCCACACTCTGTTTGATATTATAGCTCCCTTGTTTTACCTCTCATGTTCCTTACTTCAAGAGCAAATGAGGGGATTTTCCAGCTGGTGGCTTGTCATGTCACGCTGTTTCTTCAGGCCACATAGAGCGTTTATATGTCATTATAATTAAACTGTACTGTATATTGTTAACGGCAGTTTGAATTTTTCCCCCTTGTTGGTTTAAATGGAAACACATTACGACAGGTTGTGATTGCTTAGAAGAGCGTTCGGGCTGTGCATGGACTTTCACAGCGGCTTATGAGTTGTACATAAGGCTTCTGTGTGCCTCTGCAGTCATGCTGCACATTTAATTGATATGTGACTGTGATTTTAGAAAATCAACAGTATTGGAAAAGTTAATTGAAAAATGTGATCAATTACATATTACTCATTAAAAAAGTAATTTCGCTACTTTACTCATTGCTCTACTGCAAAGGTAATTAATTGCATTACTACCCAGCACAACTCTGTCAACGGGGCCTTTAAAAACCCCGAAGCCTCCATGCCCACACATCAAGTCTGCTGTGTAGAAAACAAAAACAATGATGGCTTAACAAGCAGGTAACCTGACCATCAACAGCTAGCTTAACTTTTAGCTGGTGACTTCACAGAGCTCTCCAGACGTACCATCCTTACACTGAACAAAACCCTTTCTCCTTTTTACCCAGAGGTTAGTCGCCTCCTCCACCCGCACTAAGCTAACAAATCCCTGGCTGGTCTGTAAACTGAACAAACAGGGATGAAAATGAAAAAGAGCCAACCCCAAAATGTCAAAGTGAGTGGAATCTGTAACTGTAATTTCAACAGTATTAGAAACAAAATGTACTAACGAAACGTGTTTCTGAAAACATTTGAGGAAATAGGTAATGCAGTAGCAGAGCCTTTATTCATATTTGATCAGCTCTGCCTAGTTTGACAGTTTGATCTGAGTTTCGTGAGCCTGGTGCCATGATTTGAAATCTGGACCAGTAACGCACCTGTCAGTCATCGTATCAAACCCGCCCCATATCAAATGAATAACGGCTGTAATTGCCCCCTCCAAATCCAGGACAGGGGATGGGGGGGCTGACGAACCTGCTGGTACAAATGAATGAGCTCGGCAGATTCTCACACACACATCCACATTCAGAGTCTTGGACTTACTTTGGTGTTGGTGGTGATAGTATTGGAGAAATTCTCTGCATGTGTGTGTCTCCGTGTGTGCATTTGGAGCCATATTCTGTACCGTTGTGAATTATGGTAGGTGTCACTCAGCACATTGTATTCCAAGGCAGAGAGTAATATGACTCACTGCTACTCTGTCTCTGCAGGCAGCCTGGACACGCACCACCCAGTAAACAAGGGTAAAGCACTACCAATACTGTATAATAGCTGAGAAGCTATGAACAGGAATGTAAATATTGGATTTTTCCTCTTTTTTTCCCTCTTGTGGGATGAATTGGAATGATTGGCGATATTATTTCAGGATATAAAATAGTCTAGTTTTTGTTTTGTGAGGTTATGGGGAAAAGGAAAACACTCAGCTATAATATCCTTCTGTGTCAATCTAGATTTAGTTATGATCCACATTCATTTTACTTATTTCTTTAGCAGATATCATCTGCAAAAGAACAAAAAAAACTCCTATGATTTTTCACTGCATGACCGGTATATATGGTTGTGCTGCCAAACTCTTTAAGTGGCAAGTTAGCGGCAACTGTGTGTGTGTGTGTGTGTGTGTGTGTGTGTGTGTGTGTAGCCTGCCACCCCACCCCCTCTGCTGCACCAGGATTCAGCCCTTCAGCTTCCTCAGAAATGAAAATTTGCGACCGACATCTTAAACCCATTTAATCTGAGACAGCCATGCAGACTGGCAGACACATAAATACACACAAATATTTATGCATTGCAAGAAGTGGGGCATCTGGCGATGGTGCAAAGCTGAACAAAATCAAACTTTATACAGATTCCAAACAAGAGCCATCATTCAGTCTTTGAATATAGTAACAGGATTGTTAAAAAAGACCCTTCTGTCAGTTAAAAATTGAAAAAAGGTAGAATCTGACAAATATCAACTGAGGAGACGGGTCCTTGAGGCAATCTACTATATATACTTTATAGCTTTCTTGAGGCAATAGAAATCCCATGGGTAATACTCAATATAATTGAGAGGTAAAGTTGAGGTGAAAAATCAGACTGCCACATTGTAGTAGATTTTGACACTGCATGTAGAATGAAGTGTTCCATGAATAATGTATTTTCAAATTTTTAGAAACTAGAAATGTTCAACAATGGTATCACTGAAGAAAAGCATTCAACAAGACAATAGATACATAATGTATGAGCATGGAAGTTCAGTTTTGACCTTTGGTGAAAAGTATCTACAAAATAATCTAAGCTCAATGGTCCACCATGATTGAGGAAAATATCAAATTTTCTGACCAATTTCTGTTTGCAATTTAAAGTAAATTTGCCCAGTATTCTATAGAAAACAAGAGCATTTTAACTCACATGTATGAAAATATTACATAAGTGGAACACTTAATATTACAAAATATTATTGAATTATAATTATGACATTCAATAGTGGTGCAATATTTATTAATAAGTACATAGCCTTCCAGTTATGGTAATAAACTGCTAAGGCATGTCTGAAAGTATTCAATACAGGGCTGCTGACACCCACTGTTGACAGCTCTGCACTGCAGCAATTTAAGCTAATGTTAATGTTAGCTTCGCTGATTGAGGACAGACAGCTTCACAACCCTTTTTGGTGTTTCACAATAAATGCTAATTACAGCGGAGTACATTTCTAATTGCGATTTTGATATAAAAATAATTCATTCTTCAGCCCTATAAGGTCCACCTACTATTCCACTATTCTCACCGTGAGATTTGGTTCTTTAAAAACCCTGATAAGCTGGTAAGTGGACCTTTTTTAAAGGTGGGGTATGCAATTCTGATGCAATACACATCTTTTTGTCAAACTCAGCGAATATTTCCTCCCCTTCAGTGTGCACGCTGAATAAAAATCCAGTGTTTGTACAAAGCCCTGGCTCTGTAAATGGGAAACAAACAAAGTGGCTCGGACAGAGCCACACAACACTGTCCCAGCCAGGATTTATGTGTCAGGTAACGTTAAATGACTTGCCCACGGACATTCAGCTTTACTTTCTAGTTTGCCAAGATATGCTATTGTTTTGTTGTTTTCTATAGCAGCAGAAGAGTTGTGAATATCGCTGTCTGAAGCTGCTGCGCTGCTCTGGGAAACCGTCTTGTCCTCTCTGGCTGTTTGCAGCAGCAAATGCCTCAACCTAGCTAATGTTACATTACTTTAACTTAGGTTAAGTTACACAGTGTAATACGTGTAAATAACAGCAGTGTATGGTCAAATCACAGCAGTATAGTGCCAGGTAGCAAAATACTGCCATTATGAAATTAGGAGTGACCAAAATAGAAGTTTTTTTTATATTTCTGATTAATGAACTGGCTTAGAGTTAAATGAAAATGTAATTATTTTCCTTCAAACTGAGGAATTTTTTTCTCTCTATAGATGGAACTGTCTCATTACTCATATGAAATATGAGTTTGATTCGTTCATGCTTAGTGCCCCTCGAGAAGGGAGACAGTTATCCAAAACCTGTTGGCAATAAACGTTTAGTGAAGGACTCCCATTGCTATCCTGAACCTTCTGAATTTCCCAGGGATTTTTCTGCAGTTCACCATAAACATCAAGAGTTCCATATAGACATGTTTATACTGGATTAGAGGAAGTAGGAATCCTAGGTAATCCTAGGTCCATCTGTAATCACATCACAACCTATCAAAACCAGGCTTTCCTCTGATAGAAAACTCCAACAAATCTGCCAAGCCTAAAGCATTCACTGGCTCCCAGGCTGTTGATGCATAATAAAAAGATGTAAAAATAGCTGGAAAGTACTGCAGCACTAAGCTGTGTTTAGGCAATGTGCTAGGATGTGGTCTAGCGATTGTCATACTTTTGGTTTTCTCATCAAACAAAATTCAGTCAGAAAAATCTGCTCCTACCTTACAAGCTGCTGTTCTGTGCTCGCAGGGAGGCTGTGTGTGTGAGCATAAAACTCTCAGTACACTGCTGACTGCTGGAAGATGGCGACCTGCGTGGGGACCGCTGAAAGCGACTCCTCCGGTTGAAGTAGCTGCCAGCTGTCCAGGACCGTTTGTGCTTCCTCAGGTACTCCTTGTAGTTCTTGGTGAGCAGCGTGTACAGAAAAGGGTTAATGCAGCTGTTGGAATACGTCAGACACGTGGTCAGGTAGTTGATGTTACGTTTGGCTTTGGTGGACAGGGACAGTGAAGGATGGAACTGACCCAGAAGCTGCCAGATCCAGAAGGGCAGGAAGCATGCCCAGAAGAGGAGCACGATGGTGAAGATCAGGTACAGCACCTTTTGGGACATAAGACCACAGAGAAGAAGCATTAATGAGAATCATTGATGCACCGGATTGTGGTGCATTAATGTCAAATGTCTAACAAAATGTTATCATCTAGATACTGAGATAAATGATTAACTGTATCCTACCTGCCAACATTTAGGTTTAAAAATACGGGACTTTTGATGTGTTTCATAGACGATCTGACAAATTGGGTGACATCAGGCAAACATCCAAAACTTGGATCTGTGTTGTCATTATTAAGTTTGAAGGCAATGCAAATTAAAAACCCAGTTACTCAACAAAATCCACAGATTTGTTGTGAGCTGTTTCATGTGGGAACTATTTTGTTTCTACCAATAGTTCCTGTAAAACTGCTCAAAATAAATCTGTGGATTATCTTGAGTAACTAGATGATGTATGGAAGGACACATTGCTGTTGAGTTTTTCATAAAATCTGGTTGAGCCTGTACAAATCTATGAACGCTGATTTTTCTCCAGTGATCAAGGATGGTTTTCTAAAACCTGCCTCTTATGTCCCAGCATGATCACAGCAAGGGATCCACAGTTACAAACAGCATTTTTAGGCACAGAGAGAATGAATTATTTCTGGAACAAGCAGTGGCACTTTTGAAAGTTGGATAGTCTGCATTCTCGCTCTTGCGCCAAGGTACAAGTAAATCCTATGAGCAGCCTTTAATGCAGCAATCGCCACATTGTTAATTACACTGATAAGACAAAATGAACCCGTCTTAAGTCCTGCTATGAAACAAATTGGAACGAGTTTTGTCTCACCGTGAACAGAAAGCCAAAAGGGGAGTGGAAAATAGAAAACCTGCAGCAGCAGGGAGAGGATTGATAACAGGATGCTTTAAGAAGAGTGTGAACTGATGCTGCTACAGTCATATACTCTTAAATAGCAACAAGTTATCTTTTATGATGACAGCGTATGGCAAATACTTACCCAAACAGAGAGTCATACAATAGCCATGAGACAGAATGTCACAAGCCTATAAGCCAGGGGATAGGTAGTACACTCTCCATGAGGAGTATGCCTGAATCAACAATCTTGGTAAGTGAAATGTCTGTGGTTTGTACAGCAGCATCTTGCCTAACTTCCTGCCTGTGTCTGGATCCATCTCCAGTTGAGTTGCAGACTGGGGATCCCGCCCACCAAAAAAGGAGAACCAAAAATTGGGATCAGTGTGGCGATCCTGTCCTCCCTCCACAAAGTCCACAGAGGGAGGAGGTCGGGGCAGTTGGGTGGGTCAAGAAAAGGTCAAACATTTACATTGGAGACCACTATTCATTTCCTGTCTCCTACCAACAGTCAGCATTTTTTTTTAACCAATTATTTTTACAAAATTGTGATCTTTCCCTTAGACTAACCAAGTTGTTTTAGTGCCTAAACCTAACCAAACCTTAACCATAGAGGTGCCAGATTAGAGAGTTTGTTTTTGCAACAGTGATTTGTAACGGTTTTGGAGGTGACTGACACTTGATGTTGTTCTGTCGATAGGGGTGTCAAATCAGAAAAAACGTCTTTTGTTGTTTACCTTGGAGGACTTTCTGCTTGGAGTAAGGTTGTCATATGCAAATATTCACAGTGTAAATCTTTGAAGATGAGCGGAAAGCCCAAAAAGCACTATTAGAAAGCGAGCTTGTGCGAAATAGAACCATCCCTTAAAATACACTATCTTGTGATACACTGACCTTTTGATTGGGAAGTTTCTTCGTCTGTTTGAAGGTCTCCGTCTGTGAAACCCAATAAGTGCGTGCAAGCTGGATGTAGAGATAGCCAATGATCAGTCCTGGGGCGACAATGCTAGTGCAAAACAGGAAGGAGATGTAAACTTTGTAGGAGAGTGGCGACAAGGTGGGCTGACACATAGCCTTGTTGCCCACTGTCATTAGCTGAATGCTCACAATCATCGGTAGGGTGAGGATGAGAGATGCAGCCCAGACCAGCAGAGCGATGGCCTTCCGGTAACTTTTAGACCGCTTGACTGTGTCAAGTGGCTTGAGCACAGCAAAGTAGCGCTCTGTGCTCATGACCGTCAACGTGAAGATACTGGCATGCATGGTCAGGAAGTCCATGCTGATCAGAATCCGACACCCTACGTCCCCAAAGTACCATCTCTTTAGGAAGTGTGTGCAGACTACAAAGGGTATGGTGAGAAGATATAGCAGATCTGCCAAAGCTAGGTTTATGATGTAGATGTACATAGAGGCTGCAGTCCTCATGGAGTGGCACATGACCACCAGGGTGTAGATGTTCCCCAAGACTCCAACGAGGCACATCATGGAGAGGATGGTGCCAATGGTAAAGGTGGCGGGTGTATCCTCATGCGCATTCAGTGGGGGGTCGGTGGCATTGGCGCCCCTTTCCACAAGGACTCCTACAGGCTCCATGGACATTGTGGTCATTTCTGGATGCATGGGAACAGAAATGTAAGTGGTGAGGATGGCAGCTGTACAGAAAAATTACTTTTGGTAATCAACCCTTGACTTCTAACTTGGAATGGGCCTTGGGCTATTATTTCATTGAAGTGGCTCTTATATAAATGGGGACTATTATAGTGTGAGAAACTATATTGTCCTGTTTGATTTAATTTATTTTTTCCATTTGTGACAGAAGACGAAGTCTAGCGGAAAGGAATTAATGAACTTGCTTTTGATGCAAAGCTTCTTTTCAGGCTCCATCTCTACTAGTCATTTGCAAAATCTGCACATTCAATTAAAGTACCTCTGACTTCTTGCACATGACCAACTCATTCATATTGAGGAAATTTGAGGAAAATGAAGTCCCTCATTTTACTCATGGCATAGAAAGTGGCTCCGAAAATGGATTCGAGCTCATGTCAATTCAATGCCATTTTTTATTTAGAGTAATATAAAACACCAAGAAGTATATTATGTTACCCAAGTTTTCCTAATTTGATGAAATGATTTGTTGGACAAGTTTTGAAACGGTTGATGTCGTTTCTGACCTCAGCTTTTAAGATTGCATATTGCATAACTGACCAGTGGCGGAAGGAGTATTCAGATTTTTTACTTAAGTAAAAGTAGCAATACTACATTGTAAAAGTTGGGGCTGGTAAAGGTGGGGCCATTTTTAATTATCTTGTGTTCTGCTGGGTAGCCTAACCTACAATAATATATCATAATTTATTAGTTGATTTATATTTTGTATTACAAATGTACATTTGCAAAGTAACTACTAACTAAAGCTATTAAATAAATGCAGAGGAGTAAGAAGTACAATTTTTGCCTCCAAAATGTAGTGGAGTTGAAGTTGAAAATAGCATAAAAAGGAAATACTCAAGTTAGGTAGAAGAGCCACAGAATTGCACTTAAGTACAGTACTACATGTGCTTAGTTACATTCTACTGCTGCAAATGTGTGGACTGAATGTGAACAGTAGTGCCACAGTCAGAATTAGCTGATTGCTAAATGCTGATAAAATTAGCAAATCTTATGGGGAAAGAATTTCTGATGGAAACGAGAGCTATAGTTATTCGGTGATATTCTGAGTATTATTTACATCAGCAGCATTTCAGAGGGCTGATGACGAAATGCATCCTTACTTTCTGAGAATATAAGGGCAAAACAATACAAGTGATTCCATTCACCCAGGGCGCATTTCAGAAAAAGAGCCAAATGTATCAGTTGATGCAACTGTTGAAGGAACACAGAGAACTTTTCACTCCGTCACAGAGGTCGCCCATTGTCTAGTCTAATGCCAAGCTTTCAAGATTCAGACAGCTATAACTGCCAAAGTATTATTCCTTTGTGACATATGCTGTTCCAAAAGCACTAGGGGCAGAGATGAAGTCAGACATGGTTAATATTACATTTCACGTCCTTACTAATAGACCTGTCTGGAATGCTCTGATAAGCAAAACAGCCCTTAGTGCACGCATGTAAATGTATCTTTATGGACAGCTACAAATCTATCTGGGCATGCAAGTGAATTACCTGGACTGCCTCCCTGGTCAGAAGGGTTTAACACTTATCTGCAGTTCCATCAGCCATGCTTTGTCTCACTTGCTCCTCCGAACTTCGCACTTACTGCAAAAAAATCCACGCTCCATAAAAGTCCCGAAGTCCCAACAGATTCTACAGAGTATCTGAGAGGTGAAACATGCAGGTGGAACAAAAGGAAAAACAATCAATATCCAGCAGTCTAGTGGGGGAAAATGACCTCAATCAGTCATCTACTACAACAAATATCCCCCAATTGTTGATTAGTCTCTCAAAAGCAAATAAACATATCCTAAATGTCTAGATTCAATGGAAAGGTGCACTGATATCCGCCTTAAAAGTTCTCTTCCAGTCCTTTTACCCTTTGTGCACCGTGGTAGCATCCACACACTGGATGTCAGCTGTGACATCGGCAGCAGAGTAATTTCATTCAGAAGAGAAAATCTAAAAAACAAGAGAACATCGCTGAAATGATGATGAGAAGTGAGGATCACATTAAGCTACAGCTGGTTACGGAGAATCCCCCCTTTAGACTGAGAGCGAGTAAGAGAGAAAGAGTGCCAGAGGTAAAGAGGGAGCGAGAGAGGGAAGAGAGAGAGACAGAGAGGGAGAAACATGAGCGTGCCGCTGGTGAGGCACTCTCGCTCAGAGTCCAAAGTGGGAGGGAGAAGACGGAGAGAATGGGCAAGAGAGAGGTTTGCAGGAAATCTCTCTCTCTCTCTCTCTCTCCCCCCCCCCCTCCCCCTGTAACCCCGCTGCCATCTATTTCCATGCAGTGCGGGGGGGCCACAAACTGATATGGGACTTGAGACACATTACACACTGACAGAACAACCACACTGACACAAACACACATGCAGTCCAACTCGATAGCTAAAAGGACAGCCACCACTGCCCATTTGTTCTGGGGGGGCGATCCCAGCTAAACAATGTCTTAGGCTTTCTGCTGCTGCGCATACAGGCTACAGGGGGACAATTAATTAATAAAATTGTATGCTGAGCATTTCCTGTTTGCTCTCCTCCCTTCACTTTACCATTTTAAACGAGAAATATGAAAAGTAAAAGACAACGAATGCGTCACTGTAAAAAGAAGTATCTTTGAAATAAGGTGTGTTCAGACTGAGCGTGAAGCGAATTTTAGAGGCATAATTATGTTTTTTTATATATATGTGTCTGTGTGTGTGTTTGTGTGTACTGTTAAAACATGAGTGGATGTTAATAAATGCTCACCACGAAACTGAGGTCAAGATGTGTCGACAAAATGTTTCAATTTAAAGTTATTATCCTTTGGACTTTATCATATCAAATCCAATGTTTGATACTATTCATAGCTGGCATTCATTCTGTTATAGCCATTAAATAACCTTACACACACAGTCCGCCATTCCTGTGCTGGATTGAAATGGAGTGCACATCAAGCCCCCAGGGACAGAGCGTAAAGCAATTTTGAGTGGCGGCCACTTGGTTATAGTAACCTCTGCGTTCATCACGTGATGCTCACTGGCCCAAAAAGCATTTTTCCCATACCAAATTATTAGAAAAGGAGCATCTGAAAAATGTTTTTGAGCATCACAAACCCCCCAAAATGACTCTTTTGATTATCAGAGTATTTGGACAGACTAGAAGTGCCTTGTGATTAAGTTGTTTCATCCTATTTGTATGTGTGGGGAGCCAACAGGAAGTCAGCCAGCTCGAGCCAACGGAAGTCTCGGACGCGCATGCTCTCAGACGGCTCAGCTGGAGAAGGTCTCTTGTGTGTATGCTCTATTGGCAGAAAACATGCAGAAGCATGAGGAAGCCTGTGAAGGCTTTTTCGGCATATGCGTCCACTGAGTAACTTTAATAGGAAGGAATGAATGGTGTGGTATTTTTGAACACGGTATCTAGTTCTCCTTAATACATCCATGGTGCACACGCACAAGGGATTCAGAGGAAATGATGCATGCACCTGCTGGACAAAATGTAAGAAAACAAGCCAGCACATCATTGTACATATTTTGTGTATACGTGCATATGTCACATAATCACGTAATCTGAAAAGATCAACTTTCATGCAATGTAAACAGATACACAAGTCTTCTTCTGTATTTCTTGTCCAGAAGGATATATAAACATGACATTGTAATCGAAACTCCGTGACTTGCATTAATAAGATGTTCTTAGTGTTGCCATAGGTATCCATAGGTGTTGCCAAATCAAGATGAGCTGAAATTTTAAGGATTATAACATTACGCTAAAAAAGTCATAATAAAAAGGCTTTGTGCGTATATTTGAAGGCTTAATGACTCTACTTCATAAATGCAAAGACACAAAAAGGAGATTAGTCTGGAGGAGAATAACACAAAGACCTAGAGCCCCTGTTAACTTTTAAGTCAGAGGCTAAGTTCACTCCAAGACAGCACAGACAAACAACACAGTCTGCTGCTAGCTAGTGACAGCTAATGTCTGTACAGTCAGTCCTTTTCCGTTTTGGGGAGAATAAACAACTGCAAAACCACTCATTTGTCAAATTTGCGGGAATAATGCATGGCGAATGTACGAGATGAAATTTTAACACCGAATCACTGACCAAAACAGTAGCTTTTAGCAGTGGAGCTCCCTTCCCTGGTGACTGAGAGCATTGTCAACTCAGCTGTAATACACAGTGTTACTGCCTGGTTCTAAGATTATTAAAAGACCACGAAAGCCAATCTTGATGTGATAACTTGCTCACTTGCATATAAGTGGCTGATTTGAGCCATTGCCCTTTATAAACAGCTCTTGCATAGCTCTTGTTTTGTACTGAACTGAACATTACAGCTTGAACAGGCTACAGTCAGAAGCACAAATGTGTGTTCATTTAACCTTACCGATCTATTGCAGTGCATTTGAATTGATTTTGCAATTTCTTAGTTTAGAGGAATGTGAATGAACTACGTGACTGAGAATGTTTGAGCTGAACTGAATTAAACGATTAAAATCAGCAACGTGAGTCATAATTTCCACCTCTATAAGGGATGTTTAGCAATGTACATGGTTGTCTTTCACAGTGTCCTTTTTTGCTTGCATTCAAGCTGGTCTCCTTTTGTAACACGGGCTATTTTCAATGATAGCATGTTGATTGTTGTGTTGAATATAACAAATTGTTTTACTATCTTGAACTGCCTGTAGGTCAATTTTGTATCATGATTGATGCCTGTTTTAAAGAAATCAACACCAAATCTGATGCCTTGAATGAGAAACATCCAAACATGCAGATCTCTTAATAGCATGGGAGGCTAACACAACACTATTTCCCAGTTTAATCTTCCTTTTTTTACTTGCACGCTGACATTGCCATTTTAGGTTTAAGCTTATGGGTGAAATTGTTGCTAGTCTGCAGCTGAGTAATCTCAGTATTTGTAGGTAAAAATCACCTCGCCAGCTTGCAATACAGTCAATAGTAGTTTTGTAGTTTTATCCCACTGCCTTCTGTCTGTCATTTGCCACTTATTTAATCAGAGCTGGCCTCCAGGCAGACTGATTACACGCAGAAACAGGCACTCAGACTGGCCTTTTATGCGCCTGTATTTACAGCTGTAACCTTTTTAACCTGAGGGTGCAAGGTGGCAAAGCGGTTAGTGCTCCTGCCCACCAGCACCAGCACCAGCACCAGACCGTGGGCTCAAATCCCAGACCAGACCAAAGTCACACGATCTCTCTGTTGGCTACCGTCCAGGGTGTACCCCGCTCAAGGCCCAAAATCACTGGGATAGGCTCCAGTCACCTGTGACCCCCAAAGGGAACAAGTGGTAGAAAATGACTGACTGACAATGAAATTCTAATATGTCAATATGTTTAGCCATTCAACGATCCAACAAACTGTTACTGTTTTCAATTACAGCGAGTGCATATTGGTAACATTGAAATGATAAATGGTCCCTGGAAAAGAGACTTAGGATGCACAAGAGAGGCAAGAATATTTCTGACGGCATGCATTTTCTTTTATAACTGAATTAAATGTCAAAGAATTCCTATCCGAGTCGAGTAGGTTTAAATGCATGTAAACATGTCATGTCTCTGCATTCTTTACAAACGATTGAAAAATAAGTCATCGGCTGTTATGTAATTCTCTGTTCGTGCGGGAACCTGTTTGTTTGTGTCTGCGGGTTTTGCGGGTTCATGTGGAAAGTATTTAGAGTTTATATGCGTTGTCTGTGGGATCTTATCACAGCAGGGATCACATTGCTTCTGCATGGTGTGTATGTTTGTGTGTGTAGAGGTCATCCTATTAAAATAAGAGAGTATCTGTAAAGCGATTAAGGGAGGACTGATGAACAGCCATTACAGTCAGCTTGGGACTGCTTACACAGTAAATGATGCAGTGCAATCACCTATCACAGGTTTCTACAATCACAAGAGACTTAACATGATGACACTTACGTCCACCTCATTAGCCATCTCACACATACACACACACACTCACACACTCACAAAGGGGAATGGAGAAAATATACAGAAGTTAAAAAAAAATCACAAATGCTGTTTAGTTTTCCTACCAAACCAGCAGCTCAGTTGCATACAGTATGTGTGTGTGTATGTCTCCATGTGTTAGTGTGTTTATCCTCTTTTAGCATAATAAATGCTATGGTTGCTAGGCCAGTTGCTATGGGGCAGCTGCATCAATCAGCTGCTCAGAAAATCACCTACTTTATCGAATTAGCCTTGAGCCGGGGGTAAATAGCAATTTGACCTAATGCATAAATGCATCTTCAAAGTGCACTCATGGCGTGTAAGTCAGTGTGTGTGTCTGTCTGTAAAATGACAGGTGAGGGTGGCTGTATGTGCCATTTGATGTTTTACAAGCCCGCAACATCCATAATGCATCCTCGCTCCGAAAGCGATGAACGGCAGCAGCTGCTGTCCGCTCTTCATTTGTTCTGTGGATGAAAAGTGTGAAGTTTGTCAATGTTGCAGGCAGAGAGGAGAGGAGAAGAAATGATGGGAGAATACACAAAAGGTAGAGAGTTCAAAATTAATCAAATAAACTTTAAAACTCAGCCAAGGTAGATAAATATCCGAAAAAGGAAAGCAAGAATATTGACAGCCATAATAAAATCGGGGGATAAAAGTAGTAGCAATATCACAATGTATTCAATTACAAAAAGTATGCTTCAGGAAAAGTATACAAGTATTATCAGCATTTATAGTCCTTAAAGTGGCAGCTCCCTAATACATCCATGATCCATTTACAGTGCACCAAAGACTAATGTCACATTGTTCCATTAAAGAGGACAGCCAACAGTATCATTTAATAATACAAAATTCATCAGTGAATTCCGCATAGAAATATGACCATACACCAAATCATGTCCAGTACATGCATGCATCATTTACTGTGAATTTGCTGTGGGTACGCAATTTGAATCTCGCACAGGAAAGGCGGACTCCGCCACCAACAATACAAGCTGCTATATAGGAAGGCTGTTACACAATGCAAATACATTAAATGGCTTTCCTTGTAAATGCTGGTATCAAACTGGGATCTGATATAATGATATTAGTAAGGATTATAACTTTTCATATCAAAAGTAAAAGTACTTACTATGCCGACTGGCTGAATTATTTAAATTGAATCATTGTCTATTTTACTGATGCATCATCCATGTGCAACATTTCAGTGTCGCAAATTGAGGTGGATCTAATTCAAATACTTTATGTACTGATGGGTTGACACTGATCATGTGTTTATGTAAAATCTAATGCTGCAAAGTCACTTTAACACAACATAATCAAGTAAACATGAGGATTTTTCTCTTTAAACTACCCCTCCACTAAAAAATGTGTTTTTCTTATGTTTGTCCCCTAAAAGGCCTTTGACTTTTTTTGTCTTGTATGTGCAAAGTTTGTCTCTAGAGAGGTGTTCCTCTACATTCCTCTACTGAATGGGGAGATGTCTGTACACTTCCCTAAAATCTGAGATTGAAACGCGTTCCAGGCAAGCTGGATTTAGTATGTCACAAATTCAAAAGCCAATAGCAATGCCACCTGCAAAGAACCCTGAAACCTCCAGCACAGAGCCGACTTGTCAGTACAAAGAGCGTTAGTGTAGGGAAAGTTGTGACAGCAAACATGGTGCAGTGTTGGGATGTAAACCAGACCCTGGAGCTTCCTTCCACTATCTACTAACTTACAGTGTGTTCACATTGTTATTATGTAACAAGCAACATAAACAAATAAAATATGTTAACTGCACTTACCATTCTGATACTTCTGCTAGTCGCCAATTTTGGTGCACAACAGACTCCTCATCTGGGTAAGCCTGAGGCTCAAACATGTATGTCTGCATCTCTCCGATGTTTCCTCGAACTCCAGCCTTCTTGATGCGTACCGGTCTCTCACCATGGATGTATAATAAGAACATGTCTCTCACCAGCATCCTTGCGCTCACCAGCAACAGTCAACCTAACGTGCAGCGGTGGTGGGCGGGCCTTCATAGAACCAGATTTTCTCAATGAGGGAGAAAAAGTACATGTACTTCCAGCTCCTTTTCAGAGTTGTTGCTTTTTTCTTTTTTTTTTTCCTTTTGATGTGGGATAACCATGTTAAACAATATACGAATCATAGCAGACTATTTGTTACAAATTTTAAAATGTGTCTGGAGGGAGCTTTAATGAATTTGCGTTTACAGCTCTGTGTTTCTTTCCACAACTCTCGCTGGCAGGGAGCTCGCTGTCTAATTGGGGGCGCTGAAGGGACTTTAAATGTCAGATAAAAGTAGTGGAGTAATACATGCAAAATTTCCCTCAGACATCACCTCGAAATAGTAAGAGAACAGTGTTGCAATTTAGAACTTCAACTTGATGGACAGTGTCAAACCACAGGGCCACTCCTATATTAATACTGTTATTAGTAGTGTAACCTACAGTGCGACTTGATCTTTCGTTTGCATAGAGTATCAAAGTGTGAAATTCATGACAGATTAGTGGGTGGAAAGACTTCACTTTACTGTGTGGGTGGGCGGGTTATTATAGCCAAATGAGGCTTTCTTCCAGTGTAAGGCAACTTCTTCATAACTAGATCTGACTTATTAGCCACATCAAAGCTGCTTTCTGCACAAAAAGAGGGGAAACCACAAAGAGAACACCGAAAAATGAGAGCTGGAGTTATGTAAGTGTAAGTTTGCCAGTAAAGACAGTCATCACAGTTCATTTATTAAACTGACAGACAATCACAGTCAATCCTCCCACATGGATCATAACATTTCTCTGCACTATCCAACACACACACACATCTAAACGCACTGCTGTCGGCTCATTGTGTTTATAAATCATTCCTCCAGGTTGGGAAGGGATTTGAGTCCTACACAACAGATTGTTTTGTTCTTCAGTGGGTTTGGACGCACATCTGCAGCCCTTCACAATGCAATTCATTACTCCTCAGCAGAGTAGAACAGCAGGAGGCTCCATTGAAATGTGAAGTCAGGGAAAGACATAATGTGGGCACAGGTAGATTCATCTTATTCTCTATTTCATGTCCTATCAGTGCATTCCATAATGCCAGGGCACATTGAGAGATGTATCTGGGTGCAATACACTTGGTATCAAATCTTTAAACAATCATTGCCGTCTGGGCCCAATCCTGCTACATTTCAGGGATCAAAAGTGAGACATGGTTATAAATAAAGGCAGCAACAGGAGATATAGAAAAGCAATTTTCTGGCTTTCTAAAAGTGGGCAGGGAGTGATGTGATTTCAAAAATCTTTAAAACAGGAATAACTTTTAAGTCAACTAATCTATTACTTTGTTTTAAGAAATCTATTTGTCCTGAAAAGGGGAAAATGCCACAGGGGTGAGATATAGATAGATTTCTTGATACTAGAGAGAACTGCTGGTCTGCCTTGTTTCAAGATTGTAGACTTGTTCCTTTTGTATTGACTGTTTAAATAAAAAGTGGGAGAAATGTCCATTTGGGGTGTTTCTGACATTTGATTTTGTGCAGTACTATGTAAACACAAAGAGTGACATAAAAGATACTGAGATAAAGCTAAAACGTCAGCATGCCTCAGAGTGCTTGTCGGATTGTCAAACCTTTCTGACGTTGGGATTGTGGGGGCTGCTTCCAACAATATCACTAACACGTTTGCCTTTAGATATCGTCAGACGACACAACATGAACTACTTTGTTTTGAAAGTACTGACACCTTTGGTCTCGTCTGGGATATATATAAAATGCTCTTATCTGCCATAAGATAAGTGAACCTAAATTATACCAGGGAAATACACCAAAAATGAATGAAAATCATCTTAAGTGTTACTTTTGAAGCAGTATTATGCACTAATCACTTGTGCAATAGCCGACAACTTTAAGACTGTAGTGTATAGTAACCTATTGAGAAAACTTTACTTCAGAGAGTTGGAGTCCTTTGAGGTAACGAAGTAAGAGCAAAGAGATGAAGCAGCGGGAGAAGCTGGCAGGGACCCACTGACTTTCACCACTAACACACAACCCCAGTGTGGAATCCACTTGATGAGTTAAACTGGCCCACAGGGTGGCTGTTTGTGCGTGAGTGAGAGGTCTCATTGATTTCTGTCTGATGTGAAGCTGAGATTACATTACATACAGCGCTGATGTTTCTGGCTGTGTGTGTGTGCGGACAGATGCGACCACAGACTCAGACTAAAGCCATGGTTTGATTGGAATAATACACAATCAGTGGTGTGAGACAAGCCTCCAGGTGTGTGTGTGTGTTCCTTGTTCTTATATCCCGGTGGGGACTTTAATCTGAATGCACAAGGACCCATGGGGACCCATTTTCCACCGAGGCGGAGCTGGGGTTAGCTCGGAGCCAGAGCCAAGTTTCAAATCGGTTCTTTGTGTTTCCACAGCCGAAGCACCAGCTCGGAGCCAGGAAAAGTGGTTCTTAAGTAGCATCAACTCGTTGCTGGGCTAGAAGGAAGCACCGCTTACTGCGGTGGCTGGGGGCGGGGTTACCATGACTGACAAGACGAACAGTTTTCACTTCTGCTTCTTACACCAACGCTTAATACATTTTTATTTAACTGCAATGTGATTGTTTATCCGAAATGACTCTAGCACTGACTCTGAACCAGCACCTGGTTCATTTTGGTGGAAAAGGGGTAACTGTGGGGACCTCAGTTTTTGTCCCCACAGGTATAAACTGTTTTTTGAGCGTTAAGACTTTGGTACACGTTACAATTAGATTAAGGTTAGGGTTAGACATTTAGTTGTGATGGTAAAGGGGGTTAGGGGACGGTACTATGTCAACGACCTGTGTCCACTATCTCTGTGTCCTCACAGGCCACAGCCACTTTATTTAAAAATACTACAGTTGAAAGACCCAGGGCTGTGTACAAATACATTGAACGTACAGCTAGCAGATGGTGACAAGATATTCGCTGAATTTAACAAAAAGACATGTATTGAATTAGAATCGCATACCCCACCTTTAAATTCATTTATTTTCTTTTTGAAAACCTGATAACAAATTACATTATAATATGATATTAGTTAGATTAATGTAAATGCATGAAATAGCATTCATAAGTTTACAAGTTGTTGTTGTTGTTGTTGTTGTTGACTGTATGGTCATCAGACTGTTTTCTGTACATTGCTAATCTGGATTTGAACTTACTGCTCTGCCAATTACAGAATTCCTCTAAAAAGTGTAGATGTAAAGACATTTTTCAAAAACTTGAGATAAAGTTAGATTTTTGAAACACAATATTATATTGGCTGTTTTGGTTGTGAGCCCACCATTAACAAGATGAATTGAGATTCAGAGCCTGTAAAAACAACACTGATTTTGATGAATACACTAATATGATTTACTGTAACTCTAACATTGCCTTTAATTCTGTTCTCTGGTTGAGTTCGGTAAATTTACCGTAATGCTTTTACAGGTGGAAAATCTGGGTTTATAAACTTTGGAATCACATTTAAAAAAGGTACAAATAATATAATAAAAACCTCTTAGTAATGAATCAAATGGCAAATAAATCTTTTGTTAGTGGTGTAAAGCACCAATAATCCATTGTAATGCACACAAAAAAAACTGTGTTGCCAAGTCATATATAACGATCACGTACATGTTCTCAGCCAGCTTTTGGCTCGCAGCTTTGCATCATTAATAAAGTTAAGTACATTTGTGATGAGGAGTACTACACAGCCTGTGAAAACACTACAATATTTCTGTGGGTCTGGAGGAGCTTTATCAAGTCTGAGATCATTGCTCATGTTAATGTCATCAGGGTTATCTTAGCCTTGGCTTGGAGACAAAAAGTCTGTGAAACAAACTTAGGGGGTGAAAGATTTGCCAGGCAGGGAGGGTCAAATGAAAGATGTTGAGAGTGGCATTATGGGATATGTAGGATCCACTGTTTTTGGAGCTTTAACCATATGGGGGACTAAAAGGCAAGACCATACTTTTTAGCCACACTAGGTGGGCGGCTTTAGGAATGGCACGGTCGGTAGGTCCACCGCTCCAGACCGTAGACTGTATAAAACATGAACGTAGTGTCCGTGACGTCACCCATAGGTTTCAGAAAAATGTTTTGAAGCTCATCGTGGGCTGCGCTGGCCGTCCCCATCTTGGCAGCTAGTCACTCGGCCCAACTCCGGAATAACCCAAAATGGGCAAAGAGCTAGAGTGTGGTTGGAGCTGAGGTGCCTGGTTGCTAAAACACGCCCAACTAGTTCGAAGTTACCAAGCTGGCTAAAGCTGAGAAGCTAGGCTTTTAAACTACTCTGTGTTGCTAGCCGGCTAACCCTGTGGTATGCGGTTGGCAGTTGGCAGTACATTTGCAATTGTCCAATTTTTTGGTTTATGACAAAATACCTGTTAATTTCTTTCAGTAATGAAATCTGTGTATTTGTCTTTGTCAACATGTGTGTATATTGATCTTATATTATATATTTTACTCTGCAACACAATATTTCCCACCAAGATCAGACTTATATGTCAATGAACAGACTTTATAACCTAAAACGAAAACCTCCATGGTGTCAGCCTCCTCTGTTTTATTGAGATTTTCAGGTGATGGTGGGGTCACAAAGGTTTCATCATTTCCTGTCCAATCTTCATGAAAACTTAGTTTTGTGATTAAAATGTGTTTAACTTCATTCACTTTACAACCAGTCAGCAGAATTAGTCTCAGTCTGATTGAAGAAGAATTTGGCATTACATCTAGGATCTACTACTTATTCTGTGTTGTTTGTGTCTCCGAAACATGAAGTTAAAATATCATTCAAGCTCTCCAAGTGTTTTCCGCATAATGAGCATAATAATAATGACCCTTTTTCATTAGCCTGTGACCCGCAGCCTCATCTCTGACAGCGAAGTCTGGGTTGTGGGAATGGAGAGGGAAGTGCTCTGGAAACTGGAAACTCCTGTCTTTGGTTGTTTTATCTGGCTGTAACATATTTTGTCAGACACTTTGAGTAACGGCCGCTGTGAGAGAGGAAGAAAGGAGTAGAGACAGATGGTGAAATATGGCGAGAAGACATGCAACAACAAGATTTTATCTAAAATACTTTGCGTGAGTCCTCCCATAACACTTCTGTTCGTTTGTTATTTAGCCTGATAACACAGTAGTGTTTGTTTGTTTTTTTTAAAGACCTTGGGTAAAAGTTTTGGCCAGTGGAAGTAGAGATGTAAAATGAAATGAGACCAAAGAAAAAAAAAAGACTAGGGAAGCCTGGTTCAGTTAAACTGCAGACATATCGTGGGGGGAACTGTTGTTGTCAGAAACTGATATGTTTTACCAATTTCTGTCCATAAATGAAGCTGGACAATGTTTTCACAGATGTTACAGAAAATCCTTCCAGCCTGGTGTCAGTCAGCCAGCCACTTCATGATTATCTATATAGAGCTTCGAAGTGGGAGAAGCTATTTCATGCACCCCTGGTTCCAGAAGAAAAAGTCCCATTCATTTTTCATATAGAAAGTGTTACGTGACCAACAGTTGGTACCTTTTTGTGGTCCACTTAGGTCGGCATGAAATTCTCCTAGTTGAATCATCAGTAAAAAAAAGATAAACAGCTGTGTTAAAAAATACCTGGCTCTTTGATAAAAGGTAGAATGCACACGCTTGTGTACTCAAAACATTTAAGGTATAAGTTAACTATGACTCCCAAAGAGCGAGACAAACTTCTTTCTTTCTTTTAACACTACATTTCCTTTGATTTTTCTGTTGCTTAAAATTCTGTCAAAATTACAGCGTTGAGAAAATTGAAAACATAAAAAATCAAATTCTAGATGAATTCAGCAATTATGACAACTTGTTTAACAACAAAGTTTGAATTCGCTACCACTTTAATTCCTGCCTCTGAGATTGTTTGCATTCAGAAAGGACTTTCTGATATGGCTTTTTACGCGAACGGTAGTTACATGACTGTTATGCTGACAGAGTGAATAAAAATGAGACCGCTTCATATTCATATGCTAGGGTAAATTGTTTATTCCCACAGTTAATTCATGATTTAAAATCAGTTATCGTCGCAATCACCAAACTAGCTATAGTTAGTTGTTGGTCAGATTATCCCATATTAGTCAGTCAGTCAGTCATTTTCTACTGCTTGTTCCCGTTCGGGGTCGCGGGTGACTGGAGCCTATCCCAGTGGCTTCGGGCCTTAGGCGGGGTACACCCTGGACAGTGGCCAACTCATCGCAGGGCACATAGACAGACAACCATTCACGCACACATTCATCCACTAGGGACAATTTTAGAGTCACCAATTAACCTAATGCATGTCTTTGGATGGTGGGAGGAAACCGGAGGACCCGGAGAAAACCCACGGTATCACGGGGAGGACATGCAGACTCCACCCAGGGAGGTCGTGGTCTGGTCCGGGATTCGAACCCACGGTCTCCTTATTGGGAGGCAGGGGCGCTAACCGCTCTGCCACCGTGCACCCCTATCCCATATTATATTATTGATAATGTTATTAAATAATATCATTTGAAACATACATTTATTAATATTACTTTTTATTTCTCTACTTTGGAATGATCACAAAAACATGAAAAACTGGACTGATCTTGTCTGTATTTGTTTTATTGAACGTCATAAAGTTAATTCATAATTAAAAAAAAAAGTTAATTGATAATTTAAGTCTTCCCTCAAAGTGTGAAAAAGTGTTTGGCTGGATCCTCCATAAAGTTAAAGAAGTCCATATAAATAGTAGTTTAATAGTTTCCTACATTCAATTTCCACTGTGCATCTATGTTTGGTATGAAAAATATTGTATAAGCACGCATTTTGAATTGCCATACACAGGCCATCAGTTTTATCCTGTTATTTTACACACAAATAAAAAAAAGTTCTGACTGTGACTATCAACTCTAATAACATGACCAGCTAACTCCAGCCCTGTGTGGGAGAACTAATGTAATTATTCAATTTGTTTTTAAGGTTGCCACGGAATAAACAAGAATAATTGGAATATTTGCTTAAGTGAAGCCACAAGGTAAGAACAAGCAGCAGACGCCAACCTACACAAAGAGATCCACTCCACTTCCAATGTAGACAGGAAGTTAAACGACTAAATGTCGCAGCAGAAGCACTTCCTCGTTGCTTTGACACATTAGGTTGCTACAAAGTCTCATCCTTGTCTATTAATTAAGGAGTATTAAGGAAAATCCAAATAAACAATGTCCAGCTCCAGTTTCGTGGGTAATTTCATAAATATTATAATTATAACAAGCATGACTGTAATTGAAAAGGCAGGTTCATCATTATTATGATCAGGAAACAGGCTCCTTCATTACAGAAAAATAGAAGCATCCAGAAATATAATAGAAGCTTAGTATGTGTGACTGCACATCAGATAATTGTGGAGAAATTATATTTACCTTTCAGTTCTGCAGTTTTTAATTTATAACCCTCCTCTTGGCTCGGTCCTTTCCTGACGTTCTCTAAATATAGGGGAACGGAATTTGTTTGCAAGTTGGCAAACCTGTCCAGCCATGCACACTGTAGGTCCTGCAAGGTGAGAGATGAATGAGAATAACACTGATCTATCAAATCGCAGGCTCTATGAAGCCACAGGCAGTGGCAGTGAATTAGCCTGAGCTCATCACACAGTGTGTCTCCGGGTCTTGACAGACAGCAGCAAATTGCAGTTTTAAATTCACTGTACTTTGCCTCCACAAACAACTGTGGGATGATAATTATAAAACAAGTCTGTGACCCAAACTGCAAGCCATTTTAAACCATACAACAAATGGCTTCTGGGGAGCAATTATACAGTGTGAAGTTTAAGCTACCTTTGAAGTGTGGGGTTAACATGTTATATTTGAAAAACATGTACTGTTTGAGGAACATAAATGACTCTCATGAATCACCAAGGTTATTTTGACAGGTCATTTCAGTCACATTATGTAGGTGCACAAGCTGTTCCCTTGTTCAGTCTGAAATTAGTAAAGTGGAAATATAAATAGGTCGTGACTTGTGAGTTTTTACTAGTGGATTCGTGGATATTGTATCAACCCTTACATGGATTACTGTAAGTAACACACACGGAATAATATCAAAACCGCAATTCAAGACAGAAACATTGTAGATTTGTCAGTAATACCGGAGCTTTTTTAAGCAAAACCGCCACCCACTGAGCGTCTGTTAATGCTGCATGTCACTAGATATCATGCTTCACTGGAAAAAAGTGTTCGTGCTGGCTTATAATGATGAAGCTGCTGTGTCAGGTAAGATTCGGGTTGGCTATTGAGCACTTTAAGATGCTAGTAATAGCATGCTGAAAGCTACCTTGAACCTGAGGGAGAGTGAAAGTAATGAAATAGAAAAGTAAGGATATACTGTACCCAAACAATCCCACTTTCTTGATATTTGGTTAACTTTCAGCAAAGCCAAGTCAGTCATTCTGTACATTTCTATTTTGAGAATTGGATTTTTGTGCTCGGCTGAACATAACCAGTGTCCGGTAAGTTACTTAAAAAATATTATTAATTACTTATTATTAATTACTCACTAAAAGATAATTACATTACGTTACTGCTAACTCAACAGCAAAACATTTGTTACATGTTACATTATTTTCTGTTACGAATCCCAGCTCTGTCAAACATGCCTTGCAATTTAAAAGCCTCCACACTCACATGTCACATGTTCTGCATTTCATTTTTCAAATCACTTTATTTAAATAGCGACAATTCATAACAAAAGTTATCTCATTGCACTTTTCCTATAGAGCAGGCCTAGACCGTACATTTTATAATAATATTTATTATTAAGAGAGACAACAATTCCCACCATGAGCAAGCCCTTGGCGACAGTGGCAAGGAAAAACCTCATTTTAAGCAGTCTCTCGAGCAGAACCAGACTCTGGGTGGGTGGCCATCTGCCCCTTGGGTTGACGGAGAGAGAGAAGCCCAGAAAAGAGTACCATATGTCAGTTGGTGCCGACTATAACTGCCCCCTCTCAGACGCACTAACCAGTCTCACAGCAACACTGCTTACCAAACACCAGAGTGAACCACATTTTATAACGCAATGCAATGTCTATTTGAAGCATTGGAAAGTAGAAACTAAAAGCCAAAGCAGATCCGAATGTTATCTGGCCCTAAAAACAGATAATGAATTGGCAGAATTTCTCTCTACTGTCAGAGATAGAAAGCAGAGACAGATCCTAACCAAGTACAGGCTCAGTGACCACAAACTGGCAATCGAAAAGGCATATCTTGCTGCCGAATATATATATCAACATGCCACAACCTCAGGGACAGTGAATGACCTACACACACACACATTCATAAAAAAAGAAAATGTTGCAGTGTGCAGTTTTCACTTTATGTATTTGTATTTTAACTTCAAGTGTACAAATGATTCTTATTATTATTATCCAACCCTTCCTATCTGTATGTATTTTAACAGAACAATTCTTCTGTTTACATATGTTATATTTTTCACGTGCTTTGGCAATGCTCACATCCAGTCAGTCAGCATAAACACCGGCAGTGTGGAACTTAGTCAGTCAGTCATTTTCTTCCGCTTGTTCATGTTGGGGGTCGCGGGTGACTGGAGCCTATCCCAGTGACTTCGGGCCTTAGGCGGGGTACACCCTGGACACTGGCCAACTCGTCGCAGGGCTGACACATAGACAGACAACCATTCACACTCACATTCACTCAATATTAATATTAATTAAATAATAATCATGATAGTAATAATACTGATAATAGTAATAATTAATTGTAGCAGCGGAGACACTGGAATAGAGCCATCGGTAATGTTAAGCCTTACCGATGTACCCTTTACTATGACAAGTCAAAATATCTGCTGTGATAAAGCTCGATGAATATGTGTTTCCCAGTGACTAATGTTAGCAAACCCACTAACAACACTCAACATGGCAAATAAGACATCTCTGGAGTTACTGGAAAAAGTATTCCTCATCATTTGGCAGAGCTAGCCCGCTCAGCAAGCTAACACATCCCGGACCAGTTGCTCCAATGAATACCATCCCTCTCATAATTCCCTCTCTAATTACCTGACTCATTTTCTGTTCTGAATTAGCTACAGGTGTTATGTAAATTTAGCAGCCATTCCACTCTCTCATGGCTGTGAGCAGAGCTTCTTACTCTCTTAATTTACGATAATTACTTGTTCACAGGAAATGTAACCGAGGGAGAGTGTGAAGAAAATGTTCTAGGCGGGGAGATGTGCATAGACAATTTGCACGGTGACAACAGCAAGGTATTTACATACTGATTTTAAATTATTTTGCATAAGCTTTCCCAGTGGACTGATACTTTTGTCTTGGATATCTGCGCTATTGTCTGGAGCTAATCTTTGGTTTCGATCAGATGAACTGATGAGGATGTGAATAGTTATCTGTTCATAATTGGTTTGCACTGGCCGCTTTGTTTTATGGGAACACAGCATTCATTTTAAATGCTGTGCTGAGTTTTAGGGCTGAGTTTCTCGTTGGTGGGTTTGAAAATTTGAGTAGTTTGACCTCATAAAGTCCATATAAACTGATAACTCACTGAAAAAAACAAATAGTATTCCTTAGTTCAGTTGAATCAATTTTAACATTATACCTAGTTCGGTTTTAAACAGGTCAAATGACATCAACAATCCATTATTTATGATGGCCTAATCAGTGCAATAGACAAGAGAAAACACATCAAAAACAGCCTTCTCTTACATATTTTACAAAAACAAACAGGACATTTTTTATTAACTAAAAGCAGGAAATTATAGCCTTTATAGGTGGTTTGATCAGAATATTTTCACAAAAACAAATCATCCAGCACCACCAGCCACTGATATTAGTCAGAATCCCTTATAATTAAATGAATAGTTCAGCATTTTGAGAAATACGCTTATTTGTTTTCTAGCTGTGAGTTAAATGAAGCTTCTCTATTATATGTCTAGCCAGCAACCTATTACCTTAGTTTAGCATTAACACTGAAAGACTGGAATTGTTTTTAAACTTAGGTTTTTGTACAGATGAAACAATTGTAATATGTGTTAATTAGTGAGCTTTAGAAGTGCTGGTAGGTGAGTTTTGATAAGTTTGGACAGACCCAGGCTAGCTGTTTCCCCCTATTGCTAAGTTGAGATAACTGTCTTCTGGTTATAGCTTTTTATTTACCGTATAGACATGAGAGAGATATCTATTCTCTCATCTAACTCTTGGCAAGAAAGTGAATAAGTGAATTATCCTAAATGCAAAACAATCCAACTATACTATATATTACTATTACATTTTCCTTGGCTAATTACAACCATCTGAGCCAGTAAATAGAAACTAATTGAACAGTAGCTCCCCCTGATCCTGCATCTTTCTAATTTAAGTAACTGGGAGTAAAACAGGCACAGTTGTGTGAACCCTTAATCCATTCAAACCGATAAACCAATAAGTGATTAGCGTTGCAGCCAATCAGGAGCCCAAAAAGTGCGTAGAGGGAGAAATATTAAAATTGTACTAAATTACCACTTCCATTGTTAAAAAACATGATGGTTTTCTGGGACCTGATATTAGCAGCCTGTCTTCACTGTCCACCTTAACTCCACCAACTAGTCCAACAGATAGAAGCAAGCAGACAAGTCCATGAGGACTTGTAAGGCTATGCTAAAATTAACATAAAGTTAGGCATGATATCAGAGCTGAAAAGCTCATGCAAGTTCCTTTTGCAAGGATTAATAAAACCTTCGACCAGACACTATAGCAGCAAAAATGGGAAAAGATGAAACACAAATGTTAAAAGCAGAAAGAACACCGGGGGAATGCTGCTGCTGGGAAACCGAAGAGGCAGTCAGATAGAAGTAAGTTGCTGAGCTAAACTTGAGTTTTAATTAGTTTGAGAGGTTTAACTTGTTCTCTTCTGTCAGACTGAAGTGATTTTGTGTTCCTGTTTAATTTGTGTTTGTGTGAGTTAATACAGATTTGCATTGGGTCAAAGTTCCCAGTTCGTAGCAGTGTGAGTGGATCAAGTGGAATGAAGCGAGCAGCAGCTGTGGTTTGAGGAAGAGGAGCTTAGATTTAAAATGCTTATGCACAGTAACACCATGAAACCTGGCCTCAAGTTAGCAGTGAAGCAGGCAACAAGAGATCAGATTTTTCCAATATTCAAGCTTTCTGAGGGAACTTCGGAAATTGATTCTGGTCCAGTGGACTTCTCAGTTGGCTATCAGAGTTTCAGAGATACCCGGCACTGAATAGCGAAAAAGACCATCTCATCTTGAAGACTTGGCACAATCTGTGAGGCTGGCGTCCTGCTGATGTATCAGTCTTTTTCAATACCATTAAATTTGTGATCTGCAGGGAAGGATGTCTTCTTCAGTTTAACAGGAGAAGCTATCTTAGTTTTCAAGTTTAAAAAATGTATATAGAGAAAATAATACAGGCAGGTACGGTCATTTTTTAATTCCATTATTATTTTTTACAAACACACAAGACCCATACACATGCAGTTGTTGGGGAGAGATGTTCGAGTGACGGGGCTGCCACATAGTCAGGCGGCCTGAGCAGTTTCCATGCTGGACTGGAACCAGCCACCCAAGCCAAGTCCCCACGGACTGCTGCCCGAAATTGTGAATTTCATAAGTTTTCACCTCTTGCCACAGTAGCTGCTTGCAGACTCTGGTCTGCAGAGACAGACTTTGGATTTATCAGAATTAAATCCATTGAGCGGGATAAAAAAAATAGTATTCCACCAAATCCCACAGGATAGCATTTCACTAGATGTGGGTTTCTAAGCTTAAATTCAACCACCGGCAACAAACAGGGAAAAAGATCAAATGGGCTCAGCATTAAGTCACAGTAATAGAAGATTAAAATCATCAGGCTCATGCCTTGGGTCTATTTCAGGGACTTTATTCATACAAAGGCCTGTAAGGTTTGTCTTTGTCTGTTTCACATTTGACGCATGCATGTCCTGATCTTCTGCAGACTTGAGAAACTTGCACAGACACAAGCAGTTAGGTGCAATACGTTTTGAATTCGTAAATAAAAAGGCACATTTTCACATGGGGATAATATAATATAAGTTTTGCCTGCAGCGTGTTGATCCCTGTGCAGCTGACGATGGATCCTCGTCCACCCCATTGCTACCCTCATGCTGAAGCACAGGTCCAGTGCAAACTAAGATGTCAGCTTATATATCAACTGTAATACTGGTAGCAGTAGATAAAATGATGTTGTTCATGCTCTTATTTACTTGTTCAAGTTGTGGAAAGTTTTCAACAAACACAAAATTTAGTTAAACTTATAGTTTTAAATAACTTAACCACAGTTCTTACCAATGAATTGACTTTTTATAAATTACTTTTAGAATGCAAGGTGACGAACACGTACTGTATATAAAGATGTTATTCACTCTAAAGAAAGGCTTGGAACATCATAAATATCCAATCCAAGTAAATTTCATTTTTGTGTTTCTGTGTCTCCAGTCCAAATCTGTGTCTGCTGTGTTGGGCACTTGGCGATGCCAGGGGCTTTGATCCGACCACATTATTTTGCTTTACTCAACACAGCTCCTGCTTTGTTAGACTTTCTAGTCAAGCAGGAGATGCTGAGTAAAAATACAGTAGCTATTCACAAATGTACCGACAAAACACTAACTAAAACGGATTTATGCATGTGCTTCCAAACTTCTGATTGTAGGCTGACTAACATTGCAGCAGTCTGTCCTCTTAATTTTATTTCCTCCTGGTCTGGTGTGACAACCCTGTCTTTTAAAAATTATCCAAATGTACAACTAATTCTGGAGTATCAGCCAATACGTTTCCTAGGAAACCTTATGGCGCCCGCGCTACATGTTTTATCAACATAACAAGGGAATAAATATCTATATTGAATGTATCAGCAAAATGTTCACTTTCAACATGATACATTTGTTTTCCTACAATATCTACTGCTGGATAGCTGCCTATGTTTAGTTAAGGTTAGGGATAGATCGTGGTCTTGGCTTAATATTCAAGAAGTCAACACTGACTTCACCTTTCCCTTAGTCAAGGGTTTGGACCTCAGTCCTTCATTAGGTGAAATTCATGAATGAGTTTTTGATCCTAACCACTGGTCAGTAAGACTTAAAGGTGTGCATGAACTTTGTCCAAATAGTAGCCTGAACTGGTGTTGTGTAGTCTGTCTTTACAGATCATTCTATCTTTATTACTGGATGTTTGATTGTCAACACCCGATTTGATCAGGCAGTGAAGCGGGCTCACCTGCGGTCTCGGTGCACTACCACCGCTCGGCTTTTGCTTGGTAAGGGACACACCGAGGCGTGCTTGTCATGGAGTTGCTTGCACTGATTACCATCACGTTCATCGTGTATTTCAGCCTGCCTAGCTGAACCATAATCCTTTTCCCCAACATTTACCAGTCCATTATCAGGCAACACCCAAGATAATCCTCCAGCACACACACACAGCAATCATCTTCTCTCTATTTCTTATAGTATATACTGTGGTGTGTGAGTGAGCTCCCGGTATTTAGCATTCAGTGACAGCGCTCGGTGGCGGACGGAGAGAGAGGCCGTGGTCGGTGTACCGTCACTGTCTGGACCCCACCTCCGCAGTAGCCCACAGGCCCTTCTTAAGCTGCTCTATCACTACACACTGGAATGAGACGAAGTGGAGCGGAGGTGACAGAGCGTAATGGCTGTAGGGGCATTATGTGCATTAAGTTGAATGGCTCTGCGAGTGGAGACTGTTAATAACAGAGGGGGGAGATGGCACAGGGGAGAAATTAAACAGAAAAAGACTGCGTTTTCTTGTATTTCTCAGGCGTTTTAGTGCTCTCTGTGTTCTCATGGATCCAAAAAAGTCTTTCCCTCTTTGTAATGAGCATGTGCTGTGTCTTTGTAATGATGGGAGTAATCCGAAGGGAATCATAGGTCCATTGCCAGCAGGGTCAGCTCAGCTCTTTTGTCAGCGACGAATGCTCTCTTCTGGAAGTAAAACAGCCTCTTCCTTGTTCCCTTGGGTGCACTGCCCTTCCTGCTTCTCCTCTGAAAAGCCTGAGTCAGATCCCTCAGGCTGGTCGACAGCACTTGTAGTGCACTTTGCTCTTTTCAGCGCATCAAGGTTGAATATTCTCTGCAGATGCACTGTTGAGATGAATTCCCCGTCAAACGAGTGAGTCAGTCGATGTGGTCCAAGAAGCTGTGGCGAAGAGCCACTATGACTACAGTTTTACCAGAGAGAGCTACTTGATGCTAATTCAAGTACTTATGAACAGGAAATTGAGTGGGTTTTTTTTCCTTTCAACTGGGTAACATTTCCATAAATTAATTGGTAATTCTCAGATTCCTCGATCGAATCTGGTGACATCCGTACTTTGATGTGATGATTGGTGTTATCCTTATCACTGCGTGTCCTACAACATGAACAAAATTTTGGTTTGCTAATTATCTGTCAGGTTTACAAATGGGCATTGAGTTGACAATTCGTAAATTGACTCATTACTCACAGTCATACTGAAGGAATTGTGTTCATTAACCTTTAAAATATCTTACAGGTTCATTATGTGATATTTTAGATATTAATTTTTGAGTCCCTCTACTCTAAGAAATTGCTATGAATCTGCGTTTTTTTTGCAGGATTCACCTATTTTTATAGCCCAGCATTATAAGGTGAAACGTAAAAGTAAATCATGACTGGTGAAGGAAGTTTATCGCTAGCCAGTTGGCCATCATGTAGTACTTGTACACATGATCTTAAAACAGAGTTATTGCTTCTAAACGGGTTAAAATCTAGTGCCTTAAGACATTAGAAGGGTGTTAATACGTTGAATTATGGACTCATGCCTATGTTATTGATATGTGTGGGTTTTGGGGTACTTTGAGGTCATTGAGGTTACTTGTCTGTCGCATGATTATTGCTTAGCTGTATTGTTTGCCTGTGGTTCAGCATCCTTAACCTTTAGTTAAACATGTCAGCAGGAATTTTATAATGAATGAACAGATACAGTATATTAATAAAATAGTTGTCTAGATGTCACCTACTAAACTCTTTTCTTTCACTGCGTTTCATGGTTTTCCATACTCGCTAACATCCTAACAACATTGTCAATTCAGGCAATAATAATAATAGTAGTAGTAGCAGTAATAGTTTGACCATGGAGACAAATAGTTTATTCAAAGAATCATTTGAATAGAGGAAGATGCAGGTACTGGACGACAGTAATACAGTGCTATGATATGTATATATAATATCAAAATACAAACAAATGAAAAAAGTGGTCTTGCCAAGTTTGATCGCATTAAAATGCTGAAAATGAACCTGTAAACACAGTTAACACATATAAAGACACCAGATTTTGAGTTATCTGAATCTGTATCTGAGAGAAATTCTTAATCCTGCGAGTTAGGTCAGGTGGCCTAACACATGCCTTACTCCTCTCACTGCAACATACTGTATATCCAACGCACCCTTTTTTATCATGTCCTCAAGCCATCGGTGCTCTGTTCACTCTTTTGCTGTATGCCTGCTGCCACCTTCCCTTACGGGGGAATTTATTTAGTGTTTCACCACTCCCCCACTCCGAGCTGTGCTGAACTTGATATATATTCTTGTGGGGAGTGGCAGGGTTAGAGCCCACATGCCTAATTTAATGCTGTACAAATTCACATAATTGTCTATTCCACATGACTGAACTGCTATGGGTAGGGGAAGGAGTAGCATGTAATGGCTTCATTTAATCCTACCAAATAGGTATGCTTACCCACATCAGTTTTTATCATAAATATTAAATATTAATTAATTTTTGTCCTTAAGGGCCTGAGGGTGAAAATTTTGATACACCATGTATTATAGACTAATTATAGGATCTGAGGTTGAAATTTCAAAATTAATTAAAAAGAACTCCCAGGTGTCCCACAAGTCATGCCTTATGGATTAACACTGCTAAAATTATCATCAAACTCAAAAATCAAGAGGACAATAATGTCCCTGGTGAAGCACAAGGGTGAAGTGCCTCTTCCTTATTACCACCACTGTGGTTGTACTGGACAGTAATTGTATGAGTGCGATTAGCGCGTCCCAACTCTTAGTGAAACTTCTCTGAGTAAAAACATTTATAGTTTTTACTGGCTAAATTGATGGAAATAAAACAGTTTGCTGTGTTTTACTTTAACTTATTTTGTGTCGTTGGAAGCTTTGGGATCTGCAGTGCAGTTTTAATATAATAGTGTGTGAGCAAAACTCAACTGTTTAACATTCAGCAGACCCTGCGGTGGGTCAGGCAGGGTACAAGAGGTAAAGAACTTGGGTCAAATTAATGCTGTTCTGCTTCAGTTTGTACTCTAGCCTGCATCCATATTGCTTCATTCATTCTCTTCCGCTGACATTTCATACATTAGCTCAAATTCCACTTTTTCCGTGAAGTTTGTCTTTGGGAAGACGGAAAAAGGGATCAAGAGAGAGAGATGACTTAGAAGTGTGTGGAACAGCTGTCAAGTGAAACAGAACGGAGTAGAGAGAAAAATAGAGGTGATGATCTGGTAAAAGGTTAATGATAGAGCAGCTCAGAAGCAATTGATCCCCCATAATCTTTAATATGCTGAGCGAACACAACTTCAGCACAGTGACAAGGCTATTTCTGCAGTCAAGCCCCAGAGGTAAGACTAGTGGGAGTGTGTGTATGTGTGTGTGAGGCTGTTTGTCATCTTAACGTCTAGTACTCAATGTAACCTTGTAAAATATGGAGGACCTTACATCATTTTTATACCCTTCCTTACACACAAAAGTGCACGCACACAAATCTCAGAGTGTTTTTTAAATCTTTAGATTAGCACGTCGTCACTCCTTGAAGAGGCCGAATCACAGCAGGTTAATGGTTATTGCACTCCCATGTCGGACAAGAATCTTCAGCTATGAGTGGAAATGATTTGGTTGCCAGCATTATCAGAGATCTAGTTTTACAATAAAAAACATTAATGCAATCATTTGATGTAGAGATGCGTGTGTGTCACGTGTTGTTTAATTTGAATAACATTGTTCCAGCAACTACATACTGCAGCTGTATAATCCTACTATCCCCTCCATCTGTAGTTCTTCCCTTTATTGTTTAAATGGAAGGAAGTGAGAGGCAGGGCCACACCCAAACACATAAACACACACACACACACAAGCAGTGTTAGAGACTTGTGTGAAAAAGTGGTGTGTGGGTCATCAGACAGATATGGTTAGTGCTTTTAGTTGCTTATAAAAAATATTTTAACTTCTTTAAGATGTAGCTTCTCACAGCAAACCTTTTCTTTTGTTTGATGCAAATTACAAGAGGCAACAATAAGCCCATTCAATACTTAGAGCAATCTTGGACAAACCACACTAAGATGGGATTTGTTTTCTAACACCATGTTTTGGTTTTACAAAAGAAACGACCTCAAGGATAAGGTCTAACTGGTTGGTTTGGCACATCTGGTTAGAGATTTCTCACGTCCATTAAAGAGCGGCACACAGCCGCTTCCCTTAGCGGTGAGAAATCCTGAATTCTTCAGGGAGTCCAGAGTGGAACAGCAAAGATGAAAGGAAAAGGAAAAGGTAAAACCAACAAAGGATTTTAGTAAGGATTCTTCAAGAAGAGATGACGCACCATTCTTCCAAAAACATATTCCCTCATTTGGTCTAATCAAATCAAGCTTATTGTCACAAACACAATCACACACAGTACAACGTCTAGTGAGCGTCAGTCCAAAACCTGTCAAAGGGGTTCATGTGGGCTGAAAACAGCGCTGATGAGAGCGGTGAGAGTGAACCACAGATTAAAGTGCTGGCCAGAAAACCAAAACAATGAGCTGAAAGATGCTAAAATGCTCCATAACCCTGAGAGGAACTACAGTGTTGGTGATAATTTCTCTGAGTAATTTGACTTATTGTTAATATAAGATATACCACAACTGCAGCTTTAATATCTCTTTTAGACTTAAAATGTATTTTGTAAGGGGCTTTGCTGTCATTCACCATCAACCTAAATAACTAAAGAACCTAACTAAATAAAGTCGTCTCCCTAGCACTGTATACAGACATTGACACACACGTGCATGCTCGCCTACAAGACGCTTTTACCTTCATACACAAATACAATAAAACCACTGTAACAAACCTAGTCTGACCTTTGTTAGAGCTGCAAATAGAAACTCTCTGACAGTTACAAAAACTGATTCTGCTCAAATCTGACTAACTACATAATCACAGAAACATTATGACTGAATGATGGTTCCAATAAGTGAAAACCCATTATATTTTAAAAATGACAAAATAATAGCGCACTGCAGTGACTGAGCTGTGGGGCCTTTGAGGACGTGCCTGCAAGCTGGTCCGCTTATGTCCGTTGTGTCTCTTCAAGTTGTTGATTTGAGAAAGATATGAGGTTTCCCTCAACAGGAGATCCACCCTGTTTGTGACCAGGAACACACTAATGACTATTCAAGAGAGGACACTAAATTACAAAATTCCATCTGCATCTTACATAATGAGATTGATTTTTCTCATTTGTGCAAGCCAACATCTTTTAAAACCGAATCTGGGTGTACCTTCCCAGTCCAATAATATATGAGATACACACAGCTATCTCTGTTTGGGCTGTCTAAGCCACCTCATGCAAACTCACTTTAATTGCATAAGCCACCAGTCTCCTTCAAATGGCGCAGCACAACTCTAAGGGAAACTGCATTAAAAGTTTAACTTGGCAAAACAGAAAGCAGTGGCAGCAGTTTGTCTGTCATCTGATCTGCTGAATATCAGAGAGACTTACACAATCAAGCTGTTAAAAATAAAAAATCTCACTCTCTGTCTCTGCCTCTGTGTGAATGTGTTTCATGACCATTAGCAGGCCCTCTCTCATTTAAGTGGTGTGAATGAAATAATGAATGGAGTTGATGAAGAGTTAAAGTGGCACGGTCTTGAATAATTTCCTCCCAGACTTCCTGTCTTGAGGCCATAAACAGCATAAAAAGAGAAAACTAAACTATTAGGGTCCAGCTTTCTGAGTGTCAGTCAGTTTAAATATTACAGAGCTGCAATGGAGTAAAAGGAAACTCCCTCACTCTATATGGTACAACAGTCTGCAGACTCACAGCGATAGCCATAATGAGTTAACAAAAACTGAAAGAATAAAGCTGGTGATATTCTGCATTTTTCTTATTTTCAACAAATCCCATGAAACAACAAATTGATCCTACTAAAATGTATGGCGTATATCCAAAGTCTATGTGTTATTCCTCTGTGCCATAGAGCTCCATTTTTGTCCAAAAACTAAAGCATATGTGGGCAAAAGCACCAGGAAGCTGAAGCAACATACAAGTGAATGTGAAAGGGCTATACGTAGGAATGACTGAGATTATCCCGTAGCTGTTCATTTCAATGATGAAAAACATGACATTTCTGCTTTACGTTTTCTGTGGGACTGAAAACCTGGAGCTGCTGTTAAAGAGACGTGAACCCTTCTGGATCTTCAATTTACAGACCTTGTCAACCAAGGGTTTGAATGATGAGCTTCTTCTTAATGTGATGAAATGGGATGTTTCTTTTTGAGTCTGCGGACCTACCGTACATTTTAGGTCCATTTTGTACTCAATCGATTATCCTATGATATGGCCTTTTTAATGCTTTATTTCATATATAGATGCATCATATGTTTCTCTAATTGCATTTCCTTGTTTTTCTAGTGACAGTATGGAGCAAGATCTCAAAAGGGATACATGCACAGACAAGATTCACAAATGTATTTCTGATGCAAAAATATTTCTTGATTTACAGGGAATTATCTGTAGCCAATCAGAAGTCTCCCTCCTTTCAGCCAATCACATTAAGGCGTCCCCACAGCGCTACACCTATCTTAAAAATACAGGATTAGATCGTGATATATAGTTTTTTGTTGTTGTTGTTTGTTGGTGGTGGTTTTTTTTAATGGTGATACGGTGTTTTATTTGATATATATCTTAGGCATTTACTCCACTTACTTGAGTAACTTTTTGAAAATAATGTACTTCTAAGAGTAGTTTTACTGGACCGAACCTTTTACTTGTACTTGAGTAGATTTGTGAAGAAGAAACACTGCTCTTACTCCTCTATAATGGGCTACACTCCAGTGGTTACTTTTTTTTCTTTTTTCTTTTTTTTACATTTATTCTACATATTCTACGCTTTATTTTTGGCAGAGCGATGCAGTCAGTAACTTACATCTACCACGTAACTCTTGAGTAATTTTACTTGAGTATTGTTTTTTGAATGACTACTTTTTACTTATACTTAAGTAAAGTTATTTCGAAGTAACGCTACTCTTACAATTTTAAGCTACTCTACCCGCCTCTGACCTTAGGTAACCTGAAGTATGTAACACCCTGATGTTACACTCTCCGGTACAGTAGGTGGCGGTATGCACCTAAACACGTTGGTTTGCGATCCGCCAATGAACTTGAGAAGAAGAAGAAGCCGCGCTCCGCCCACGCGGCGGTGGCTAGCGGTCGAGTTCAGTCCACGCGGCAAAGTCAACATGGCGGCCAGGAAACGACACGGGAAGTGTAAGTGAAACGTTTAACATGTTTAACTAGTTGTCCCCTTGTTATGAAATGCTCTTTAATGAATAATTATCGGTTTTCCTAAGTTGTGAGGTTTGCGCTGTTCGAGAATCGTCTGAAATCTGCATAGTTAATCAGTTTAAATGGTTCGCTAGCAACATGAACTAGCGAGCTCTGCTAGCGTTTCCGCATGCTAATAGGGTTAAGCTAGCATCTTGGCGTGAACT